>OY744604.1:4179346-4779346 GCA_963556255.1 Allolobophora icterica | reverse complement strand
TAAACTTCAATTTTCTCGAAAGTATTGATTTTGGACATAATGCGTTTGTCCTATAATACAGTCGCTATGACCAATCAGCTGGCAACGTTTGAATGCCTTTCGTATGATATCCAGACAATTTATCTTCTTCCTTCTGCAAGGGAGTGCCAGACAGTGAAGTAACCATGTGTTAAAGAGTTCTGTGGCTGTTGCCATTCCTCATCCTTAAGGCAACGGCTGCAGGAACATAAGCATGGTGCCAACTGTCAACTCTTGAGCATTCAACTCTTAGCCTTCAGCAAAAGACATGTTTCCTAGGTGTGCAGCAAAGTGGAAAAAAAACAGAACAAGATACAACTAGTAATATCTATGTATGATGGAGGAGAGACAGGACTTCAAAGTAGGTCACAGATGGCATGTGTCATCTATGTAATCTAATGAAAAAGACCGCTTTTGTGTTACTTTATTATGTCCTTATTTCTTATTGGGTGATTGCCACAGGGTCATCCCGAACCCTCGAAAATGGTGAAAAAACGCTGACCGATTCCCGCAAATAGTTTTATAGAACGCAGCGAAATCTCGAAACTATTCAACTATATCCAAAGTTAAATTGTGATGTTTGAAATATAACCCTGTTTAAAAATGTAACAAAATCTTAACTATGAAAATAGTTGTTCATATACATGACCCATTAAATAAAAAGTTAAACTTAACTAAACTGTAAAACAAATTACGGTTAAACCATAGTTTAGGTTGGTAAATTATGCACTTCTATCGAAACTTTATGATACAAAAAGTAATAATCATTGTTCATCCAACTTCTCTTTGCAGCTATATGTTCATAGATCATCCAGCTTCTAGTTTGAGCTATATTTTCATCACCCATCCAACTTCTAGTTTCAGTTTTAGTATGAAGTATTTTCATCGCTCATCCACGACAATAATTTCGGCACTAAAATGATATTTTTGATCGCAATTCCAATTTCTAGTTTGAGTTTTATTATGTAATATGTTCATCAATCATCCAGCTTCTAGTTTCAGTAATATTTTTGTCAATCATCCAACTTCCAGTTTTACTATGAAATAATTTTCCTACACGGTAATTTACCAACCTAAACTATGGCTTAACCCAAATTATAGTAGTTTGTTATCACTTAGGAAATTGCAGATCTGTTGTTTAAATTACTGCAAAGTCGGCAAATGTTGAATGTGTATAGGCAATGCATTACATACTGTTGGTCTAATGTATTGAATATTGAAATATCTAGTTTTTATTTGAGCGCATGTGCTATGAAAGTTATCTTACGATCTTGTAGAATAAGTATGAATTTTAGAGGAATTCAAAACAAAGATGAAAAACTTGAGACAAGAATTTCTGTTCATATTGATAAATAAATTTTGCAATTAAAAAATTGTTTGCAGGTTCTGTTTTTAAAATCTTCAGTGTTAGAACATATGATTAGTGTCATCTCCATGATAAGTAGTAAGTCAGTAAGTAAGTAAGTCATTTATTATTGACAGAGCATCAACACCATAATATCACAATAACAGCAGTGAGTGCACACTTAAAATCTTCCAGTAAATTATGCAAAAGTCAAAGGGTCAATCCAAAAGGATCGTATTGATGCAATGAGGCTGGATTGGCCCTTGTTCTGGATGATATTTGGCAGTAGTAGCAGTTCAGAAGTGACTTGATAGTGTTTATCAACAATTCTCATGTCTTTGTAACATTGATAGAACTTTAATTGAGAGCAGGCCCTTAGCCAGCCACCAGTACACCCGTCCTTTCGACGGGGGAAAATTATTTTGGACGGGCTGCCATTCCATGTCTCACTGGACCTGCCCAAATCAATTGCTTGCAAAACTTCTTCAGATGAATTTCATAATGCACAAGGGTCTGTGCTAATATTGACCAGCTTCAGTGCTATTGGTGTGACAACTACAGCATTCTTTGTGGTGCACTGAATTGTAAAGGTGGTCATTAAAGCTGAAATATAAAATAATGCCACCAACACTATTCAGTAAAGTAATTATAAAATAGAAGTAATGATTTCAGAAATGATCTCAGTTGATTTTTAACATTATGTATTTTAGCAGCAGATACAGAATTCACCAGTTGGTTACTTCTGCATTCCCAAAATGGCTGCTGCTTGTGAGAACAAAAACTTTACACAGCTTATAACTGATGGCATCTTTATTGGAAAAGGAGGATTTGGTGACGTGTTTGGTCCATGTGTTTGGAAAGATAAGATATGCGCAGTTAAGAGGCGATTGTTTATGACAAAAGAAAATAGTAAAAAAGAACAGGAAGCGTGTGAAAAGTGGATGTCACTGCACCACAAAAATTTGATAACAGTTTATGACGTAAGCTTTGAATCACCTGCTCTTTACATATTGATGGAATATGCTGGAGGAGGATCTTTGAAGAAAGTTTTGGAGAGGTGCACATCTGATCTTCCAGTGCAAATTCTAATGAACTGGAGCATTCAGGTCGCTGAAGGCATGGCATATCTTCATCGAAATAAGATTGTTCACAGAGACCTCAAGTCACCAAACAGTGAGTTTATATAATTTATGTTCCTTTTTATGTGCTTCGTGTATCTTCTGTTTGCATATTTGTGTATGTCTGGACATTTGTACTGCAGCCTAAGAATTGTTAATATTGGCAATAATTGTTGATAGCTTAAGTGATGTAATATAAAAAAGCAAGATGTTTGCCTTGTACTCCACTCACTTACCATGACTTCACAGTTCACAGTCATGAACTTTCAGCCTTTAACACTGAGTTCTCAGGTCACACTCTCAGCTGGTTTACTTCTTACTTCTAATTTCTTTCTGAATGCAATTACAATCACAGCTTGTGATTACTTATATCCTTGCACAAAGCCTATTCACTTAGGTGAATTCGCGTCATGATTGCATGTCTTGAATTGTTGAATGAAACAAGGTTCTATAATTATTTGATGATCCTCTGTTCAGCCTTTATTCCTTTAGTGCCCTGCTTGTTGTATGTGGACAAAGTGCTGCTTTCTTTGAGTTCTTTTATGAGGCTTCTGTCTGGTCCCACCTTCAAATACTTATGTCCATCTTCTGATAAGCCAAGCGTCGAATGGCTAAGCTTCATCTAAACCAGTATGAAACTGAATTAATTCTTTTGGAGTGGCACATAATCAGATACAGAGAAATGAGAAAGAAAACCATGTTGAGCATTGTTGTAAAAAGAAATTTCAATTTATATGTTAATTTTTATGTTTTAGTCGTACTAATGGAACCTGATGCTGATATTGATCCTAATAGAAAGACACTGAAGATAATAGACTTTGATCAGATACTTGAATACGACCATACAACTGTTGTGACATTTGCTGGGTCATATGCTTGGATGGCTCCAGAAGTTCTTGACTCAGACATCTTTTCTAAAGCCAGTGATGTTTGGAGGTGAGCATGCATGGTCCTGCTGTTGTGTTTACACATTTTTCTATGGCACATCATAGATTTGGCTTTCACACAAAAGATGAACCTTCACAGTGGTAACATTTCTAGAATGCCTCTGTAAAGTAAGGTGAGGTAAGTTAATTTCTCATTTAATTCATCTATTACCTCAATCAACATTGTATCTCAGAGATTATTTTGGTCTTGGAGTTGGAGATTAACTTTGTTTAAAGCATGAATTTCTATGGTGATGATACCCAAATCCACATTTCATTCAACAGTTTGACTTGTCACTCATCTATGCAGCTGCTGTGTACTGCCTTTGAAGAAGTGCAGTTTGGTTGTGGGTCAATAAACTCCTCCTTAATGCATTGAAAACTGAATTTCTGCTGCTGGAATTCTGCAGCAACTTGAGAAATTTAGATGACTTAAAACTTTGAAATAGGATAACTCACATTGATTTGTCTGATGCTGCTCCAAATTAGGGCATTGTTTGTGATTCTATATTTCATTCATTCATTTGTGAATCTAAGTAAATGCATCTTCTTTCTGTCTGTGTTTGTTCTACTCAATCACTGTGTCTTTCTGTTCTATTCTTAAATCTTGTCTACTTTGAATTGCTTAAGTCTTACCTACTTTCAGTTGAAGTATCTCTGTGTAGTTCCCAGTTAATGCTGTAAGCATTGGATACTGGAGCTACAGAAGTCACAAAATAATAGTAAAAACAATAGTAACATCAACATTTCAGAGTTTTTGGGTATAGTGTCTGGTCATGTTTTATGGTGTCCTCATGGTCCTTTTTATGTGCCAATTCGTCGTGCCAAAGCCTGACCACCATTTTTAATTGTTGGCCTATAACTGGTTCCTACCTGGACAGTGTTGTTGACTGTCAGTCACAGAGAGATCCTATCGACGGTATTATGTCCAACTTTTGGCCAAATCAATGTTAATAGCTATTCTAGTAGGCAATGGTATAAGGCCTCAGAGCACAGTTGATTTGTGTCCTGCTAAAGGCTTTTCTCTGAGATATTATACAAGTTACAAATGTTGTATGTCCTCTTCTGAACAATCCACAGATCACAAACGTAGTATGTGGACATACAACATTTGTGCTCGGAAAATTGCGGCCCATCAGTTATTATTTACGTAAATTCTATGCAAGATGGCGTCGATCCAGTCGGCATGTTCAGCGTTTGCGCTTTCATAATTTTAGTATTGTCATAATTATTAAGGAGTGCACATTAAATAGCAGTCAAGGCTGCTTGTTGGTCTGAAATGTTTAAAGATAAGTTCATCGCAGTTATCGGTTGTTGACCGTTTCACTTGCAAAAACATCATCAGCAGTGTCGTGCCCTACTCTTGCCGACGGTCTCAATATCGGACTCCGTTTCGGACAGTGTGAATACTAAACTTAAGTAAAGCATAATTTTGATGATACTACATCATTATTGTCGTTCAGGTAATTCCATTTATTTGGCAATTATTTTACGAGATTGTATGTCATTAGATTTATCAGGGGCTTAATACGATGGCGGATTAGTTGAATGCTCGCGTATTTATGTGCCATATGCAGGTTCGAACTTTTCCAGAAATGGTTAGCTGTGTGGGGGCCATAACTTCCCGTAGATAAACGTCAGCGCATAGTTTGCTTGATATCATCGACGGATATTTTCTCGTCTTTCTCATTCTGGTTTCTCTGTTGGTTTGTCTCTTGAGGTCCCAAAATGAGAAGAATTTATTGATGCTCTATTATCTAAATTACTAGAATTGTTTGAACAGGATCTTTACATCAAGTACAGACTGTGGTTGGAAAACATTGCACAAAAGAAGGAAAACAGCACAGCAGCATAAAACTAGTTAACCAGAGAAACAAAGCTGAGAATGGACCGGAGGCATAATGAACTGATGCAATAGCCACATTTCTATTATCACAAAACAATAATTATGACTGATTTAAACAAACACTGAGGTGTGGAAATACCCAATTGCCTTTCTGAGCCAGATGCATCTGAAATAACTGAAAAGGAATATTAGACTTTCTTCCTAACATTCACCATTGCAAGACTTTTTGCCAGAGGACCAACAGTTTCATTACCATTGACTGTTCAGCTGTTTGTTTGTTTAACAGAACTTTGTATTATAGTTGAAATCCCTCTGAAATAACTGATGAGGAATATTAGAGTTTCTTCCTAACATTTACCAATGTGACGTTTTGCCAGAAAACTAAGCAGTTTGATTACCATTGACTGTTCAGCTCTTTATTTTGATTCTCTGCAACCTTTAAATAAATTAAAAGCCAGTTTTTCTAACACTTTTCTTTTATAATGAAACAATACAATTACCACATAATTATGTATTTGAAGAGTGATAATTATGTCTGATTTTGAGCATAAATTGAGCACATAACTATGTTTAAATTTGTCTACATGTCCAATTTTTTCCAACTTACTTATTTACTGGTTTGGTGAACACTGTTGTGGGCTTTCGGGTGACAAACAAACACAATAACTATTACCTGGTAGTGATATGTGTAATATGATTTGTCCGCATTATAAAATTTCTGTGGAGCATAAATGTTGTATGTCCATTTTAGAAAACACCCCTTCATACAAATTTGCTTCATTTTATATTATTCTCATGTCATATAATATCACTGCTCTGCTTAGTCTGACTACCTATTTATAAAAGTATTCAATGGTGCCAAAAAAGTATCACTATTTAACTATGTTATATTTTTCATATGCATTTGAAATTTAAACTTCAATTTTCTCGAAAGTATTGATTTTGGACATAATACGTTTGTCCTATAATACAGTCGCTATGACCAATCAGCTGGCAACGTTTGAATGCCTTTCGTATGATATCCAGACAATTTATCTTCTTCCTTCTGCAAGGGAGTGCCAGACAGTGAAGTAACCATGTGTTAAAGAGTTCTTTGGCTGTTGCCATTCCTCTTCCTTAAGGCAACGGCTGCAGGAACATAAGCATGGTGCCAACTGTCAACCCTTGAGCATTCAACTCTTAGCCTTCAGCAAAAGACATGTTTCCTAGGTGTGCAGCAAAGTGGAAAAAAAAAACAGAACAAGATACAACTAGTAATATCTATGTATGATGGAGGAGAGACAGGACTTCAAAGTAGGTCACAGATGGCATGTGTCATCTTTGTAATCTAATGAAAGGAATCTATAGTCAGATAGAATAAAGTGCTTTTAGTGCTTTTGGCTTTTGTGTTATAGATTAGCAATTGTACATGGAATACTTGATTTGTTGACAGTTATGGTGTGGTTCTTTGGGAAATGTCAACAAGAAAAGTTCCCTACAAAGGTATTAGTAACGCAGCGATTATGTTCGGTGTAATAAAAGGGATAATCATGTTGACAGTTCCTGATTTATGTCCAGACAACATAAGAACAGTTCAGGAGAGTAAGTATGAATTACTAATTTCATTTTCTTTACATCTGTCATGTACATATTTTAAATAATTACTGATTTCTCATTTATGTTGATTGTTGCACTGAATAGAAGGTTTTCTGACTTCAGCCAAAGAAATCAAATATGACAATCTATTGTACTTATTATTATTATTAATTGAATTTGTAACGCGCGCTTGGTCACACCGAAATGTGAATCTGAGGCGCGGAAATTGTAATTGTAATCTGACATCAATTGTAATCTGATATCTGTTAGGAGCAACTTCAAGAATTAACTCATCAATGGTGCTCCTGAACCAGTGAAATCATTGTCAAATAATATAGACATCAGGCGCTTGTGAAACTGGAAGGGACAAACCAGGGAGTTCAGGCTATTCAAACTGGTGGCCCAACTTAGGCATAGCTTCTGAACTGTTACAGTACACAGGTGAGGGATTGTACGAAGTCCATGGTCTGGGACCGAGGAGACCGAATGCAGAAGTCCATAGGTATGATGGAACAGAGCCAACAAGACAATTACTCATGCGGGTTAGGATCCTAGACATAATATTTAGCTGGATGGGGAGCCAGTGCAAAGTGTTCTGCATAAATGAAGCTATATGGTCAAACTGAGAGCCTCCCAATAAGATGGACAGAAGCATTAATTAAGAACAGACTGAAGCTTCGAAATATTAGCTAGGAAAAGTCCAACAAAGATTTCATTACCAAAGTCCACCGTGGTGCAGATAAGGGCATGAATTAAAGTTGTGACAGCATGAAAGGAGAGGCAATCCATAGTCCAAAGTTAAGACCATTTCTGCTACTCCATACTTCGATCGTTACTGTTAATAAACAGTAAAGGTCATAAAAGGTTATGCCATTATTTTGTACATAGAAATCAAATTTTTAATTTATAATTAAGGTACGAACCAGATAAGGCTTTGCCACTTGGAAGGTTGCTTTGAAATGTTCTTAAACGGTGTTATGTAAATTTCTAATTATCTTGTATTGTATTGTATTGTATCTAAACAATTAACCTACTGAAGTCATACTCCATAGCAACTGAAAAGTCTGATTGGTTTAAATCTTTGAAACTGGGGAACTTGTTGAATTGGCTAATTATGATAGAAACCTGGGTGTTGCTTTTAATTCCAAGATGTCCTTGACTATCTATGTTAATTGTATTTGTAAATATATCATACATGCATATTCTGTACTTGTGCAGAATCAGGCATCATATACTTATGTCTGCTCAGACATCTCTAGTGAATGCATTGGTCTCCAGTCTCCTGTATTACTGTAACTCGCTTAGAACTAGTATCTCTAAGTTCAGTCTGCAGAAGCTACACAGAGCTCAGAACTCTTGGCTAGAGTTTTAACAAATACATCAAGATATGAACATATTACCTCTGAGCTTAAATAATTGCATTGGTTTCCTGTTCAGCAGAAGATCTCTTATAAAACACTGAATTCTGGCAAACCACAGTATTTAGAATCAGTCCTTATTCCTCTCATCCCTATTCAACAAGTGCATGTCTTTGGTCATAACTAAAGCTAGAATTGTACTGGGTGAAAAAGCTTTTTCATTTGCTGGACCTGGATTTTGGATTTCCCTCCCTGTATCTGCTCAATCTGCTCAGTCACTTGTGTAATTTACTGCTTAAATTAAAACTTTCTTTCGGAGTGCTTATCCACAATTGACTGTCTCTCTAGGTCTTGGCCTAGCTTGGCTTTTGTGCACGATTGGTAGATGCCTTGTGCATTTTACACCGGTGCTATATAAAGTTACTAAATGGTAATTTTAATTAATTACACTAGTGATACACATAAATTATATATAAATTATATAACCTTTGGTGTGGCTTCATGCAATTGAAACTGAGAAGTCATATATGGAATATTTTAATGTAATTGCAATATGTATAGTGGGGCATTCCACATCAAATCAACACAGTTTAGAAAAAAAGTGGACATCGTCGTCTCCAATTTTGTTGAAATTTGGTACGGTGATAAAACACTAAGCAAAACTTTAAAAACCAAAATTTCAGATTTTGTGGTTGACCGGTGTCCGAGATATGGGTCAATGAACATTGACCAAAACGGTGAATTTCTGCTGACCGGCTGATGTACAAACTGCTGTATCTCAGCTTCTAGTGCACCTAGAGACACAATTAAAATACCAAATTGCAGGTATTAAATAGCTCTATCTGGGCAAAGCACTCAGAAACATGCGTATTTAGTACACACATTTTTTCAGCAACTGTAAACTAGTAACACTGACCTCAATCAGTTTATCCAAACATAATTTTATGCAATTTTTCCCATGCAAAGCTATCACTGTTCTTAACAATTGATGAAAATTTCAGAGTGGGCACTCTCATAGTTTTTTACAGTGATTTTTTAAAGGTACAGTCGTGGTTGCGATTTGCAACCATCGTATCTCGTTTTGTTGATGTATTATTAGATAGTTCAGCCAACAAAGTAGTTTTTGAACGTCTGCTAGTCGTTTCACTGTGGAAGCTATAAAGTCTTCTCTGAACTGTTTTGGAGAGCCAAGTTTGCTTCAATAATTTCCTCTGGCGTCAGCAAGTACGTTCTTCCAGTGACGGTTGTTGGTTGAACAGTTGTTAATTTGCTGAACAAATCAGTTGTCATGGGTGCAGGATCTCCTTCTGAGGATGAGCTATTATGTTTATCCTGCAGTGAAACACTTGCAATCTTTCTCCAACACTGAGTACACAGCTTATCCCCTATCAGTAGAGAAGGGTGTAGATGTATTGTAGCCGATGTGATAATTCTTAATCCAGTCCTTATTAACTGTTTATGACATTTGAATGGATCACAACACTTTGAAGTTTATTAATGGCTGACCTTGTGAACTTTCTCTGCAGGTCCTGCTGCTCTCATCAGAACTAAATACGGGTCACTGAAAATATTTATGTGTTATTTTGTTGTGCTTTAATTACTGCAATTTCATCCTTGCAGGTGTGCCAAAGCCCAGAATCTAAAAGCTTTAGGCCTAGATTGGGGCTTACTGCAATGTTTGTTGACTGTTTCCTATTGCCTTAATTTTTTGTGGTTGGTTTGGCAATTTGTGAATTATCAGATCAAAAAAACAATCTACATTTTACATTATTTAATCTTTGACGAAATAATTATACTTTTTCCTTTCAGGTTGTCTACGCTATGAAAGAAGTGAACGGCCAACATTCGATGACATTCTTTCAACATTGCAATATCCTCGTAAGCATTTTCCAAATTAACTCATCCGTCTTCACCTCTGTCTAAGCATGTATGTTTTAAGACAATGTAGTGAGTTGAAAGTACCTCACAAAGGTGCTGTGATCATCTGCTACATTTATCCCAATGGAATGTATGTGCTTCAGCAGTGGCTAGCCATGGGCGTCTGCAGGAATTTTTGTAGGGGAAAAAAAATTTTGGAGAGGGGCAAAATTGCATCTTTGCATAGAAAAAAATGTGCATAGAAAAAATGTTTGAAATAAACAATGTTCAAGGACTTTACCTAATAAGTAAGTGTTTTTTACATTGAAAATCGTGTTGGGACTGTAGTAATAATCATAGTAATCAAAAGATTTTTTTTTTATATTTGCAAAATCCAGGGCCAAATGCCCCCTTGCCACCTCTGGACACCCATGTGGCTAGCATATAATAATTTTTTTTGGTTGACATGCAATAAATAATAATTCAGCACTTGTGCAAGAAAGTTTGACAACTTTATGTACAGCCAAGAATAAATCTTTTTCTTTATTAATGGATTGTTTTTTCTGCAGACTGTTGAAACTTACCTTGGCTGTACCATTCTGTATGGCTGCTGTTAAAATACTTTAAATTCTCCTAATTTGATTATTAAAAAGCGATGAATACGAGTATACATCTGGTAATGAATCCAGCCATACTTATTTACCTTTAGGATTTGGGTGTAGCATGTTGCATGACAATTGATCGTGAGGAATCTCATCCCTAATTTATATAATCTAATCTCAGTTGATGGTCGCTTCAAGTGAACTTATATTCAGTATCATACTCCATTAGCCATAGTGGCTGAGCAAACTGAAGCAGATGGGTTTTTAAGTTCAGTTCTAAATGTCATTATTATTATTATCATAAATATTTTAAATGTGCCATTGTCACACAGAAATGCAAACCTGTGATGATTAGTCTGTTGCCAGGTGAAAAGCAGTTCTATGTTCAAATGTTTGAAAGCCAAATGGTGAATTTTGAGGCATTTCTTAAAGAAAGATAGAGTTTGAGCATTGGAGAAACGTAGTCAGGTCTATTCCATGGGGCAGCAATATGCAATGCACGAGAGCTCATGACAATGAAGCATCGTGGCTCAATGAGAAGACCCATACCTGAAGATTGTAGACTGTGTGGTGTGCTGTAAGAAGATAGTAGTGATTGAGGGTTGGTTGGAATGCTCGTTGTAAGGGTTTTATAGGTCTGACAGGCCAGCTGAAATCTTATTCTGAATTCAACAGGAAGCCAATCCAGCTGACTGACCAGAGTTAAGTCTTGTATGAAAGAGGACTGGATGCACACGGCACCATTAGAATTTTTTAATGCATTGAAACCTGTTGACTTCAAGATCTGAAACACCTGCAGATACAGAGTTGGCATAATACAGGCGAGAGCAGACAAGAGAGCATGCTGTGGTCTGTGACATGTCTTTGATGAGAGCATATATGTCACATATATGTCAATATGTGACATATTGTCCTAATATGATAGAAACAAGATTTACAAAGATTTCTTGTGTGGAGTCGAAATGTGTGGTTACTGTACACATTGACTCCAAGTCTTCACAGTTGTTGATAGCAGAATAACAGTGTCGGCATGATCAACATTGGAATGATAATGGAAACAGCGTAAACTTTGTGTAAACCAAATGGGTTTATACAAGACCGTTGAAACATAACCATGCATGCACTGAAGAGGCACTCCTAGTTTACTTTGCTGTCTGATCCATAGATGACCGCGCAATGTAAAGCTGAGTATCATCATCAAACTGCTGTTACTGGACTCTACAGTTATTGGCTATGCAGCTGATGGTGAAGTGAAGATTGTAAGTAATAGGAAGTCAAGAACGGATCCCTGTGGGACACTATTATTATTATTATTATTAAATTGTCATTTGTGGCGCACCTAAACAAATGGAAATCTTGCACAAAAGCGTGTAACAGAATATCAATCATAGTACATCTTAAATAAATAAGTTTTTAGGTTACAAAGATCGATAATGTTAAGGATTTGTGAATGAAGCCTAGGAGCTTGTTCCATTCAGCTGGGCCAGCTAATGCAAGTGCTCTGTTACCAAATTTTTTGAGTGAATGTGTGACAGCAAAATCACCATGGGACGATGAACGTAGTCCTCGTCTGGACTGGAGAGAGAAACAGGGTGTGACAAGTGAAAAAAAGGTATGAAGGAGAAGAGTTTGTGTAGACTCGGTACATTAGAACACAGATTTTTAAATTTATACGAGCTTGTATGTGAAGCCAATGTAGTTCACGAAGGGTCGGGGTGACATGATCCCGAGGATTTAGGTTCTTGATAAGCTTTGCAGTGTAATGGAGAAGAGTAATAAGAGCTTGAAGGGTAGATGCAGGAAGACCATACAGCAGTGGTTCTTAACCGGTGTGTCGCGACACACTAGTGTGTCGCGAATCGACCGGGAGTGTGTCGCGTAAGCATGGGGTGTCGTTGGTGTGTCGCGAAAAATTGGTGTGTCACGAATTCTCAGAGCCTACGTCCGTCATTCTTGCATTACGCTTACTTACTTAAAGTTTAGCAGACGAAGGCTGTGAGCATTCGTAGCAGTCTATTTATCTATTCTAGTATATTACCATCTGGAATGGCCATGATGTTTACCTTATACAGTATAGGCCCATACACGTTTGCGACCGCGCGGATGTAAACTTTTACCTATTACTGTAACATTCGAAATGGATAGCCCAAATTTCTCAGAATAAAACGAAAATTTTGCTAATCTACAACTAACCTCTTTGGGACTACTCTCTGGAAACCCCTCTAATTTGATTTGGGCTCCTCTAAACCTGACTGGGACCTCTTTTGGACTACTATCTGAAGAACCCCCTCTGATTTGATCTGACCTTCTGGAAACGGAACTCGGGCCTCTTTTGGACTACTCTCTGGAACCCCTCTCTGATTTGACGTGGCTCCCGTGATAGGCTGGTGCCCTGTGCTTGGCCTTCAAGTTGTGCTTTAGAAGTTTGGAGATTACGATTACTGATGATGCGAAATCAGATTTTGGTAGCAATGAGATGAATTCTAGTACCAACGGTAGTGAATGCGAAAATGCTGCTGCTGCCACTGCTAGTTTTATAATAGTAAACCAACCATGAAAAACATGAAAATGAAGAAATCTAGAATGAAGGATATGCACAAGCAATCCTCAAGAGTCAAGAACTCAGTTCTGGGCTAAGACGTACAAAAAGAATATTACAAAACAATGGCGAGCAAATCTATCCAAGAGTAGGTTTCATTTCATGGTACCTACTTATTTGAGCAAGGTTGTTCTCAGATGATCAACATAAAGAACAAAAACCGAAACAAACTGGTCAGAGAGAAAAACAAAACGAAACAAACTGGTCAGAGAGAAAAATCTAGGAGCATAAATCCCACTAAATGTTACCAAGTTAAAGTAGAAACCACAAAGGACTCAACATGAACGTTTTGACTCATTGCAAATGTTAAGAATTGAAAATTTTAAGTATATTACTAGTTTAACTTTAAATTTTTTAACATTATTCACACACAAAGATAGCGTGGTGTGTCGCCAAATTTGGTTGCAAGTTTAGGTGTGTCGTGTGTCAAAAAAGGTTAAGAACCACTGCCATACAGGTCCGAGTTGTTAATCAATTCTAGAGATGACCCGGGCCTGTACTAGGGTGCGGAGACATTTTTCGTTAAGGCTTTTCTTGACTTGCTGTATATGTTTGAGATGGAAAAAACAGGATTTGGTTCTAGAGGAGGTTTGATTTTTCATAGAGAATGAATTGTCAAGGAGGACACCAAGGTCTCAGACAACATCAGCTGGTTTGATGGAACAATCTGGGCTGAGGTTGAGGACAGAGTGTGTGCATCTGATGGCAGTGAAACTAGATAAGTTCTGTCTTGGAGGCATTAAGTTTCAGGCACATAGATGCGCACCATGTTTGGATTTCAGTGAAGCAGGTTATTAAGCAAGACTTGGCAGTATCAATGTCTTTGGTGGTAAGTTTAATATAGAGTTTTGTGTCATCAGCATAAAGGTGTATGAGGATGCCATGTTTGAAAGCAATGTGAACAGTGTTAGAGGTGAACAGGATAAACAGAAGGGGGCCAAACAGAAGTCCATCAGAGAAGATTTAGGGACAGTGTGACGAAGAAGACACAAAACTTTAAGGTATGCTTCAGGTGATATGTTATTAAATCTATCTATCTATATGGTATACCTCACAAAAGCACTACACCCATGACTGTGAAACCGACTTAAACCATTACATTTTAAGGCAGTTTGACAATGTGTGCTAAACAGAGTAAAGTGCTGCAGAAAATGGTTGAATTGAAGATTTACAGTTTGACAGGATTATTGGTCTCCGGACAATTCGGAGCCGGACAATTGGGAGCGGACAGTTCGGAGCGGACAATTCGGAGACGGGCAATTCGGAGCCGGGCAATTCGGAGCGGATAAATTAAGCGGACAATTCGGAGCCGGGCAATTCGAAGCCGGACAACTCGGAGCGGATAGAATAGCGTCGGACTCTCACGCATTTATTTTTATATTGGCATCAAAGGCCTTTGGTGATGCAAAGCTGGGGCGCTTACGGCTTTCTAACCATGATCGCCATTTAGTATATAATCAATTAGTAGGCCTACATTTCACTGCAATTTCATTCCGCAGCTTTAAGAACTTTTTAAACTTTTAATTCGTGACTTGTTTGCTATGCATAGTAGTTTTGATTGAATGGCGATCATAGTTAGACTAATGAAACTGAAGAACTTTTTAAACTTTTAATTCGTGACTTGTTTGCTATGCATAGTACTTTTGATTGAATCATGGTTAGACTAATAAAACTGAAGAACTGTTTAAACTTTAAATTCGTGACTTGTTTGCTATGCATAGTAGTTTTGGTTAGACATGGTTAGAGTTAGACGCTATTCTATCCGCTCCGAATTGCCCGGCTCCGAATTGCCCGGCTCCGAATTGTCCGCTCAATTTATCCGCTCCGAATTGCCCGGCTCCGAATTGCCCGTCTCCGAATTGTCCGCTCCGAACTGTCCGCTCCCAATTGTCCGGCTCCGAATTGCCCTAGAACCGGATTATTGATTATAATGTTTGTAACTAAATGTTTTCATTTTAACTGGCAGAAAGTCAAAGAGGCAAAATGTCAAAGGAAGGGGAGGTCACAGTTTCAAATGAAAGCATAACAGTGAGTGCAATTCTTTACAGACTAATGCAGAAGCAGGGTTTACACTGAGGCACCACAGTTAATTTGTCTTAGCATATATGTGACTGTACCTGGGAAAACCTCCAAAATTTGAAATTTTCAAACACCAGTGTAATGTTGGATTTAGCTAGAATTGCTGAATATGTTGGTGAAAATAGCATGTTCTTTTATCAAAGATAGGAAGAAAGTTACAACTATAATACTGTATGTGGCCCTAAATTGTGCTCACAGTTAGTTCTTATGTAAATAATTTTTTTATTTTATATTATATTTTTATTTATGTACGCTGAAGTTCAACATGAGACTATTGTGTTATGAATTGCAGTTTCTTCGTGAAAAATATGTCCAACTATTTCAGACCTATTTTGTGCATGACCGCCTTCCAAGTTGATACCTAGGGTTTTAATTTTCCAACTTTTTGAGGTTTTTCAGTCATGGTCGCATACCGGTAAGTTTTAACCCACACCTTAGAGGCTCGAATATTCACACTCAAACATTGCAGTAAGTTGTAGAGTGTTAGTTATGATCTCTTTACCTCTTTTCCATGTGTGCTTGAAGACCATTTTGTTTAATCCTGGGTTTCAATTGTTTGATCCGGAGTACCTGCGATGAGTCTGTCTTGAAGAGATGCTATAATTGTAAATCTGTGATTATGATTACAACATTTTACATTTCAGAGTATGAAAAGTGTAAAACGAATGAAGGCAGAAGCAGATCCAGAAAACAAGGACATAATGGATCAAGCAATTAAACAAATGGACAAAGCAATTAAAACAAGTAGACAGTTTTTGAATGATGGCTCAGATCTGAATGACAGATGTATGGATAAACCTGTAACACTTTTGCGAAAGATGAAACGTTTATTTTCTCCAAGTGGTAGTATAAAAAATAAAACAGCAAGGATGGCAGAATCATGTCCGTCAAATAAAAGTGATGAAGCAATTGAACGGCACAGAGAGTTTCTCGAGGAGCACATAGAGCCAGATTTTGGACTTCTGGAGAAACTACTTGCCCAAGGAACTCTTTCTCGGAAAGGAATTTTGGAAGTTAAGGACAAGAGTCCTTTCTATAGAAGAAACTCTCAGGTGTTGGATTACATTTTGGAGAAACATCAAGGTGATCGTTTGATTGAGGCTCTTCGAGACACAGAACAGATACATATCGCCAATTACTTAAATGGGAATGGAGGTGAGTCTGGTTAGGCATATCACAGTTCAATTCTAATTATTTTCTTCTAGATGTAATTGTCTATGTGAAAATAGTTTAAGGTAAGGGTAATAACAATATAAAAGAGCTGCAATTAATTGAAATTGATTGAAACCGTTTGAAGTGTAATATGCATTGTGTGTGTTCTGATCTCAGGTCAACGTAGTCAGTGATTACTGTGCATTGCAGCCCAAGGATATTCTTTTTCCATTTTCCCATTGTGCAACTCGATTCACTAGACTGGTTTGTAGCATGTGCAGTAGGGTGCATCGAAAAATTTTTTTGGGGAAAACAATATTCTAATAGTTGCTGATGGGTGCCTTTTGTACTGCTTAGTTACCATTGTACATTTTTGAGTTTTTTGGATAAGTCCTTGAGGTGCCCCAAAGACCCTAAAGTTTTCATGAACTGAAGGCTTCGGAGCACTGCATTTAACATAATTTGTTCTACGACAAACTAATTTATGTATAGCTTTAAGGAGTCCTGATGATCTTTTAGTAGGTAGGTGGCAATTCATTCGAGTTCTTAAAGATGAGCAGGAGTTTCTAACTGACCAGAGAACAGTAAGGTTGATGTGTATCAGCAATGTCGACAAACTTACAATAAATAAGCTTGTTAACAAGCAGAAAAGAAAAGCTACGCAAGGTCGACGATTCGAAATATATCGCAAGTCATTACGTGGAGTGAAGGTCATGGATGTTAATAAAGACTCAGTAGACGATTCTGAATCTAGTCTGGATACCTGCAGGTCAAACACTTGCAAACAATAAGATGATGAAACTATAGATAATATTGTAATTGAAGATCAACTTGTGATGAACCTGAATCGAACGTTATAGTCAAGAGTATTTCGTTCTTGACTACCAACATTAGCCTGTGATCATTATGGTGTTTCAGACAGAGCAGCTGCTGAGTTAACACCTGTGGTGCTGCAAGATTTCGGTGTTATGTGTTGATTTGTCGAATGTTATTGACCAAAATAGTTAGACGTGCCAATAAAATAAGCGTAATGAGCTGGAAGACTTGAACAACGTAGCTGATTTACATGGTTCATTTTTTGATGGTCGAAAAGATAAACCTCGAGTACAGAATTCATTGAATGAAATGAGTACTATCGACGAGTTGTTATCGAGGAGCACTTATCGTTGGTGAAGAAATCAGGTTTGACTTACGTCGGACATGTATCCTCACGACTGGATCAGCCTTGCAAAATTGCTAACCACATCGGAGCATTTACTTTCACTACATACATCTCCAGCATGTCAAGCTCTACTGACGGTCTGCAACTGGCAGCTAACAATGTATAATCGCAATATTCTATTCGCAGTTGTCAACCACTGCAAGTGATTCAATGTTCCAGGGTCTTTTTAGATAAATTCAACGAGCACTGGCCTCTAACGACCGCGTTACTAATGTCCCACAAAGACTGTCGGTAACTACTTAGGTCAGTTAAAGTTGCAGCTGGCAAATCCGATTCAATTTTATCAAAGCACACTAGGCCTACTGGTAACTGTTTACAGGTTAATAAACCATTACCAATTGCTCCAGAGAAAGCACGAGGACTGCTTGTTGCTCCATGTTAACTCATGACCGTAAGAAAATTTGAAAGCTGGGATTGCATCATATCCTGACAGCTAGGAAACTGTACGGTCTGGAATTCGAAATTCGTTGTTCCTGTGCTAAAGTTTAATTTCTCTGATGACACTGAACTCATTGACTGGCGGATATGCGAAGCAGAACACCCCTAACATTGGAGGTATCTGATGAAGAAATGAAGCAATTTGTAGCAACGCACCCAGCACAAAAGTTCTACTTTTCTAGATTCCCATGTCACTCTTAGGCAGTGGAGCGTTATGTTAAAGTAGTGACTGAGGATTCAGCTGCAGTCTGCGGCAGCAAAGCTTGGGACGGTTTCATAAGAACAAGATTGGAATCCAGGCGAATAATGCCGACTTTCAACACTTAGAAAGAATAATATCGCATAGCCTGACTACTTAGGCCTACTTGCATTAATGGGATAAGACTACTACTGTAGTTTACCGCTACCGTGGTTTAGACTCAACTCACTGTTTCATCATTGGTGTAATGGACATAGTGATGGAATAACATACCTAATATGTTTTACCAGTATTGAATTCTACTTATCACTAGACTCATACTGTAGTAGCTTGTTTTTCTGGACATTACTCCTTGCATAACATGGGCAAATATTGTGCGTCTAATATCAAAACTTCAAGGTCATTGGGGCACCTCAAGGTCATGTGCATAATTGGTGAAATTGCACCAGAATATTGCTGACATCAATTAGCAACTACTTTGCACTATTAGAAATAAAAATGAGAAAAATTTTTTTTTCTCCCATTACAATCGATGGACCATAGTGTGCAGCATCTATACTGTGTTTCTGTGTCCTTCTTCTTGCCACATAGTTAGCATCGTCGTTTTATATCCTCCTCTTCCTGCTTCTGCTGAGCAATAATCCGAAATCCAGCAACCAAGATTGCACGCCGCACTGCGCCTGACTGTGGCTTGCTTTTTCTGGTGGTGATCCACGGTGCTAAGAGAGATCTCTCAAGCTGCTACAAGAGCAAGCATCGTTTGAAACGCTTCTTTATCTCCCAAACTGTTTTGTTCAGTATCCACATATTTCTTTTATTACATTATGCAACCGAGCACAGCCTGTTTGAAATATATCTGGATCGTGACTTGTATTCATGTCTATCGGCTTCATCATTATCAACAGTTTCGCCAGCGTTATCTTCACTTTCAGGACCAATCTCATCATCATGTTCATCATTATCGTCAATTTCAACGTTGTCTTCATCATCAGAAACATCTGAAAGTTGCTCTGCAGACATTGGCAACTCGTCACATTCACATTCGTCGTAATCACTGTCACTGTCAAAACTGTCATCATTATCTCAGCCAGTATTATCTTCAGTGCCTCATGAGCACTCAGTCTTTTTGGTCGTTTAGATGCACTCATTGTTTGCTCAACAATATAGCAACAAAGTCATATAAGCATTTTGAACAAATATATTTTAAAAAGGTATGCAACAAACATATGCAGGAGGTCTGGCCAGACCCCCTTGTTCGGATGAGGGTTTAAAAAAATAAGTAGTGACCTACAGTAAAATAAGTGTCTTAAAGATGACTTTAGCTAGATAACTTTTGTAAAAGGGGGTTAGCGCTTAGTTGTACATATGCATAGGGGGATCCAGAAAATGTTTGAGGTGCAACAGGGGGAGGTGGTATTAAAATATGATTTTTTTGAATACGTAATATATGATTGGCCCCTTTAAGAAATTTTTCGAAAGTAGTTCTACTGTGAGGGATACCTGCAGCTAGCGATTGACCAATACCTGTAAAAAGCCATTAACGTTTTTGGCCATTTATTCTGCATCTTTAGCCATGCTTACATTTATGTTAATATATGCTAATATGTATGCTATCAGTTGTGATGTGTTAGTTTAATGGACTGTTGATGATTTATTTGAGTGGGTTCAACATTAAGAAAAAGAGAGTTAAGCTTCGATTGAAATCAAGCATGTAGTAGAGCAATATCAGAAATGCCAAACTAGGAAGATAGGTTCAGAAGGTGCATTGGTGGAAAAAACAACGGAAATGTGGAGAATGCAGAATTAGGAGACTTGATGATGATTAATGTCACTACTTCTCCAAACAAATCCAAAGTTCACTCAAGTGGAGTATCCTCCGTGGAGACATGGAACAAGAGCATGCAGGGAATTTTGGGGCCCGTAGAGTAATGGATAACACACTGGCGTGAAGAGCTGAAGGTACTAAGATCGAACCCAGTAGACTCCGTAAGTTTTATTCAGCCTTCCGCTCGCTAGGTGGCAGTGGTTAAATGAATAGTAGGCCATGATTGGCGCCGTGTGGCTGCTGCTTAAACAGTTATATTCGACTCCTGTAAAACTGTTATCATGTGCTTCTACTGTATACATGTATGTAAGGTGCCCTGTGTGGCTGCTGTTTCTACTATGTGGCTGCTGTTTCTACTATATGTATGTTCACTGTACAGCGCAGTGCGTTTGCAGGAGCTTAATTAAAAAACAGATTATTATTATTAATTTGGTTACAATCCAAACCCGGAAGAGAAATTTGTGGTCAGTTATGTTCCAAAAAATTAATTACTTTGCTGAGAGATTAAACATGTAGAAGAGTGATCTACTGAGTGGATCTTTATGCGACATGAATATGACGATTCTGAGTTTGTGTCAGAGACTGAGGGTGGACGAGAGTTTGTAGGTTGATCTCATGGTGTATACCAACAATAATTTTGATAAAAAATGACTAGTAGTAAAGTTTGGTCGATTTGTTGCTTAATATTACTGTTTTTGTGTGTCAGTTGCATTTTATTGCCATTAAAACTTTTTGAATACTCTGGTGAATAAGCTTTTTGGTTGCTGGATCAAAGATTTTGGAACTATTTCCCTGTATCGTTTTGCTCAGTGTCATTTTGTTATTGACTTAAGACTTAACTTTTCAAATTACTTATCCACTGTAAGCTGCCTTTTGTTATTGACTTAAGACTTAACTTTTCAAATTACTTATCCACTATGCATTAAGTACTTAAGTAAGTAAGTAAGTAAGTATATTCTTTAATAAACGCTAGCAAACGCACAGCGCTTTGCATACACAAAGGGGAAAAAATATTACAGTAATAATGACGTTAGATGATAAATGAAATAATAGAAACAGAGCCTAACTGTACAGCATCCTACACAGGAAACCTCGTTGGGTAAGGAAGTCAAATCTAGGGAGAATCAGATTATGGGAACGAGGGCGCAAATCATACCCGGTCTTTAGAACGGGAGGTAGAAGGTCATGGAGGAGGTGACTAGGGTTTTTGAGAATGCTATTAAAGAGACCATGGTCAGCTTTTTTGCAGAGTTCCTCAAAAGTAGGAAAAGAAGGAGGGAGGGAGCCAAGATGAACCAACTTACGAATAATTGCGCCCAAATGATCAAGTTCCTGCTTGTTGGCAAAGCAACCATACCTGGGAACAGCATAGCATACAGTGGTAACCCGTATCACGTCATGCAGCCTGGGGCCCGAGAGCCCATGAGAAATCAAGATATGATGAGCGTAAAGGGATTGTTTAGCCTTTATGCTCAGTTTTTGGATATAAGGAGAGAATTCGAACTTATCGGTTTTTTCAATTCCTAATATTTTTAATGAAGAGACCCTTGAGATTCCGCATATAGGTGGTGGATAGGATTTAAGGATCGTCTTGGACTTGGTGAAGATAATGTCGCTGGATTTACAATGGTTAAGATGAGTCCGCAAAGGTTCATCAATCACTCTGGTTCAGAGTAAAGCAGGGAGGCGACCTGACCGACGTCTCTTTGAGCGTAGACTCGGATCCGACCTGGGCTGATGAACCAAAGTCCTCCGTGCCCACCTTCACGTGGTGCGGACCGTTAATACCCTTCCATGGGAAGGGGAACGAACGGGCACGGCAGGCAAAACCAGGGGAAGGGAATGGCAAACCACCCCTGTTAACATGCCAAGAAAATCGTCATGAGACACAGCAAACCAAAAGCACCGATAGTCGCAGATGGTGGGACTCCCAGGCCGGAGTGCGACTCAAAAGCTACTGGGAAAGAGCAAGACGGTGAGTCAATGACCCTTCGGTCTAATGAAGCAACAGGACAAAAGCCGAATGGACGTTTTGAGGTGGATCGTATTGAGGGGAAAAGACTCAACCTGAGCTGCAGTCAAAAGATGAAATTGGGTACATGGAATGTACGTTCTATGCAAACTGGAAAGATGGATGTGATTCAAGGAGAGATGAAAAATTGGACTTAGCGATATTGGGATTAAGCGAGACAAGATGGAAAGGACAAGGACATTTCAGCTGGAATGGATACAAGATAATAATGTCAGGACAAAAAGAGAGAGGAAGAAATGGAGTGGCAATCATGCGATAATGGGTTATGATACGGTGAGTGATAGAATCTTGAGTGTAAGATTTAGAGGAGCAAAGGTGAACACAACTATTATACAGATATATGCTCCAACATCGATAGCAACAGAAGAAGAACATGATAGTTTCTATAATGATTTGCAGAGTACAATGGATAGAACTCCGAAAGGAGATGTACTGATAACCATGGGGGACTTTAACGCGAAGGTGGGGCAATGCAAAGGAGATGATAGAGGAACAATGGGTATTCATGGACTGGGTGAACAGAATGAAGCTGGGGAAAGACTTGTTGAATTCTGCAAAGGGAATGACTTGAAAATCATGAATACATGTTTTGAACAACCAAAGAGAAGACTGTACACATGGACGTCACTGAATGGGAAATATAGGAATCAGATTGATTACATTTTGGTAAATAAAAGATGGAACGGTACGATAAGAGATGTGAGAACTAGACCAGGAGCGGATTGTGGTACCGACCATGAGCTACTGGTAGCAACACTGAAAACGAAATTAAAAAAGCTGAAGAAAGGAGATCGAATGACTAGATACGACTGCAAGG
Organism: Allolobophora icterica; assembly: GCA_963556255.1. Classification (NCBI taxonomy): domain Eukaryota; kingdom Metazoa; phylum Annelida; class Clitellata; order Crassiclitellata; family Lumbricidae; genus Allolobophora; species Allolobophora icterica. The sequence continues at coordinate 4,756,338 of OY744604.1, read as the reverse complement.
GCATTACACCGGAATACAGGATGGAAATAAAGAATCGATTTGAAGTACTTGAGAGAGATGAGATAGAGGCGGAAGATGATTCGAACAACACATGGGAGAGAATGAAGAAAACCATAGTTGAAGTTGCTGAGAAACATATCCCAAAGAAGAAGAAAATCATAACTACAACTTGGTTGTCGAGTGAAGCTGTGGGCATGGCAGCGGACAGGAAGGCTGCAAAGAAAGCAGGCGACAAAGATAAGGTAAGGGCACTGAATAGTGCCTTCCAAAAAACAAGCTCGGGAAGATAAAGAAAAACATTTAAATGAAATGTGCAAAGAAATGGAAGACGAAGGAAGGAAAGGGAGAGTTAAGGAATTGTTTTCAAAAGTAAAGGAAATAACGGGAAAATTCACACCTAGAATGGGCTCAATGAAGGCAGGAGATGGAAACGTAATATGCGACGAAGAGAAGATGAAGAAAAGATGGAAAGAATACACAGAAGAGTTATATAGTATAGATAAACGAGTCAAAAAAGAGCAAATTGATGTTACAGGGTATGAAAAGGAACCGGAGGTTATTGAAGCAGAGGTAGAATGGGCAATAAAACAACTCAAAGATAATAAGGCGCCGGGTCATGATGGAATACCTATAGAACTGATAAAAGCAGGGGACGATGCAATGATAAAAACAATAACAAAATTATGCAATCAAATATGGGCAACTGGAGAATGGCCGAATGATTGGAAGAAGTCGATCTTCATACCGATATTCAAGAAAGGCGACGCGAGGGAATGCGAAAATTACAGGACGATAGCAATAATATCACACACTAGTAAAATATTACTGAAAATAATCCACAAAAGAATGGAAAGCACAATAGAGAGGGAACTTCCGGTGAACCAGGCTGGTTTCAGGAAATCTCGAGGAACTAGAGACCATATTGCCAACCTAAGGTGGATAATGGAACGGCAAAGGGAGTATGGACAAGAGGTGCACATCTGCTTCATTGATTATAGTAAGGCATTTGACTGCATTAACCACGATTTAATGTGGAAAACCCTACTTGAGATGGGAATTCCGAAACACTTGATATGGCTATTAAGGGGACTATATGAAGATCAGTATGAAGATCAGATAGCGGTGATAAGAACAGAATACGGAGACACTGATCAATTCAATATCAAGAAAGGGGTGAGACAGGGATGCATTTTGTCTCCATTCCTGTTTAACTTATATGCTGAAAGAATAATGAGAATGGCGGAAATGGAAGGGGCAAAAGAGGGAGTAAAAATTGCGGGAAGGACATTGAACAATCTTAGATATGCGGATGATACAACACTAATGGCAAAAAGAAAAGATGAGCTGATAGAATTAATAAGAAGGGTAAGGAGAGAAAGTGAAAAAGCTGGCTTATACTTCAACATAAAGAAGACAAAAGTCATGACAACAGCAGAATGGGATACTTTTGAGATTGACGGAGAAGAAATAGAGGTGGTAGAAAGCTTCACTTTCCTGGGATCATTGGTCGAAAAAGAAGGAAAATGTGATACAGAAATAAAACGAAGGATTGCGATTGGGAAAGCTGCAATGATTGGACTGGAAAAGATATGGAAGGACAAGCATGTGAGCATAGATACAAAAAAAGGCTCGTGAGAGCCCTAGTCTTTCCAACGGTTCTGTATGGGTGTGAGTCGTGGAAAATGACAAAGAACATGGAGAAAAAGGTCAACGCATGTGAAATGTGGATATGGAGAAAGATGTTGAGAAGATCATGGACAGAGAATAGGACGAACGAATCAATACGAGTGGAGATTGGTGTCGAGAATGAAGAGTCATTAAAACAAAAAGCGACAAGATTGAAGCTTGGATTCTTTGGTCATGTTATGCGATCTGATGGGCTAGAAAATGAAATGATGTTGGCTTGTGGTGAGGGGAAAAAAAGACGGGGTCGACCAAGGAAGAAATGGATGGATGAGATTCACGATGTAACTGGCATGAATCTGGAAGTACTAAGGGACCTGACTTCGAATAGGAAGCAATGGAGAAGGTGTGTCATGGCGATCGCTAGAGCTCCAGGAGTTGACAGCACAAGGTGACAAGGTGAAGATGAAGATTGCATCTCTGGGCCCAGGCATTTATGTGATGAAGTTCTGCAACAGTGGTGGATATATTAGAAGCCAGTATGAGAAGATAGCAGTCATCTGCTTATTTGAAGATGCGATTAAAGTGGTAGAGAGGTTTTAAACCAGACATGGCTACAACAAAATTGGTGGGACCCATGCCGGAGCCCTGTATGATACTTGCATTAATTCAGGCCAGGGACGATGTGAAACCATGGAACTTAGTGCAATGGCCAGTTGGTCGGCCAGGAAAGAGTGTCTGACAGTGTCAAAAGCCTTAGAAAAGTCTAAAAATTGTGATTTTTATCAATCAGCTCACCATGTTTAAATGTTATCAGACCGAAGACAATGCCATGTTATGTATTTTATTTGTGCACTTTGGTAAAAAATTTGAGACAATTTCAATGCGATTTGTTACTGTGCTCCGTTTAACCATTAGATTCTCATAATTAGTCGAATAACTCAAAAACTAGAACCAATCTAGCAAAACCGACTCCATATTCGGAATCAGCACCACAGGTTTACCCAAATATCGCTCTAATATAATCGGCAATAAAATCATTGTTGACCAGTGTTATAATAGTAATAATAAGAATAGTAATAGATAATTAACAATTAACACTCATTCTTAAAGAGTAAAGGTTCTAGCATTAATTCACATTTGAGCTATCTGTGTACAGTGTACTTCTGATTAGTGAACACTGTGAGAGGCGCTTTATAAATGTTCAGATACAATATTGTATTTGTGTGAAATAATTTGAAGTTGCATTTAAAATGACTGTGTAAAGCTATGTGTTAAAATTGTAGGTAAAAGTATTATAGATTTTGGTGTCTGTTTTTTTTCCAGAATATAATCCAGAATATGGAGCAGAGTGGCCTTTGACAGAAAGGGAAATTTCAATACTAGATATCAATCAGGAAAGTTTGACTGAGCTACTGGATTTGAGTATTCTGCTTGATCTTCTGAATTCATCAAAGGTCATTAACAGGAGACAGATGAACTTCATTTCATCAAAACCAAATTCAGACTACAAAACTGAAGCACTGTTAGATATTTTGCGAAGACGCAGTTTACATGACTACCAGCAGACAATCTGTTGCCTTCATCAGTCAAACCAAAGCCACATTGCCAAAGTTTTTGAATCAGGCGGAGGTACAGTCAGTAATGATCTACAGATAGTTTCATAATATATATGTGTAATAAATCCTTGAAAATCTTCATTACTTTAAGTCCTCTAGAATATCCATATCCCTGTCTTGTTCTGATTGTGGATTTTATAACCTGTTGCTATGTTGGTGCCAGTCAGTATAGGCAGGGTTGCTATACTCAGTTGCTGATTCTAGTATTCCAAAATGATATCACATGATTCACATGTTGCATGGTCCAGTGGTGGATACAAAAATGTACAGAGGGGAGAATTGAGAATATGAAGGCAAAGTCAATGGTGGGTTCCAAGGGCAAAGTCCAAGGTCAGTGGGTCATCTGATTCAGGCATTTTGAATTTCCAGATTGCCAGGTCAACTGATTGAGGCATTTTGAGAAAAAACTTAACCGTTAGCTTAATATGTTCAGTGTATGAATTGGACTTGTGAAATTATGTTATGGGGTTAAAATTTAGAATTACATAGGAAAAAAATACCGATAGGCCTGTTGACTCAAGCATAAAGATATCTCGAGATTGTCCTCATATTTCAACAGTAGACTTACCAGTATTTAGCCGGATCATATTCTTTGGCTGCTTGAGTAGATCATGAACCTCATGACATTAATTGACAGCACAATGGTTGTGTGTCACAATATGTATTTACTCATTTTCAATTTGAAGGACACATGATTTAAACACCATGAATAAAAAATTAAAGCCCTCTAGTTTAAAACCTACTGCTGAACATCTGACCAAGCAGTAAATTTTACAAAGCATTGACATTTTTATGTTTTACAGGTGTTGTTTTATGTTGTGTTGCTGGTGACAGTATTAAACTTTGAAATTTGTACAGGTGATATTTTTTGTTTACTATCACAAGTGTAAGTTGTTTCTTTAACGATATATTGTTAGAGAACCAAATATCACAGTTGTCCATGACCTTGACATTCTCGACATCACCGAATCATGACCTTCCTCCTCATCTGATGTTCCTGTGCGAAGAATGGCGCTCCCGGGGTACTCATTCTGTGACCTACCTCGTGCGAGAGATGAACAGTAGGCACCGATTCAGAACCACAGAGGTATCGTTGTCTATTCAAAGACACTCATTGGGTAAAGGTGACTGCCTTACCAATCTGGTCAAACACCTTCGAGGCCCTATGCCGGACATACGCTACTGCTCGTGGTCCACTGACGTTGCTTGCCATCTACCACTCTGGTTCCTCGCCTCCATGCCCTACATTCCACTCTGAGTCATTTATCCTTAGAAGCAAATTCCATGCTGGAAGTCTTTGAAACGTGCAACAGTCAACTAGTTATCACAGCGATGTAACATCCATCTTGAGGACCCGAGTTCGCCGGACACTGACCTCCTCATTGAGAGAAGAGATTCCACGTTGGATGAGATACAGAACGTACCTGACGATTGACCGTTACCTTGGATGTCGTGTAACCGTCAAACAATGCACGAGAGTATGAGTTTCTATGGTGCATCACCCTTTGGCGTCTTCATCTACTCGACGGCAGTACTTTCGCCCTTAGTGTTGCATAAGTTCGACCAGCTAATACAATCCCAACCTTTGAGTCCATTTTGACAGCTGTGTGATTGACTACCGCAACACCTACTGGCGTGTCTGATGACTTGTCAGTGCTTTACCCTGTTGCCTGCTTACCTATGGCCCATTCACCATCCGATAATGTCACCAATCTGCTGTGTGACAACCTATATGTACTGGTAGCATATTGCTAAGTAAATCACCTACGAACTGTTCATAATCACTTGCACAACATTGAGTGGCCTCATCCTCGATTATATTTCCGAGTTCTGCATTCGAGTATCAGACAGCCAAAAAAGATATCAGCTGTGGGCCTGAGTGAGTTAACAATTGCATGTCTCGTTGTCATCACCAAAGTTTGGTGACTGTTCCTTCTATGTGACTGGACCCATTGCGTCGAACAGTCTTCCCGATCATGGCTGAAGACCTATCTTTTAAACATCATGTGACTGTTGTTGATTTCTGAACACATGTGCAGTGCTCTTTTTTCTACCTCAGCAGAGCTGCGGTGCTATATAAATTGTCTTATTGTAATTATTATTATTAGGTAAACCAAGAAAAGGGCTCTAAAATGCATCCTCAGACATGAGTAGAATTCCAAAAATAATAGATTTAACGAGCAATTTCTGAGCATGATGCACATCTTGGCCGCAGACATACACAGCTTCACAATGTATAGCATTTTTTAATAACTACCAATTTTTATATACACATGCAGACATACATACATGCATGCATGCATACATATATGCATAATTCTGTATGAATACATGGTGCATACAGGTATGTACGTATGTTGTGCTACCTGGCAAATAATTGGAACATTTGAGCGATACTTTCATGACCCATGGGTAGGGTGGTCCAGAAAAATAAAGTTTAAGCTAGAAGCCAGGCCACCCTCTCAGTTTTTTACACCTATCAATAGTATTATTGAGACAAAATTTCAGCTTCTTATTCCAACTGGAAGATGGTGCTCAATGACAAATAAATATTACCCTATAGTAGGATTTGCTGTAAATCTCGATGCCGTATAACTTGGTCAACATTTATAATGGAGATGAGCTTGAAATAGTTTCTGTTGTGTTATCATACTTGTTTACTTTCTGGTACTTGAAACAAAAAAGTGTACAGTTCTTGTTGAAGGTCATGGTGCCTACTTCTTGTGTTTTTGGCTGACATGTTTTCAGAAGTGAATTTTAACATTACAATTGCTGCAGCGCCTGGCTGTTATCCTTCTGCCCTGCCACTTTCGCGTAACAGAGTGCGTAAGAAAGCCAGGATATAGCATGCTGAAGCTGTAAGATCTGAATTTGTACCAGACTAGCCACTGGTACTACACTGGGTTGGGTAAACCCTGCCTAAGATCTTTGGAGCAGGAAATGTCGACCGCCTGACATTGCTGGTTTCAGGTGATGGTGTGAATGAGCTTTTCTTTGTGCCCAAATTAGCCTTTGGGACAGGATGCAATGAATTCATGGTCGTTCATAGTCTTCTGAAGTTGTGAAAACTCACAGTTGACAAGGTTCAAGCCTTGAGCTTTGATACAATGTCTGTCAACACTGGGCATTTCAACGGATTGTGTGTTCTGCTGGAAGACAAATAAGCTGAGAGCTCTTGTGGTTGGCCTGCCGTCATCATGTAATGGAATTGATTTTAGCCAAAGAATTCACCTTGTACTGCAGTCCACTTGTTCTCCATAAATTCCAATCTTCAGGAGATTTAAAGCTGAAGGACTGGAAGTCATATTCGGCACTGCAGCCCCCCCCCCCCCATGAAACAGCGTCAGTTTTTTCAAGTAGTTTGCTGAAAGAAAGTCAGATTCAAAGATCAGAGACAACTACCAAGAGCTCATTGAGCTGACAGTGGTAATCCTTGGAAGTCAGTCTTCAATAATTAATTCATTGGAGAGCCCTGGGCTAATTCACCATGCACACCGGATGGTCAAGTTACTGTATGCAATGAAAATCTACCTTTTTCGGGATCAGATTCATTAATTTTATAAGTTTGGTGCCCTGTTTTACGCAAAGGCATGGACAAAGGCCCCACTTGCTGCTGAAGCTCCAGAACAAGATCTGTCACTTTAGATGGGTCTAGGACAACATGAGTCTATTGACTGTGAGGTTAGCGTTGCTGCCAGAAAGTCCTAGAAAACCACTTGTGGTACCTCTCAGACGAGGCTGTAGGTCTGGCACTGTTCTCAGACCAACTTCCTGTAAGAGATAAAGTGAAGATTGTCGACAGACTGGCTGCAAGACCAACTTCCTGTAAGAGATAAAGTGAAGATTGTCGACAGAATGACTGCAAAGCCTGGTGAAAGGAGGAGAGAAGCGATGCTAAGGTACTGAAGGAGGGTTTTGGGTGGTTTTACAACCCAGTGAGCACTGACACTACTGTCACACACACCTGAAGATGAGTGATTTTGTTACACTTCAACCAGAGAAATGGATTGAGAATGAGGATTATAAGCAAGGTAGAGAGATAATTCATCTGTTGAGAGTGGTGAACGACACGGCTGAGAGGGTGTGAAGTTGTTCGAGGAATTCTACTGACTCATCACCAATGATGAAGAAGAAAAGCAGTTTCTTCTCCAAGTGGTCGAGGCAAATATGAAAGCTGTTCTCACTCACACAACAAAGAAGTCTGCTGTTGACGCAGTGCTTGCAAAGCCTTGCAGTTTGTAGAGTCAAATACAGTAACGGGTGTTGAAATTATAAAACAAGAACAATCGACAATCGATATTCATGGACTGGACGATGTTTTTGACATTTTTGGACATTTCCAATTCATTAAACCTTCTGAAATTTTACAGTTCCATCTGTCTAACTGTTCTTGTATTACATATGTTGTCAAATTACAGTAATATTTGATCTATCTTGAAATAAAATGCATTTGTATGCTCAACACACTCATTTCTGCAATTAATGTCTATTTATCGGTATATGACAAAGTAACATAGTCCGTGAGCATCGTCTTCCAGTTGGAATAGGAAGCTGAAATGTTGTCTCAATAATACTATTGATAGGTATAAAAAAACTGAGAGGGTGGCCTGGTTTCTAGCTTGAACTTTATTTTTTACCATGCATCTGTGGACCACACTACCCATGGGGCTAACAGGGAAAACACGGGTTTTATGAGTCTAAGAAATGGTGAGACATGGACAGAAGAGGGGATAGAAAGAGATAAGAGAGCTGGAGATGGGAACTGGATAACAACAGAGGATTTTTCCCAGAGGGAACATTATGTTGAGCACATGAGAGGCTATAAAATGGTGGATATTTAAAGAAAGAAATATTTGTTTGAATATCTTTGAATATATATTATAATAGGTGTATTTTTGAAGACGATGCTGGTCAACAAAGCTAATCATCCTTAAACTGGTCTTCTTTGTTCGTAGTTGTTGTGAAAGTTCATGCTCATCTCGAAGGAACTTTAGAAAATGTTACGATGGCAGAAGATGACATTTCTACAGCAATTGCAATTGCGCTTAGTGGTACATCGATTGCTGAACGCAGTAGAATATTGGAACTTGCTCAGTTACGATTAATTGCTGCCAAGAAAGGACATAGCATTATTCTCTACATCTGGTGTGAAACAGTGGAAGAATTATTACGTTTGTATGACTTGCTGACCAGTGGTCATCTGAAGGACTCTGCTGAACAACTTTTTAATCAGTTGCTTACTCTTTCACAGAAAGTTTCAGTGAAAAATATTACAATGAATGACGAAGAGTTCGAACGCATGAAAGCATATTTCACAGGTGACCAATTATTTCATTTCAAGTTTAAACTTTAATAGATTTGTAAAGTAAGTCAAGTCTGCTTTTCTTCTTATGCTTGGGTCTGGTTTAGTGACCTTGCAATCAATCCAGATAAGCCAGAGGAAAGTCTTCTTACAATCCACCAGCACATGCAGTCTTTCTCATAACATTCATCAGTTGACCTTGCAAGAACGAAATTCCCGTTATGAGACAAAATATTAAAGCTATTATGTCATTACTATGTAAATGTAATCTTACAATCGTAATCATAGGGCTTGTTCATTATGCTGTACAGTTCACCAGTCACACCAAGTTTAATCCCCACCATAGCAGTTCAGAACAGCGTTTTAGTGTCTTTGGTTGCATGAAATTACTTTTCGACATCATTTTTATGTTTTATTTAATATGATCAAATGATCAAGTATCATATGAATAAATCAACATCTTCTGTTAGCAGATAATCTTACAGGACAATTCAGACATTAACGCGATGTCATGTTACACTACTAATACAGCAATTAGAGAGCATCTGGGTTTCTCTTAAAGCGGCACAACACAAAGAGTCGTGATTACAATTACAATTATGCTTTTGTATTTGTTTCACACAGAAATTGAATCAGAGTATTCGGTTGTTGAAAGAGAATTGGAGCCAAAAGAAATGGAAGGTAGGCTTTCATGGGCTTATATTTGGACCTCTGCCAGCAAGCTGAGTACAACGATGTTTTCACTTAGTCCAAAATGTCTAAGCCGAATCTCATTCTATGTATGCATATTACCTTTTCAACCTCTGCTTGAGTTTTATCTGTATGCCTTTTTATTATGGTATTGCGATCTGGCATAACTTCTCTTTACTCACTGCTGCCATCCACCCTCACCTACAATTCCTCACTCAACTGATTAACTTACAGCAAGTAAATAAATTATTCGTTATTTAATTTCTTAGTTACTTACTTGCTTCTGATAAACCACTTGTCATATTTTAGAACTCTTTGAATTTTACTCCTCTGATTCTTGACAATTATTCAATCCTAAGTGTTTCAGTAATTCTAATTTTTATTAACTTACTAGTCTCAGTTGAAATGCATGCGTTTTAGTATTGATCTTCTTAAAAACAGTAGCATGAAGCAAACTTAATCAAATATGACTGTTTTGTTATTTTCAGTTGATGCAACGCAAGTACCTGAATCCAAAGCTCTGGCATCAGCAGAAGGTTAAACTTAAACTCACAATTATCTTGTAGCCTTTGATGTCTGTAATTCTTTATAATAATTTTATTACGCTGGCAATATCTGGTGTAACAAGTGAAGCAGGGCCACATGTGTGGGTAAGGATGCAACCGGATGTACAATTTTTTGAATAAATTACCATTTACACTTGGAAAACAGTCAGAGCTCAGTTTCCTTACCACATGCATATAAGTCTGTGTTACTCGCTGTCAGCAACATGTCGTGCTTTTAGAATCTTTCTATTGAGGCATAAACTTGCCAAACGCAACAGCAGAACTGGCAACCTATTCTTATATACTTTGCAGCTTGTGATCCTAGGACTAGTAAGTTGAAATGCATACCGTTTGGTATCTTGTTAAAAGAAGCAGCATGCAGCAAACTTAATGTGACAATTTTGTTATTTTTTAGTTGACTTGACTCAAGTTCCTGAATCCAAAGCTCCAGCTCTGCAATCAGTAGAAGGTTAAACTCAAACTCAGTATTTTTTACTGTCAACAGTTATTCTTAACAATTCTATTATACTTGCAATATCAGGCATAAAAATTGAAGCTGGGTGACATCTATAGGTAAGGATGGGACCGGATATACAATTATTTGAACGAGTTTACTAGGTCTATATTGATTCCAGGCTTGTGACCAAAGGCTATTTAAGACCGCTGTTATAGTCATTGAGTCGAGAAAAAGTGATCTGTAGTGGCATTAAGGTACAACAAAGACCATAGAGTTTGTTTCATTATGTCATGGTGTGGAAGATATTCTATTGATTTTAGAATGCTCGTTTTTGTTGATTGAAATTTTGTCGTGGATTCTGACTTTGTTGGTGACCTCTGATGGGTTTTTGTTGTTTTGCATTTTTAAAGTTTGCATTATATTGTAAATGTTTTAAATAAGAATTTTTTTCATGTTTATTTTCTTTTATTTTTGGGGTATTTAATATTTATTTAGTCCTAAGAAGGGCAAAACCGATTTTGGTTTTTGCCGATTCCGGATATCGGATAGTATAGGCCATTATTTGCCGATTCCGGATTCGGATCCGATTAGGATTGTATCTAGAAATTTATAAAGCGCTTAACTATAACTATTCAGATGCACTCAGTAAGAGCAGAGAAACCCTGGAGAAACAGAAATGTCCATAGGGAATGCGAAACCAATGAAGAAAAGCCAATCATTAGTTTGACTCTGAGTAGGGGTGAAGGTCGTTCCAGATCGTTGGACCCACTACAGCAAAGGCTCGGTGCTGGGCCTAGGCAGTTTTAGTAACATATGTTCTTAAATCTGTGCACTAAGACCTAATTCAAGGTTAATCATCATTGGCTAATGGCTTGGCGTCAGCTACAGGCGTGGTAGGACAGAACAACAGCCAGTCAGTCGCCCCCTTCCCTATACTGCCATATATTTATATCTTCACTGTGTGACAGGCCTAACGGTCGCCGGCAGATACAGGGAATATTGAAAAAACAACCTATGTATCGGCGGGTTAGACATTCCGGATCCGGATAATTCCGGATAGTCCAAAAATCGCCAAAATCGGTTTACCGATCTGGATTTCGGTTATGCCCTATTTCCAAGTTTCAATTAATGCAAACCACCTCACCAGAATGAGGTGGTCGTGAAGAATTTTTTTATTTCTTATTTTTTCATTTTTTATTGATGCCAAACTTAATGCTCACTTACCGATATAACTTTCCAAGGCAATTAAATGTACTACCATGCCGAGGGCTTCTATTAAATATAGATAGAGCCAGGTGCAAGGTTATTCAATCAGGACTAGGGATCAACCGGGTAGACATTTTTTTTTCTCTCTCTCTCTCTCTCTCTCTCTCTCTCTCTCTCTCTCTCTCTTCCGTCAGGCGTTCGCCGACGATGAGGCATCAACGTGACGTCTCCAAACTGCTCTGTCCCTGATTTTTTCAACAGCATCCCTCATCTCCATGTTCTGTGCTTTCAGGTCTTCTTTTATATTGTCCATCCATGTCTTTGTTTGCCTCCCTCTGCTTCGCTTTCCCTCTACGTGACCGTACATAGCTGCGGCCGGAAGCCTCCTGTCATCCATTCGTGTCAAATGCCCAAACCATGTAAGCCTTCTTTTCCTGATCTTGTCCACCACTGTCTCCATCTGACCCAGCTCCTCTCTGGTCACCTCATTTCGGATCTTGTCTCTTCTACTTCTGCCAATTATTCTTCGCAGCCAGCTCATTTCCGCCACCAGCAGTCTCCTCTCATCCTCCTTGTGCATTTTTCTACCGTGTACCAAATACGAGTATTTGGATGTACTATTTGCCGGATCCGGAAACGAACCGGGTACCATTTGTTCCAAAGCTTCATATTTTCATGTAATAAAGAATTATCGAAATAAATTTGTGTAGGCCTACTTGTAATAAGTGACTGATAATTTTGAATTTTAGTCATTTTTGTGCAGTTGTGAAGTTTTCTAAAATTGCATTAAATTCAATAAATTGACATAATTTCAAGGAAATGGAATTGAATTCAATGAATGTGTAATTGTTTTAAGGCTGAACATTTATAATTTTATATACATAAGTTTATTGAATAAATTTTTAAAGAAAAAAATTTTTTTTAAAGAAAAATTCTTTTTCAACTATTTGCGTCTACAGTATTTGCTGAGGCGAATAGTTCCGGAAACGGGATTTCCGGCCGAGGCAAATGTCCGAGGCGATTTCCGGTTGACCCCTAATCAGGACCTGTCTCTGTAGCTCAACTGACTTATGTTGTTAAAAATTCTTTTGAATTTCGACTTGGTTTTGGTGTGCCTCTGGTGTTCCTTATACAGGAACAGTAGATATTTGGAATGTTAGAAATTGATACATTTTTATTGTTATTATTACTATTATCATTATTTTTATTATTATTTAAAATAATGTTGGCCTATTGCATTATGTTCATAATATCTGTATGTCCTGCTGTGTGTTCTCACAGAATCGGTCGAAGCTGACATCAGAAAGAAGCAAGGTGAACACTTCCAACAGTTTGTTGTTTATAGTACTTCCAGTTACTTATTAAATGTTGAGTATTATTATTACAAACATTTTTAACGTGCATAAAGTCATAGAAATGCGAATTTGAGGCAGAGTTTGTCAGTCGGTTGATAAAGGACAATTAGATATCGAGATGTTTGAAAGCCAATGAGAAACAGTGAGTTTTGTTGCGTTTCTTAAAGAAAGTGAACAAGTTCAAGAATCAGATAAACATTCATCGTCGATTCCATTGCTTGGGGGAACAAAGCAAAATGGACGAGAGCCCATATCAGTGCGACACAGAGGCTCAACCAAGAGACCCGAACCCAAGGAGTATGATAGCAGACAACGAGGGAAGTATGTATGGAGAGTTACTATAGTGGTTGAAGGTAGGTAGTTGTGCTCATTGTAAGGGTTTCATAGTGGTACCTTAAACCTTATTCTGGGTTCAACAGGAAGACAATACATGCAGGCAGAAACATGTATTTGGCTAGTGGCGTATAGAACCGATTTATATCCCTTATACAAACTCCTCAGAAACGTGTTCTTTTGGATGAGGAATCATTCGGTTGAGACGCAAACTCTGTCAAGGACTGTTCACAGATTAGGTGCTTACACACTTTATATCATTACTCTTGTTAATGCATAATCCATGATGGCATGATGCTAAAATGAAAGCCTGCTAGAAAGCAGCGCCAGGGTTTGCCAGTTTGAACTTACAGTGAACAGTAGGCAGGGGCGTAGCTAGCTTTTCATGGGCCCTGGTGCAGAGGGTCCCGCATGGGTCCCTGTATGGCCTTGTAAGGCTTGTAGCCTTGTGTTCTTACCAATACTTCACCAATCCTTCACTGGCTCCCTATTGCTGCGTGCATCCGATATAAGATCCTCTTATTTGTCTCTAATTCTCAGCAGCCTACTACCCCGAAATATCTCTCGAACTATCTGCGAAAAATGCTATCTGCATCTTTTTCTCGCTCATTGCGCTCTGTAAATCGGCTTGATCTTTTTGTTCCCAGAGCTAAAACTGCCTTGGCCCAGCACCGGGTGTTTGCTGTAGTGGGTCCCACGATCTGGAATGACTTTCCCCCTCTACTCAGGGCCAAACTAATGACTGGCTTTTCCTCATCGGTCTCGCGTTCCCTAAAGCCTAAAGGCATTTCTGTTTCCCCGGGGCTTCTGTGCTGAGAGCGCCTCTGAATAGTTATTCTGCGAAAGGCGCTTTATAAATTTCTAGATACAGTACAATACAATACTGTCATGGATTCCTGTGTATGCCACCCGCCACATAGGCCAAATGCCTAAATCAATTAGGTGTTAGGTCACACTGATAAAATTGCGTAACATATCGCTGTTATACAGATGAATCACAGATATAAATAAGACAATAAGCAAAATTAGTTATTCTGTTTACTAACTTCACTGTAGGCCTACTAGTACTATGCTGTTTGTGTACTGCCTACAAAAACTAAACAATTACATTTGATATTTAAGTATGCAATACAACTCATTGACCGAATAAACATGAATGCTGCCAAAATGAGACGGATAAATCACAATGTTATAATTTCAGTTATATCTCAATCAGATAATTTAACACATGTCACTTTGCATAAGTACTTGCATTGCATGCAGTGACTCAGACTTATTCACTTATAGTACTAGTACTTAAAACAATGCCATGGCATTAAAGAGTTTTATTTCTAGCCTTTTGTTCAGCAAAAATGTCAATCATCCTCGCAACGTTAATCATCCTTGCACGCTGTACAATCTGTTATCGGTACCGATCCAGTTCCAGCCATTGCTGTTGCCGAGTCTGCCTTAAGCCTAGTGACAATGAAACTGGAGATTTTTTGCAATTTCCCTGATTCTGTTTCAATCTGTTGACGTCGTTTACGTTTCGCAAATCCGCTTAATGTTTTGATGTAATACTCGTATTACGTCTTGCAGACATAGTGTTTCATAGAGAATTAACAGTTTAAACTTCAACAGTCTGCTAATTTAATTATTTGACGCATATCGGCATAACATTTTCATTTCGCTAATTCACTTCATTTTCACAACTTAAAACTGTATTAGGGCCTACTACATAATTTGTGCACATTATACTCTGACGTCATTATACAATGTGAAAGTCGTCACTCGAGACGCAAAAACAAGTTAAAAGGAGTTCAGTATGGTGGCTGGCAGCTGGCTATGTTAAAGATAATGCAAGTATGTCGACTGTCGAAGCATTCTAACATCACAACTACTAGATCTGTAATGTGAATTAGATTAACTGTGATTATACAAAATTGTGTGGTGTCTCTGTGGGCCCCTGGAGGTCGTGGGCCCGGGTGTCTTGCGCCCCCTGCACACATGATAGCTACACCCCTGACAATAGGCCCTACTTTTATTGCAATTAAAGCAAACGAATCCAACGACTCTACCCCTTTCTAATCTCTCAACCTTTTTGACCGCGACAGAATGGAAGTTACAATCGAGGACCCAATCAGGCTCACGCTGTTCGATGCAAAATCAACTGGCAGTATTGTCTCCATACCATACCATGAAAGTGCCACTGATACTGTATTTATGTGATGCTTAGGACACATTGTTCAATCCAGTCACCTGGAATTAATGCTCTCATATTTTCGTTATTTTTTTCGAATTTCATCGCCTATGTCATGTATACAGAGTAATATGCGTGCGTTGGATTCCACCTACAAGAAAGTTTTTCTTGAGTTTATTGTGCTCTGTGTAGACAATGTACATATTTCCTAGCCTTCCCTAAATGTCTTTGCCGCCATTGTAGCAAGGAGTAGTCAATCAATCAATCAATTTTAGTTTATTCACCATACAGTTGTCACAAACGCAAGTGTAACACTTGATGTAGTATCGAGAGCTAGAAGGTCCTCTATAAATGTCTAACCGCTGCCCTCTACTGTTACATACATACACCAGTACAAGTCTATGTTTTGCTTATGTTTAGTCAGTCTGTAGCTGTATATCAAGAGCTGATTATTTGCTAACAAGACTGCCGTCATGACAATCTTCTTGTTTCTTTTCTAAAATCTTCCATTCATATCATGTTGTGCTTTTGTTTCCACTTTTAGGTGGTGCCGGATTAGTGGACTTTGAGGAAGGTAAGTCAGAAAATTTTACTAATCGTTTTTAGGGCCTCTAACTCTGTCAACTGTTTCAGGTCATAGAAAATGTAGAATTACTATTCAATCATTTGCACAATGATACAGAGGAAAAGACTGGTTCCTTTAAGCTGGTGGTAGTGCGTTCTATAGATGGGGAACAGCTTCTCGCACTGAAGCGAAACATCTTTTTTGGTTAAGTTGGAATAAACAGTTCGGCAGAAGCTTGAGGTAGTCCTTCACGCACACTTGCTCAGTGCCACCAATAGATGTTTTCATTTTATATTAGCACTTAAAATACAAGAATAAATGATAATACCAAATAATTTTTAATTTTTTACCACTTTTTGTAGCGATTTGTGATTTGTGATTCGTATCATTTTGATCATGTATGTATCTACGTATTTATGTATGTATGTATGTATGTATGTATGTATGTATGTATGTATGTATGTATGTACGTATGTATGTATTAGGACACTTATTATAGCACAATTCATTTACCTCACAATGAGCGTTTCGGCTATGACTATCTAACAGAACTAAACAATTGTGTTTTGAGACAGTTTGCAAATTATGCTATGCTAAGTGAAAGGCAACTGTAGCCTACGTAACTGCAATGGGAGATTATAATTGTAGAATTTCATTTGGTGAATGAAGGATGTACAATAAACAGCAGTGTATTGTAGAACCTATGACAAGCAAGGATATTAATGCAGCCATTCTAAGAAACAACACTGAATTCTTCAACCAACATATCCGACTAAGAGGCGTCCTAAACAAACTGCATGCTGCCAAAATCCTGTCAGACGACGACACGAGATATATCAAAACGTTGGAACATACCAGTGAGAAGATCGACGAGATCTTGAACATCATCAGGAATGCGTCTACAGAGGACTACAACACATTTGTCTCGTATCTGCATGCATAGGCGCCGACTTTTAGTAAAAGGTACTGGGGCAAGAATTTAATTCCCATGATCCCGTGATCGGATGATCACGGGATCATGGGAATGCCATGGGAATGCCCTGCCTTCCCTCTCCCCGAGTCCCCTCTTTCCTCAAGCCCTTTCCGGGGCCTACTATACTCCTGCAATATGGAATCAATCCCCTTACTGTAGACCCCTCCCCTACCCACCCCCTTCTCTTTCCTACCCCTTATCCCCTCCCCTCCCCTTTCCCCTCATTTACCATTCCTTCTTGCCGCTCCCTTTGAAGCAGGGGTTCGGGGGTCCTTCCCCAGAAAATGTTTTGGATTTCTACATTGCAGTAGGTGAATTTTAGCGCATTTTAAAGAAAGAAAACTGGTTTTGGAAAACTATTCATTTTAGTTCAGATGAACTGTTGAATTAATTTCTGCAGGGTTCCCAGTGCACTGCAAATATTTTATGGAACAGGCTGTATAAATATGGGACAAAATTTTCAAAATATGGGACACATGTTAAAATATTGGGCAATATGGGATACTCTTCAGCAAATATATGGGGATTTTAAAGATTGCATTATGAATGCATATTTCTGGTGTAGTGCAGCGGTAACATGCTTCATCCCTGCCTATTACACTGTTATCAAGGCGACAATTCTTTTTGCAGGAATATTTCAAGACTTGATAATCCCATTATCACTGCATTACACGGCAATAATTGTAGCATTGACCAACAATTAAGAGACTTGATTACAGTCCACAGCCGATACAGTTGAGTCAGTAGGCGTTCTGTCAATTGAACAGCAACATCCATTTCATTAGGGGGAACTCCCCCTCCCCGGCACAAATTGGAAGCAGTCTGCTTCCTCCCCCCCCCCCAACTCCACGTAGCAGACCCTGGCCCTTTCAACTGGGAAGAGACTAGCTGTAATACTAGGGAACAGTGCTACC
This sequence comes from Allolobophora icterica, assembly GCA_963556255.1. Taxonomy (NCBI): domain Eukaryota; kingdom Metazoa; phylum Annelida; class Clitellata; order Crassiclitellata; family Lumbricidae; genus Allolobophora; species Allolobophora icterica. Next base: position 4,738,577 of record OY744604.1, on the reverse strand, counting down.
TCTGCTCAATCATACAGACAAGTACACAACAACCACGAGCATTATAGGCCCCTATTCACCAAATTTCAGTTTTCTGTAACTACTAACTAGTACTAGCTATAGCAGCAGTATAGCTACTTTCTCTAACAAATCTCATTTTGTAGCAGTTACACGTAAAGTTTGCCAGTAAGACAGACCTTAGTTACAGTCTTAACTTCTCAACTTCATGGCGAATGTATTTTGTCGAACAGCGCATGTACTTATGAAATCGTCAAGAATTGTATCAATGTCCACTGCTTCTAGGTATACGCTCGATGACAGTTCAAAACTGCAATGGTGTTTAATCTAGTCTGTGTCACAGTGTTTCGCAGTTGCGTTTTCAGTTGCCTGAGACCAAAAAATGCCCTTAAGTAAGATTTATTAAGCATTTTGAATTTTTGATATTTTGAATGGCCAAAAAAGTACTGGGGCGAAACTATACTTTCGCCCCAGAACCTTGGTGAGTACTGGGGCGAAAGTCCCTGTTGCCTCTGTGGAGTCGGCGCCTATGTCTGCATGAGAGTGGCGAGACTCTGGTTGCCGACGTTGCCGAGAAGGGTGGCAGTGAGTATTCTTTGCACTTTGGCACCATGCCCTATCCCCAGCCTGACCTCCCAGGATTCTGACCTGGCTCCGAAAGTGACCCAACAATTAACCTAACCATGGCCGCATTGCCATAGGCATTCGATGTGACCCATATACGGATTCTATATGGGAATTTGGGTCCTATATGGGCGTCATGTCGGCACGCTAGCAGGTTAACTGGCTCTGGCAAACTTGATTTGATATACCACTGATGATAAAATGGTTTTCTGGATGCAGCTTTTGTTTACGCTAAGAAATCTAGGTGATTTACAATTATGTTTATTCTCTGCCACTTTGTCCTTGAAAAACAATATATATATTTTGGCATTGCAGGTTCCCTATGATCAGTAATGAACAGTTTTTGTTTTGTGGTGTTGTTGTTTTCTTTAAATGACTTGAAATCCTAGCACATCCACTCTCGTTTAACTTTAATGCCGCAACTTGTAATGGGACTACATATTTAGCGACCTGAGGTAAATCTAACCTCCAGAGTATTTATAAGAAACTAAAAGTGATAGGCCTAAATTGAAGTGTTTGTGAAGATGAGGTTTCATTATGATTTTAGAATTATGGTTATTGTTTTTGTTTTGTGGAGCGATTACAGCAGAATTACAGACCTCTCATGAAAATGAGATTAGTCAGTATATATGTTTTGAGAAGAAAAGGTACAGCAAACTCTACAACAACGATTTCTATCTATCTACGTATCTACAATAAACATATACTGCGCCCTTTAAGAAATCTACACACTGGCGCTCCCGATCCAGGCCCGGTCAGAAAGAAAGGTCTTAAGAAGGCCATAGATATACCTTGAATGTCGAGGTATTTTTATCTGTTGCAGACCGATTGGCCTGGCCTGTTAGGCCTACTTGATATAATAGATCACGAAATGTAAATACCGCAGAGTGGCAAGCATGTGTCTCCCGGGAAAAAACCATAGACTAGACGCCGAGATCACCTATTTACGACTTATCGCTGTGGATATATAAATGGTTTCTTGGAACGTCACTGTGAGTGACATGTCACATGTTCCTTGAAATATATGTGTTAAAACTTAAACATGAGCTTTTCGAATTCCACGAGGTCGAAAACCCTAGTTTGGACATCGAGATCATCTTTCAAAATCTAGCTCTAGACATGGTGAGTGACATCACGTGCTCTGCAAGAACTGCCAGAGTGTCAAAAATATGTTTTGCGAATTCCTTCCTCCAACAAATCGTAACTTGACACCAATATCATTCTTCTAAGAACTATACTTTAAGGCGAAACCATTATCCAATGCAATACTAACTGTGACGTCAAAGTTTCACGTCATGTCACACGACGTCACGTGAAAGTAACTTCATGAATAAAACAGAAAGTGTTGTAGGAAAATATATTCAAGAAAAGTCACGAAAAGAATTTTAAATATCTCTTCCAGTTAAACGTTATGCATTTAGACTGCTCATGGGTAAAAATATTATCCCCAAACGGAGGTATGAAGGTTAAGTGACCAAGTACATGTATAGGTACCGGTAGTGCAGTTTTGACAAACAGAGCCACGAATTCTTGCTCTATTTGCAAAAAATGTTGCAAAAATCTCACGTTTTTTAAACTTACTTTCTTTAAAATATTTGACTATATTTTATATGTAGCCATTACTTACTTTTCTTGAAATACTTCACAATATTTAAATTTTATATTATTATTATTTTTAGAAACATTTTTAACGTGCACAAGGTCGCACAGAAGTGCGAATCAGAGGCGCGGTTAGTCACGTCGAGAACTGTTAGGTATCCAAATTCTTGAAAGCCGATGAGAAATAGTGAGTTTTGAGGTGTTCCTTGCAGGAAGAGAAATTGTTCGAACTTCGGACAAACATTGGTAGTCGGATCCATTCCCTATAGGCAAGAGAGTGTTATGCATGAGAGCTCATGACGGTGCTGCATCGTGGCTCAACCAAAAGATTCATTCCGGAAATATTGCAGACTACGCGACGGAATGTAAGGAGAGAGCAGTGGTTAAGGGTATGCAGGAGTGCTCGTTGTGAGATTTTTGTAGGTAAGACAAGCCAGAACACTTTGAAATCTGGTTCTGAATTCGACAGGAAGCCAATGCGGCTGACCAAGCAGAGTTAATGAGTTTGAATGAGAAGTTGCATGCAGCACAATGCGAGTCAGAGAATTTCGAATGTGTTGCAGCCTGGTGACTTCAAGATCTTAGATACCTGCAAACACAGAGTTGGCATAATCAAGGAAAGAGCAGAGAAGACAGCTATTATGGTTTGTGTCGTTTCTTTTGTAAGAGCACACCTTGTGTGGTGTATTGCTCTGATATGGTAAAAACAATATTTGCTGAGTCTAGATAGCAGTAACTGGTAGTCGACAGTGTCCAAAGAGCACTAAGATCAAGGCATACTGAGAGACACGCCTTTCCTTTGTCAAGAGGTGAGAAGATGTCCAGCATATAGGCGAGAGCAGTTTTAAGTGGAGTAGCCTTCACGGTAAACTCATTCGTAATGACTGAAATTAGGAGCTGAAGTAATAAGTAATAATATTTCTTCAAGAGAATCTTTGAAAGTTGGAAATGGGCTAAAGTTTGACAGGCGGCAGATGTCCAGGTCAAGTTGCTTAAGTAAAGGCATGACTAAGACACATTTGAAACATGATGATAAACAGCCTTCAACAAAGACAAGTTGGCTAAATTTAGAATAAGGTGAGAGAAAACATCAGAACAAGAAGCAATAAATGACGTATGTACGAAATTTATCCGGGAGGATTTAGGGGCAGTATAATTAAGGACAGGCAGGGCTTCAATGTTTGTTAGAGAGGGTATATGTCATTAAAGGCAGCACCAGAGAAGTCAGAGTCAAGTAGGCCTTGCAGGTCTTTTCGTATATAAGATTAACAGTGCACTGTGAAATTTTACATTTTCGATTTTGTTAATAAAAAGGGCGCGAAGTAAGAACATAGTTTGTGGTTCTGTCACTCAGGGAATTGGCAATCGACAGCATCTTCTGAATGCAGAAGTCGCTGGGAGATGCGTCATCAGTGTCGAGGGATTGTGAGCCCTTTCAATCTGGCTGCGGTATTAAGGGCTCCTTCTAGAATATTTTATGATCTTGTTTGTACGGTGGCTTTGATGACGGTAAAGCTGTCTATCCTGTTCAAGGCCTGAGTTTTTTCATTTGCTTTCTAGCCGACGACGCTCTCTTTGACTCAATTGCCTCTGCGGAAAGCCATCTTGTGACAGGTTTAGTAGATGTTAAGCGGAGCGCCGTTGTCCAGTGTCACAGTTTTCTTTAGCTGCAGGTGATCGGAAACAGATCGCAAATTATAAGCAACTGACTGAGCTGGACACGATCTACAGCTTTGATGTTGCGATATACGAGCCTCAGTATGGTGGTATATGTTGGCAAGGTGCGACCGTACGTACGGTACGTACGTTTTTTTTCTATAACATACGTACGGTACGCGTACGTTATTATGCCGTACGTTGCACGGGCAGTGATGTAGTCGAGTCCACCTAAGCCGAGTCCGAGTCAAGTCCGAGTCCATCTAAGCCGAGTCCGAGTCGAGTCCGAGTCCTGAGGTGTTCGAGTCCGAATCCGAGTCACTAAAGATCGAGTCCAAGTCCGAGTCCAAGTCCATCCACATAAAAATACACTGAACCACGCAATTCAATGCCACAGAAAAATAACAGAACTCTTTAGGCCCTATGCAGAAAGAATTTTTTATGTAATTTACCCAAATTTCACATAAAAACACTAAATTAAATAATGTTTTGTTCGATAATCTGGAACGATCATGAGGACATATAAAAATTTTCCACTGCTAAACACAAGTACAGTAGGTAGGAAAAGCTAGAACTGTAGGCCTAAATGCCACAAGTGCAGTCGTGTCATGTTACGTCCTCGCTCCTTCTCTACATTGGAAAGGACGATACGAAATGCTTCTAATTCGAAGTGATAAATTAATAACTCCATTCACAGTTTATCATTACCATTGAAGATATATTTACAAATCGACAATCTCTAGCATTCGGTTCAATATCATGCCCTTCATGGTGTTCGCCTCTAGGGCCTATAAATTTGACAGTCAACGCCGATAACAAACCCTCATCTGTCTTATACCCCAGTTCATTCATGGTACTCGTCTTCACTCTATTAGTTTCTATTGTCTGCTGGTAGGAACTAGTTATGCCTATAGACCTATAATGCCTCTTCTTCTTCTTTGTTTCTCTTCCGTCAGGCCGGGGCCGACGATGAGTCCTCAACTTGACGTCTCCAAGTTTCTCTGTTCCTGATTTTTTCTATTGCCTCTCCCATACTCAGGTTCATTTTCTCTAGATCCTCTCGTATGTTGTCCATCCATGTTTTTTGCTGTCTTCCTCGACTTCTAGTTCCCTTCACATATCCGTGCAGTGCCGCAGCTGGGAGTCTGTTGTTGTCCATTCTCATCACATGTCCCAGCCACGACAGTCTTTTCTTCCTGGTATAATGCCTATACCAGGCCAAATAGAGACCCGCTGTCTTATACACCAGCCTAATTCATGATACTCCACTTCAAACGGAATAGTTTCACCTGTCCTGGCTTATGCTTGTAGCGACGGTCGGCCGGGCATTCACGTCAGTTCTCGCATGAGGGGGTGGTCTTGGCCGTGACATGGCAATACAGTTGCCTGTTCTGCCCAGAAATTGTGACTCGGAAAACGAGTCAGCGAGTCAAAATCGAGTCCAGGGTTCGAGTCCGAGTCCAAGTCCGAGTCGTGACAGTCCAAGTCCGAGTCCGAGTCCGCAAAAAATCGGTCTCGAGTCGGACTCGAGTCCTTGGCCGGACTCGAGTACTACATCACTGCGTTGCCGTACTGTGGCCCGTACATTCACATCAGTTCATGACGAAAATAAAATACATTACATTATGCACAATAAAAGTCAATAATAGTTGGTGATTGACGGTCGTAAACAATTTTAACGATTAGATCAGTCATCTGTGGCTGTTCAATGATCTCTACTTTCAAACTTTTAAATTCCAAATTGCTAATATTCTGTCTAATGTGTAGGCCCCCTAGTGTGAAGAATATTAAGATTTTATGGCACACTTTATAGGATGGTCAGTGCCAGTGTTCATTTTATTGGTAATACTAAATTTGGGTACCGTTCGTAAATAACTTCGCCTGCGTACTGGGAGACTAAACTATAGAGCTAAACTGGTCATTTTTGACGTACGCGTACGTCTATACCTACCTTATAAGACTACAGTTATATTGAGGTTCTTTGTGAATGATCAGATAAATTTGTGGCATTTTTAACGTACGCATAGGCCTACGTAATTTTTTTCGATAACGTACGTACGGTACACGTACGTTATTCCGGGAGGTAACGTACGAGTAGTAGGGGGTGTAATAAACTGACGCTTTTGACCAATACTAGGTCCAAATCGCTAACCTAGTAGGTTCAAAAACATTTTTTATCCTATAGCAAAGGATAAAAAATCTCCGGCGTGCACGAACCTATAGACACGGGTAAAATAAAATCAACCGATAACTCGGTAAAAGGCTAATCCGGCGTACATGAGCCTATAGACATGGGGTATAATCCCCCAAGCCCCTGTAGTATCACAACGTCATCAAGTTATCGTTATCAACCCAAGAATTGAACGAGTCTGGATATCCTAACCATTTTACGAGCGATTTCTTCCCGCGTCTTCTAATCACTTTTTCGATCCTATATATTTCCTGAGTAGTCTTTTGCAACTCTTGTTCGTAGAAGGTGCCTACTATCTCTTCGCCGTTGTAATCGGTTATCTTATACGTTGGAGGATCTGTATATCGAACTCCAGACACGGTAAACGTCTCCTCGACCCACCTAGGAGTGTATCCTTTTTCAAATGTAGTCTTTTTCTTTGAAATTCTAACTCTATCACCGACTGAAAATTTAGGCCTAACGGGTTCGGGGTATATGCCCCCGTATAAATTTAGCCATACAGTCTTTTCATTCGCTTTCATACTAGCCTTAACTGGCGTCATTTTAATGGAAGAATGTCTCGTTTCGTTATAATTACTAACCATTTCGTCTAATACATCGATATATCTTCTCGTTGAATTAGCTGAAAAGTACTTAAACATTTTCTCTCGCATTGTTCGGTTCCATCTCTCAACGACGCAAGATTTTTCTTCATTCTTTGTAGAGTACAACTCGATCAGTTTTTGCACGTCTTTATTATAAAATTCTTTACCCTTATCAACCCATACTTTAACAGGCTTTCGTCCACTTCCAACTATCTTCACGAAACCGCTAGCCGTAGATTTCCCACTCTTATCATTCAATGGCACGATCCAACCGTACTTTGAAAACACATCTATAACGGTTAACAGGTATTTCACACCACCGTTATCTTTAGCGAATGCCTGCATATTGACTAAATCAGCCGCCCATATCTCATCTATCCCACTAACGTACACCTTCCGTTTTCTAAAATGCCTTACTACTGGTTTATGTAATTCATCCGCGAGCTCGCCGGTCCATTTCAGATCGGGTTGTAATTTTAAGCTTTTTTAAAACCTAACCCGAGACTCGCTTTAGTAGATAATATAGGCTTGACTATGCTCCTCTCTATACGCTCCCGCAAGCTAGGAGTAGGAATATTATTCAAATCATTAATCATCGCTCTATCAGCGACATTCCTAGAAGCCGTATCAGTGTGTCGATCGTAAGCTAAGTCGTGGTGATAAGCCGCGTTATCTACTCTGTTGATGGGGTTACTTCAATCTTTAGGAGTGCCGTCAGGATTCAACCGCAAATCTAGTCTAGTTCCTGGTCCTGTAAACTGATGGCCTGGTAAATGCATCTCACCCGAGAATTTAGCCCAAGGCAACTTAATACCGCTAGTTACTGAATTTAGAGATCCAACTAGATCGCCACCTTGTACCGCTTTCACGAACTGCGTCTTTATTTTTCCGCAAACATCGCACGTGCCTCTATGCATCGACCTCCCATTCTTCGTTATAACGGTCTGTACATTTTTAGTTTTGTATGATTTTTACACTTTACGCAATACATTTTAAATACAATTAGATTTATTTAAAATGGAAGTCGTAAATTTTTCGTGGAACGGCGCGCTATCTAAGAGATTCAATAATCCTCTTTTACCGAGAAGCATAAGAGGAATAATTGTAGGAAAGTCTGGTTGTGGTAAGACTACATTACTGTTGAACTTACTTCTAAGACCTGGGTGGTTAGATTACAACAATCTACAAATATTCGGTCGGTCTCTCTTTCAACCAGAGTATAAAATCCTGAAAAAAGCATTTGAAGAAAAGCTACCTAAAGAAGCCATAGTCGGGTTATTCGATTGCCAAGACGAGATCATAAGACAAAATATTCCACCAGCAGTTGTAGTTGAGGAAATGGCTAAACACTTGAATGACAAATCTGATATATCTTCCAAGTTCTTTGAATCAGCCGAAGACGTACCAGACCCGAGAGAATTGGAGCTGGAGAAGAAGAACCTAAAGATATTCGATGACCTGCAGCTAGAAAAGCAGAATTTATGCGAGGCCTACTACATCCGAGGAAGGCATAGCAATGTTGACTGCTTATATCTCGCCCAAAACTATTTTAAACTGCCGAGACAGACAATTAGAGAGAATGCAAACTTTATCTGTTTGTTTCCACAAGACCAGAAAAATATTGATCATATATACACCGATCACGCGAGTACGGACATGCCTAAGGACGAGTTTAAGAAACTATGTCATACAGCCTGGAAGCGACGTCATGGATTTGTAGTAATAGACCAGACTAGTAATAAAAATAACGGCAAGTATAGATGTGGCTTCGATGAATTCTACATTCCATTATAAATAAATCTTTTGCTAATTTAAAAATGGAATCGACTCTACAAAAGATTGCGGACAATACCGAAAGGTTACACGGAGCCAAAGACATCGTTTTACATATTATTAAGTGCCAAGACTTCGAGAATAAGAACGCGGTTCAATCCTCTGATACAGTTCGATAGAGATAAAAGGTACGAGATGTCTTTAGTCAACCTAGAATCATATTACTCATTTCCGAATATCGAAGCGACTAACAACAGCTTTTCGTATTCACCGAATGGGGGAGGTATGTGGGTTACTATACACATTCCCGAAGTCTGTTACGAAATTAATGATATTAACGACTACGTCCAGAGAAGCATGAAAGAAAAGGAGCATTACGATATAGTTAACGAAGCATATAATATTAAGATAGAAGCAAACAGTAATACGTTGAAAACTGTTTTACATATAGCTGAAAATTACATGGTTGATTTTTGGGCGTTGAACTCTATCGGGAAAGTCCTCGGTTTTGATAGACGACGTTATTCAGCAGGATACCAAGAATCGGAGAATATAGTAGACATAATGAGTATTACTAGTCTGAGGGTTACGAGCGTCTTATAGCAACGGAACTACGGATAATATCATTTATTCCTTCTTCCCGAATGTAGGGCCCGGTTATAAGATTATCGAAACGCCTAGAAATTTGATATATCTTCCAATCCACTATTTCGTCAATGGAGACGACTCTCACCGATCAGAATATTAAACTAGTTAATCTGCGAGGTGAGGAATTATCGATACGGTTTCATATTAGAGAAGCTTAAAGTTTTTCTAGTTTTATATAAAATGAGTCGATACATAAACTTCAAAATCAATATTTCAGAAGGACAAAAGATAAATTTAAAAGATCGCTACAAGCGGGGCCGGTGTAAGCATCAAACTAAGTCACAGCGATTTAGACGGAGAGCATGTGTTAGCTCTTACCCAAGCACAGATCAATAAATTATTCAAAGCGTTTCAGGATAGGAAAGGCGTGACTATAAAAATTAGTAAAACCCAATTAATATATAACGCTAAAGTCGAAGGAGGGTTTATAGGCGCTATATTACCGTTTCTAGCAACTGCGGGTAAATTCCTACTATCTAGCGTATTACCGAGCTTAGCAACGGGTGCATTAACAGGAATAGGCGCAGCGGCTGGTTCTAAAGTCATTGATAAAGTCGTCGGAACGGGTGGGGCTATATATCTCAATACTAGAGGTAAAAACTATAAGATAGAGCAACAAGGGCAGGGCTTATATTTGAAGCCATATCAAGGATCTGGATTAAACGGTGTGGGAGAAGGCCTGTATCTGAAGAGAGGTAATGGGTTCGTAAATGGGGAAGGACTTATACTAGGACCGGATTCACCGTTTAAGAACATTCCGCGTCTCGGATTGTTACTTTAAAAAAATATATCGTATATAAAATGTCTCTATTTCCGATTCATAAAATGGGGTGGACGAAACCTAAATAATTATGTCCCAGAAAAAAGGACTCAACCGAGCTCCGTCAGGTGGCGGGCGTGTAAAGGTATGTGGGATGTTAAATATACACCGCAAAGGCAAATGGGCGGTCTAAGATGGGAGTTTTTTGCTCAAAAAGAGAAAACTATTCAGCCGCAAGAAAATGTAGTTTTACCATTAGGCTTGGGTATTCGAATGACGAAAGGATCGTGTAAAATTTCACTCCATCCAGAATTTATAGAAGCGGGTTGTCGCCTGCTCAACGACACCGTTACTGGGTTCGCGGAAGACATTTTACTATATATTAAGAATTTTAAAGACCTCGGAACAGTCGTTATAAACGAAGGAGACGCGTTATGTTATGTGAATTACGAACAAAATTGAATTCCATTTTAAAAAGTCTTTGGTATTATAAAATGGAATCGAACAAAGCAGACACCTATCGTCTTCAGAAAATATCTGAAATTCAACAGGAAATCTTACGAGAACGAGAAAAGAGAGACGTAATATGTAAAAAATCCCAAAAGAGTGTTAAAGTAGTCGAAGCGCTGGGAGGTTTGTTAACCCTTACATCTTCGGGACTCAGCGTATTAGGCGTAACTTTTTTAAGTGCCATCGTTGCAGCACCCGCCGCTACCATCGTGGTATCTTTATCCGCCGGAGCTGGAGCGCTATCTCTGATATCTACCCAAGTCCGCCGAATACTATCGCTCCGGCAAGAAAAACATGCAAAGATCAGGACTATAGCCGAAGGGAAACTCAATTCGATCAGCGACCTCGTTTCAAAAGCCTTAGATGATAATAACATCTCAGACTTGGAATATTCCGTTATTCTAAGCGAGTTCGAGAAATTTAATCAGATGAAGGAAGAGGTTAGAAGTAAAACCACTATCAACATAGATGAAGCGACGAAACGTTTTGGTAAAACGGATTGAATACAAAACGAACGTTTATTTACGTTTTTACGTTTTACGTTTTACGTTAAATATTATGTTTCAAACTTAAAATGTCGTTTCTGAAAATTGAGGACCCAGCCAAACGTGACTTTATAGTTGAGAATTTTCTCAAGCTGAAGTAAAATATTAGACAAGATTCGTTATCGGAGAAATTAGGAGACATATCTCTTCAGCGGGAATTAACAAAAGCGTACAAACCGATAATCGACTCGCAGTCTGGAATATCTAAAGAATTAGGTACAATAAAAGAGAACTCTAAGTTAACAGCCGAAGCGCTTCGTGCTTTGCCGACATCGATATCGACGTCGTTGAAAGCGATTCAATTCCCACAGTATCCGTCGATAGAAGCGTTCGAGGACGATCCTGTTTCAGATATTAGAACTTTAGAATTAGGCGATATCGCTACAAAATATTTAAAAGAATACGCCTCGGACAAGAAGAAGACGGATACGACCTTCGGAATACGCTCAAAAGATGGGGAGTTTTTCATCGGGAACAGCCCAATCTCGATCGAAGGAGATGACATAACGGTGGGTAATAACACCTACAAGGGGACTCCAGGGCTGTGGGAATTGATGACGAGGAAGAAACCAGACGAGACGATATACAGTCAAAACGATCGGGATGAGTACTGGGAAATTCTTGATTCGACGGGTGCCTTGTATACGCAGAAAAATCCTAAAAAGCCCAGATCGTCTAGAGGTCCAAAATATAATGAAATCATTTAGCCGATGCTGAAAGGTAAGCCTCCAACAGGCGAGGGGGTTGTAGTTCTCCCGCAAGACCCTAATGCGCTAGTGGAAATGTTAGCACTACGAATGTCTAGCTTCAGAGCGGGAAATACAGGATTAAGAAACGAGATAGTCGGCATCGGTGACGAGTTACGTCGACAAAAAGCGATAGATGAGTTATACTATAAAAATTTAATGATGCAATTATAAAATGATTATCGTAACGAAGAGAAGATTTACTAAACGATACGTCGTAGGAGGCGCAGGGATATTTGACACGATGTCAGGATTTTTTAAAAGAATGTTAACCTCAAATGTTGCAAGACAGGTAGCAGCAACCGCGTTAAGTGCGGGAAAAGAGGCTGCAACGGAGATTGGTAAGAAGGCTATAGATGTTGGAAAGGCCGTAGCTATTAATGCGGGAAAGCGATTGGTTGATAAAGCAGCCGCAAAAATTTTAGAACCTACGACGCTTAGTCAAAAGAGTGAGGAAACGTTACAGAATTTAATATTACCCCACCCTTCGACGAATATAAATAATTTACTGTCTGGTACTGGCGGCGCTATATCGATCCGAGATTTGGCGCGCGGATCTGGAATGAAGTGGGCTTAAAATAAAATCTTACCGTATTAAAAATGCAGTGGGCTTAAAATAAAATCTTACCGTATTAAAAATGCAGTCAGATATTCTAAGATTTACTGAAAATTCTATCATAGACGAGGGAATTGAGAAATACGAACTTCATGACTATGAACCAGTGTCTGGAACGAATCTAAACAACGCTGGGGAAATTCGTATAAATATCGAGCTTCAAGATTTGTTCAGCCACCCCTCCGAGTCGTACCTGCTTTTCGAGGGTAGACTGACTAAAGCGGATAATACCGCATACGTCAATGCAGACGCTGTGGCTTTAGCTAACAACGGGCTGATGCATCTCTTCAGTCAGATATCCTATTCCCTATCGAATCAAGAAATAGAAACCGTGTTTAATCCGGGACAAGCGACAACTATGCTGGGCTTGCTGAAATATCCTAACGACTTCGCTCTCGCGCAAGGACGTAACCAATTATGGACTAAAGACACCGCGGCGACTGCCGTTATTGCCGATAACACGGGATTTGCGATAAGACAAACGTATCTCATTCGGAAACCGGACGCAAAGGGCACATTCAGCTTCATAGTGCCTCTGAAGCACATTTTCGGATTCTGCGAGGACTATGATAAAGTCGTGTACGGCATGAAGCAGACTCTAACGCTCGTTCGCAAATCGGACGACGACGCTATCTTTAGAGCTCGCGGTGCCGACGATGCGGCTACTGCGGCGGCGGCGGTAAAGTCAACCTTAGTAAAATTTCATGGTTTATGCCTCACGTTACTGCGTCTGATATGGAAAGAATGCAGCTGTATCAAGTGATCGAAGCAAAGACAACGGTACCAGTAGCTTATCGAGCCCATTTTTGCGATACTATAACGGTTCCTCAATCTACGACATTTAGCTGGCGACTTAGCGTAAAGACGGCATCAGAAAAACCCAGGTACATCATAGTTGGATTTCAAACTAATCGAATCGGTAATCAATTAGCTAATCCATCAATTTTCGATCATTGCGATATCAAGAACATGTACGCGATGTTGAACCAGGTTAAATATCCAGCATGCGATTACAACCTATCATTCCCGAATCAACAGTTTTCGAGAGCTTACAGAGATGCCGCGACTTTTAGCGAAAAATTCTACGGAATGGACCAGTTGATAACTCAGAGCAACATCACTCCAGCAGACTACAAAGACTTATACCCGCTTTTCGTTTTCGATGTAAGTAAGCAATCCGAACGGCTAAAGTCATCGGTTGTAGACGTCCAGATCAAGGCTACCTTCAATGCCGCCGTCCCCGCTGGAACTGAAGCTTATGCACTCGTCATTTCGGATAAATTGCTAAAATTCCAATCAGATGGTCAGAAGATGAACGTAGTATATTAAAGAAACTATTTTCTAATATAAAAAGAACATGAAACTCCCACAACTGAAATCGTTAATGAAGAAACACGGAATAAAGTCGAGGTATATGAACAAACCCGAACTGCTAAGAATACTCGTTGAGAAGGGTATTTTACCGGCATCAGAATTGCCCGAACCGGCGAAGGAGAAAAGGCAAGCATTACCCAAGTACGAGTATTTAAAAACTATCAGAAATAATCCTGTAAGCGTTACGATAGTAGTATACTAAGGGCCGCCGACCTCTCATCTCAATCACGTGACTGAGATGTCGGCGGCCCTAGATTCCAAAATTTCAATACACCTACGTATATACATTTCAATGAATAGAAGGTGCGAAATACATCGATTGTCTGAGCTAGTCTGGACCGATTGTAAACAGCTGCTACGGGGTGTCCCTCTAACCTCTCCCCCATTGACATCCAGGCCACAATTCCAAAGCACCTACGTATGTGCATTTCAATGAATAGAAGGTGCGAAATACATCTTTTAAATGTACTAGCGTGGGACGATTGTAGACAGTTGCTAAGGACATATCACTTCAACCCCTCTCATAGACCTGCGAGAGCTGACATCCAGACCACAATTTCAAAGCAGCGACGTATATGCATTTCAATAAATAGAAGGTGCGAAATACATCTTTTTAATGTACTAGCGTGGGACGATTGTAAACAGCTGCTAAGGGCATTTCAGTTCAACCCCTCTCATGGACCTGCAAGACCTGACATCCAGACCACAATTCCAATACACATACATATATGCATTTCAGTGAATAGAAGGTGCGAAATGCATCGATTGCCTGAACTAGTCTGGAACGATTGTAAACAGCTGCTAGGGGCATATCACTTAAACCCTTCGCATGGGCCTGCAGGAGCTGACATCTCGGCCAAAGTTCCAAAGCATTTCAATGAATAGAAGGTGCGAAATACATATTTTGAATGTACTAATGTGGGACGATTGTAAACATCTGCTAAGGGCATATCACTTCAACCTCGCTCATGGACCTGCAAGAGCTGACATCCAGGCCGAAAGTCAACAGCATCTACGTATACACATTTCAACGAATAGAAGGTGCGAAATGTATCGATTGTAAACCGCTGCTAAGGGCGCATTTAAATTAATAGAAGGTGCTAAATACATCGATTGTCTGAACTAGCCTGAGGTGATATTGTAAACGACCAGAGGACTAACCAATCAGCGTACAGATATGAACCCACATTGACCGTGACATTATAAATGTTCCTGACGACTAAGCATTATTCTTACAGTTCGCTCGAAAACAGACGTCAATATATCACTCGTTAATCGACTACAAGAAGAAGAAGATGTTTTCCAGTTCTCCTACGTCTGCTACGTCTTCATCAACTGCAACGGCTGTAAGTATATATGTGAATATACTATTTTTAATTTAAAGTAACTTTTAGCAGCACTTCTATAACTAACATATATGTTTTCCATATAGTTTTGCTTGCCTAAATGATATATGACTGTTTAGAAATTCATATGTACATAAACTTTCCTAGACCGAGATTTTTCATCGCTTGACATTCTGGTTAAGCAAGCTGATCAAAGACTATTTCGCTGCATGAAACTTAACCCTTTTCATATTCTATTTTCAATATCCCCCCAACTGCAATACCGTACGATCTTAGGCCTAGACCACACAATTTTTCACTTCCTACTAAAGATAATAGAAATTTTATTTCTTGTATCTTGTTTGATTGTTAACTTTATTATTCTTTGACATTGTTGTTACTTGACATTTATATGTATCATAATGCGATCTGTCATTTGGCTTTTTGAATAAACGAATATATATATATATATATATATATATATATATATATATATATATATATATATAAACTATAGCAAAGGCATGTTAATGTATTTGTAGGAAGTTTTAAAACGAGACAAGGCAGAAATGTTTAAGGAAACCATTGGTAACAACCGTTACCTGTCAGCGACCATGTATAGAGATAACCTTCTGATACATGTACGAGAATACAACATGGGGCATAATAAGCTTTACCCGACGAGAAAGGGTGCCTTCTTCACCAAAGCCAGGTGGGCAACGTTCATACATCATTTAGACGACATAGTTAGAAGTGTTGATTTGCTAAAGGCGAACCAACCGGTAGAATATTTTCAGCACATTGGTGGACGCTACTATGTTACAATCTCCACGGATGTAAAGTCGTTATTTCCGACCGCCAAACAGTAAAGCGGAACGACCAACACGTAGCGGGATCGCACTACGATTGACGGAATGGGAATCGCTCATTTCAAGGATTGATGAACTTCACCAGCAAGTACCAGAACTCAAAGTCGCTATACCCTGCTACGCCAGTGAAGATCATGCGAACCAAATGGGCTATTTAAACTGTATTGAATGCAATCCATTTGGACTGGATCTCATTTAGTGAGTTAAACGAATAAGACTTAACTTTCATACTATGACATTTCAGTAGACTAGAAAAAAAGACAGTTCATGATTTAATAAAGTTTATTAAACTGAAATATGACTTCATTATTTGTAAGTTTTACAGACATAGTTATGTACTAAGTAATCGTTTAGTCCAGTGTCTGAAGTTAACAGATTGGTAATGGCGTTAATATTTTTATCTCTAGCTCTATGTAGGCAATAAAATATACAATAGTGTCCACAGAACCGACTAATAACACTCTGCAAACGTCTCTCATTAAATATCCAGTTTACACAATGTCTGTTCAGAAATGTTCTAAATGGTGCATCAGGTGGTCTTCCAAAAGAGTCAAAGTATTCGCCATAGGAAGAATCTTCAATGTATAAGACTATCCAATGCTCTCCAGGTTTGTTGTGTGGGAATGTATTACAAACCATTAGCAGTGGTCTACTTTTGTTTAACGCTGTAGGTAGACGATCACAAGAAAACACACCTAGAAACATCGGTCCACATTTGCTATCTTTCTTTAGTGTCGATTCGATTCTAAGTCCATTCATCTTCAGTTATTGTAGTCGAAAATAACGTTCTTGACCGATCAATTTCCAATATATTTTCAAATTCTGCAAATGCTATGACGTTGATAGTATTTGCGAGGGCTTGTGCAAATTTCATATCCAGACGAACATTACCCTGTTTAATCAGATTAAAGTGATCACCCTCTGCCAAATCAGCAGTCAAGTCGAAGGCATAAAGTGCATATCCACCAGCAAACTCCTCTCTAGATATTTGATTTCCTTCGTCTCTCATCCACTTTCCAGTCCCCATAAATAACGAAGCATATGCATTTTATATACTGGTTGTTTGCAAAATTAATTTCCAAAGGTTTCACTGATTGTTGCTGTCCATCCAAATATACTTTTAGTTGAGACAGATGCATATGTTTAAAGTTGAAAGGGTTCTTCGCATAGATCCCGTTAAAAGCATCATTGTCTACACATCCTATAACAATTCTAGTTGGTAACTGTCCAGAAAAAAGACTTTCTTGAGATGCATCGAGGTTGCCTCTTGGTATTGTAAACGTTTTACAAATAGCTCTTCTAATAGGAAATTTTACATTTCCAGCTTGAAGTGCTTTCGCATGCGCGAGAAACACAGATGGACTGAGAGTTACCTTCCGCACATATAATTTACATTCAACAATTCGAACTTTGTATGCCGCTCCTTGAACGGACGACATCAAACAGAATGCATCTTTATTTCTAACAAGACGCACTTTTATATTAACATCGTTAGGAAGAAATCGGTCTTGAAAAAACAGATCACTGTGAATACAACCAAGCATGTCAACAACACGTCCTTCATCTGTGAATGCACTACGTTTCTTAAATCCACTATTTCCAGCATTATTATCGTGAGGATTGGCATCTTCGAAATGAGTTGCAGAATCCTTGTAATACAAAGCCGAGGTCAGTTGAGAAGTTTTGGCTGCATTACCATAGATTAAAATCGTTTCCAAATAACTGTGATATGCATAAGTGTTATTTGAAGATGTAACAAGGGTATCGTTTAATGTGATGAAAATAGACTGTGCAGAAACAAATTAATCGGTCCAACATGATCATCAGCAGCTACAGGTTTGTTGTTTGCTCTTACAATTTGTGCTCTAACATATAACTGTGTATTTGACAAATCGAGATAATCTTGTCCAGCTCCAGTAATACTAAATTCTATGGGTGTTCCTTGTGAAATTGTAGCTATTGGGTTATATTCTACATATGCCCCTGTTTCTATACTGGTCTGAGTTGGAGGTACAATAAACAGGTCCAGTTCACTCTTTATACATTCACAGACTGAGGATGAACAAACGCCATACTTAAACTTTGCCGAATATATCGTGTTTAACTCTTTTAGTTTTTTTCTTTTGTGAATTTTTCCTCCGCTTCCTTCCACCACCACTTTGAGTACTGAAATTGTTGGACGAGGCAAATTCTTTTATACCTTCTGGAATACGTCTTATACTTGAATCTTTAAATTTGTGTCCTTCCGCAACGTCATTGGCAATCTGCAAACCGGTTCGTAATACCTGTTTTCCAAAAGCTTTAGCACCTGTCTGAATCAAGGGCCAAGCACTTCTAAAAAATCCGCTGAGAATACTTCCCAATCCATGTCCACGCTGCATGCGTGCACCTTGGAACACAGGCATGCCATTACCGCTCTGTTTCAAATAATAATCCTCATATGCAAAACGACTTGCATCACAACAAAATTGTCGTTTCATTGTAAAGAGTATGGAATTTTACAGCGTCGAAAATGAAGCGTCACTATCACCTTCCCGTGTTCGAATGGTATAGGTTTGCCTGTGTCTGTTCTTATATCTATTTCTATAGAGTCAAAATTTTTCTGCTGAAGAGGAACATTGAGTGGTTTTTCATATATTGTGTGGATGCTGTCACCGCTTTTACCAGATATATGAACTATACGAAGCAGTGGTGCTTTGGTATCTCCAACCAGTATGTGTTCCAAAACACTGCAATACACATACATGGATGAAAATCCTCTATTTATATCGCATGTATTAGAGGATTTCCATTGTAAAGTTGCCTCCTCAGTATTCGACAAGGGGTTCTGACGACTGCCTATGCCCAACATTGCACACAGCGGTGGCGAAAAATGTATGTTTGTGCCTTTATGAATGTTACCATTGATGCGCTTTGTGATGGGATTATAATTAAACTTTGTGAATATACTAAGTTCATACATATTGGCTGTATCTTCAATATGTTGATTTATTGTTTGTATGAGATCCATCGGTGAGTCGTAATAACCTGGAGTCAAGCGTAGTAGGTTATGTAGATGTAGTGGTTTGTTCGACAGATCCACAGATTGTGTATAGGTAATTCGACCTTCGCCTTTCTCCAAATTAAACCAGGTGTGTTGATATTGTATTTCAACCAATCCAACTTCCCATTCGCCAGACAGAGAGATACCATTTTCAAGTCTGGTCGTATAACGTGTGACAGTGTTGTTGGGATAGTAATTCATAGAGCTATTACTCGGTAATGTGATGTAAAAGTGCGCCATATTTACAAACAGTCTAATACTACCAAAATACTTTGTATGAATGAACTCTTAAGCTACTACAGCTTGAATATATCACTAGTCCATGAATTAAAGTTTTTGTCATAGTCTTTCCATTTAACAAAATATTCCACTTTCCCACCGCGCTTACGACTTTTTAATATTTTTTCTATTCTGTAAACGTCGTCTTCCTTCAAAATATGTTGCAATTCCTCTTCATAAAATTTTCCTTTCAGTTTCTCACCGTTTAAATCCGACACTTCATATGTTATTGGGTCTAAAGGAATTCGTGCAACAATTGTAAAAATTTCATCTGTCCAAGATGGTAAGTATCCCTCTTCATAAAATTTTCCTTTCATTTTCTCACCGTTTAAATCCGCCACTTCATATGTTATTGGGTCTAAAGGAATTCGTGCAACAATTGTAAAAATTTCATCTGTCCAAGATGGTAAGTATCCCTTTTTGAATGCAAATCGTTCTTTGCTTATTCTAACCTTAGCATCTACAGCATATTTCCACTTAGCAGGTTTTTTCTTTTCACCATACAAGCGTTTTCTGATAGCATCCTCATTTTCCTTTGATACTTGACTAGGAGGCATATCTATACTTCTATGATAAGTATTATTGTATGAGTGTACCAGATCTTGCAATACATCTGTATAACGATGAGTATTTTATATGTAAAATATTTCCACATCTTCGTTTTAAGTGTACGATTAAATCTTTCTACGACCGAAGCCTTTATATCCGAGTTTTCGGTTGTGTAGAAACGAAGTTCATTTCTGCTCAACAACTCTTGAAAGTTGTTGTTAAGAAATTCTGTACCTTTGTCAGTTTGTAAATGTGCAGGATGTCTAGCAATCAGAAACGTTGAAAATGCCTCAGTCAAAGCTAAACTGGTCTTTGATTTAAGTGGAATTACCCAAGCATATTTAGAAAATACGTCATTACAGGTTAGGAGATATTTATTCTTATCGTTAAACTTTGCCAAAGCAGACAGATCAGCCAAGTCTCCCTGCCACAAATCGTCAATACCAACAGTGAATGTTTTTCTACGTCTAAATTTTAATCTAACAGGTTTATGTAGAGTATACGCATCTTGTCTTTGTAACCAAGTTCTAAGATCCTTAGTTTTAATTTGGCCTTTTGCGTGTCTTTGAAAAGTCTTCACACCACCAAAACTACCGGCATGCTTTGGATCGAAATATGACTCCATCAGGACGGTTCCCAGTCAAACTGTTTTCTCAACCGTCTGCGTCTGCGACTTGGAGTAACTGTTGCACTTTCTTGGTGTGTCGAATAAATATATTTCCACCGATCCTCATTACCAATCAATTCGTGCGGAATATTGCAATCTTTCAAAGCGTCAGCAAGCTGTTTCCATCCTGTAGGATTTTGTATCGAAGTTCGTTTCCGCAGCAGATCGTTTACAAGGTCCACAACATGTGTTTTTGGAATTGGTGTATTGTTCAAAACGAGTTCACCCTTTTAACTCCAATTTATATCACCACTATTTTTATTATGTGTTAAAAGTCGTGAAGCCTGTGTTTTCCATTTCTTTGGAACGGTGTCCAACACCTGAGACACTATAATTTGTGAACTGTCTACAGACTTGGTTTTGTCATCATTGCTAGCAACTACGTCGCCTGAATTAAACTTTGTTATAACATCAGGTTTATCAATATTTATATAACGACTTAAACTGTTTGAGTAAAGTTTAGCTTTTTCATCGTCAGCAATGTTTCTGTGTAATATGTCATAAATTTCACCATCCAATTTTGACAGAGTTTTATCCAACATGGTTTCTTTCCATTTCTCAATTTGTCTCGGTTCGACTAAAACCATCTTCTTTGCATGTTCCATATTATCGGTTTGGATTTAGAAGCGAGCCTAGGAATGAAAGCACGGGAGGTAGTAGTGCACCGATAAATCCTCCAGATTGAATGAGCTTCTTCTTAATGGAAATACGTGTTTTCTTTGACACCAAGTTTCTTAGCTTCTTTTTGAATCGACTCAATTTACCCTTCTGTGATTTATTCAGTGGAACGTGACCTTTTAATACGTTCTTTGCACATTCACATAGGCAACACAAAAGATTCTTGTTGCAATTCTTCAAAATATGTTTCCTCACTTTAGCTGTTGCTTTCTTAAACAGTCTTAGCTTGACAAAATACTTCTTTAGTCTAGAAGTCATTTTAAATGAATGATTCTTGCTTGTTTTGTACAGCTGTATATATTTATTTTCTAACATAGACATAATGAGTCTCCCCCGGGAATATGTTTGTTCTTATTCGACATCTCTCATCCGTATCCGGTCTAAGATCGACCAACAGATAACCGAATGGAACCATTGTTGCATCTCTGAATGCTTCGAGCATAAAATTTGACTTTCCGGGAAACATCTGTCTGGCCAAATTTGCAATCTGTGTAGAATCTCTTACATTTTTGAACAGAATCAAATAATGAGCATTGAGACTGATAGTCCGTGTGTGCTTGCTTTTATAAAAGAGATTTTGGGTAAGGTATAATACTGACACGTTTCTGTGGTGACTAATCTTTGTATATATTTTAGTTACTCTTTCATCTGTTTCACTCATGAGAGCGTCTAAAATAAGCAAAGTCCTCTCTTTGCCATCGAACACGTTCAAGTCTGGAAGGCCTTCATGAAATTGTATTTGCGAATATTTGTCGAATGTATCCTGATAAATTCCATTATAGCACCACATTACCTTTTCAATTGTTGGATTTACCATATGCTGCAAATGGTCTATGAATCGCATGGTAAACTGAGTTTTCCCACAACCTGAAGGACCACTTACGATAGTTGAGAATGGATGTTGCCAGGTAGGATCCATATTAACGAATGAAACGCGTAAGTTTGAAATTATCTTTATATAGACAAATGAATTGTACAACTAAACGTATTGAACACAGTATGTACACACAAAATGTATTGATCAATCATCAATTTTGAACGCAAATATTAACACATTATGTATATAAAATGAACTGAACAACCATCAGCTTTGAATGCAAATATTTACACATTATGTATCCAAAATGAACTGAACAATCATCAGTTATGAACAATCATCACCTTTGAACGACGATATTTACAATCATGATCTAATTGGAATATAGAGACAATAGTTTGTACACAATTAATTATAGCATTCACATTCAATTCAATTTACATCGGAATTCTATAATGACCATAAGCCAAGGACTGCACACTGTTAAGTAAATATCGCTTGTCATCATATGGAGACAAAGCCATTTTATTGATCTCCATAGTGTGCACATTGTGCTTAATGCTGCAGATACAAGAAAATTTAGCTGAAGTGGGTTGAACGTCAAACAAGCATTTCTAATAGTCTTCATGGTGAATGGACTTATTAACAAATGACTTTTTAATTCCTTTCGCTGTCTTCTTCTCCTTATTAGATGGTAGCAGTAAACTATACATCTTTGACCTAAGTCCGACAAATTCTATGGGAGGTACACCGTTGGTCTCATCTTTGAATTTGCCTATCACTTTTGCATTGTTACGACTATGCAGGAAATGATTCGTGGGGTAGTCAGAAGTATCATAGTTATCTAAATTATGTTGCATGTCAGTGTATAAGTCATTCGTGTGGATATGATAGCATAAGCTATCAGTATCCGTAAACAAGAGCTTTGCTTTATCTCCATAAACTGGCAAAATTTGTTCGTAATGGAATTGATACATCTGTAATTTAGAAATGTCAAAAATAACCATACCGACATAAACAGGTTTGTCAAGCAGTACATTAGCTTTAGTCAGTTTTACTACAGTGACATCCTCGTTAATTATGTTGAACGAGTTAAATGTTGGCCGGGCTATGTAGCGTTTGGCCTTTCTGGGATTTGTAACAATGCGGATATCCAAGTGGCAGCGTTTATTTTCCATGGTCTTGCCATAAACACTGTTGTTCATTAACTTAAAAAGATCTTTCTCAAAGGCAGAGGTCGCTGCCTGTCGCTTGGCAGTATTGAAGTCTATGTAGCGTTTTAACCATCTAGATTGCCGAAATTGGAGTATTTTGTGTATTTTTGTTAATTTCAACCCCATTTTTAGATAGAACAGCAAATTGCGGTAGTGAACAACATAATGTTTTTTACTTTGCAAATTTGGAATCAATTTCTCACATTTACCACTGATATTACTTCCAATCTTTATGGACATACCATGAGCGTATGGAGATAACATGTTTGGGGCGACCGTTACCTTCTCCAGTGCTAGTGGGTATTCGTTGTGACTATCATGAATGTCAGCTGGGTAGTCCATATCCACCTCCAGGATGTAACCAATGTCTTCGTCCACCATTTTTGATCGTAAGTCAAAGTCCTCCCTCTCGTCAGGGACCAAGATTCGGAAATTTCCCGTAGGTAGGGGCTCGCTCATGGCATATCCATAAAGATTGTTACAATCCAAGTAAACAATGTAGCTATTTTCAACAGCAGGATTGTAATGTTCCCCAAGATATGAATTGTTAGCGCAGGCGTATCGATTGGTAATCATCGATATACCACCACGCATCCCCTTTTCAATGAAAAGGTATTGGTCAGGATCTGTCAAAAGTTCCAGGGAGACCTTGGTCATTTTGAGGCAAGCGTCAAAGCTCAGTCCGGGTCCGGAAAAGTAATGCAGTGGATCCAATTTGTAAAAAATTTAGAGACATTTTCCGAAATTCTTCAAACACATCAGCAAGCAGTATCACATCCGTCTTTAAATACAGATCGTGATACTGTTGCATGGTGTGAATGTTGAATTTCGTCCAAATGGTCTGGGCATGTTCATAGTCCGCGTCAGAAATATGCTCCTCTGTCAGGTGGCTATAAAAGTCTTCCTGGTTAGGTAGACAAGTTTCCATCATTTTGCTTTTTGTATCCATATATTCATATGGATACACACCTTTACGCAACAGCAATTTAAAATGTTCATCATTGTCATAAAGACGATGCGTCTGATGAAAATTTGCCTGCCCATCTTTTGACAAATTTGACACTAGAGTATTCAGACTACAATTTAGAAACTGAAGGCTATCTGCAAAACTAAACCATCAATTTCGAAGGACATATATTTCTCCATATTTGTAGCAATAACTCGTACCTCCTGTGAAGCAAAGAATCTGGACAAGTGCTTCAGTATAACATGTGCGTCGTACCCCTTTAAATTGTGAAATACAATTGGGATTAGGAAATTTGCCTCCTTGTCGTCTTTGGTCTTAGTTGGCTTTTAAAACTTCATCTGTAGATTGCACTTTGTGCAGAGGGCAGATATGAAATTTCCTGAGACATGACAATGGTGGCGAACTTTGATTTTAGGGGACACCTTTATATTGCAAGTGGGACAATTTTGGCACAAATTGTAAGTTTCAAGCTGAACTTTGTTCAAGGGCCTCATCTTTACATTTTTGTACAGGATTTCATTTATTCGAACTTGTTCGCCCTTTAAGTGCGTGAAAAATCTATCCATCACATTTTCACCACTACATACGTATGCTTCCTCATTGTTATATTGCTCAAAAGTTGACACTGTTAAACAGCAGAACCCACTGGGAGTATGAGTGTCACAAATTTTGGTGGATTTCCCGGCATTTATATCGGCTTTCTCAAGGAAGCACTCAAAGTCTGCATATATGACAAACGGCACAGGCAATTCGTTCTGAATATTAGTGAATTACAAAATGTTGTTTGGAGCTGTAGGGTATTTTAGATTTTGCAAACCATGCTTTGAACACTCGGGAATATGGACTTTGCAAGAAGATTCAGTTTTGAAGCAGTGTAAGCAAAATGGACACGGAAATGATTTATGCTGATGTGAATTTCGACTGTGTAGTAGTGCGGAGAGATTACGAATGACTATATAATGTCGTTTTTCTTCCTGATCCAAAAGCATAAGATTCACGACATGTTTTCTGGTTCTGTGTGGAGAAGCATAAAGAGGGACAAAATTTTTATCACCTGAATTTGGATACAAAACGTTTATGGCATAATGGGGGTTGTTTCTTTCAAATGTTGCAATTTGATCAATATTAACTGGAAAACTAAGCCCGTCAACATTTAACTCGTTCACATATGGCCTGTACTTGCTAACACGATCAGGATTCCGCTGTTGGCGATGAGAAACAGCTAGACATGAGTATAAGAAGCAGTAATTGTCGTTACGGTTTATGATAATAAGGGTGGCTCTCTTTTTAACTATCCAGTTTGGGGTGGGAAAATATGAAGATCCACTAATTGGCTGATATGCAGATATACATAGCTTGAGGTTGGCCAATCCCACCACGACCCAACCCGATCCTTCACTGGTAAAACTGTCAATCAAGGTAGTAAACCTGTCAATGGCCTCTTGCATCTGTGCAGATGATTCCGACGAGTTCATAAAGACTGTCGGAACCGATTTGAAATAGCCAATCGTTGTGGCATCACCGTCCGGATTTTCTCGGTGGAACTCAACATCGACCGCCAAGTACCATTTAACCGGTCTGAAATTAAACCAATAGACCTATGTTAATATGACATTTGTGTCACATGTTATTCCAGCAAAAGAAACAAATGCTATACGAATTTTTTTTTAATATAATGAATAGATGTAAATTAATTGATAAAGATTATAAACTACAGCTTTACTATGAATTTAAGTATTAACACACTCCAATATTAGACTTAGCAAAATCTAACTAAATATGAAGACGTTGAGAATGAAGGCTGATGCGTTGATTTGAATTTGTTGGAACAATTATTTATTTATTTATTTATTTATCACATTTATTTATTTATTTATCACATTGTAGATTTATTTATTAATCACATTGTAGATAACTGTTCAGTTAGTTGTCGTTCCAAACTCTCTACGACAGATTCCTGTACATTTCGTATCTGTTGTTCGACATCGGTGGCATTCGGATTCATTGGTATCGTCTCCTCCTGAAACGTATTTTGAACGGATGTTTGTACGGAGCCGGTCGACTGGATACGTGTGCAAATGGTGCAATTGACTTCACCATCTCGAAAGAATCTAGTCGTTCGACGGGCTCCAAATTTTGGACATTGTCTACAGTTGATGCATGATGAACATAGACTGTCAGTCGATAAGCTGCTCTTCTTATAAGCTGTACAGCTTGTGCAATAACCACCAGTATTTGAAGCAATTTATTTCATAATAGTCTCAATTTCAAGCATAACACCTTATATATTAATGTTTAAGCAAATATAGTAAATACCAATATAGCTGATGTAAGAATATCAAAATTCAACTGTTATGTTAGAGTTACTGAATCAAGCCATCACTAAAGGATTAATGACTGAAGGGCTGTAATTGAAATCATATAACTTACTCTGCTTTTTCGTGCGACTTTCTCCTGAGGTTGAAGGTTGGACGACATGCGATTGATCAGAGGTTGCAGGGAACGTGTGGTCTAGTTTCCTTTTCTTTGCTAGAAGAAAATAAAATAAATATGAGTAAGCAACTTTATAACATAAATGAATTTTATAATATAACTTCGAGTTCACTTAAGCAATACGTTACATTAATTTTATTTTTGTTAATATAAATATTAGTTAAGATCCATACACACATACCTGGCTGCTTGCCTCTTTGTAGTCTACGAGCTTCCTTTTCAGCCTCGCCCGCCTCCTAGTTTTCCATAGTTGTCATCAAATCCGCATCCATCATTGGACTCCACGGTTCCATGTCATCGCTTGTGACTGCGTCTACAGCCTGAAGTAAATCGCTGTCTGTGACGGTGTCAACCCACGTGGCTTCCATGTCATCGAAGGCTGTAGCGCATCGAATTAGATCGGCATCTGTGACGGTGCTGTCCCACATGGCGTCCATGTCCTTGACGACCACTACAAATTGAATTAGATAGGAGTCAATGATGGTATCATCATCATCGTCATCATCATTATTATCATCATCATCATCATCATCATCATCGTCATTATCATCACACAAGTCAATGATTAGAAAAATAGTTAAATTGTATTCACGCATATATACATGTATTCTACACATTACCAAATAAATGATGTCTCAATATTAATTTACAACTAAAGAGTCTTACGAAACAGATCAAAACCTACTAGCTGGTACATATAAGTTAGACCTACATGTAATAATAATAAATATATTTTATCGAATTTATAACAATATATATATATATATGTACATGTATGTGTTACACAACACTACCACCATAGTGTAAATAATATGCATGAATTATGCACATGAAAATTCAACTATTATATTACAGTGCCTGAATGAAGTGATCATTAAAGGATTAATGAAAGAAAGAAGGACTGAAATTTTAACGATATAACTTACACCGTTGTTTCGTTCGATTTTCTCCAGAGGTTGAAGGTTGACCAGAGGTTGAAGGGATCGTAAGGTCTAGTTTCCTTTTCTTTGCTAGAATAAAATAATATAAATATGAGTGAGCAACTTTAAAACACAAATGAATTATTATATATATATATATATATATATAACTTCGGGTTCAAATAAGGAATACGTTAAAGTAATTTTATCTGTTAATATAAATTTTAATTAAAATCCGTACACACATACCTGACTGCTTGTTTCTTTGTAGTCTACGAGCTTCCTTTTCAGCCTCGCCCGCCTCCCAGTTTTCCATAGTCGTCATCAAATCAGCATCTATCATTGGACTCCACGGTTCCATGTAATCGCCTGTGACTGCGTCTACAGCCTGAAGTAAATCGCTGTCTGTGACGGTGTCAACCCACGTGGCTTCCATGTCATCGAAGGCTGTAGCGCATCGAATTAGATCAGCATCTGTGACGGTGCTGTCCCACATGGCGTCCATGTCCTTGACGACCACTACAAATTGAATTAGATAGGAGTCAATGATGGTATCATCATCATCATCATCATCATCATCATCATCATCATCATCATCATCATCGTAATCATCATCATACAAGTCAATGATTAGAAAAATACCGAAATTGATTTTCATACTTATACGTATGTATTCTACGCATTTCACAATAAGTGATATTTCAATATTGATTTGTAACTAAGATTTGTAACTCATACCTCTAAGAGTCTTGCGAAATAGAAAAGTCCTACTAGCTGAAACATATTAGTTAGGTCTACATGCAAAAATTATATATATCTATATATATTTATATATTTATATATTTATATATATATTTATATATTCGAACTGATAACAAATATATTTAACATAGCACGTACATGATGGCAAAAAACAAATTCAATAAACTAGATTAACCTTAACATTTAATTATATTACAATATTGTGTACATAATTTTTATAAATATACAACGGAATAAACTTAAACTTAAAGAAAATAATGTAGAATAAACATACCATTCCGTGGTTGCGAATTTATCACTCCTACAGTTGAACACGAACGATCTTCGTCAGTTGAAGGCGACCGAATGATATTGTACATTAAATTCGAACTTATAGAGCCGCCACTTGTATAGCATATAATCTAATAAAACTGGTTAGAACCGAATTTAAAGCAGTTTGATTCGGTTACTACTTAGCAGTAGTAGTCAATATCGCATCAGGCTAGTTCATTCGGAGGATGTATTTAGCACTTTCTATATATTGAAATGCATATAGGTAGGTGCTTTGGAATTTTGGCTTAGATGTCAGCTCCTGCTGGTCAATGAGAGGGGTTGGAGGCACATCCCGTAGCAGCTGTTTACAATCGTTCCAGACTAGTTCAGGCAATCGATGCATTTCGCACCTTCTATTCGTTGAAATGTATATACGTACGTGTATTGGAATTGTGACCTGGATGTCAGCTCTTGCAGGTCCATAAGAGAGGTTGAAGTCATATGCCCATAGCAGCTGTTTACAATCGTCCCACGTTAGTACATTCAAAAGATGTATTTCGCACCTTCTATTCATTGAAATGCATATACGTAGGTGTATTGGAATTGTTGCCTGGATGTCAGCTCTTGCAGGTCCATGAGCGAGATTGAAGTGATATGCCCTTAGCAGATGTTTACAATCGTCCCACGTTAGTACATTCAAAATATGTATTTCGCACCTTCTATTCATTGAAATGCATATACGTAGGTGCTTTGGAACTTTGGCCGAGATGTCAGCTCCTGCAGGCCCATGAGAAGGGTTGAAGTGATATGCCCCTAGCAGCTGTTTACAATCATTCCAGACTAGTTCAGGCAATCGATGCATTTCGCACCTTCTATTCATTGAAATGCATATACGTATATGTATTGGAATTGTGGCCTGGATGTCAGCTCTTGCAGGTCCATGAGAGGGGTTGAACTGAAATGCCATTAGCAGCTGTTTACAATCGTCCCACGCTAGTACATTCAAAAGTTGTATTTCGCACCTTCTATTTATTGAAATGCATATACGTAGGTGCTTTGGAATGTGGCCTGGATGTCAACTCCTGCATGTCAATGGGGAGAGGTTAGAGTGACACCCCGTAGCAGCTGTTTCAATCGGTCCAGACTAGCTCAGACAATTGATGTATTTCGCACCTTCTATTCATTGAAATGTATATACGTAGGTGTATTGAAATTTTGGAATCTAGGGCCGCCGACATCTCAGTCACGTGACTGAGATGAGAGGTCGGCGGCCCTTAGTATACTACTTACGATACTAGACAAAAACACTAACGAAGTCTTCGTCTTCCAATCGTTGTATAAGGCGAGTATGACTTTTAAAACCTGTATCCCCACGCTGAAGGCTTATAATGGTAAAGTCTGGAGAGATCGATACGCAATTACGGTGTACGAGAGTATCAGTAGTGAGGAGGAGAGTACCGTCAGTGAGGAGAGTAGCAGTAGTGATGAGAGTAGCAGTAGTGAGGAGAGTAGCAGTAGTGAGGAGGAGAGTACCGTCAGTGAGGAGAGTAGCAGTAGTGATGAGAGTAGCAGTAGTGAAGTAGCTATGGGTTAGTTATAAGAATTTAAATAGATCTGGATAATTTCTATTTAAATTCCGTGATTTATGTGTCGTAAACGTATAATTGCATTAATGTAATTCCGGTGAGAAGGTCGTCGTTGCGTTCCGGGATCGTAAGTCTGTAATACTGATAAGCAGTCGTAGTCGAAACATTAAAAAATGATAGGCCTAATCCTCCCCCTCCCGGAACGTTCGCTAATAGCGGCTTAAACGACAACCATCGTTGCTGGCGGATAAATTCCAAGCCCGCAGCATTACGTTAGGATAGAGCGCGATTCTCCAAATTATAACCGGTTCGGGACATTTGATCTGCAACCAAACCGTTATATTATCACCTTGAATCCAAGCAGAACTGATTGCGAGATTGTTAAAGGCTCTGTACGCCTCATGCTTATTTCTATTCGAACTGGCACTATCGACGAAACCGGTTATACTATCGTTGGCTTCCAAATTAGGAATATATCCAACGAGACACTTTTTAAAAGACTTATCGACATAATTCTTCGTAGCCGCGTCTTGAGCTTCGGCGGGATCGTGTAAATCAACGATATATTTTTCGTTCATCACGATATTTTGATACAGTTCGGTTCTACGATCGGTAGAAGATTTTCCGAATCTTATTATATCGTACTCCCCTTGCTTGCATAAAAATCCATCGGTCGTTTGTAGCGTAACAGGAACGTTCGACTGACATTGCATTTTATTCGTCGTACTACCCAACAACAAATGGAATTGTTTATTTCCTCCCACATCCTTACACCCATGGTGCGAAAGCGATCGCCGCCGGCACTTAGAAATAGATTGCCCGTCATGGTATCGCCGGTCTTTGATACCTTCGTGGCGTCTTGTTCATCGACGTATTTCTTATTAGCTATATGGTTATCTTCAGACGGAGCATACGTAGTCGATAAACCATCGATCGAGTTACCACCCATATTTAAATTTCCTGTGAAGGCGTTCGTTCCGTCTAACCTTACAAAAGTATTATTTACCTGAGTCAGCGTAACACCCCCAGTCACTATTCTTTCAACTGCTGCAGTATCAGTTCGTCCAAATTTATCAACAGGCATGTTTTAAATAGGTGATATTATTTAATGTAATTCGTTTATAACTTCTTGAAATTTACAACCATCGTTGAGCGTTTTCTTCAGTACATACAAACATAAATGACCGCAAAACACTTGGCCGTCTTTTTGTATTCGATCACTGTTGTAAAGCAGCGGTCTTTGTAGATATTTTATTAATTCCGTAGGAGGAAGTAGCCCAAAGCTGTCGAAATAAATCTTATCATTAGCCCGCATGATCCAACACGTCCAATGCGTTCCTTTACCGCTCGAATCATCGAGGTTAAGGATATCGCACTCGTCCGCTCTTGGTTTTTTAGGCAGCTCGTCTCTTAGAAAAACTCCTCTGAAATTATATATGTTTAGTTTTTTTAGCCGCTTCGATTAGACCCACGTTCGATAAAGCAATATTATTTAGCGTTACACCCTCAACATCGATTTGTTTAACACTCATTTTATATTAGAGAATAATGTCCATATGCTAAAGTGTGGATGCCATCTTGCTGAATCACTCGTTTATCATCTTCCGCTGAAAGAGCCACCTTGTTGACTTCTTCGGTGTAGACATCGTGTAGGTGGGATCGAATGACATTCATCTTTCTCGATTGTTCTCGTTTGGTGAACAAGCAGTCTCTATAATCTTCGTGAGTGATAGATTTCTTAACGACGTTCTTCTTCACGCCTTTACATTTCTTGTGGTCTACTACAGCCATCTTGTACGAATACAGCTTCGATCTTAAACCTACAAACTCTTCGATCTGTTTTCCACCCGCTTCATCTTTAAACATACCAATGACCTTTTTATTGATCCCAGTTTCTATACCGGATGGGTGGTCCTTAGGATAGTCGCTAGTGTCGAACCTACTTCTAATGTCAGGAGCTATATCGGCGTAAAAGTCTTCGGTCTTAATTTCATAAGCTAGAGAATCCGTATCCGTAAAAAGTAACTTTGCTCTATCTTCATAATTTTTCTTGATGTAATTATAATGAAAATCGTACATTATTGTCTTACTCAAGTCTAAAATACACATACCGAGATATATAGGCTTGTTGTAATATAGCTTCGTACGTTTCATATGAATGGCGATTAGGTTTTCATCAAAAATAGTTCGAGTGTCGTAGCTCGTTTTCGCCGCTAGTTTTATGGCTTGCTTCTCGCTGGAAACTAGTTTTATGTCTACGCGAGACTATATTTTCACACGTCTTCCCAAACACACTATTATTCATTAGTTTGAAAAAGTCTTTCTCGAAATCGTTGGTGACTCTAGTCCTCAGGCTGGTATTTAGATCGATATATTTTTTCAGCCAGGCACTTTCTTCAAACTTAATTCCACGATGAATTTTGGTTATCTTCAAACCTAGGCTTTCGTACAGCTTTAAATATTCGTAATGGACTATGTACTTTACTTTATCGTTCAGGTTTGGAATGAGTTTAGGCACAGTTGAAGATTCGGGTGTAATATTCTCAGGGGCAAGAGGATAGTCGTTGTGAAGATCGTGCATATCTCTTTGATATTCCAAGTCCACTTCTAATATACTCGGCGTTGATCTCCAGTCGTTTAGCTCATCATTACCCATCCACTGTAACCTGTGATTTGGAAGATTCTTACACATCGCCCATCCGTACAAATTGTTAGCGTCCAAATAGGTTATAAATGATGAAGGCTTGCTGTCATCAAACGAGGGTATGTACTTATTGTTTGCCTGTCCATAACGATGTGAAATTGTGCTAACCCCGCCTCTTATCCCATGTTTAACCATTAATATCATATCATAATCGCTCAACAACTCCAACTCTACTCCAGTCAACTTTAATGCGGCGTCCCATGCAAGACCCGGTGAAGTATAGTACCAAGCGGGGTCTAGACCATAGTTCTCGCAGCACACGTCTCTAAAATTCTCAAACACGTCGGCGAGCAGGAGAACATCGGACAGGTTATATAAATCGTGGTATTCTCTAAACGTTTTAAATCCGAATTCATTCCATACCACCCGTGCATGGTTGTAGTCTTCATCGCTAATGTCTGAGTCGTTAAGTCTCGAATAGAATGCTGACTTTGGTGGTAGTTCTGTTTCGTTCAGTCGATCGATGGAATCAACGTAATTGTAAGGATACGCTCCTTTTCGAAGCAAGAGATCGAGCTGATTACCAGAGTAGTGCTTGCTTATATTTTTACACTGGTCTTTGCTTAGGTTCCTCGATAAAGCGTCGAGACTCGAAGCCATAAATCGAAAACTATCGATGAAACGTAATTCACGTATAACCTCTACTTCCTTATTTTCTTTACCCATAAACTTATCAACCACAACTTCTCTGCTAAATGAGATGTACTTTTCTTCGTTGCAAGGAATGCAGTTAATCTTTTCGTTATCATCGCCTCGTAATTTCTTTACGAATAAATGACTGTCGTATCCGGATAAATTATGTAGCAGTACTGGGATAAACTTAGGGGCTTTATAGCGTAGATTACAAATGTTATGAGCGGCCCCTCTATATTTTCCAGTTAAATGACAGTGGTCTCGAACTCGATCATCGCCCAGTTCTCCTTCGCAAATGTGGCAAACAGTAGCCGAGCCGTATAGCTCCTTGTCTTCCTTCCCGAATATCATTTCTTTTGGAAATTTAAATCGCTGGTAAATATCTTTTATATCGTCTATAAGAGTGTCTATAAATATCTGCGCTACGTCATCGCCTTCGTTCTTCGCTGTGAACATTACGGGGGCTTTCGAATATAAGTCGTCATCAAAACATTTTATGTAATAACAGAGAGAACTTGGAACGTGTTTTTGGTATTTGTTGGTGTAGGACATGTTGGAATCTGGTTGACAAGTGTCTAATAAGTGTTTAATAAAACTTTCGAAATCGGCGTACACTACAAAAGGGACTCTCATCTTTCTATAATAATTTTTAAAACTCAACATAGTTCCCGGTTCTGGAAGTTCTATCTTTTGAGCGTCGTGTTGGGAACAGTACTCGGTGTGTTGTGTAGTGAATCTTTTCTACTGAATCCTATTAAGCATCTTTTACAATAGTGCATCGATTTAACAGTCTTGTCTGTTTGCGCCGCCATCAATCTATTAAAGTTCTTTATCCAACAATAATGCTTCTTTTCGCTATCAGAAATGAGTAATAGATCTACACTGAAATCGCTCTCATGTTTTGATAAATATAATGGGAACAGGTTAACATCTTTCTCATAACCAAAAACATTAATACTAATATTATTATTTCTCTCAAACCCGCTTATCACATTAGCATCCGCTGCTACTGGGAATTCGATGCCGGACCAATCAAGTTCCTCAGACTGCTTGATTAATTCTTTCGTAATTCTTTCTGAATCTCTCACAACAGGGTTTAAGGCTCTCGTCACGCACCACTTGAAACATTCTTCGTCTTCGTTCTTCATATTAATAATTCCCTTTTTACTCGCCAAACATTTCGGTAGTGGAATGTAAGAACTACCTTTCAGCGGTTTATAAACAACCGTGTTGATTTCTAATTTTTGAACCGCTCTGAGTCGCCAATTACTACCGCGCATCTGGAAGGTAGCCATCGACGCAATAATTTTATCTTTCGCGTTGTTATAAATTTCACTTACATCGGTGGAGTCTGGAATCACCTCAGTCCTTGAAACGAATGGAAAATCTTTAGCATCTACTTCTCCAGTCTTCATATCAACACGCTCCATTGTGCAGGTAAGGACAAAGTTGGTCTTCGTCTGACGAATTTTCAACAACAAGTCGACCGCCTGTGCTCGAACGGTGTTAAGAAAAGATGTGGCATCAATACCGTTAGCTCCCTCTACCGTGTATTGTTTCGTGAAGCCCTTGATGGCTGACACCGTTTGATGAATTTCAAACTTTGGTTTATTAATTAGTTTCCTAAAATACGAAGTAATTTTTGTTTGCATTACCCCAAAGTTCTCCTTTACGATTTTCATTGGTTGCTTAGGTATGTTCCTTTCAATCACCTTAGCACATGACATTGTATTAATCGCTGACATAGTTTTGTTGTAAATTTTTCGTGCTGTTGAGGTTGGTGTGGGTGCTTGTGTTGGGATTGGTGCAAAATGTGAGGGAATTAGTGTTTGGGTCTCGTTAGCTTCAATTTTAGCAATCAACTACGCTTTCCGCTGTCTCGTATATCCAACCAAGCCGCTCTGCTTGGCGATTTTTCTTAATTCAATAACAGTTTTCTTCGAGTATTCCATTTTATATTGGGGCGGTATTCCTTTAAGCTGTTTTAAGAAAATATTTTCTTACATTGTGACGACCAACGATTACGCTATGAGTTAGTGGAGCGAGTGATAGATACTACAGGGATTTCCCAGCTGGCGTAATCATCCCAGGACTCATCATCGATACTACCGTGAATTCCTATCACGATGAGTCATAGGCGCGTGATCGATACTGCGAAGATTTCCAATAGTTTCACGATAAGCCAGCGGTCTATAGGTTTGTGCACGCTGAGGATTACCCTTTTACCGAGTTATCGGTTGATTTTATTTTACCCGTGTCTATAGGTTCGTGCACGCCGGAGATTTTTTATCCTTTGCTATAGGATAAAAAATGTTTTTGAACCTACTAGGTTAGCGATTTGAACCTAGTATTGGTCAAAAGCGCCAGTTTATTACACCCCCTACTACTCGTACGTATGGATGTTGGCGACAATGATGGATGATGACGATCTTCCGAGTCGAATCAGCTGAACTTCACACGAGGACATGCACTGAGGATGACTTGTAGATGACAGCAAGGCCACCACCAATTATGGAAAGACCCTAGATTCCGCGACGGTCAACGTCGTGCAGTGTCTTGCAGCGTTACCACTCCTTGGGTTTTTTCACAAGATCTTGGGTTTTTTAATCCGAACTTGGGAAATGGGGTTTTTTCTTCGAGACCTTGGGATTTTTGCTTGGGTTTTTTCTTGTTTTATTGAAACCCTATTTTTCATTATTTTAATTAATTTTTGCAACGGTCTGGATGATCGAGGTCAATAAATAAATGGTGTAATTTGCGTGCAAGCGTGTGCTGTAGTAGTATATTGCTGTTTTAACATAATATTCTAAAGACTAAGCCAGCTATTCTAGTCTACTGCTATATTTAGAAAATATAACTCTAAAGACTAAAGGAAACTGCAGACTGAGACTGTACTTTTTCGGAAGTTTTCCGGAAGTAATCAGCTCTTACTCTTTTTTAAAACTTAAGATATAATATTTTGAACTTCATCATGGACAACCGCAGGAATTCTTTTAGCGGGGAACGAAATGTTTTAGGGGCAAATTTTTTAGGGGGTGGGGCAAAATGATGCTTGTGCATAGAAACAAAAATTGCATAGAAAAAAAATTAAAATAAATAATGATCAATAAACTGTACCTAAATAATTAAGTGTTCGTGCTTGGACTGTTGTAATAATCATAATAATCAAAAGATTTTATTTTTTGTAAAATATTTGCAAAATCCAGGGGCCCCTCCTATGAGTTTCATAGACGTTTATCTTTATTCCTGTTTTAAGAAATAACAAAATAAAATATGCGATAGAAGTAATAATTCACGTGATTCGGACTCTGATGAAAATAAAAACATGTATATAAACAGTTTTAATTTGCTTTGGATATTTACTAATAACTTTTAGCAATTAACTATTACCCATAAAATTGTGAAAATGAAAGATAGAAATGAAAGATAGGAAAACATTTTTATTACAGGAATTGGTATAATGGCATTATATTATTATATTTTATCTTACAATGCGTTTATTAATTTTAAAGTCTGCAGAAAAACGACCTTGGGTTTTCTTGGGTTTTTTCAATGTCCTAACTTGGGTTTTTCATTTTTTATGAGTGGTAACACTGGTGTCTTGCGTGATGCAGTCGAGTGTTTCGTCCAGATCGCACACAGTGCTAAGATGTCCAGCTGTTCGTCTTTGATCAGTTAATGAATGATGGCAGGTCGACGGATTGCTGACCGGATATTTAAACTGACGAACTTAATGGACTCTGTTGTATTGTAATTCCCAAAAGCACTTTAAATATTTTATGTACATATTTAGTACTTCACTAGCAAGAATATCAAATTCATTTTGTTTCTTTTGAAAGTTTTCTGTTTTATAATCGTCATTAGATGAACTGGAATATAAACTTCATTTCAAATCACGAAAAAATTCCGTTCACCGATGTTCTTTATGTTGCTTTCTTTAGTGGTATTGAAGCTAAAAGTAACACATGAGTCAATGACAGATCTCAAAGAAATGGAAAAGCAAATTGTTGAGAAACTCAACCAATTCCAAGACAAAGCTATTCAAAAGAGCGACGAAGTGTGGCGCTTTCTGAGTCAACTGAAGAGAGCCAACATTGAGGTCATTAGTTCCCAGCTGGAAGAAGGTGTCGTCATGTGGTGCTGGTGTCGATCGCTGTCAGCTCTTAAAACATTAGACGACCTTTGTATGTCGGACGTGAAACAACCGAACCTACTGAATGGTCTCTTTAGCCTGTTGTTACCTGGAAAAAACGCACCCACTATAAGCAGTGTATACCTGAAGAATCACGAGGAAGAAGTCGGTGAGAGCCCTTAACAGTCTAAATGCATGTATCAGATTTTGTAGGAACAACGAATATCAATGCAAGTTCTGATTTATTTCTTTCGTTTAACTCTTAAGCAATCATAACTCGTTGTCTCTATATGGAAATAACAAATTTTGATCTCGAAGCCGACGATGGAAGAAAACTCCACCATTGGTTGTTGCCATCCAGCATACGGTGTATAATCTGTGGGCCTAGCGGATGTGGGAAAACAAACCTACTGCTTAACCTCCTTCTGAAAGAGGGGTATCTACGTTTTGACGGGCTGTATCTATACTCGAAGTCTCTGGGACTGGAAAAATATCAGTTCCTCCGGGACTGGGTTACAGAGTTGGAAAAAGTTGCTGGAAAGGAAGTTGCGTCTTTTCACTCTTCCTCCGATGAGATAATTCCAGTTGAGTAGCTAAATAAGAACGCCAGAAGCGTTCTAGTCTTCGATGACGTCATGCTCGAAAAACAGGGGCCCATCGAAAAGTATTTCACCATGGGGAGGCACGGTGGAGCGAGCTGCTTCTACCTAACTCAGAATTACTTCCGCATTCCCAAGCAAGCCATCCGTGATAATGCCAATCTTATCGTCCTCTTCAACCAGGATAGCATGAATTTACGAGCCATTCCTGATACGTTCGTGGGGGGTGACATGTCTTTCGATGAGTTCCGTACGTTCTTCAGCGAGTGCGCTGCCCAGCCATATGGATTCGCAGTCATAGATTTAACGTCCAAATTGTACGATGGAAAATATCGCTGCAGGTTCGATGGCTTCTATAAGTCCAAGGCAAGTATTTAAAGACACGAAATATAGGCAACATATTGTCGACATACAACCACGATGTGGACAAAAGTTTCTTCTAAACAGGAGCGAGACGCATTAACTCAGGATTATTTAGCTCGGAGAAATCGATTGAGACAGCGTTTCGTGGATGAAAAGCTCGGAGAAGCAAACCTTCAGTACGATGCGGCAAAGCTTTTCAAACCAATAGCCACAGCCACGGCTGAATCCCAGGCGGCTACGTCTAAGGAGCTGCAGAAAGTTACCAGCGCTTTACAGGATTTGCCGGCGCAGATTTCAGAGTCTGCTAATTTTAACCCGATAGCGGCGTTGTTCGGTGAATCAGCAGGAACAGCTGCTCCAGCGCTTCCAGCGCTTCCAGCATCCCGAATCCCCTCCGCATTGCTAGTCGATCCAAACAAATATCTCAACGTCGAGGCAATAACACGGCACGGTTTCAAACCTCCAAGCGAGCTCCATCTAGATGACAAGGCAAGTGCTGAAAAGATAATCGGTGAGGTAAATCACTATAATCGCCACACCCTGGGCAAGGAGAAAAAGAAAGCCAATAAGCAAGGAGACGAAGAAAAGGTAGATGCGGTGACTGCAGATATTGAAGCCCTAAGGGAATATAGAAAGCGAATCCATACACTGCTAGAAGGCCACAGAGGACCACAGCCTCATCAAAAAGGGAAAGGGTTTCAGTGTCCCAGCTGTTCCTCTTAAATTACAAGGTAACGCCTTGGGTGAGCTCTCCGTTGACCCCGTCGCGCTGTCTGCTGGTAGACTGAGAGTGTTTAAAGGTGGGAACCTCGTGCTCGAAGCTCCTGCCGATGAGTCGTTGTTCAGCCTGTTAACGAAACGATTCGTTAAGACTAAGCAATACTCTCCTCAGGCAATCGAGACTTTTAAAAAGCTCGTACAGATGTCTGGCCTGCCTATTCATGGTCGAAAAAGTAAAAAGTTCCAGCTGATTCGGGGCGGCGCGGTGCAGTTTTACAACGACCCTAACCCCTGGTAGAGAGGTTGCAGCTTTTGGTGGCCTCTAGGGCTGCGGGAAACACTGGTCTCGGCAACGAAATCTCCGCCATTCTTGACGAGTTACTGCGTTCCGGTGCGATCTCCAAAGAGCTGGCACTCGAATTGAATAGAAATATGCTCATAAAATAAAATACACAAGCATAGTTGCTCGGAGAAACTGCTCGAAGAAATTCGAGAACTTTTGCAGCCTAAGGAGAATTTTAGCATAGTTGTTTCCTCAGATACTACAGGATGGACCACGGCTTTCTCACCACCGCTGTACCTGGATCCAAAAAGACGCTTTGAGCTTGCTTTGGTCAATCTTGAAACTTATAATTCGATTCCGAACATTGACAGCTCAAAGAACAAGTTCGTCTACAGCGCCACCAATGGTGCGACGTGGAAGACGATCATTTTGCCCGACGGAAGCTACGAGATCGCACAGATTAACGATGAAATCGGTCGGCAGTTAGAAAAGCAAAATCCGCCGCCGACAAGTGTTGCTCAACTCGGCTTTAATTCTCCTATTACTATAGGAGCCAACGCATCTACCCTACGCGCCTTCGTAAAGATTACGAATTCCCTATATGTGGTAAATATGGCTCAATCTACCATCAGGCAAATGCTCGGTTTCAACCCTCAGAGGCTTGTCCAAGGTTATAAAGAGGGAGAAAATCCAGTCGACATTCTCCGGGTGGACACAATCCTGGTAAATTGTGACATCATCTCTGGATCATATCGAAATGGTAGCCAGCTGCCAGTAATCTACAATTTTTCCCCGGATGTATCGCCCGGCTATAAGGTAATCGAGTCTCCGAAAAATCTGGTGTACCTACCAGTTGCACCTGCTGGCAACGTACAGTGCATTCGTGTGTGGCTGACCGACCAGAATGGTGAACAATTAAACCTCCGCGGTGAGACAGTAACTATAAGGTTTCACATCCGCAGTGCGTAGATGTTCACACAAATATTCACATGTTGGTTCTTGGAATTAAAAAGCGGCGTCGTGTCGTGGGTGGTGGACTTTTAGACTGGATACCCAAAATCGCGGGTTTCCTTGGCCGTGCAGGCTCCTTCATTTTGGTGAATAGAGGCGCAATCACAAACGTTGCCAAGGTGGTTGGTAATGTCGCGGAAGCTGGCGCCACAACAGCAACTGCCGTCAGGCAAATTGTTGATGCCTTGAAAGCGAGACGCGCTGCGGCGGTGGAAACGCAAATCAAAAATTCATCTGCCGCGCCCGTTGTTCCCGCACCTTTGGAGAAGGCGCTCAGCGATAAGAGCATCGAATACTTTAAACAACTGGCTGTGAGTCCGCCACCCGTTGTTACGACAATGGCTGACATAAACAGCCGCATTGCTGGATCTGGTTTCAAGACAATAAAGCCGAGTCGCGGCGGCGCAAATGAAATTCATTCGCGGGGTCTGTTTCTCGCAAAATGAAAAAAAAAATTACCGACTAATTCACAAAACGTAAAAAAAAATTTTTTTACCCACCACATATGAATCTCATTTCGTAAATGAAATTCATTTACAGCATGATTAATAATTGAAGCTTGAACTTTTTTACTTATAATAATGGCAGCATTTGACGTGCCGAGTGAAATGTTGGACATCGCTTCGGCTGTACCCGATGACAATAGCATCGAATCGTTTGAATACCGCGAGTATGAGTCGCAAAATCCCGCGGCTATCAACAATGGCCAGGCCGTACAGATAGACATCCAGAATCAAGACATTTTCACGCAACCTTCCAAGAGCTACCTTCTTGTGGAGGGCAGGCTTACATCAACTGGCGCGGCTTACATCGCAGACTCGTTGGTGTCGTTCATCAACAACGCCATCTCGGTACGTTTTCATTCATCATTCCCTTAAGACATCTATTCGGTTTTTGCGATGATTATCACAAGGTCGTATACGGGATTAAACACTCCTTACTGCTGAGCCGGCAGGGAGATGCAGACGCGATCTTCAAGGAAGCCGCTGCGACCAATGACCAGATCACGCTGACTAAACTCTCCTGGTTCATGCCGCATATAATACCCGCTTTGGAGTATAAAAGCATGCTTATGAAGCAGATTGAAAGCAAGGTTAAGGTACCTGTAGCATTCCACGCCATGCAATGCGACAACATTGCGGTGCCACGAGCGACGACTTTTTCCTGGCGTTTGAGCGTTAAGTCGGGCACGGAAAAACCGCGGTTGATTCTTGTTGCTTTTCAGACTGGAAGGAATGCACATCAAGGCCAGAATCCGGCACTCTTTGACCATGCACAGGATCGCAACATATTCGCTATGCTCAATAGCGATCGCTACCCGGTGGTTGACATGAATCTCGACCTCACCAAGAGGACAACTTCTCGCGCTTACAAGGCCCTACGTGACTTCAAGGAAGAATATTGTGGTATAGACGCGCGTGAATCGTCATGCCAAGTGACACCAATCGACTTTGTAGATATGTTTCCGATCTTCGTCCTGGACGTGCGCAGGCAATCTGAACGACTAAAAACCTCTGTACATGACATACAAATCAAGGTGGACTTTAACGCCGTGGTACCAAATAATACGGTAGCCTATGCCGTCCTGATCAGCGACCGACTTCTGAACTTTGAATCGGATGGTAGCAAATTTAACGTCGTTTACTGAATCCCATAATCACATCTAGAAAAATGGCCCTCTTCTAGAAATATTTTTTGCAAAAATGAAAACTGAATACGTTCCGTTCGGCCTTTCACTGACCGAAGGGCAAAAGCAAACATTGGCTAAAGCTGCGCGCGCCGGCACTGGCGCCACGATCCGGCTCACTCATGGCCAGCTTCGCGGAGACGATAAGTGAAGAAGATTTCGGAAGGCGTTGGCATGGAGCTGAGATTCACCAAAACGCAATTGAAAAAGATGACAAAATCGGGCGGATTTCTTCCACTACTGGCTCTCCTCCTGGCAATTTTGGGCGGGTTATCCGCCGTGGGTGGCATTGCCACTGGGGTGACAGAGGCCGTGCACATCAAACAGGCCAGCGACGCCGCACTGGCAGAGGCGGAGCGCCACAATCGTGCACTCGAGGCGCGGGGGTCTGGTTTATATCTCGGGCGCCAGACTCGTGGTGGTTGTTGTCCAATGTGTAAAGGATCCGGTCTCTACATCGGGCAAAAAACTAAAACCTCTTAGCAACTTTGACAGAGAGAAAACCGCCGGGGCGCTGTCGCATTTCCGCGGTGTTTTCATGCGAGATGGTCTGCCCGCCGTGGCTCGTGAGAAGGAGTGTGGAGTTGTTAATTTAGATTCCGGTTCTGGTGATGGTACTCACTGGGTCGCCTATCGGATAGATGGACCTACAGCCGTCTATTTTGACAGTTATGGGCTGGGTCCGCCTCTCGAAATTTCTCGATATTTAAACCGTTCCATAAGAACACAGACGTTCCAGCTGCAGGGTCCCGATGATGTGGTCTGTGGTCACCTCTGTCTGCACGTGCTAAGAGAGCTCGCTGTTGGACAGAATTTTGAAGACATCGTGCTTGACCTATGTTAGACTTCCACCAGCCTTTTTATATAAAAAAAAATGCCGGTTGATAAATTTGGAAGAGACGGTGGAGGTGGGTTTGGAGGGGGGCAGATAAGCGCCGCTGGGTTCGTCCACAAGGC
Organism: Allolobophora icterica; assembly: GCA_963556255.1. Classification (NCBI taxonomy): domain Eukaryota; kingdom Metazoa; phylum Annelida; class Clitellata; order Crassiclitellata; family Lumbricidae; genus Allolobophora; species Allolobophora icterica. The sequence continues at coordinate 4,695,444 of OY744604.1, read as the reverse complement.
TGGTGATACCATGTTGGGAATTCTATCGGCTGGAGGTTTTCGGCTGACAAACGTGGGAACGCCCACGATGGAAACGGACGCCGCGACAAAGGCTTATCCAGACATCGTAGATCAGGACAACTTACAAATCACCGGTGGAACGATGTCTGGCGTTCTAAAAATGGGCGGTCATAAATTGACTGGTTTGCGAACGGGCACTCCGGGATCCGACAGCGAAGACGAGGGTTGGGACGAATTGGAGGGAGAGTGTGACGCTGCGAGTTGGAAACAAATAACAAAGTACGCGAAAGAGCGGGCGCAACAAGCTGAGTTGTATGCAGACGGCTTAAGCTCCGAGGCAACTGGTCTCGCTAAACGTTACGCAGACGATAACGACATTCTGCTGGACACTGCCGTCAGGCTGTACGCGGACCAGAAGACAGCCGCAGCCGAAAGGCATGCAGACCAGAAGCTTGTCGATGCCAAGCAGTATACGGACGAGAAGAACGAGGTGCTGAGAGATTCCGTTAGGCAGTATGCGGACGAAAAGGATGTTATTGTAAAAGTTACGTCAACCAGGAAGATGTTATCGTCAAGAACGCGTGTGTGATAAAATCTGGCAGTGTAATGACTGAAAGTTTAGTTATGGGTGGTCACCGAGTGACTGGACTTCCAATAGGGATTCCAGGATCCGATAGCGATGCTGCGAGTTTGAAACAAGTGGCACACCTGATCAACAATGCCACTACAAATAAAGAAACGACTCCCGAGAAACCGTTCCACATAACCAATAAGAGTTACGTTGATTTCCAAGATGCTGCAGTCAGGACATATGCAGATTAAAAGGCGGCCGCCGCCAGGGAGTATGCGAACCAGAAAGCCGAAGCTGCTAAAACTTACGCCAACGCGCAAGATGTTATCGCCAGGAGCGCTTGCGTGCCTAAAGTTGGTGACGCAATGACTGGAAATTTAGCTATGGGTGGCAAGAGGGTAACTGGGCTTTACACAGGGGCCTCAACATCTAACAGCGACGCGTCGAGCATCGGGCAGGTGACGAGGATCGTTACTAGTATAATGACAAAATTAAATAAAGCACCGACGGACCCTTTGAACGTGGCGAATAAACAATACGTTGACACACAGGCCGTTGTTATTAAAAGGTATACAGACAGTAAAGAGACCGCTGTAATACAGTACGTGAATAAACTCAAGTTTCTTAACCATACAGGTCACATTCCGCCACTGTCCAGAGACTCTTCCGAAACTGGTTTCATTGCCTCAGCCAACGAATCCATCCCCACCAACCCGCCTCATATGGCATTCAACTCGGGTGTGAGAGGTGAGTGGAAGACAGCGTCCACATCGAGAGATGGTTCTACGGGGACTTGGTTACAGATTGAATTCCCGACGCCAGGGAAGGTTAGTCTGGCTGGGGATCTAGTCCTACTGCACCACGTATCACGTCCTGGAAATTATATGGGATTAAACCCCCTATCGATGCTACCGATGTAGTACTTAGATTCGATTATCTCATCACCTCCAATGTCACTTTGACTAATTCTGCACAAGAGTTCACCTTCAATGCTAACGTTCTATTCAGAGCCGTCAGGCTGATAGTCTTGGCCACCAGCCCAGCACAAGCTACTTTTGGAATATCCCACTTTCAGATTTACACATATTTTAAAGTTGGAGACACATAAGACTTAATAATGGTTGACTCACACTACAAGATTCGTGGTTATCTCCGGCAAAAAGGAGAAACAAATATGCACAAGTACAACCTCGATGATTTGGTTGGTCTAACCAACTGGGGATATACTATCCCTAAGCCCACCGCAGATATGTTAGCCGCGGTTCCCCAAATCGACATCGATTTCGTATCGGACGATTACCACAGCCGCGACATTTACACAGCGACCAAAACTGTGACTCTAAGTTCGTGGCAAACTCTTCCATTGACCGCGGCGCGTTATCCATGTATTACTTTGCAAACTACCACTGAGGTTATCTCGTTAGACCGTGGTTTCTGGAGGCTTAAAATGTTTGGTTTTAGTACCGGTGATGCGTCAGTTCGCGTTATTACAGCCGCGGGTAGCATCGATCGCACAGTCGACATTCAAAGTGGACAATTTGATGCATCTAGGGCAATATTCATTCCAGGACAAACGAGTTTTCGAATTGAAGGAAAACAGACAGGCGTTGAAAGTACTTCAACTATTGAGTTAAACGTAACGTTACTGATAGAGCAACTATAAAAAAAACTATGTCTTTGTACCCAACGCTTATGGAGTCAACAATTTCGTCAGACACGACGTCGCAAACATTTCGCCTGCAGAAGATTTGCGAAATAGAAGCATTCCTGAGGTCCGAGGCGATAAGTCGAGGACAACTGTGCAAAAAGTATAAGAGGGTTGTAGATGTGGCTAATGGGGCCTCGGCCGGCCTTGCTCTGGTTAGTCTTGGAACAGGGGTGGGTGGGGCAGCTATGTTAGCCACTGGTATTGGTTTTGTTCCTGGTATTGTTCTGGAGAGTTTAGCCATAGCGACGAATTTTCTGGATATTATTGGAAATGTTATTAGTAGAAGTTTTGTTGCTAAAGCTTCAAAACACGACCAAATTTGTATTTTGGCGGAAAGTAAACTAAACACGGTCCATGACCACATTTCTAAGGCGTTGGAAGACACCGCTATTAGTGATGAAGAGAATAAGCTTATTCTGGGAGAGGAGGAGAAATATAGAACGATGAAACGTGATATACAAAGCAAGAATGGAAAAAAAGAGTGGCCGAGTCAAAACAAAGACCAGATGGTGGCAGAACTAATCAAGAAACTGACAAGCACTGTGCCTTCCCCGCGAACCTCAACATAAAGGTTTTCATCCTAGGTGGTTGGAGTAGTGAGTCCGTTATTCCTAGCGCACCACCAGCATATGCCTTTAACGACCACGAAAGCAGATGATTTTTAATCTAAAAAATGGCACACGGGCCTTTAATGGGCCATAATTTTGGGGGGTGACTTAAAAAACCTATTATACATCTATTACCAACAAACTTAATAATGAGTATTAAAATCGATTTTATCGTAGCGCATACTAGTAAAAACATAGTAAGTTCATGCTACTATATGGAAAGGGTGCTGGATTTTTTCGAAAATCGTCATATGTCTTCAAAAACTAGCAAAATTTTTTATCAGCTACGGAGATTTTGAAATTTCAATATCTAAGTCAATTCTTAACATACTGATGTAATGTAAACATTAATTTTTAGCATTTTATCTCCTCTTCCATTCCTTTCGTGAAAAAATGCCTAAAATGAAGACCACCGTAAAAAATTAATGTAGATGTGTGTTCAAGCGCATATAAATATAGTTTCTTGCTAAAAACTTTTGTATTGTAAATATAATAAATGTGCAGAAATCAATTCCAGACAGAATACATTAACATTTAGCAATATACCTATATATACTGACTAAGTTATGCAAGGTTTACCACATGGGCCCTACTCACAAATATTTAATTATATATCCTTAAGGCACTATAGAAAAATATTCTAAGTGTAGCTTTTTTGGTTTGAACACGCTAAATGTTCAGCAGGCAATGCGGTATAGAATCCAGGAAAAATTAGGAATATATTTATATCTACGAACTAGTAACAATTAGTCAACTACATTGACCTACTAAAAAACAATATATTTCTGATATTTAAACCGCTATATAAATATATTCTGGCTACAGTTTCCTCTTGTAAATATGGTAATTGTTCATCAGGATATGCTGGATAGAATGCAAAAAGAATTAAGAATATATCTGTATATTTACACCAACTAAGTTAAATTTTATTAAGACCAATTCAGTCGATATTTACCGTGCCACGCAAAATAGATAGAGTAAATAAGTAAGTTAGTTCATCGAATAGTTAGTAAATGCAACACACAATGGTCAACCACAGTATAAATAATTATTTATACTGTGGGTCAGCGCTGATTCACATACAGCCAAATCAGTCTGGTGAGAAATTATACTTGACTGCAATAATTTGTCAGCATAGAATAGTGCATTTTATGATTGAGTAATATTACTGTCATTTAAAACTTCTGATTTCCGACATTCAGCCACGGCACACATCGACCGCGCTCGCGGCACACTTATGTGCCGCGGCACAGAGGTTGGGAAGCACTGACTTAAACACTGAACAACCTTGACCTTACCTAACTCTTACCAATAGTTAGCTCTTGCGATTTGCAACCGTTGACCTGACCTCAGCTTCTACAATGTGATTGGTATAATTCAAAATTAAATTACGTCATGCGTACTAATGAGTACCGCAGACGACAAAATAATATTATGCTATACCTAGCGCGTAAGTAAATATCTCTGTTTACTTATTCTATTCTATCTAAATACACCATTCGTGTCTAAGATAAGATCCCAGATCGCTTTAATCAATGTCCTTAATTGATTATATAATTCAATCCCGAGAGCGAGCCCCATTTATGTAGCGCCACCCTTACTAAGAGTGCTTAGTGTTATGTTCTACACCCACGACTACTTTAGTTCTGTTTCATCTTGTCTTTACTGGACAAGGAAATGCATAGGCCTATCTATTTGACTATGGAAATGAACATAGAACACCTGTGCATGCATTTAAATGAATATGAATATAATGTATATCAAAGTTAAAGCATGTAACAGTTCAATGTCTAGTTATCCTATGTCTACTTTGCCTTATTCCCTACCTAGCCAGCATCTTTGCTATCTAGATTTTATTGCCTATTGCTACCTCCCAGTAAGACCCTTTAGCACGGAATGTTCTCACAGTTTGTTCCTCGTGGAAAAGCTGTCTTTCACCCGTTTGTTCATCTGATGAGTTCGCCGATCAGTTCGCAAATCGTCTTGTTTCTCCCTCGTCGAAGCTCGACTGTCCACCGTTCTCGTGACTTCTCGTAGCGTGATGTCTCTCTCGAAGAGACCGTCGTTACAACCCGAGTGTGTGCTTTACTACTCCAGAGTAACGTACACTTCACTCGCGGAATAACTCCTTAAGTCCGTTGACAAGATCGCTTCGCAAATGTCGACTTCCTATGATAGAAAGTCACGCTTCGCAACGGTTTGTTACGAGAGCGTTTCACTCGAATTATTCGATCCTCGCTGTCCAACGTCTCGACTTATAGACTCAACTGTATCGATCGTTTCGCAAAACCGATCATACTGACTAACGATGCCCTCTCATCGAGTTAGTCCAACATCCACTGAGTCGATCCACTCAAGATTTCTAGAACGTCTTGTTCAGTTGAAATCAAAAATCGAACTGCCGCATCTCCACGCCACGTCACCACGGTTGCTTGGTTACAGAGTTGTCAGCCGCTTCGCCATAACGGTTTTTGATCAGCTGTTCGTCCTGACCAATGAGGTGAGTCCACATCGTCTGCTGTCCTTTGCGTAGATATGATGAACCCCTCTATCTAATATTAATTAATCCCTACAATGCTGGCTTAGCTGCTGGCATTTTAATTAAGTTATGTACATTTATGTAGCTCTACAATTCTACATTATATAATCTAAATATATCCTTCTCTACACTATAACATCTCGTATCATGTTGTGTAGCTGGGAATTATTGTGTGGTTTGGGAGATCATTACAAGCAACAACTAAGGAGTGATATAACTTAGTCATCATCATTCGCCTAGTTTCCTATTATCTGCATAGTATTGTGTATGTCCTCTGAAGTAAGAAAAGTCACGAGATCTTTCAGAGATGCACTCCTGGGTTTTAATTGCCTTTCGGGTGACGTTTAGGCCCGAGAGTAACTATGAGCTCGTAATTTATAAATTCTAGACTGCTTAAAGATAGATGTTTTAAGGAAACCAAGGTTGCTTACAGCTTCTGGTTTTAAAGAAAGATTTTTCGTTTGATCGGGTCTCGGTATATCTGGGGAAAAAACGTAGGGCCTATTCCAAATAATATAAATAGTGTTTTTTTCAGCCGGAACGCGCCGGAACGGCGTTCCGGCACCTTTTCAAGTACTAAAAAATAATTTATTTATTTTAATAATAAAAACAATTATTTAGTTATTTTAATTTAATTTCAGTGTTTTGAACTGTTTTCAGTGTTTATTGAGTCCCCTCCGAAGCCACAATCCCGTTTTTCTCGGGATTTTAGCCCGCCTATAATTATTCCGTTCCGGAACCTTTTCCCCCAGAAACAAAGCACTGAGTATAAACAAACTGCTGAGATGCTGCCATACGTTGTTATGATACTGAGTGGATAATACAGACAGGCAGAAATAAAGTAGTTTTGATTAAGAGATATCACTGATTGCTTGCTACTTGCCACTGAAGAATGTATTCCGATTTACCAGTTCTCTTTGTGTTGCTGTTTTTTTTAGTTTGTCAGAGACATAGAAGCTTTCACATTGAGAATGAGAAGAGTTTTACAACTGGTGAATGGCAGGCGTTTGGTGTTGCAATAATCCGGACAAAGATTTGCCTTCTCTGTCAGAGTCCAAATGCAATCGTTGTTTACGAAGAGGGAGACTTGACGAAGCCAAGCGAAGAACTGTCTCTCGATGATGTCGTCACTCCCATGGACATGGTGTACTCCAAAGAATCCAACTGTCTCTACATCACTGACAAAGGCAGAGCTAGTGTCTGGAAGATCGCCTTCCCATCATCTGAAACAAAAGTTGAACGATGGCTGGATTCTGTAGCTGCTGACCCGTTCACGCTCTCAGTGACCAGTGATGGGCGTGTGGTGATGGTCAAACGGGGCTCTCCGTCCAGTCTTGAAATCTACCATCCTGATGCCTATCTACTTCTCCATCTGAATCTTACGACTCTGACATTAAAACCCAATCACGCCGTGGAAACATCCAACGGAAACTTGATTGTATCCTATGATGAAGATTTTGGAGTTCAAGGGGGAATATGTGAAATTACAAAAGAAGGACAGTTAATTTCACGTTTTGAATCGATGTTTCAATCAATTAATGGTGTTGCGGAAGATGTGAATAAGATTCTTGCTGTGCTCGCCAAACCGAAGTCAAAGAACTTTAACTACCTGACCATAGACAACATAATCTTCGACTCTCGACTCGTCTTGTTAGAGGAAGGAAAATGTGGTCTAAACGCTGTGCATCGTGTACAGTACTTTAAAGAGAAGATGCAGTTGGTAGTTTTACACGAATTGCAAAAGAACCATGTCTCTATTTTAGTCATGGAGTGAATTGTTAGTCGTAGTTAAGACAGAAATTCCATGATGAATGAAGAATTATTTGAAGGGTGCTAATAATCATTGTCATTATCATTAATAAACAAGAAACCACGGGAAGTTATGAAGTATGCGTTGAATTACGGTTTAGCGAATGCATGTAACTTTTGTAGTCACATAATTGGATATGACTGCCCTACAAATAATATATAATCGGCAGCTTAGGATTTTATGTAATGCACATTTGCTTGGATTTTATTTGAACTTTGATAATCTATGACGATAAGTCTACAATAAAGATTGCTTCCCTTGACTGTAGGCGTATATGTATGCATGTATGTATGCATAACTCATGCATTCACATACATTTTGGCCAACACATACATGCCGCATATGTACGTTCGCACCTACATTAAAATATGCTTACATGCAGTGGTTGAATTCAGCCGGATCTCTGATCTGGCATCTGTGACTTGAGATCCCTAATCTGCACTGCGAGTCAGCATAAAACAAAGAACATTCTTCACCTATGTGATTTTTATTACAATAATTGACAAGCATTGATTTACAGTTTTCATGCAATTTATGTTTTGTTGAATAGAGGATAATATTAGTCATAAACTCCACATTTCTGAAGTGCTACTATAAAGCTAAGCTAAGCACAAAGAAAGGCTCGCAGATGGTAAATGTCTGAGATTAACCATATTGCAGCAGAACTGAATGCTCGAGCAGACAGTAAGCTGTTCCAGAAATCACAGTTCTTTGACGACTGCATTCATCAGCTCTTGCCACCTCTTCGTGAGGACAAGTTCTTACTTCGCAAGAGAGGACATCCTTTCATTCTGCCTTTTGCTAAAAATCTAATTTGTTTAAAAGGAGTTTGGTAATGATGTATCTGTAGTTACATTTAGTTGTGCATGTGAGACTTTATAATTTTCTCCTGTTATAGTTTATTTTAAGCATTTATGTAATCTTTGTATACAATGTAATGCACGTATGCTTGTCGGATGCAATTAAAGGCTACTTACTTATTTACAAGCACCAGCATACTCACGAGCGCTGCGTTCTATCGGAGATCGATGACCAGCGAAGGGTCGTAGTCCGGTTGCCAGAGAGACCAGAGAGAGAGAGGCAGAGCAGCTGTTACGGCGGGCTTCGTGGATGGCTAGAAAGCTTGGAAGGCAGAGAATTGGATGGATTAGTGTAGAAATTGTTGAAGAGGTGAGATTTCACTTTGAATTGGAAATCCTGTGGGGTCATAAGTAGAGGAGTCTGAGGCAGATGACGCTGAGTGAAAGATTTGGTGGAGGAACTGATAATATGCGGAATTTAGAAAGCATTTCGTTCTGCAGTTGAGGTGCAGTGTGGGATATGGATCGGTAGAAGAACTTGAGGCGATTAGTGACTGGGGAGGGAAAGATTGAGATATGAGGAGGATCGGGTAGACCGGGGTGGCGAGAGGTTTGAGATGTGATTAGAGCAGGATAGGTGTGGATCAACTGCAATTCTACACTGTATTGTCTCCCTGAATGCACACTGCTTCCTCTAACCAGAGTACTGCATCAGGCTGCAAGACTTTGTCTTGGACTCTCGTACCGAGACCACATCACACCTGCTATTCATTATTTACACTGGCTTCCTATCTGTGAGCGTGTCCGTTTCAAGCTGGCACTCCTTATGTACAGGGCACGTGCAGATCATCTGCCATCCTACTTATCTTCCATGGCCACACCTTGCAACTCTGTTAAAGGTCGTTCCTCTCTTCGATCAGCATCAGCTGGAAAGTAAGTTGTTCCTGGTACACGTCTTGTCTTTGGACGGCGTTCATTCACAGTCGCCGGTCTCTCCATCTGGAACTCTCTACCTCCTCATGTTCGCAACTCTCTTAGCGAGACTGTCTTTCGATCTCAACTGAAAACTTACCTCTTCCAATTTGCCTATGGCTCTTAATGGTCGCTTGGCTTCAATGTGCACTTCTGAACTGTATAAGGAGAGCATTATCAAATTCCACTTGTACAGTATTGTATTGTATAAAGGCAATTGCCAAAATTGCATACAGGCGAGTTCGAGGTGAAAGTGAGAGATGAAGAGTTGGTGGGTACTGGGTACGGAGGTGTCGGAGATTTTCTTGATCTGATATGGTCTTGAGGTTCAAAGTCTTGGTCTTGAGGTTCAAAGTCTTGGTCTTGGTCTCGCAAGACCAGGGGCGTAGCCATACAAGGTGCGTAAGGTACGTACGCACCCCCTGTCAGATTCTGTTTCAGGACCCTATTCTTTCATTCCCCATACCACACAAATTATACATTTGGCCAATTGTTCAATCTGATGACATATTTAGCCTATAGTGTTTAAAAGTGCCACAACAAAGACGTGTAGGTGTCAGCCTATCTGCACTCTGAACTATAGCCAGTGTATTATGGATGCTTCATGAAACATGATAGGCTTACACATGGCCACAGACGTATGTATGTGCCGTGTCTAGGCGAAGACCCCGGGAACAGAGGGCGACCTCTATACCCCGGATCCTCGGTCTAGGTCACCCTGGTCGGAGTATTTGACCCTGTGTGACCCACAGTCAACACGATTGTGTTAATGTAGATAACATCTACATATTATGTTGATTCACGTGCACACTAATATACAGCCAGATTCTCCTGTCAGATGTTCTCTACAAGCCCTGTGGCCTGTACATACTAGTTACTCTGTCTACACACGACTGCAGTCTTCATTCTTCATGTTACTCGGACTCCTGTGAGAGTGGTCTTTCATGTTCAGAATACAGTCGCTATTTTCATTCGTTTACTTTAAAAGACTTTTAATTAAATCTGTAAGTTTAAGTACTTCAATTAAATAAATGGGTGATTAAGCGTTATAAAGAAATGATATATTGAACTTCTTTACCAAAAAAGTAAGCCAGTAACGACTGTGATGATGGAAATGGGACTGAAGAGGTTTATACTGCAGATAATATTAGCAATGTTGTAAACGAAAAAGATTTAATAGCTGTGTGTGAGCCTGTGTCATTTAACACAGTCTCAGTTGCTCAGTCAGATGATAGAGAGGCGAGCACAGTAACAGATTGAAGTTGGTCGTCGGAATGATTTTGGACCAGCTGTTGAATCAAAGTTAACTGATGCCGACAAATTCGGAACTAAAAATCGACGGCTAAAGTTCTCTTGAACCAGAGAAACTAAGACTCAACTGATAGTAAGGAACGTCTAAATTTAGATATATAGACCTAGTATTTGTTGTTGCTTTGCTTTTTCACGTAGTACATAGGCCTAAGTAATCTAGCAGCTTCACTTCGTGAAACATTAGGCCTACTATAATGCCTTTTATTTAAACCTTAAACGTTACGCTGTGAATCTGTCAAAATAAGAAAGTAGTATCGAGAAACTTGATTCCGTGATTGTCTAAAATTCTATGCCGCCGGGGATCGCCCTATCCCCATGCTTATGTATTGATTACCTGAAGACTTGTGCTTCGTTTTACGCACCCCCTATGGTAAAATCCTAGCTACGCCACTGCGCAAGACCAAGACCAAGACCGACTTTCAGTATGAACTGTTACAGTCATTTAACAAAACTCAAGAATTTAAAATGATTGTATCAAGCCTGTTTGCAGTATAGCCTATAACAAATACCTACGGACGGATGCAAGCTATGTTTGTCAGGAAAACCCATCGGCAGCAGCAACTAAGTAATGCTGTGTCTGGAAGCCCTGCCGACACTTTTCTGAAGCCAGACGGTCTGATAAATCATGGGAGGTTTTCAAAAAGGCTCACGATTTGTAGGCCTACATTTACATACAGTGCTTGAAAAGCTACTGCGTGTGCCAGCGACTTCAGCACCTGTAGAACGTATTTTTTCAAATGGCGGGATTTTTGTGAGGCCCACAAGGCACGTCTTGGTCAGAAAATTCTGAGCGAATTGTTTTTTATAAAATATTTGGAATAACATTTTGCATGAAGGACTTTTGTAAATACGAATTCGGAATTCTCTGCAGTCTGCATTTAAAGTTAATTTGCTTGAATAAAAGACTCCCTTTTTCATTAAAATAGCCAGTTGACCATTTTTTGTAAGGAAAAGAAGTTTTGGGCTGAATGTGATTTTTTGGGTCTTGGTCTTGGTCTCGAGGTTCAAGGTCTTGGTCTTGGTCTTGGTCTCGAGGTTCAAGGTCTTGGTCTTGGTCTCGAGGTTCAAGGTCTTGGTCTTGGTCTCGAGGTTCAAGGTCTTGGTCTTGGTCTTGAGGTTTAAGGTCTTGACAACAAGACTGGGGAAAGGAGGAAATTAAGAGTTGGGTGTCGTCTGCACAAAGATGGTGCTTAACAGAAAATAATTTTATTAGATGACTGAGAGATGTAGTGCAGATGATGAAGAGAAGTGGTCCTAGGACGGAGTCTTCAGAAAGACTATGGGAGGGTGCAGTGGCGTTAATTTGTCGAAAATATTTGGGGGCCCAGTGCCTTTCCGTCTCTACCTACCCCCCTGCCCTTCCGAAGCCCCGCTGTTTTCCTGCATTTTAGGGTCTGCAATTACCATGTAATTATATAGTTTGCAAGTATAGTGTGTAGTGTAGCAGTAATGCGAAAGTGTCTGTGTCGCTAGAGACTATATGACAACTCTCTTGCGCTGTTGCACACGAACAGCCAAGTCTACATGAACCACCAGTCTGGCATCTGCCTCCTCTATCCAGTTCAACAGGTCGGGTATCTCTTCACTTCCAAGCCCTGGGGTTGCAGGAGATGTGGCAGCAGTATGGCACTGGTGAAAAGCGGCGCATGCTTCCATTGCATCAAGCGGTTTATCAACTGGGAGCATCACTGGCCAAAACAGTGATCACGGCACATATACTGACGGGAGATGACTGCATGAGCAAGGTGGGGTCAAAACATGCAGCTATGACCTGTGATCCAGTACAGTATCTGACAAACTTTGGTGAGACAGACACGTTGTCAGAGCATTGAAGATGCAGCACTAGCAGAGAAGTACTTGGTACGTGTCTGGGCAGGGGCCAGGTCAACTACAACCTCTGAAACGTTCGACCAGCTGAGATTAGAAAACTATAACAGCGCCAGTGTTGGAATTGATGCTCTACCTTCTACAAGCAGTGAGATCAGAGGTCACATTCAACGAGGAGCCTTCCTGGTGCACAGGGCATGCCAACTACTTACGACACCCGACGAACGCGAGGCAAGACAAACCATTAGAGCATGGATGGGAGGAACACTTCGGTGCACTGCTTCCATCAAAAGGTGTGAATCCCTTGTCACGGAGTCTGCTCACAATATGCCAGTGTGCAGGCAAGTGCGACACTCGACGCTGTGGCTGCCGTTCTGCTGCAGTTTTGTGCGTCATATTCTGCCACATGTATGTAAGGCGCCCTGCGTGGCTGCCGTTTCTACTATATGTATGTTCACTGTACAGCGCAGTGCGTTTGCAGGCGCTTAATTAAAGAAAAGATTATTATTATTATTTAATCTGGTTCGGCACACGCCAGCAGCTTGCCAAGATTGACTTGGAGGCTCTGGCCCTGGAGTTTCCATTGCTCACTTTCTCATCTTCGGTCCGAGACCTTGGTGTCATACTGGACCAAGAGCTGACCTTTACGCAACACATAAACCTGCTTTGCCGTAACTGCTACTATCAGCTGCGCCAGCTTAGAGTAGTCTCTCGCTCTCTAACCTCCACTGCTGCTTCCACGCTTGTCCACTCATTTGTTGTATCTCGCCTTGACTATTGCAGTACTCTCTACCTTGGTCTCCCAGCGGCTCGGATTGGGTGCTTGGACCGGGTGTTGCGCGCAGCGGCGCGCCTTATTGGTCGCATCCCGAGATTTGGCCATGTCACCGAGTACATGCGGGATGTTTTGCATTGGCTTCCTATCCCGCAGCGTATTGCCTATCGGGTCTCTGCCCTAGTGTGGCGCTGCCTTGTGGGTGAGGCCCCTGTGTATTTGCGAGAGCATTGCCGCTCCACCCTGAACATCCAGCGCCGTGGTTCCCTGCGCTCTTCTAAGCAGGCTGAGCTTCTAGTTCCCCGCTCACGGACCGCCCTTAGGCAGTGCTGGGGAGTATTTGAAATACAAAGTATTTGAAATAGTATTTGAAATACATCTAAGTATTTATGTATTTGTATTTCAAATACATTTAAAGTGATGTATTTTGTATTTGTATTTGAAATACTTTTCAGACTATTTTGTATTTGAAATATCAAATACTTCGTTAGAAATACTATTTATTACCTACTTACTCTCATAGTTTCACGCAACATAAATATTTCTCGGTAATAATAACTCAGTGGTCTTCTAACTTACGATCTTTGGTGAACTTTGTATAGGCCTAGTTACCAGACTGAGTGTTGATCACTATATCTAGGCTGCTGTAACCCATCCATTCTGAGGCAACTTTTGAGAAACTGTGGCTTTTACAGCAGAACAAAAACTTTTTCTTTTGAAAACTTTGCGAACCTGACATTGTGTTTTTGCAGCATGATGACTTAATGGAGCATGTATCCTTCTATTGAATCAAATGTATTTTGTATTTGAAATACAAAATACAACAATGTATTTGTATTTTGTATTTGAAATACATTTTGAAAAATGTATTTTGTATTTGTATTTCAAATACTTTTGAAAAATGTATTTGCATTTAGTATTTGAAATACATTTACAGAGTATTTTACCCAGCACTGCCCTTAGGCAGCGCCGTGATTTTTCCATCGCTGGCCCTGCAATCTGGAATGGGCTCCCTGTAGCGCTTCGCTTGGTCCCAAGCACCCATTCCGCCACATTTTATTCAAATCTCAAGACCGTGCTCTTCAGCCGGGGTTGGGTCGGGAGTGCTTCTGAGTAGATAGCCTTGAAGAGGCGCTATATAAATTCTCCATATGAATGAATTATACTCCACAGCAACTGAAAAAGTCTGAATGGTTTAAATCTTTCAAACTGGGGACTTGTTGAATTGGCTAATTATATTAGAAACCTGTGTGTTGTTCTTAATTCCAAGATGTCCTTGACAATCTGTGTTAATTGTATTTGTAAATATATCATACATGCATATTCTGTACTTGTGCAGAATCAGGCGTCATATACTTACGTCTGCTCACACATCTCTAGTGAATGCATTGGTCTCCAGTCTCCTGGATTACTGTAATTCTCTTCTTACTTGTATCTCTAAGTCCAGTCTACAAAAGCTACACAGGGTTCAGAACTCTGGCTAGAGTTGTAGCAAATGCATCAAGTTATGAACATAGTACCTCTGTACTTAATTGCATTGGCTTCCTGTTCAGCAGAGGATCTCTTTCAAATTAGGGTTCATGGTTTATAAAACACTGAACTCTGGCCCACCACAGTCCTTATTCCTCAATCTCATCCCTATTCAACAAGGGCACCATACCTAAAGCTAGAATTGTACTGGGTGAAAAAGCTTTTTCATTTGCCTGGATTTTGGAATTCCCTCACTGTATCTGCTCAGTCACTTGTGTAATTTAATGCTTAAATTAAAACTTAACTCTTTTGGAGTGCTTACCCACCATTAGCTGTCTCTCTGTCTCAAAGGACTGGTCTTTTGGATGTTGACCTGGATGTTGGCCATGGCTTGGCTTTGGTGCACCATTGGTAGATGCCTTGTGCTTTAGACATTGGTGCTATAGAAGTTACTAATTAATAATAATAATTAATAATACTAGTGATACACATAAATTATATAGCCTTTGTTGTGGCTTCGTGCAATTGAAACTGAGAAGTCATATATGGAATATTTTTTAATGTAATTACAATATATATAGGGTCTTTTCGAGAGAAACTCCTTAGAGGCACTTCCAACCTAGCAACATTTGATCATGATTGGTTTTCTAGAGCTTAAGTAAGAGGCTGTGAGGATAGCCCATGTCTATCATGCCAGCAAGAGCCTCTCATTATAGATCCAATCAAAAACCTTCCTCAAGTCAAAAAAGCCCATGTAAACGGGTTGCTGATGCTGTCTAGCCTTCTGCATGAGGATTCTAAGCTTTGTAATTTGATCTCATATTCTTCTGCTTTGTGTGTGTGAGAGCAGAATGTGAGTTCCGCGTTCGATACTGTCGATCACGACATCCTCTTGCAGCGCCTATCCATTTCCTTTGGCTTCTTTGGTAATGTTCTTGATTGGCTTACCTCATTTCTGCAAGACCGCTCCTTCATGGTGGTCCACGGATCCACTAGGTTCCCTTGGTTCTCTGCTCCATTTGGCCTGCCTCAGGGCCCCCTTCTTTACATAATCTATACTGCCGACCTGGGGTCCTTGCTGGCGGCTGGGTCAGTTAGTAGCCAGTCCTATGCTGACGACCTGCAAGCCTATATACACTGCCCGGCTGTCCATGCTGTAGCAGCGGTGGAAACCATGACCCATGCCATGGAGTCCCTGCAGGCCTGGATATCCTCAAACCGCCTGCGGCTTAACCCCGCCAAGACGCAGTTTATATGGCTTGGCACTCCCCAGTAGCTCTCTAAAATAGATCTGTCTTCTCTTGCCTTGCAATTCCCATACCTTTCTTTCTTGACATGGGTCCGGGACTTGGGAGTCATCCTGGACCAGGAACTTGCATTTACGCGGCACATAAATCTTCTCTCCCGCAGTTGCTATTACCAGCTCCGGCAGCTCAAAGTGATCTCCCGTTCTTTGTCCCCCGGTGCAGCTTCCACGCTTGTCCATGCATTTGTTGTTTCTCGATTGGACTACTGCAGTGCTATATATGACGGACTCCCGGCATGCCCGATTGAGCCCATGAATATAATCCTGCGTCTTGCTGCCCGCTTTGTAGGCCCCATCTCCGAGTTTGGCAGAGTGTCTGCGTATATGAGGGATGTCCTCCACTGGGTCCCCTACCCACAGCGCATCACTTATCGAATCTCTGCCTTGGTCCGGCGGTGCTTTGAAGGCCTTGCTTCTCCATACTTGCGGGAGCTCTGCTGTCCCACCTCAGGCTCGCAACGCCGTTGCTCTCTCTGCTCAGCTGCGCAGGCTGAACTTATTGTTCCCCGCTCGCGGACAGCCGTGCGACAGCACCGTGCCTTCTCTGTGGCTGCCCCCATGACCTGGAATGGGCTTCCAACCAAGCTCCGTCAATTACCGATTGGTCATTTCACCCTGTTTCTTACTGTCCTCAAAACTGCGTTGTTCGACCGTGGTTGGGCTGGGAGTGCTCCTGGGTAGGCAATCTTGAAGGGGCGCTATTTAAAACTGCTTTAATAATAATACTAATATATGGTCATTCCGTCTCAAATCAACAAATTTCGTGGAAGTTTCCCGCTCGACCATCTCAGATTTTGATGAAATTTGCACAGAATGTGTATTAATGTATTAGAACATGCTGTGCAAAGTTTTCTTCAATATTCCTAGTACTTTATTTTTGACGAAAGTGTAAGGACACCTAGGGTGACCCCATTCCAGGCGCGTAGCCAGTATGCGGCAAGACGAGGCGAGTGCCTAGTCTTAATTCTCAAGACGAGGCAACCTCTCACTCTCTGCCTCGTCTTACTTCGACATGATAATTAAGATATCGTGTAAAGAATAATAGAGTACTTCAATCTCTTCTATAGACACACAGACCCAATTGCCTCCTCCAACACTGATTCACCCCCTTCTATGAACCCTGCTCCTAACTCTCAGTCATCGCTCCCAATTCTCTCTCCCGCCTCCGAAGCAGAAGTGTCACTCCTCCTAAACTCTACCCAGCAAGCAATACGGACTTGATCCTATCCCCACCTCTCTTCTAAAAGACTGTGGCTCTGTCCTCGTTGCTTTATTCACCAAAATTATCAACCTTTCACTCTCTACCGGCAACTTCCCAATGGCCTTTAAACACTCTCTAGTCACTCTCCTTCTCAGAAAAGCAAATCTTGACGAGGAAAACCTATATAACTACCGTCCCATCTCCAATCTTTCCTTTCTATCTAAGTTAACTGAACGAATTGCCCTTGCTCGGCTAAACGACTACATCTCTTCTAATTCACTTCTTAACCCCATCAATCTGGCTTCACTAAACACCACTCCACAGAAACTCTACTTGCTTCTCTGTAGGGGGCCTACAATAAACTGGTCTCTGCTGTCAGCCAATAACAAGTCTCCTGCCTCTGTCTTCCCGACATCTCCGCAGTATTCGACATCATCGATCACAGCCTCCTTCAACGACTATCTTCTTTGTTTGGCGTCTCTGGCACTGTTCTACTCTGGTTCCAGTCCTATTTGTCTTCCCGATCCTTCGCTCTTAAAGCCTCCAGCCGCTACTCGCAACCTCTCCCTCTCTCCTGTGGTTTCCCGCAAGGCTCCGTCCTGGGTCCACTCCTCTTCATCCTGTATGCCACACCTTTAAGCCAGCTCGTAAAATCCTCCTAGTTGACCCCCATCTCTACGCACACGACACCCAACTCTGCATGTCCTTCTTCCCAACATGGGCGCCCGCAGGATTTTTTGCAGGGGAGGTCAGTCACGGCCGGGAGCACTGGCGGCGATCTTGTTTGACAGGCGGGGGGACACTTTTGAACTGATCTGGTAAAAAGAAGAGATTTGAACAGATCTGCTCATAAAGAGGTAAAAAAAATTTCGTGCGATGACCTTTTTTGGTGTTTCTTCTAAATTTTGGGGTCGGATGTATGATATGTTGGATGTATGGTGTGCCTCCTATCTTCGTCAGTTATTAGTCCAACTACGCCGCTCAACCCGCTCCTCTTCCGCCCTAACACTTCGCCCTTCCGTCACCTCATCGCTAAAATTTGCTTTTTAGCCATAGCTGTTCTGCTTCCCTTGAATAAACTCTCACCAGAATTACGACAAATATCAGATCCTTCCTACGAACTCACCAAGACCTTACCTCTTGTCATCTGTCCACATGGCTTCCACTCAAAACATAAAACACTGCTCTTTCACAGATCTTAACCTGCTTCCTCCTCTTCCACTTGCCTCCCTCACCGCTTCAGTTCTAAACTCCATCCACCGTAGCCGTCTGACTGCCTGCCTGACCCTTTGCACTTTGACCCCCTGGCTTTTGCTTGACTGAGCGCCTGGGAATAATCTGGTGCCCGCGACCTATAGCTTTTGTGGGCATTAAAGTAATCGCGAGATTACAATTGCGATTACAAGTAAAAACTGCGAACAAAACGGATTTTTTGAGTGGAAGAAAGCAACATTTAAAGGAATAGGGCCATCTCTAATCCTGTTTGTCAATTTTTATGATGCTCAGATTTAGGCGAATTGTTTATAAATGCAGTCTCGACTCTCAACAGTTTAGTTGCACTTACCATCACATCTTCCAGCTGGTGACTTTGAAAACGACAGATAAGTTTAAATTACTTTAATGGAGGTCCACTAGATATTATCAATTTTATTAATTTAAAATTTAGTTACAATCCTCTGTATTCTCGAATAGGGCCTACAATGATGGATCTCGAAATGAACTGATCTATTCTCTTTTCTCCTCCCAATCTGAAAGCCCATAAATAAATATGATATATATAGGCCTATATATAATATCAGCTGTCTTAGTAATAAGTTGTCCTGTGTCTTATCTCTATAACCAAGTCCAGCCACTCTCTCTTCAGTCTTGTAGGATGATATATTGCGCGTGTCACCATCCTCCGCCTTTGAACCATGCAGAGAGAAACCCAAGCTATCTTTCAACAGCCAACACCTGTTTAACCTTTCAGACCTAGAGAGTATACGGTTTCCAGTATCCATGATTCTCTGGTTAGTCGCCTTAGCTTGCTGACCCTAAGGTCAGGGCTGGCATTGGCCGGCCCTAGTTAGGTTACATTAGGCCTACTGTGTTATTTCTATTAATTCTATAGTGCATCAATTCTGGAGTTCTCGTCAACAGGCAGCACTTGCTGTTGCTTTCAAACTCAGAGAGTACGGTTTTCAGTATCCATGATTCTCTTGGCAGTCACATCTTCATTTCCAGGGGGGGTCACGCGACCCCCCTTGACCTATGCTGAGGGCGCCCATGCTTCCCAAGCTCTTTTCCCACCTCCATCACACTTTTGCTCAACGTGGTTAACCTAATCTCACAGTGGCTGTCATCCAATCTCCTCTGCCCCAACCCTTCCAAAACTGAATTCATCATCAAATCAAGAAAATCTCTTACCCTTCAATACACCTATCGACTTGACTTCCCTGACAGCAATCTTGGTATTACGTTTGATCCACACCTCTCTTCTAACCACATCTCCAAACTATCGCGCGCCTGCTTCATGCATATTCTTGACCTCCGGCCCATGTTCGACCTCAAAGCTGCCTCCACCATTGCAACCTCCATTGTTCATTCAAAGCTTGATTACTGCAATTTCCTCTTCCTCAACCTTGAATCCACCCAAATCAAGCGTCTTCAACTTATCAAAAACTCACTAGCCAGGGCTGTCACTGGAATGCCCAAACATCATCATAATCATTTCTATACTTCAATAACTCGATTTGTTAAAAATCCCAGCGGCATGCCCTGGGTCGGCGCACAGCCATTTCATGAACTTTGCTGTAGCTCAGTTTGAGGTTGCATGCCTCAACCCATGTCGCCACGTGTTCAATCTCGGACTTGACCGTCCAGCTGTTTGCAGCGGGTATTAAGATGTAACTGTCGTCCGCGTACTTGTACATCGTGTTACCCGAGTGTCGCGGCTTAAGCTTAGAGATTGCGATGATGAAGTCTATGTGGCACAAACCCTGTATTATGCTGGCGTTGATGTCGACTGCAGCAGAGATGTCGCCGTTGAACTTGGTTTTATGCTTTCTATGACTGAGAATGGCTATGATCCACTTGTATTCGCAGTCTGGAATTGGTAGTTCCGCGAGTTGTTCAGGTAGGAATGCCTGACCGTATCAAACGCTTTAGAAAAATCTGATGCTATTAGATGGACATACGGGTTTGTGGCCAGCATTTCGACGAGATGGTGCGTAATGGAAATGAGCGCTGCCAAAGTCGACCCTGTTGGTCGAAAGGCGTACTGGTCAGCAAAGTCACGGTTGCTCTGTGGCAGTGTCAGAATTGGGTAGAAAAACCGTCGAACAACAAGTCGCTTCAGAACGCGGCTCAGGATCGAGGTGATAGACATTGGCCGAAAATCGGCATCGGTGGTTGGTCACGACAGTGACCAGGGGCCCGGGAACCTATGGCGCCAAAGGCGCCGCTGCTCACACAAGTTTTGGCTCTGTGGCGCCGAGGCAGACGTATGCTGACACAACTTTTTGGGCATTGATACAATAAAAAAATATAATATGCGCACTAAATTTTCAGTGATTAGAAAAAATATGAGAGCCTTTGTCAAACAGAGCTGGTGCCGACGCGAAACCTCACTCGATATTATACAAATAGTACTATAGATATACTCGATATACTATAGAAAGAGCACAGTATACGCCTAATGGAACCTGCGAATGTCAGCTCTGACCTTTGGAAAGGGTCAGTAAGCTAGGCGACTGCTAAGGGAAACGTGGATACTGGAAACCTTACCCTCTCGGTCTGAAAACTACAAAGGTGTTGGCTGTGAGCCTGTTGAACGATTTGTTGATCCAAAACTGTAGGAGTCTTTGATAGTGACAGGCGCAATATATCATCCTACAAGACTGAGGAGAGTGGACACAGGACAACTAATTCTTAAGACAGCTGTGGTATAAATATATGTATACGTATGTATGTATGTATGTATGTATGTATGTATGTATGTATGTATGTATGTATGTAGGCCTATGTATGTATGTATGTATGTATGTATGTATGTATGTATGAATGCATATATGTATTTATGTATATATGTACATATATATGTGTGTGTATATATTATATATAGATATACGTAAGTACAACATTTAGTGTGTATATATATATATATATATATATATATATATACGTAAATACAATATTTAGTGTGTGTGTGGGCTTTCAGAGTGGGAGGAGAAAGAGTGTTTAGTTCATCTTGAGATCGCAACAAACGCGCGACTCCGCCTCTGTAGATCCAGAGGAAGTGTTAGACTCCAGATTTCCCAGGTCATGACCTAGCTGGACGGTCAGCATGTTGTGGTATAGATGCCAGATGTTGTGGCTCTGTGTAAGTGTGTATTAGCTATCGTTTACAGCCTTACAGGGATCTGATGCGCTGAGGCGTGGAGAATCTCGGAGTCTCCGGCTGAGGTCGCTGTTGACCTCTCAAGTGACCGGCAGTGCACAAATTTAGCAGCTGCTGGTATTCAAATGGAGTCCTGTAGGATGCGACCTTTGCAGATGCATTAAATATACCATACAGTCTGCAAATCAGTGTACATGAAATATTTTAAAAGTCGCATCCAAGTGCTCAGAGGTACATTTCTCACGAAGTGTCTGTGCGACGTGTTCTTTCTGACATTATTACTCGCTCGTGGCAGGATATTTTAACCGATTTATTATAACCTTCACTGCGCTCGTCGCCAGACATTCAATACACTCACTGTAGGCCTACATTTGTGACCGTAGTTCGAAACTTTCGTTCGTCGCCTAACTGTGCTCATCACTAGTCGTTGGACACCTTCGCAGCTTAATCGTGGAAGACCTTGTCAGACAGGTAGGCTAGACTCACATACAAATAAATATTGACAAAGATCCAAGTTTGTGTCAGTAGGCATATAGAGGCATCGGCTTGGTATGATGTCTGGTCTGCTTCACCATTGCAAAGAGGGCTGAAAGACGCAGACTTCATCGACTTGCTTGCTCATACTGATTTCTACCCTTCTAGCCGTTAAGCTATTCTTATTCTCCTAACTCTGCCAACCACTACAAGTGCAATCGAAAGATCGTGCAGCACTCTGCGTCGTGTGAAAACCTGGCTACGATCTACTATGACAGACGACAGACTTTCCGGATTGTGTATGATGAGTGTACACAGAGAGAAAATTAGCAAGAAGAAAAAAGAATTCATGAATAATGTTGTAGATGAATTTGGCAAAGGTAGGTGTGTATAAACCTATCTAAAAAGAAACTGAAGGCGACCTAATGGATAATCCACCTTATATATGACCAAGGCAAACCTATACATTATATATGTTCGCCTTGGTATATATAATATATATACCAAGGCGAACATATATAATGTATTATTATTATATGCTTGCCATGCTATGTGTGTGTGTGTGTGTGTGTGTGTGTGTGTGTGTGTGTGTGTGTGTGTGTGTGTGTGTGTGTGTGTGTGTGTGTGTGTGTGTGTGTGTGTGTGTGTGTGTGTGTGTGTGTGTGCGTGTGTGTGTTTGACTTGGTTGGCTGACTTGGCTCACCCAACTTTTAAACACTTCCCGGGCCTCTGACAGTGACGACACCTTAGGGACCGGAGTTATGTAGCTCATCTTCCATTGAGGTGGAACGTACGATAGGGTGAGTGATAGATTATACAAGTGCGTGACTGAATGCGCCAAACCCAAAGCACCGGATCAGCTACAACTACTTTGCAGTGTGACGTACAGTGGTAACGTAGCTCCTCAAATGGAATGGAGAAAGGTTGGCAGTGAATTGCAATCGATTGAGACTAAGTGTAACGTCAGTGGTAACTGGCAAGAGCGTAATGTGTAAAGCAACAATAGAAGCTAATCTTAACATGGATGGATTCGTTTATATGTGCCAAATAACAACAGCAAAACAATACAACTGTTCCTTGAAAGTCAACAAAACTATCTGTAAGTTGAGTATAATACCTTTTTATATATAGTTTCGTTATATATTCTGAAGTCCTCTTTAAGGAAAGGATAATTAATTATGAGAATTCATTGCTGGCGTTTTACGAATGAATGTGGTCAGAGCGTCTGATTTAAGGCGAGCGATCGATCGCTCTCTTTGGTCGCTCGCCTAGCAAAGGTACCGGCGAGCGATTTATCGCTCGCCGAGCCGAAGGCTTCTCACCGTCGGTGACAGTCGGTCGTCGCTCGCTGAGTTTGAGTTAGACTCCAAGACGATAGACGAACCTGGAGCCAGACCATTGTTTTATTTACCTAATTGATGTTAGTTTTATTTATTTACTTGCGGCAGCGTTGATTTTCCTAATTACTGCTGAGTGATAACTCCAATTTCGTGCAATTTCATTTGCCATAAGTTAACTGAAACTTAAATAACACTGGCCATAACAACGCTGCCGACACCTCACGCCGCGTGACATCATCCGTAACATCACCAATTTCGGATATTATTTTAAGCAACAATGGCGTTGAAAATAAGCAAGTCGAATAATAATGTACAGTTGAACACGTATCTGTCATGGAAATTAGGCGACTCGTTCGGTGTCGATGGAGTCGAAATAGAAAACCACCGGACTGTGAACAAAATTTACTGCAAGTCCTGCAGAAAGCGCGCCGATATAAATCGAATGGATTGCTCGCTGAAAGATCAAACCAAATACGAGTGATCAACGTATGTCGAAGGCTCAACAAATGTTATGAAATCAGCCGTCACACGTCATCCTACGTCAATGGTAGGTTTCTAGTGAATGTTCATTCATTCATTCATTCTGAGAATTTATATATCGCCTCTTCAAGAGACCTACTGAGTTAACGGAACTGAAGTGAGACAGGCCTAATAGATGAGTACTATATGCAACGATACAAAAAATTACGAATACGATACACAAAATACGCTGTACAATCTGTACAGAAGAGGTCCCGAGGTCGACCGCATATATCGCTCGCCTACTCGATGCAGCGCGATCGATTTTCAACCCCCCTACTATTTTCAAACCAGAAGCACTGAATGTGGTATGCTATTTCTACTTGTAACCACAATAAATATCTTATTATAACATAGGCTTTAAGTTATTCCGGAAACATCAAGTATGCGTTAGAATTACTGCATTGCTTAACCTGAAACGCTTAATAACCAATCCTTTAGGGCTTCTGTTTAGATTGTGTTAAAGTATTCACTAACACTCGGGTATAATTCAAATCAGTCCACAAGTAACCGATCTTGACTGGTTCTTTCCAATGGATTATTCGACTCGTATTTTTCCTGGAAGCAAGTGACTACGATAATGGTTAATAGGAATGACATTCGCGTCAGTCATACTCATTTTAAAAGAAATTTATATAACATATCTCAGAGAACTAATCAGAGGCGGATTCTACGCTAACCAAAAATGATGTTAAATGTTGCTAAGAACAAAATGTTTTTCAGTGAGCATGCAGTGCTCACCAGTGATGGGCAATAGTTAACTAAAAAGTTGCTAACTTTTAGTTTAACTAAAATTTTTAGTTAAGGATGAAGTTTAACTAAACAAAATTAGTTTAGTTAAAACCATAGTTGAACTAAACAATTTTATTCGCTAACTAAAAAGTTTAACTAAAAAATCGGCAATACGAAACTATTTTCCGCAATGAACAATGAACACTGTCAACAACTCAACGTGAAACTTATTGATTAACACTGCATGGTTTTAGCATTAACAGCCTGTGTTTTCAAATTCATACACTACTTACAGTACGCCTATAACTGCATGCTAGAACAGTACACATTGCATAGTTTGAAGGTTAAATTGTCATTGACGCTCTGCATTATTACAGTTCAGTTAACCTCTGTTATTGTGAAAATGTTTGTTTTTTAATTTTGCTAACTAAATTCCAAAATCAGTTACCAACTTTAGTTAAACTATATTTTTTTGGAAAATAGTTTTAGTTAAACTAAGAAAAAAATTGTTTAATGCCCATCACTGATGCTCACATAACTAGAAATTTCAGCAGTACAGGGCTCGCGCACACACAGTGTGGCCGACCAATATAGATTCCCATCTAGATTTTGACAGATGACAACGTGTTGAGAGTTCCTGGACCGAGCAGCTTCGAACGCGAAGAACGAAGACAGTCAATAGTGTCCGCGATACACGATAACACCACCATACAACGCGGTCCATCGCAGGTGATAGAAGCCTTACCCGAATCCCGAGGTCGATCTCTGATAGAAAGTCATTCGACTGATGGAAGAACACCTTTCTGGTAGACGGTCGATGCCATTCTATAATCTCTTCGCGCCTTTTAACAGTAGGTACGGGTTGCGACCGTCCCGTTACAAGTTGTGCGCTCTAACTAATCCCATAACGTGTTCCACGTTGGCCAAATTATAATCGGAAGACCAATATTATATCTATTCCATAGGTTTTTTTCTAAACTGGTTTACGTGCAGCTTAGATTTGAATTTCATCATCGACATAAATATAAATCTAATGCACAGATACTGTCTCCGACGCTTCCGTGAGAGCTGTAACCACGACAGAGGAAGCATTTTGTTCCGCCAACACCAGTATGGACCTGCCTTGTTCGTACAACTGGTACAAGGACAACAAGACGGAGCATTTGGGTCAGACGCTGAAACCAAGCAAGCCAGGGAAATCCAGTGGCGAGGCTGAGTGTAAAATACGAAATGAAACATGTGCATTCACGGATATGGTTATCAACGTTACAGAATCAGGTAGTTCAAGCTGGGATTAAGATTGCTAAAGGGATATGAAGAGGCAACGCGTCAGCCAATCACAGCTCGTCTTTTCTGATGCATCGCAGGCGATGTTTGTGGCTTCATCCGGGTACTTAGCAGGGGACAATTTGAAGTAAATACACCACATGGCATCGGTCTAGACGTGTTTTTTTTAGCGATTTACAGTTAGGGACATAATTATGCGTTTTCTTATTAATAAAAGTCGTTTTTATTTAGTTATAACGTCAGCTGTAAGCGACCCATGTTTGACTAGCCGATCCGTACAAGGGTACCGGAAGTAAAACTCAGCCACACACATAATCTAGACCAAAGACACTATATTCATCAGCTTCATATCCCTTGCAATCTTAGTCCCAGGTTCAAGTATATTATTCCAGAGAGTTCGGCCACTAAGTTTTTCCGTGCTGGAGTCGGGAGCACCTCTGAGTAGCCCCCTTTGAGGAGGTGATATATAACTACTCGAATGAATGAATGAACTAAGTGGAGGATGTTTGCATGTGTTTTTATAATTATAAAAACATTCTTGGCTTCCCTGTAGGTTCAGCCTTTTCCCGCACTTCACGTAAGTTGGATGAAAAACTCCATAGGCGCACCTTTAAAAAGTAGAACAGCACTTTAGAAGTCAAACATAAAACGTTACTTTTTTTACAGTACTGTCTGTAATAATCATTTTTAATCCAAGTTGAGACCTCATTTGTCTTCGGCTCGGGATTCAATTACTTTTCGATTGAGTTGCGTAGGTTAAACAAGCATCCGACCAATTGTTGCCTCTTGTTGTCCTTGCACCATTTGTACGAATATATAGATATCTCATTGTTTGCTATTCCTATTAAACTCAGTGGAGATGTTATCTAAAAAATATGATAAATTCAGTTTCAAATGTTGCTTTGTTTTGACTGCTATCGTGTAAAATAGTTGATATTTCTGGTAAGTGATGTTGAAAATATTCACTATAATAGCTTTAGGATGTTAAAGAGGCTGTAAGTTCGCCTTCGTTTCTCAATCTCTTCTCCAAGATCAGCTTGACGTTTTCGCTGTAACTGAAAGCTGGCATCAGGATTCCGATGACGTTCCAATCCTACGAGCGACTCCGTCGGGTTACTCCTCTCGTGACTGCCCTCGTCCACCTCATCCTGATGGTCGTCCGGCTCGTGGTGGTGGCATCGTAACCTTCTTCCGGTCATCTCTTCGGGTCACGCAAGTCTCACTCGACACGTCGCCAACCACGTTTGAAGCTCTATGTCCGAGCATCGCCTTGCCTCGTGGCTCAGCTACCCTCCTCACGTTTTACAGACCTGGATCGGCTACCGTTACTCCTCAGTTCTTCGAAGAATTCTCCTCCGTCCTTGAGTTTCTTGTCACTCGCAATACTCAACTCCTCATTCTCGGCGACTTCAACCTTCACCTGGAGGACCCTACCATTCCTACTTCGTTACGATTCCTCGAACTTCTCACTCAGTTTGGCCTCCGCCAGCACGTCAGTCAAGCCACACATCAACTTGGTGGACGTCTTGATCTCGTCATTACATCTGATGACGACCAAGTTACGAACCTTCTGATCCTTCCTCCGACGATCTCCGATCATTCGTATCTCACATTTACTCTCCCCTCAGTTCACCTACAGGCAATCCACTCCATTCGGAAGATGCGAGGATGGAAATCGTTTGACTCTCAGGCTTTCAGCGTCGCTATAAGAGAATCTCTCCTCTCGTCACCGGGTCCTGCACTTGACTCTCTCACAGTTCCTCAACTATTTGATCTTTACTCCTCCACCGTTACCGGTCTGCTGGATTCCATGCTTCCATGTCGTCAAGTAAAGACCCGTCATCGACCATTGGCCGTCTGGTTCGACGCCGACTGTGATAAACTTCGCCGTCGCACCCGTTGCTTGGAGCGACGCTCTCGCCGGACCAAGGATCCTAATGACCGGTTGGCTTAGAACATTTTCACAAGTTTTCTTTGGATTTCGTGCGCTTTTGAACAGTACTGGTCCTCATATCTCCAAAGTTTCACGGCCCTTTGAATTGGTCGACCTGCAACAGATAGACTGATTCTATTCGGCTCTAAGACTTAGGCTAACCGTGTCGTGGATTATGCAAAGGCGAGGCAGCGATTCTACAAACAATATGCCAGCCATTGAGAATATCTATCCCGTGAAAACCTGGCGGCATTGACGTTCCATAGAAGCTGAGTATTCCATCAACTGCGAGGGAGTGCGAGTCTGTGAGCCTGACCTTGTGATGCAGACTTTCTTCTGCTGTCATCGTTCCTCCTCCTCAACGCCACACGAACCAGTAACTCTTAATACAGTGTGTGCTGTCAACTTTAGATGAAAACTTTGGACGCTACACGTGTGCAAGAACCCACCAAGTGATGAATTCAAGTAACCTAGCATTTATTTGCTCACAGATGTTACTGTATTTTTAAATTCCAGTAAGTTCTTTAATTGCAAGGAAAACCTTCAATCAGGTAATAAATATCGTCGCATTGAAATTTCCCGAGGTCGTCGATTTCTATACATTCAGTATGGCGTTTGGTACATTACTATGGCGCTATCTATGCTAGTATTGAAGTTGTTTAGAACAGTTCTTCAATAACTGCATTTGTCATTTGAAAATTTGAAAATACTTTTTTTTAAATTTCTATTCGTGATACACAGTGGCGTCACGAGGGGGTGCGGGGGGTGCGGACCGCACCGGGTGACACCACTGGAGGGGTGACACCCAAATGACAAAATGTCTAAAAACATTTCGTGCAGAGTTTCAGCGGAGATTTATTATTTTTAAATTAACAATTTACTTGTAACAACAAAAACATTTTTCGTAAGCCCAGCTTACATGTACTGTATCAGTATCAATTTACCTAAAGCTGAAACTCTATGCTAATTTACTTTTTTGAACCTTCTAATGCGCTTCGGTCAGTGCCGTTAATTATTACCCAATTACAGTAACGCTGATCTTACACAGTATAGTACCTGCAGACAAAGGGCTTAACTCCCGACAAGGTGGTGGAAAATCTAGAGACATTAGGACTTTTTCTAAACGAGGAGCGCGGTCACCTAGTGCAGCATTCACTGTTAAAACCAGATGAATATGGAATTACTGTACAAAGAAACGTTCGGTTAAAAAAGAGAATGGCAGGAGAGCAAGCAAGCGTTGCTGGACTCACTATGCAATAAGAAAATAAGAGGGCTATGCTAGAATGCATTGATCGCTTTCATTCTGAAATCCAGATCAGATCAAGAGTCACTAAAAAAGTAGCAGCCACGTTTCAGGCTGTTCAAGTGAATAGTCTCATATCTGCCACTGAAGAAGAATTAAAGGTGTCCGCCAAAATTGACGGCTTTCTATGGTGAAGTGTCTGAGAGTGCACTTTTAATGGAAATACCAAGGCTGAGAAGGCATCTGAAAGCAGTAGAGATTAACCTGGAAGAAGCCAAAGATTGGACAATATTGGATGTTTTGACATTCATAGTTGAATGGGACTTCATAGAATCTCTCCCAACCCTTTCACTAAACCTAAAATTAATTCTGACGATCTGTGGCTTCATGTGAGAGAAGCTTTTCAAAGCTGAAACTTAAAAAGAACTATACGGTCTATCATGGGACAGTCAAGGCTTTCAGTTCTTGCGATATAACAAATTGAAAGTGATTTGGAAATTTCGATTACGTGATTCACAAGTTCGCATCTTTGAAAGCCAGGAAAAGAAAGTTCTGATTTAGTCGAAATGTTCACTAAGTGCTTAAATGCTTACGTATTTGTTTCTGTTTTTTTTTATTATTTCATTTATTAGTATATTTCCATAAATTTATATTTTTAATTGATAACCTGATTCTAATTGATATTATTACTATATTACAATGTTTTAAGAAATAATCAGCCAAATTTCCAATTATTTTTTCTCATTATAAAAAACTAGCTGTCCTAACCCGTGAAAAATCACGGTATATAAAAAACAATAATTATTGCAGTGATAACAATAACGTCATATTATAGGCCTATAGCCGTCGTCAAGACAACCGTCAAGACAACCGTCGCCAAGGCGGCAGCATAGTGACGTCACAATAGTGTTTGTTTACGGGACAGACAGACGTACAACGGTTATTATGTAAGTTGATTTGGGAATTTACATTAATAATTTTCTGTATTCTTTCAATATTATTTTATAACTAGGCTTGTATAAGCTACAGGCACCTTCATTGCCCTCCACAGGCCTATAGTTCAAACATTATATTAATATCTGTTAATTAGATTGTTAATGATGCAACTTCTGACCTGATGGCAAATAATCAAAATTAAAAAAAATAAAATAAAAATATGTATTTCTAATTTTAATTCTGCTAATTGTTTATGTCACTACTATTACCATTACATTCAGTGATATACAGGAATTACGATTTACAAGTAACATTAGTACAGAAAACATTACTAAAGATACTGTATGGTCTGGTGAGGGACTAAGGGAAGAGGGCCATGGGGTGACACCATGACTTACCGCACCGGGTGACACCACCCCTAGTGACGCCACTGGTGATACAGGCAGAAGTTGTGGCCCTGTCTTTCAGTCCTCATGAGTCTTTCCAGGAAAATATATACCTATCTACGTCCGCTTACTGCCAGAGAAACTGAAATGACCCTAGGTTGAGTGTGATTTGCATTACACAAAATCGCCAATAAAGTCAATTGTTAATTTATAGTTATTAGCTCCTGTTAGCTTACACCCATTTTGAGATTGATGTAATTCTTATAGCTAAATGTTTAACCTTTTAGATCGAGGAGTACAACGATCTTCACAAACACAACAAGCACCATCGGAACATACAAAAGAGGAAATAGAACCACTAGTAGCTGAAACAGCACCACCGGCACAACCAGCACCATCGCAAAATTCACAAGAAAATAGAAAACTAACAATATAGGCCTACACAAATGTAAGCAACGAAACGGTGTTACCATTATTCAGTAAATTACAGTTTAGGACATCTATATATTTTGCGTTACTTTTAGTATGAGTTGCCAAAGCGTTGATTCCAAAGGCATCTATAAGACACTCAGTAGGTGAAGAAATCTGATATTATGTCAACGCGGTTGAGTCAGTAAGTGAAATAAAGAATCAAGTCAATTAATAAATATAACACAAACCTGCATGTTGTGTTTACTATGATATTATTTACTATCAGTAAGATGCCAGAGATTTATCAGTAAGATGCCACAGATTCTTCAGAGGCAAATTATGTAATGCGCAAAGTACATATCATCAGTCAGTGACGAAGTTATATACGCCGTGCCAGCACTGGCGTAAACTTGTCCAAAATATTGGTGGGGCATGGGGTCTGGACCAGAGGTGCAAAAAACCAAGTTTTCAAGATGATAAATATTTTTCCCCGTTTTCTTTTGTTTTTATGGTCTGTTGTTTGGCTTATTTGTTTTTAAGATTTTCGGTTTTAGATCACAAAAATCATGAAATTGGTATGAACAAGAGCGCCAACTCAGTTTTATTCAGTTGCGATTCTCGAAAATTAAAAATCATTAAATCAATGTTATTAAAATAACTTCTACAAGAATAAGAAAAAAATGTTAAACAAAAAAGTTTTGCGGTTTTCCTTTTCTTGTGTTTTTTAAACCAAAAACCGAAAAAAGCTCTTTTCACCTTTGGTCTGGATAATCAGCGAGCCTCAGAGGCTTCCGGTGTTACGTAATGCATATGAAATGAGTGCTTTTTGTGTACATGTATATTGTTCTAAATTGAAGATATTGAAGAAAAAAATAAATCTTTGTTTTCATTATAAATTTCTGATAGTATTTCAGTTCTTTGTCTCTGTTTTTCTGTTTCTGAAGAAATTTGTCTATATTGAAACCTAATATTTTAATATTTGAAGAAATACTCCGCTCGATTATTGGGGGGGGGCATTGCCCCGGCTCCTCAATTATTGGGTGGCACGTGCCCCGGCTGACCCCCCAGAGTCTACGCCTATGCATGCCAGTCATTTCATTACCATTTTCTGGATTGTTAAACGAACACCCGAGTTCACCTCGGAGGTTCTGCACTCTGAAATTGCAGCGTTATGCCTTTCCGGTGGTTGCTCTGTCAACCTGAAATACCTTCCCCAAGGATATTGCTCTTTCCTTTGATGCTCCGTGAAACTTTCATCAACACTTGAGAAATTTCCTTTTGCCGGCGCTGGGCCGCGGTCGCCTTTGGGTAGATAAAAATCTTCAAAGGGTAATCGCAATCGTAAACTCCACATTTCTAAAGCTCCACTTGAAAGCGCGCAAGGCCACAGCTTATTTCGCGAGCGTCGCTATTTGTCAATGCTCTAAATGAATGAATGAATGAATTGCTTATTTGTTTACTGATTAGTCGCACAAGAAAAATCAAGCTCATTTATACTTTGAATCTGTAAAAATATTGGTATCTTATCATATAGTCTACATCACCGTGATTATTCTAGACCTAAATACAGAAGTTATTTAAAATATGCTTTGCATAATCTGCTCAGTAGGCCTATTTCTTTCAATGTTTTCAATTACGTTTACCCCAGGATGAGGTTGATTCGCACGTTGCTATTCGAAATGCCATGGGTAAGGCTCCTTGCATAGGCAAAGGATTATGCAGCAGGATAATATATGGCCCAGTCCATTGCGAAGGCCCGCAATGCGCCTGTCTAGAAATCAAGCGACGAAGAGGAAATGACTAAAGGAGAGAACATCTGCAGCAAAGGCCGACAATGGATGGCTCTTGATCACGACAATTTGATAAAGTTTTATGATGTAGTCATAGACTTTGAATCTGTAGTCATGGTAATGGAATATGCAGCAGGAGGATCTGTCAAAAAGGCCCTGAACAGATGTACGATGGATCTGCCAGTGACATTGGTGAAGGACTGGGCCACACAAATCGCCCAAGGTATGGAATATCTACATAAGAATGGCATCATCTACAACGGCCTCAACTCTGCTCAAATGAGTTTATTTGCAGTTTAATGATGAATTTGTAGTAAAGCATCGGCAATCAACGATGATGCTACTATGTTTAATTGTGTCTCATAATCTCTGTACAATAAACTCCCTCCAGAATTACTGCAGTTGTCATATGCTTCCTACGAACTCACCAAAACTGCACCTCTTGCTATATCTGCACTCAGTTTCCACACTCGTTATCCACAAATCCAACCCTGATTTCTCCTCTTCCCCTTACGTCTCTCACCGCTCCAATCCCGGCACCATCCACCGTAGCCGCCTGACCGTATGTCTGCCTGCCTGACCGGCCCTTGGATCTTGACCTGGAATCGATTCTGACCTTATTTGCCACCGATGCAAACCAAATAACTGGCTTCTGCGACTTGATTTTAAACAGCCCAGTGCATCAGCTGGTTTACCTGACGCAGCTTTTTGTGGCCAAGAGAAATTTTGGAGATTCACATTTATATTACCTTTTGGACTATTTGAACCTGCGTCAAGTTAGGTTTGAAAGTTTAGTAGTCAAACCGACTGAAACCAGTGCATTTCCAAATAAACTAAGGCAGGAAATGGCGATTAATCTTTTGGAGATCTGGAACGTGTCAATGAGAAGACCTACATTTTGATTTGAATGTATTCACTAAGTAGTGACGTTTTACAGCAGCGAAATTGCGCATTTATGCATAGTTGCCTGGTAGAGTGGAGTGAAAACTGAAAGTCATGTTTTAGCAGGAAAAACATATGTTGCTGAATCAGTAGAAACTACAGTGATTTGCTTGTAAAATAATATTGGATTTAGTACTCAACTTAAACCGTATAATTTTCAATCCAGCGTAAATGAAAATGATGACTTCCAAGCCTAGAACAAGAAAAAGTCGTATTAGACCTACTCCAGTATTGGCGTACTTGCGGTATATGCGATGACATACACTGTAGGCCTACAATTTTATCAGCGCCACGTGAAGGAGGAGACAAGAGCATTCACATGGTTTTGGTGCGAGATCGGATTCTAATTGAATCAAGCCAGAGGACACAACATGCTATTCGAAAATGATTGTGGGGATGGCATTGTCATATAGCATGATGCAGTAGCATGACCAGAAAAGATACCTAGTTTTGTTTTAAGTCCCTGGATGCGAGAGGACAAGGCAAGGGAATGGAGAAAGTAACGTTGAAACGGATGAAACTAAAGGATAATTTTATGTAAATTGGTGATCGCTTATAATTATGTATATGCACGTTGTAATAGATTTAGACTTTACATAAAATGTGCTTTTAAAAATTGTTTCCAGTTGTTATCAAGGA
Organism: Allolobophora icterica; assembly: GCA_963556255.1. Classification (NCBI taxonomy): domain Eukaryota; kingdom Metazoa; phylum Annelida; class Clitellata; order Crassiclitellata; family Lumbricidae; genus Allolobophora; species Allolobophora icterica. Next base: position 4,661,536 of record OY744604.1, on the reverse strand, counting down.
ATTGTTTGAAACAACTGATGTTTCGAAAAAAACTCTAAAAATATTGCAATTCCGCCTCAGCGGCGACAAACATACGGCCACCCATGTCGAAGAACAGCTTTTCTACTCGGCCCCTGAGGTATTTGAAGAAACATACGTAGTAGAAGGTGATGTATGGAGGTATGCAACAAATAACATTGTTGAATATTACATTTACTCTAATATTTTGGCGATTTTAGCTTTAAGCTAGTACTGAAGAATAATCGTATGTGAGTAGAAGTTCAACGTTTCCTCGGTGTAGAATTTTACTTTAAGTGATGTTTGAAATTTTTATTTATCGAAAACTAAAATCAACAAAATTCAACGTTCTCACTAGACGTACGTAGATTCGTATGAACTTCTTTGTTGGATGATACTTCGTCACAATTAGACTACATTGCGATTAAACATCATCGCCTGAGACTTTTCCAATATTAAATTCTAAGTATAGTCTGCTGAGCTTGACTTCATGGCCCTGCCTGCAATAAGTTGCAGTGTGTGATCCTACCTACGAAGCTCTATAGGCTAGCTATGCAATAAAATTATGTCATAATTATGAACAGCCACAATTAATTGCAGACATTTAATAATTTATTCTCAACCAATAATAGCGGTGAAAATATATGTATGAATATTTATGAAATGCCGTACGTATTGGTATTTGGGTGTTCATATGCATACCGTCCACAGCCATACATTCTAACTCCGTTCATTCAGTCACTGCAACAAGGCAAAAAGGCTTCGTGTCCTACATCCCATATGTAGCGAAATATAATAAATTTAGGCCTGGAATAAGCTAGTTAATTTACGGCGGTGTTTAATTAGAATGAGTGGCGCTATAGAATTAAAGTTAAGTTTAAATAGAGAGCCGTTGATAAATATTGATGAGATATTGCGTAATCAGCTATGGCCGACTGGTTGCTACAACTACAAAGGACGCCAACCAATGACATTTCGCGGAGTAGTCTTCGATTTTGGACTTTAAGCCAATGTTGAAACATTCTCAACGGATTTGTTTAAGTTGAAGAAATACAATTTTCGTCTGTAGGGCCTAAATCTTCGAATTATTTAATGAAATTTATGGGCTTGATCATAAAGCCACCTTTTGAAGTTGCGATGTGAGTTATGGTTTGTTTCGATTGCTGAAGATGATCTACGCTTGAACGATATAGCTTCATCGTGTGTTGATTCATGGTCTTCGATGCACTTCGTTTCATCCAATTGTACACGTCCAAAGTTAGAAAATCTGCGATTCTACAACCTAGAATTGGACACATTAGAAATACAGAAAACAGAGATTTGTTATATCAACGATCTACGAGGATGGTGATCTGACGTTTCATATAATGTAACGGTCCAGATAAGAAATAAAACTTAATTCTTATACAAATAAGCAACGCCGCTCTAAGTAGTTAGGTTCCGAATTGGTTGTGACCTTTAATAATTGTCTGGATGTAATATAATTGCATTTTAAACTTACTAAAGAATTGGTGTTTATCGAGTAGATCCATTACTAGATGTAATGTGATATGTTCTTCTGTACCTTGTTTAACTAAAGCTGAAAACAACTATGAAAATAGTGTCACACCTTTATCGATTTTCCTGAGAGCTGGCCATAAAAGAAGACCACTCCATCGCCCAATTCACGATAGTTGCTTTACCGTGTTAGTCTTGCTTTCTGGAGACAGACACGTAAACCCCCAGCATTTTATACCTGTATTCCGCTTCTGTTGCTACTGCATCCTATGCTGCTCCTCATCCTCGTCCTAAACCATCGCCATCTCAGAACAGAAACAACAATAAAAGTTTTACTAGTCACCTTAAATATTCGTTCACTTCTGCATTCAACACACTCTGAATAAATCAAGACTTGGCCCTTTCTTGTCACCATCCCGACTTATATAACGGAAACCTGGTTAAACTGAAATGCAACTCATGCCCAATACCAAGATTGTATCTTCTCTGGTTACTGTCTACACAGCACACCTCGCCCGTCTAACCGTTACGAACACAATCTTGGTGGGCGCATCGCTTTTCTGACTCGAGAACCATCCATCGTCCTGGACTCAGCTGGTTGCTGTTTTCGCTTCTTCGAGGGCGCCTGAATCACACTGGAGCTTCCTAACACAATCCTAACCATTTTCAATGTCTACCGCCCTACTTCCTCTTCCTCACACTCAAAATCTACTTCTGTCTTCTTACAAGAATTCACCACACTCCTTACCACTGCTGCCACTACCCCTCATGAATTCGTGGTCACATGAGACTTCAACATACATATCGATAATCCTTCTGACTCATTCGCCTCTGAATTCTGAATTCCTCACGCTCTTGTCATCAATTAAGCTGGTCCAACTAGCCTGGTCCCCACTACCCACCCACTGTCATAACCACACACTCGACCTCGTCATTACATCCTCTCTCTCTCTCTCTCTCTCTCTCTCTCTCTCTCTCTCTCTCTCTCTCTCTCTCTCTCTCTCTCTCTCTCTCTCTCTCTCTCTCTCTCTCTCTCTCTCTGTATCTTTGTCTCTGTCTCTCTGTCTCTGTCTCTCTCTGTTTCTCTCTGTCTCTGTTTCTCTCTCTCTCTGTCTCTGTTTCTCTCTCTGTCTCTGTTTCTCTGTCTGTCTGTCTGTCTGTCTGTCTGTCTGTCTGTCTGTCTGTCTGTCTGTCTGTCTGTCTGTCTGTCTGTCTGTCTGTCTCTCTCTCTCTCTCTCTCTCTCTCTCTCTCTCTCTAAGTTCTCTCTCATTTGCAACACCTTCCGATCGTTACCCAATTTTGACATGCCTTAGCATACTACCTACTCTACGTCCTGATCCCGTCTCTCATTCTTTCAGCTCCATGAACAGTAAGCCTTCACTGCAAGCCTTCACGCAAGACCTCTCCTCTTCAGACATCGCTCTAAATCGTTTATCCTCTCTTGATGATCTTCTGTCCATGTTCCTTGACAAACACGCTCCTATTATTAACAAATCCGGCTCTCACTCCAACACCCATTTTCGGGTTTTGCAATCTTTCCGCCGACTCCTCGAGCGCATAACAGCTCTCTATCTAAAACAAAAGCTGCCAAAAATAAATACCACCACATTCTGGCTACGGCCAAAAGAGGTTTTACTCCTCATTAGTTCATTCCCGATCCTCTAATCCTCGCCTTCTCTGGAAACTCATAAACCAACTTCCCCATCGGATCTCCTCCAACCCACTTCAGCTATATAAACTTGACTGTTCAATGATGGCACTCAAGTTTCCCTCATACCTACTCCTCCAGTGTGCGCGATCTGGGTGTCACTCTTGACGCCTCCCTCACCTTTGCAGAACACATCTCGACTCTTACTCGCTCCTGCTTCTTCCAACTGAGACGACTGATAGCATCAGGCGATCCACTATGCCTACGGTCTTCACCCCCATTGCACATGCATTCATTTGATCTCGGGTCGACTACTGTAACTCGCTCCTCCTCTGTCTCCTCATGCTGCTATTAAGCTCATAGCACGCCATCCTCACTTTGCTGATATCTCCATATATTTAACTGAAGTCCTACACTGGCTCCTGATTACTTCGCGTATCCAGTATAAGGTCTTCCTCCTGGTTTCCAAGTCCCCGCTAGGGCTTGCCCCTAAATACCTCTCTGACCTTATGCGGCAACCTCTCTCTGCAACTTCTGTTCGTCCCTTGCGCTCTACTGGCCGTCTTGATCTCTTTGTCCCTAGTACTAGGACCACTCTGGCCCAACGTCGAGCTCCCTCTGCCTGGAATGACATTTCTGTTTCCACAGTGCTCCTGCACTGAGGGCGCCTCTGAGTAGTCTATATTGCGAGAGACGCCTGATACGATCTATAAACGGCTTAAGAATATCCGTATTTCAAATAAATCCAGTAGCAAGTCATATGACCCCTTCGTAAATGTGATCCTAGTGCCAAGGAGGCCGAGATAATTTTCCAGCATTTGCACAAACTACAGAAACCATCGTTAGAGAGGACATTGCCGATGTTCAATAGCAGCAAGAATATCAGCTTCATCTCTATACAATAGGACAGATTCATGGAAATACTGGTATATATTATGTCTCATAGTGAGACCAATACAGATCGGTCTGGTTTATCAATTATATTGCTCGTACTTGAAGCTTTGCCACAGTGATTTGGGAGATGCTGACAAGAAAACGGAAGCAAAACAGCAGTTGCTTACATTATGAAAGACGCTCGCAACAAAGCCAAAGATTTGAAAATTCCGGATTCGTGTTGCAAAGAAATGAGGGAAATTTTAGATGGTTAGTTTTTTTTATTATTATTAATATGGTCCTTACAACTTGATCCCACTGTTATTGTATTGTATTCATAAATTTATAAAGCGCCTCTTCCAGAATAACTATTCAGAGGCGCTCTCAGCACAGAAGCCCCCGGGAAATAAAAATGCCTTTAGCGAACGCGAGACCGATGAAGAAAAGCCAGTCCGTAGTTTGGCTCTGAGCAGAGGGGAAGGTCATTCCAGAGCGTGGGACCCACTACAGCAGACGCCTGGTGCTGGGCCAAGGGGCCATCCATATATTACGTACGCAAAACATCGCATTTTCATATCCCCTCCCTCCGTTTCACCTCGTACATTTTGTGGAACCCTCCCCCATGCAAACGTACAACTAAGCTTCTCTACCTCCCTTACAAAAGTTAATTAGCTAAAGTCATCAATAAGACATTTATTTAACCGTAGGCTACTAAATATTTTTGTTAAACATCATATTTGCTAGCTAAAATTTGTTAACTGTTATAAAGAAATAACGTACAAACAACACTAACACTTACATGTACATTTCAAGAAGTTTTAATACTACATAAAACTGATAAAGCAGGAATATAGTCAGTGATTTGGTTTTTGCGTACGTACACACACCCCGCCGTACGCACCAGTACGCAAATCGCCGAGGCAGTTTTAGCCCTAGGAACGAAAAGATCAAGCCATTCACAGAGCACAATGAGCGAGAAGAAGATGCAGATAGCAGCTTTCGCAGATAGTTCAAGAGATATTTCGGGGCAGTACCCTGCTGAGATTTAGAGACAATGAGGGGGATCTTATAACGGATGCGTCAGGCAATAGGGAGCCAGAGCAGGACATCAAGCATGTAAGTAGAGATATATGGGCAAAGCGGGGAGTCGAGCGATGAGCCTATCATAAGCATATAGTACAGATTGAAGGGAGAGACGCTGCTTAGGTAGACCCATGAGGAGCGAATTACAGTAGTCCAAGCGTGAGCAGACAAATGCGTGAACTATAATGGTGGTAAAGACAGAAGGTGAGATGGGGAGTAGGTGAGGTCTGATGGCAATGAAACGCTACTTGAAAGAAGCAGGAGCGAGTCATGTTGGAGATATGCTCTGTGAATGAGAGGGAGGAGTTAAGTGTGACGCTTAAGTCGCGGACGCTGGACGAGTAGGTGTAAGCAGGGAATTTCTCAGTCAGCAGTGGAATTTCGAGTTTAGGAAGCTGCTGCCTAGTCCCAAACCAGATCATTGAGTCTTATGAGGAAACTAACGCCACTGACTCACGATTTAGCTACACAGGTCTTACATACAGTTTAGATTTTAATGGAATTTGCATTTGAAAATGGTTTTGATTCTTTTACGGTACTAAGAAGTGGCTTTAAGTCATTTACCTATGCTTCTGCTCATCGACCCTTAAGCTCTCTGAACCGACTTGGGTGAGGTCTGCCCTGACGCAGTCTCGCTCCTTCGCAGTGTGATTATCCTTACAGATTTTATTTCAGTTATAGTTACAGTTATAGTTAATGGTTTTTTATTTTAGTTATAGTTACAGTTATAGTTAGTATTATTTTTTAGTTATAGTTATAGTTATAGTTATAGTTATTGGAATTTTATTTTAGTTAATTTTAGTTAGTACATAATTGCAAATGACCCCAATGTCACTCCTCCTGGTCCATATATGGGGTCATTGATTAATTGTGTCAGCAAATTTTAGGCAGTTTCTGATCTCCTCCCCTTGTCATCAACTGTCAAACATTCAAGGACCCCCTAACAAAATTATGTCAAAGAAAATTACCCCACCCTCAGAATATTTCTATGACTCTAACATGCAAAAAAATTGAAATTGCCAAAAAACAAAACGTTGTTATTCAGATTTTAATTTGATAGACCCTACTTAGTGGCTACAGTAGGCCTACTTGTGCAATCACTGTCTGTCACAGATATTTAATGGATTTTTCCCATTAAAAAATACAATCTCGTTTTCTTTTAAATGTGCAGGGCCTGCTCAATTTGATTTTTATTACGAACATTTCTAATTTGAGCATAATAACTTTTTCTATAATATTCCTTGTAACATAGAAAATTAAAATCAAAACGAGTTTCTCACTCTAAAATTAATAATCGAGAGAAAAAATTATCTTTCCATCAAAAAGAAACTCGAAATATTAGATTTTCGAAAGGAAACCAGAATATGCAGCACATTTTCTCATTTTATCTCGGAGACCCGGAACAATAAACAGGATAGTTTAAAACGAATAAAGTAGGCCTATAGCCTATCGCGTTTGATTAAATTCGCCATGTTTATCGATATTGAACTTTTTTTTATTTCATTAACGAAAATAGCAATGAATTTTCGTTAGTGTTATTTTCGTTATAGTTATAGTTATAGTTAATGATATTTTTTAGTTACAGTTATAGTTATCGTTAACGAAATCATTTTTGGTTCGTTAACGAACATTTTCGTTATCGTTAACGTTAACGAGAATCACACTGCTCCTTCGCTGTTGCAGGCCCATCCCTATGGAAATCCTTCCCTCGGTACTGCGATGGGTTTTCTCTCTCGTGTCCATAGTTTAAAATCTTTTCTGTTTCGGTGAGCCTCAGATGCTGAGAGCGCCTCTGAATAGTTCACACTGAGAGAGGCACTTTTTAAATTCCCAGACACCGGTGTTTTAGTTGTCGGGCGGTTGGGGGGTTCAATCCCCCTAGTTCTCTTTCTAACCCCCTCAGCTAAGTAACTTAAACTACGTTGGGGGGTTACTTTACTACAAAAAACTGGTGTTTGGTCTATATGATTATGTGATTTGGTAATCTGTAAATTTTTGACCCCCCCAGTTGTTTTTGGACAACTAAAACACTGCCAGACACCATACCATGTAACAAAATTCAACAACAACAAAATAAAGTCAGCTATCGCGCTTGCAAAGAAAAAGTGAAATTATGAACTCAACATTTCAACTTTTGAGTAAACTTACGTTTGTGTCGGAGATTTCTATGATGACTTATCAGGTTGTTGACTTATTTACGTTTGGCTGGCGAGTTTCTTCCTGCCAAGGCGCTAAAAATTACTGACATTACGTCAATGGGTTATCTGGCTGATCACTTGTTTGTCGTTTATCGTCTTTTACACTTAGTCGGGTGTCGTCCGCGTAGAGATGATGATCAACAAAGAAAAAACTCTGTTTAATTTGATATGTAACCAGTTGTCACGTCTTCATATAAATTCCACAGGTGACCTTCTCATTACTCAACACAATGGTTCTAACAGAAAGGGCATGTCTTCTGAACCGCTTAATGCCTATGTTATCTGAATGCTATGTTGTGTTATGCTACACGGTATTATGTTGTGCTATGTGGTGTTATGCTATTGATTTGTCAATAGATCAAAATGTGTTCGATGCAAGTGTTACTCTGGACCAAAGTCATAAATATGAAAGCAATGAAATGTTCGTTATTCAAGAGGTTAGATTTGTGCTACTGTAGAACATTGACAAACTAATAAAACTTAGCTCAGCCATCGTCAGCTGAACACCAGAACCTTTCGACAAGAGTTTTACATGTTACGCAAAACTTGGCGATCACATGTCAAATCCTGGCCCTCCAATCAACGAGCGTCTCCATGACAATGAACTCAACCATCCCAGAGGAAAGTGCATAGGTCAATATTCGCACAACATCCAAGGCTCCCGTGGTTGAAGAAGGCGTTGGGTTTGAACACGACCCGATTCAAGAATCTATTCCAACGCAACTCATATTATTTTCTCCGGATGGAGTGTACGTTAATATTAATGCAAAATTTCTGTCGAGTAACAGTTAGATTATTCTATCCGGTTAATGCGTAAGAAAATGTCATGGGTTCAGATTTGCTTTTGTAATCTTAGCTTATGTGATCTCAAATACAGTTTACCATGTTCTCGGTTTGCCAAGCAAAAGCAATGTATAGTAAAACATTAAACACAGTTATCTCCAGTCAATCGTTTTGAAAAGAAATTGTAATCTGAAACTAAATGCGACCAAAAGTGCAATATTGTATGACTGTTGTGAGATAATTACACACGGGTGATAAGCAATCGTGATTCTAGTTACAGCATTTTTAAAGCATCACAAGGAGCTCTCAACTTCATTTGTTTAAAGTGAGCCTCTTCCGTCTCTTATGCATTTGCATAGTTTGTCCAGAGCATTTTTATAAGATGTGTGCTTGGTCATTTGAAGAACTTTCTAAATCAAAACGGATTGGATGGACTCTAGCAATGAGGGAAGGTTAGGGTGCGCTAGATCCTAATCGGGCGTCTTTGTGTCCGTGTATTTGCTATAAGTCTATATATTGTTAGATATCTCTAGTTAAGGTTTGCTGGACGATGTAGAACATTGTACTCTGTAGGAGTGTTGAGATGGAACATTCTCGTTTAGTTCTGCTTGACTAGTTATGTACTCAGTCTAACGCCATCTGTTAATTATATAAAAGCGACTGTGGTAGGATTGCCGGAGAGCTTGGTATTAGGATCTGACGAGATCAGTTGTTTGTTAGGACGCCAAGTCTCTCTTTAGTTAAGTGTGAAGAACCGTAGATGGTTGCTTCTTGTCGTATTTCTGTCCCTTGCCTGAGACCATGTTCTTTAAAGTTCAGAGCAATGGTTGTTAAGTTCGTTTCTACCGAGTCGTTCTACTATTGAAGACTGTCGGAGTTTGTTCTGTTCGTTTTCGCTACGTGCAGGTATAATTATTCATTGTATTGTAAATATTAAAATAATTGAATCATACCCTAGTGAGCCTTTCTAGTCAAGGGGGACCTTATAACAATTATGCGTTCTATCTATACAAAGACTGTTTGCGTTAGTTGTAAAGCTTGATACATGCTAAAGCGTAAGTTTACTAATTCATAAACCTGAAGGCCTGCATGGCTGCACGATTCTAATTTCTTGACTTATAAAAACGGGTGGTTTCTGATATGTTTGTAACAGTTAACCCCTAGGGTGGTCCAAAAAAGTAAAATTAAGAAATTCGTTTCTCCACAAGGCTGCCCCTGTTACATGTAATATAATGAATTTTATGACAATTTTTTTAAGTTAATCTGAGAATATTTAGGGGGAGCTATGACTTAACACTTTTAGGACAAATAGCGAAAAACAGCAAATTACTAGTTATTTTTGACAAATACGTCCATGTTTTATTTTTAGTTTTTTGACAGTCAGTTACAGGAAGTGAACAATAATAAAACAATTGAAAAACTGTTAATTGGTATCTAACATTAGTCTTGAAAATGTCTGAAGGATATAGTCAAACTGTGTATGCATAGCAACAGTTTACAATATTTTCCTTTTAGTGATCATCAGCTGTCATGGCTGCTTTGGATGGGTTAGGGGTACATCTGGCGGTGGCATTGGACAAACTGGTGCAGGAACTGCTTCTGATCTTCGTCGTTTGAGATCGTTTCATTGTATTTCTGGATGAGCGCAATGCCACATTTAGCTCTGTTATTAATCACCTTCATGGTTTGGACTCTTGCTTTCAACTTCTTGTAGGACTCGGTCATTTTCCCATTCTTCTGGGTCCTTTGAAAGAAAAATCTGAGCCTCCTCCTTCCCTGTGATGCTCATCAACTTGAAGAGGTGCATGGTTTGCTTGGTCACAAAGTTCTCGAGACTCCAAAAGCCATTGACTCTGGTGGCATTCATCCTCCACAGAGCCGATGGAGTATTGCAAGCTGGAGGTTGGATACCATGGCCCTCTTGACATTTGGGTCAACCCGACTGTCGAACAGTGCCATTGCTATGAGGAGTTCAGAAAGGTACCAAAGACGACGAGACAATGCTCTGGAGGCGGCATTGATACATCTTGAGCAGGCTAAGCATCTTGGAATCTTTCCTTGCAGCATACGTTGCCAGTGGAACAGGGAAGCTCTGTCAGTCTACTTTTCTCTTGGGCCGTCAACGTCAGCTGGTCTTGGAAGAGAAACATCTTCAGAGCATAGATAGGCCAACCTCGGGTCCCCTATAGTTGCGCCAAACAGATCTGTGAAGACAATGAGCACTGAGAACGACCTCCATGACATGATGGCGGCACCCAATCATCACGAGCTCATGACCCACTGCTTCTTCAAGAGCTTCTGAAAGAAATAGTCCAACACTACACACCAGCTAAAGATTGGACCTTTGGTGATGAAATGCACAGCCTACGGGAGTAGATGATATCATTTTACACAACTGCCATCAATGAGAATACAAGCTCCTCAATGGATACATGCATTGGACAATGTGGTTTCAAATACTAGGCCCTTTGTATCGATGCAGCCACAAACATAGCTCCACGATCTGGAAGATTGACCTCGTCTAAGGCGCCAGCAACCTCTGAATTAGAAACGGTGTTCCTCTAGAGATTATTTGTCTTTGAAGTAGAATTTGATGGAGCAAATGCTACTGCAACAGTTGCAGGCACTAGTAGGCCTGTACAGTGCAACTGTTACAAGTTGTTATAGTTCCAGTGAAACAGTGTGTTTCTCGTTAACGTTAACGATAACGAAAATGTTCGTTAACGAACAAAAAATGATTTCGTTAACGATAACTATAACTATAACTAAAAAATATAATTAACTATAACTATAACTATAACGAAAATAACACTAACGAAAATTCATTGCTATTTTCGTTAATACGATAAAAAAAGTGCAATATCAACTAACGTGAGAACGTGAAAATACGGCCGTTAACGAAAGCAAAATGATTCCTATGTTCGCCTTGGATGTCGGTGAATTCATATGGAGCGTTGTGTATTCATGAAGCTGAATGCACCAATTCGTCAAAGCTCTAAGCAAATTATTGTGTAACGCGTCTTCATAATTCAGTGTGATTTTCATTAACGATAACGGTAACGAAAATGTTTTCGTTAACGAAAGGAAAAATGATTTCGTTAACGATAACTGTAATTGTAACTAAAAAATAATATTAACTATAACTGTAACTATAACTAAAATGAAAAGCCATTAACTATAACTGTAACTGTAACTAAAATAAAATCTGTAAGGAGAATCACACTGCAGTGAAAACAAAATTCAGAACATTATACGACCAAAATTTCATCCGAAATGCGTGTATCAGAAAATTGTTGAAATCATAGCGACCCCTAAAACTACTCAGATTGATTCAATTTTTGGTATGGTTCTTCTGTATAAGCTTACATAGTGAAATAACGGCAGCCTTGTGGAGAGAGTTTTTTGACACTTTGAAATTTTACCATATGCACGTGGACCACCCTATTAACCCCTACAATACTAATCATGTATTTAGCTGTTGCGATTATAACAGTTAGATCCATCAAACGAAAATAGAAACTATAATTAACGGATGACAGAATGTTTGCCCTGGAAATGGCAATATGCTTCCTGACTTAACCCGAAAGGCAAAATGAACAGCCTAATTATTTGTCTGGCTGCAAACATATTATAGATCGTGTAGATAGTGTGACCTTTATGTTACAACGTGAATTTTTTTTATTTTATTCCGGATATTTCTATAGCGCCTCTCGAAGTCAACTACTACTCAGAGGCGCTCCCGACTACAGCATTTGATACTGTGTCGGAGTTTTCACGCCGAAGCGCCACGAGCAATTGCGAGTGAAGGACTTGCCCAAGGTCCGTACGCAGCGGCTAGAGTGGGATTCGAACCTGCAACCCTCTGGTCACAAGGCGCCGAACTTACCACTGAGCCACCACGCCCCACAATTGTATGTGAATTCTGCTCATCATAATTATTATGTCATTTTTTTCGAAGTCAAACTTCTGGCTGCTGTAGCCTACGTTTTGACAAATACTCGGTATTTGTTCAGAGTTTTAGCTACTTCATGTCGGTTTAGCTAACTCGGGTTTGTTTAATGCATAATAATCATGACATTGTGTTTGTTCAATATATACTATACGAGTGGAATAGAATGTCAAAGTGTACACGCCTGAACAGATACCATGGATCAAATAATTCGATTAAAATTAACACAATCTTTTTTTAAACTGGAACAAAACATAAATTTCAGAAGCTCCTAACATGCAGACTTCATGCAAACACGTAAGCGTCGACTTTACTACCCCAAATTTTTAAACAATCCACCGATCTTTCAAGACATATTGACATTAACTGCCTAAAATAATGTTCTATCTTTTCAAGCTATCTTTAAAATGGTTGACATAGATTTACAAGTCAATGAGATAAAATATGAGTAAAGCTAATTGCGACTTCTGTATGAAATAATTAAAGAATAAAGAGCATTTTACACCAAGCACTAAATTCATAATAAAAAGAAATGAGTACAAGTGCCTGTGTATGATTGTGAAATGGCTTTCATCTTTTTTCTCAAAGCATGTTCTTTTTTTCCAATATACGCTGAGCAATCGTTGCATAAAATATTTAAGTGTCTTATCATTTAGAAAAGGATTTTGTGTGGTCGATTTCTGCATACTGCGATCTTTCGAATATCGGGGGAGGAGTTGGTGACGAAGTAGCTCCAAAATGTGTACGATTTCTCACCTCACTCAAGTCCATGTATTCAGTGCCATCGGCTCCGATGATCTAAAGATTATCAACACAGTTGAACATACAAATACAGCTTTAATTGAAATTTATGTTGTACATGTAAATTTTAATATAGCGCCCCTAAAAGAAAAGTTGATCAGAGATGCTACTTGCGCTAAACAATATAAAATATCATTAGGGACATTCAGGGCCGGATTAACCACTCGGTGGGCCCTATGCTAATTATGCACGGGGCCCCTTGTCGTACTGAGCATGCAGTGTCAGCCTTAGGATATTTCGGGCCTCGTGCAGAGTATACTGTACGGGTCCCCATGACACAAGTAAAATTGCTTTTCATTGCTATCATTTTATTTTGGTAGATTAATTGTTAACAAGTACAATAAGTCAAATTTAACTATACACGAGAATTCTGGGATATTCACTCATTCATTCATTTGAGCACTTATATATCGCGCCTTCAAGGGGACTACTCAGAGGCGCTCCCGACTTCAGCACGAACATAAAGAACAGTTTTAGCGCAGTGTAGAAAGACTCGGATTGGGTTTTCGGGAGGAGACGCAGCTATAGAAGAAGTTGACTTTTATTTTATTGACAAAAGAGGAAATTTAATCGAAACCATAATATTATTATTAGGGGTCTTGTTAATGTTAAAATTCTGACATTTTCGGGCCCCCGAAGTTGCGGGCCCGTGCAACCGAACGGTTTGCACACCCCTAAGGCTGGCACTGGAGCATGGAATGATGGGGACACCGTAAAGACAATATTGTTTAGTAGTAGTAGTAGTAGTAGTAGTAGTAGTAGCAGTAGTAGTAATAGTAGTAGTAATAGTAGTAATAGTAGTAATAGTAGTAACAGTAGTAGTAGTAATAGTAGTAATAGTAGTAATAGTAGTAACAGTAGTAGTAGTAATAGTAGTAATAGTAGTAACAGTAGTAGTAGAAGTAATAGCAGTAATAGTAGTAGTAGTAGTAATAGTAGTAATAGTAGTAGTAGTAATAGTAGTAGCAGAAATAGTAGTAGTAGTAATAGTAGTAGTAGTAATAGTAGTAGTAGGAAAAGTAGTAGTAGTAATAGTAGTAGTAATAGTAGTAGTAGTAGAAGTAGTAGTAGTAGTAGTAGTAGTAGTAGTAGTAGTAGTAGAAGTAGTAGTAGTAGTAGTAGTAGTAGTAGTAGTAGTAGTAGTAGTAGTAGTAGTAGTAGTAGTAACAATAGTAGTAGTAGTAATAATAATAGTAGTAGTAGTAGCAGTAGTAATAGTAGTAGCAGTAGCAGTAATAGTAGTAGTAGTACTAATAGTAGTAGTAATAGTAGTAAAAGTAGTAGTAGTAATAGTAGTAGTAGTAGTAGTAATAATAGTAGTAGAAGTTATGGTAGTAGTAGCAATAGTTTTAGTAGCAATAGTAGTAGTAGCGATAGTAGTAGTAGCGATAGTAATAGTAGCAATAATAGTAGTAGCAATAGTAGTAGTAGCAATAGTAGTAATAGCAATAATAGTAGTAATAGTAGCAATAATAGTAAAAGCAGTAATAGTAGTAGCAGTAATAGTAGTAGTAGCAATAGTAGTAGTAGCTATAATAGTGGTAGCAATAATAGTAGTGGCAATAGTAGTAGTAGCAATAATAGTGGTAGCAGTAATAGTAGTAGCAGCAGCAATAGTAGTAGTAGCAATAGCAGTAGTAGCATTAGTAGTAGTAGCAATTGTAGTACTAGCAATAGTAGTAGTAGCAATAGTAGTAGTAGCAGTAGCAGTAGTAGCAATAGCAGTAGTAGTAATGGTAGTAGTAGTAGTGATAGTAGTAATAGTAGTAATAGTAGTAGCAGTAAGAGTAGTAGCAGTAATAGTGGTAGCAGCAATAGTAGTAGCAGTAATAGTAGTAGCAGTAATAGTAGTAGCAGTAATAGAAGTAGCAATAATAGTAGCAGCAGTAATAGTAGCAGTAATGGTAGCAATAGTAGTAGCAGTAGTAGTAGCAGTAGTAGTAGCAGTAGTAGCAGTAGTAGTAGAAATAGTGGTAGCAATAGCAATAGTAATTGCAATAGCAATAGCAATAGCAATAGCAATAGCAACAGTAGTAGTAGTAGTAGTAGTAGTAATAATAGTAGTAGTAATAGTAATAGTAATAGTAATAGTAATTGTAATAGTAATAGTAATAGTAATAGTAATAGTAATAGTAATAGTAATAGTAATAGTAGTAGTAATAGCAGTAATAGTAGTAATAGTAATAGTAATAGTAGTAATAGTAATATTAATAGTAATAGTAGTAATAGTAATAGTAATAGTAATAGTAATAGTAATAGTCATAGTAATAGTAATTGTAATAGTAATTGTAATTGTAATTGTAATTGTAATAGTAATAGTAATAGTAATAGTAGTAATAGTGATAGTGATAATAGTAATAGTGATAGTAATAATTGTAATAGTGATAGTAATAGCGATAGCAGTAGCAATAGCGATAGCAGTAGCAATGGCGATCGCAGTAGCAATAGCGATAGCAGTAGCCATAGCGATAGCAGTATCAATAGCGATAGCAGTAGCAATATTATAATTATAATATTATAATACTATTATTTTATAATAATAATAATAATTATTATTATTTTTTTTTATCGCCCGAGGTACGAAAATCCCTCAGGCTCTAAGAAACTATAAAAAGAAGTGTATTTAAGCTTGGAGCATAATTATTATTATTATTTTTATTATAATAATTATTATTATTATAATTACAAAGGTTTTATAGAGCTCCCCTTCAAGGTTAGGCATATATGCTCAGGAGCGCATGACAATCAACTTGTGCCGTGCTGCTCAAACTAGTTGTCAATCCATACAACACTGCATTTTTGCACTATATCTAAGGTTGTACGTTTCACATGTTTGTTGCAGTAGGCCTATATTGCCAACATGCAGTTACCGTAAAATTATGATCAAAATTCGAAACTGCTCTCCTCATTGTTAACAGCTCAGAAACACTTGCGACTTTTAGCAGCTGCAAACTGCTCAGAAACATTCATCAAATGAAATTAATTTAAGTAGGACTATAGGCGGCCTATCACTCTCAACACAGGTAGAGAAAATCAATCTTTATGGCTATTCATAAGCAGACATTGTAAGCAGGTATTGAATCTTGAATGAGCTGAAGAACAACCATTTTCTTAATTGACACTCGCCATTCGCTGGACAAGAATAAAACAGCTTATATTAAGTATGGCGATTTTGTCCCTTGCAAAAAGCTGGACTCGGAGTCTCGGACGTGTTGCTGCAGGTTTCTGATCCCTTTTGGAGCCAATACTCAATGGTGGCTGCTGTAATTGGCAACCATTCATATAGGTATCAGTCGACTGACAAGGAGGTTTTGTAAACTTAGACGAGCGCATTTCGTTTTCAGAGGGATGTCCAAGAATTGTTTAAGTAAGTTCAGTATTAATTGTGAGTCTCACCTAACGGGGCGTAATTTGGTCTAAGAAGTGGGGGGTACCAATTTCAGAAAGGTTCTAGGTATCGTGTACGTGTAAGAACATTAAAGCTAATTAAAACTTAAATCCAGGGAACCAATCGCGTGGGAATAAAAACAAAAGTAACGTCAGTATAGGCAATTAGGCATTGACAGAAAGAAGTTAAGTCAAAAGAAACGTATGTATTCAGCAGTTGGCAATTCAAATTTGCAATTTACTTAGTGCAAATTCTCGCATAAGCTGAAACTAAGGGCTAATAATTATCATCAAATAATTATCTGGTGTCATAATTTCTGTGTTTGTCCTATAGCATTCAGACTCAGGCCGGGGGCCCCCTGTAAGCGGGGGCCCCATGCTAAAGCATATTGAGCAATGAGCATACTGGTTAATCCGGCCCTGGGGACATTAAGATTGTAATGATTATTCAGATCAGCTGCAAGCACTGTAACAGTTGAGATAAGTAGAAAATTCATCTTGTTAGTTCCAGCCACTACTGAATATGCAATCGTTGTGTCATCTTTAAAAGGAAGAGCCTTCTGAAATCTGTTAAGGAGGCCGAAAGTGTTAACCCTTAGAAATAATTAAATCTTAACCCATTACTATGATTTTGATATTGTGGATCATTATCGTCTTCCTCGTCGTCTCAAGCACTGGTTGGTTGATATCTGGTCCTTCTCTAAATTGGTTTTGTACTTATCTTAGTTAACGCGCTAAATCAGTGTATTTAAATGGTAATTATTCATCTAGCAGGCCTACTTTCCTGGCATGTGGTATTCCACAGGATTCTGTGCTTGGTCCTCGTTTGTTTACATTATTCACCACACGACAAGGAATATTGTGACTCATCTGTGCAGCTATTGTCTGCTGTCTTTGATGAGGTACAATCTTGGATGGCGGCCAATAAACTCTTCTTTAACCTATCAAAGACTAACTTTCTGGTACTGGGCACTCCACAGCAACTTAAAAAATGTGATCGGTTTAAGTCATTGAAACTGCGTGACTCAATTGTTGAGCTGGCAAACGCTGCTCGTAACTTAGATGTTGTTTTCAATTCTACAACGTCTCTCACTGGGCGTGTAAACAGTATTTGTAAGTCATCATATACGTTCATTCGCGACGTACGCAGAATTAGGAAATATGTGCCCATATCTGCAAGGACATTTCTAGCAGATGCATTGGGTTTCACTGGCTGAGATTACTGTAAATCGCTTCTTATTAGTATCAATAAGTCAAACATCATGAAGCTGCAGAGAGTGCAGAACTCTTTGGCTAGAGAAACACAACTAATACATCCATATATGAACACATACCCCTGTGACTAAGTATTTTCATTGGGTTCCTGTTCAGCAAAGAATAGTTTCAAATTGGGGATCATAGCTTATGAAACTTTGAACTCTGGCCAGCCACAATCGTTGAAATCAGTTCTCATTACTCAGACTGGTCATTATTCAACGAGGTCATCTGATGATCTTTGTCTGGTCATACCTAAATTAAGAACTGTTCATGGTGAACGAGCTTTTTCGGTTGCTGGATCAACCTTTTGTAACTCCCCCCCCGTGTCTGTGCACCCTGCTCGGTCGCTTCTGTCACTTCGTTCTTAACTCAAAACCTACAGCTTTCAAATGGCTTATCCCTAAGTCTGGACCGATTACGGCTACGTTTTGATGTGCCATCGGTTGATGCCGTTAAATAGTTTCTCTGCTAATTGACGCTGTGATGTATACCACTGGTTACTGTATACATGTAAATGTCGTAACTACAATTGAAATTGCTCATCAGCCTTGTATAATTAACCTATTTTAAGTAATTATTAAAAGGGAATTGCCGTTAGAGTGGTGTTTAGCCAGATTTTATTATTGCTTGCCTGTTTCTTAGACGAAGCAGGACAATTTGGCTCAGTATCTGACTCGTGGCAACTTTGACTCTGATCACCTTTCGACGCCGAAGGAGTATGACCAAAACGTGCCGCTCTATCTGCAGAAAAAAACAAAGATGAAAGTTTACTATGCAGTATTACAGATCAGTCCTAGTGTGTGCAGAAACCCTAGAACTGAATGGCAATGGTAAAATTAATATTAGTTGGCTTGTTAGATAAACCCCTGTGATCCTCTTCTGAAAGTGTTTTCGTTCAGTATTGTTCACTAAGTAAAAGGAAAATCATCATTTAATTTCCTCCTTCATGATTGTGTTTAGTTAAATCAAATGAACATTTAATCCAGTTGTCATTCGAATGAAATCATTTAGATGAAACTCTTCAAGTGGTCTGTGTGCATATATATATATATATATATATATATATATATATATACAATGATCAGAAATAACTATTAACAAACTATTAAAGTTATGATTGGTTTCGAGCAATGTCATATATATATCATTGTGTATATATATATATTAGGGTGTTTTTATGGTACACGTGATATTTTCAACTCAACGATTTTTTAACGGCCAGTTAGAAATATCATGCCTATTCACATATGAACTCTATATCCGAAATTATAACTTGATAGCTGAGCATTTAGAACTTGCGCAAGGCGACCAAAATTAGGACCCGGTGACCTTCCTCGTTATGGAAGAAAATTTTGATAGCACGATGTCTATTCTTCATGCTTTCGATCTTCTTCTTATAGTTATTAATTATTATGTTAAATTAATGTGTTATTGCGCATGTGTGGTGTCAAAATTGAATAGAAAAAGACTTAGATTTGGTTGATTCGGAGTAACGAAGATTACTTCGGTTAACTACCAAGGGTACCTACACGAGGAGAAACTCTCAGGGTGTTGTTCAATTTTCGCACACAAAGGAATCAGAGTGTGGATGACATGGTGAAATAAACGGTCGCTCTGGTGCTTTCAATTTCGGAAAGAGCACGGATTCCAACGAGGCATAGGAATAATGTTTGGGATAAGCTTCGTAAGGAGTGGCAAAACATCAAGAAATGTATTTCGAGAAAGCCTGAAACTGAAGAGGGAAAGTGCGATGCTTCAAGGATTCCTTGCAGGATGTATTTAATAGTTCGCATCAAGATACCATGACCATAAGCAAGACAGAAGGGAATCGGCAGTTTTTTGAAAATACAGCGTGAGAAAGGACAAGGTTTCGATCCAAAGGTTCCCAAACTATCCACTGGGTCGGCAAGATCATGCCAGATTTTACCGGTATCTGGTAAGTATGTGAGCAAGTTATTGGCCATTCCCAGACTCCAGTCTGGGACTTCTGCTGTCATGGTAGATGGGTGTTTGGCCGAGATCAGAAGTTGGGGTTTGAAAGACAGAACCGTGGTCATGTGTTCGACACATTCAACATCGAGTAGGCTGACACGGGATGCAAGGCAACCATTTTCCATCAATCTGGAAAGCTTAATCAGGAATGGACA
Organism: Allolobophora icterica; assembly: GCA_963556255.1. Taxonomy (NCBI): domain Eukaryota; kingdom Metazoa; phylum Annelida; class Clitellata; order Crassiclitellata; family Lumbricidae; genus Allolobophora; species Allolobophora icterica. The sequence goes on along the minus strand of OY744604.1, from coordinate 4,641,915 downwards.
TCTTGAACCTTGCCTGTCGACATTATGTTTCTGAAATTGTTCTAGATGAGATGTTTTAACTGCATCATTCTGCAAGGTCTCCAGAATTGAAACTCTTCATTCACTTCCATGACTTCTGGCCCGTTAATCGATCAGGCCAGGTATCGCACAGCCATTTAAGACAAAGACGCATTTCAGGTACCCAGAGGCATTTCCCCGCGAGGGATGGATGGTATGTTACCACAACCTACATGAAGTAGGCCTACTGGTTCACCTGTTCGTCAATTCGATCTTCAATTCTTGAAGACAATCATATTTACCCAGATAAGGAAGTCTCACAGGTCGCTATAAGAGCAGTTTCCTGAGACCTTTGGTATTTGTCGGAGACTTTGGTTTGCCTCGACCTTTTGACGATTCAGTCACCGTCGGCGAAAACAGGGCATGGTCTACACTCTACACTCTACAGCATGCACAACAATCGGGGATCAATTCTTTACGAACCCCCAGAGACTTCCTCTAATACATTATCCACCTACAAAAGCACTACCCCATTTCTTCACTACTTCTACCACCAAACTTTTTCTGATCCTTGGATTGGATTGTTGGGTGACGCTATTCATTATGAAAACCGGCAACAATGGGAGTCAGAACAATCATACAGTGAGGCGAAATACATCATATAGGACCCTAAGAGTGACGAACGATGTGGCGGTGAAAGGAGTGGCTTTCATGCAGTTCTTCAATGAAGCCCTCTTCCGAAATGTAGCAATTTTGTTCTTAATATGGTCGAGTACCATCTAAAATAAATTCCCAAAGCACAAAAGGTAATAAATAAATATAAATGGCAAAGAACTCAAGGTTTTGCGTTTGATTTTCCTTGATTTTTTATGTTTAAGTGTTGAAATTGCTTCGATTTTTTAAACTTACAATGTATCACATTGTTTTCTAAGTGACAATTCTTCCCGGGCTTTGCGCAAGTTCTAAATCTATTATACTTTTCATATAATTTGGCAAATGTTAATGATTCCAAAGGTGGAACACAAAAATTACCTGGCCGATATAAAATTTGAGACTTCAAATTGTAGACACACCCTAATATATATATATATATATATATATATATATATATATATATATATATATATATATATATATATATATATATATATATATATATATATATATATATATATATATATATATATATATATATATATATATATATATATATATATATATATATATATATATATATATATATATATATATATATATATACAATGATCAGAAATAACTATTAACAAACTATTAAAGTTATGATTGGTTTCGAGCAATGTCATATAATTTTGTCACATGGCTCGGCTCCAGTGAATAACTTCACGTGGACCTGAGTAAAATTTATGTTCTTCAGATCATAGCTACATATAGATATAAGTGCATATAAATCTAATGTTATGAAACTGTTTATAATTTTGCAACTCTTTTTTATGTTCTACTGATATTGCGCTACTTTTCCCCACCGTATGCATGTGTTGGGTAAAGTATAAGCGTTTGTCACGTGGTAATAAAGACTAGTTACTTACTTGCTGATTACTCAGTTACTCAAAATGTCAAAATCGCAACATCTGAGGTAGGCCTACGAGTGTCTTTTTAAAAAGAAAATATCGAATACGTTCTAACCATCTTTCTTCTTTTGAACTTTTCCGTAGACAGGAATTTCGACACCAGCTAATAATACGGTAGACAAACGTTTTGTTGCTTAGAGAGTGATAACGACTTAGTTAACAACAAGAAACAACGAACAGTCTACGATGCGGAGTTAATAAAACAGAATAGCTTTAGTTAGATCCATGTGCAAGTTTTTTGCTTTTATGCAATATTACTTTATTCACTTTTACGTAAAGCAGTAGGCCTACGTGAAACCCATTTAGGCCTACTGCGTAAAATTAATTTAATTGTATCTAAGTAGGCTAGATTACAAAAGACTGGACTACAAAAGATTACAAAATGTAATACATAACTTTTGCAGATGAATTCCACGGGTCTTTTGGATATAAAAATATGAATATGAAACAGGACCGTAGTGCGATACTTTAAAAGAGTGGAGATTGAAATAATTATAGAATATTTTTATATTTAAAACTTCATTGTTTTGCATCTCATCTGCAATTGACCTATTTCTTTCAAGTCATTTATCAAACAGCTAATGTGAAAGTTATGTAAAATTGCCACAGGGGATAAATTATTCATTAATTTTTTAACTTCTTTACGCAGATTTTGTAGGCTTTTTAACACTCCATGAGTCTATTCATGTCAGGATAAATTGACTGTGGAGTTACTAGGATTATTGATGGGAGGAGTGTATTGTTACCAAGACTAAAACACTCCTGCTGGTGATTAAAAACTCCAGTGCAGTTGATTCTTCCTGGGACCAAAAACCCGTGGAGTTGATTCTTCCCAGGACAAAATGAATGGGGAAGTTGATTCTTCCTGGAACCAAACGACTTGTGGAGTTGATTCTTCCTAGGACAAACTGAATTGGGGAGTTCATTGTCTTTTCGACTGGTGGAGTTTATTCTTCCTAGGTGAAAATGACTTGAGGAGTTGATCTTCTTGGGACCAAAAGACGGAGTTGATTCTTCTTAGGACAAATTGATTGGGGGAGTTTATTGCTTTTACCACTGGTGGAGTTTATTCAACCGGAATCAACTCCACAAATCATTTAGTCCCATGAAGAGTTGATTCTTATTAGGACCAAATGATTCGTGGAATTGATTCTTCCTAGGGCAAATTAAATTGGGCGTTTATTGTTTTTACGACTGTTTGGAGTTGATTCTTCATATATAGGACCAAAAGATTCGTGGAGTTAATTCTTCCTGGGACAAATTGAATGGGAAGTTTATCGCTTTTACTACTGGTAGAGTTGATTCTCCCTGGAACCAAATGACTTGTTGCGTTGATTCTTCCTAGGACAAATTGAATAGGGGAGTGAATTCTTCATAAGAATGAGGGAATTTATTGTTTTCATTATTGGTGGAGTTGATTCTTCCTGGGACCATGTAACTTGTGGAGTTGATTCTTCCTAATCGATTACTTACCCAGCTCTGATATCCATAGCCAACACAGTCAACTAATGAAAGATTGCAATTGACCAAACATGACTGAAGCGTGTTAGGTATTGGCGAGAGAAAGTAACCAAATATGTAAGTGAATTTATAATTATCAACGCGTGAAGGTTGTCAGAAGTCGTCCACGGTATTTGTCAAGTCAAACGACGAACTGCATCAAATACCTGTTCCAACTATGGCATAGAATCAAGTTGGAGTTGATTTATGCACTTTACCAAAAATCGCAGATGGCTATGTGTGTTTTGCAGTTGCAAAATCCACAAATAATGTAGCAATGATTCTGCACGATCTTACCTGCAGACATGGATGTACGCGAATTTAAATCAAGAACCAAGGCCGCGAGTTTGTGAACCAAATAACCACTTGGTTATTTCAATCAACAGGAATCAACTCCACAAGTCATTTGGTCCCATGAAGAATCAACTCCACAAGTCAAAATTATGGTCCATAGAAGAATCTCCACAAGTCAATATAATAATAAACTCCCTATTCAATTTGTCCTAGGAAGAATCAACTCCACCAGTCGTAAAAACAATGAATACCCCATTCAATTCGTCGAAGGAAGAATCAATTCCAAAAATTATTTGTCCCATGAAGAATCAACTCCACTGGAATTTCTAGTCACCAATAGGAGTGTTCTAATCCTTGTAACAATACACGTCACCGGTCAATTAATCCTAGTAAGTATTAATTCCACAGTCAAAATATCCTGGAAAAAAATTTACTCCTGGAGTGTTAAAAAAGGGAGAGTCTACTCAGCCTACTACACCGGGCGACGTCAGCAGCCTCGGCGGTCAAAATATGTCGATAAACACTCGAACTTCTAGTATCCTATAGGTCTTATTAACGCTTTCTTATGATTTCACTGCGCTTTGGTGGCAACCTGGGATACTTTCATCGAGATTAAAAGTGCTACTTTATGAGGTTTGTTAAGGGAGACACAATATATTTTATAACTACGAAGAAACTTTGTGATCTGTTATGCTGTGTTTACATGTATATGTACAGCCTATTATTCCATTGTGGCGCATAATTGTCAAGGATTGACCTGAGATGATGAGTTTATGCGCTGGTATGAACCAGGGTGTTTAGAAGCACTACCGGGCCATCAAAACACACCAGTGATTATTCAAAGTATATTAGTCTTTTCCGACTAAGCTTAATAATGTATGTAGGCCTACAAACTTACGAAAAATATAGTCTCTGTGTAGTATTACAGTGTTCCATGATATAACTCTTCTATACGTTTGGCCGAAAGCGTTCAATTGTACAAAATATCTCTATGTTTATCTTAAAGCGTTCAAGATTCTAACATGTCTTTAAACTATCTTTAATGCACTAAAGCGATGGCCGCTCCCACCCACAGGCCCCCCAAAACTGTACAAATGACTCACGACAACCCATTTGTCGAAGTGATGGCAGTTTCCGGTTTGTCCTTGACCTGCGACGTTGCAAGAGAAGAATTCTCTTCAGCGACCGGTTGAGTTCAATTCGTATACAGTATTGACCCAACGCGCTTCCGTCGTTCCTCGTCCGTCCGTTGCGTAGTTTCGCGACCACGTTATCGGTTGACGCCCAATACTCCGTTCCTTCACCAGAACGTCGAAGAAAACTAGACTTCTCTGGCGGAAGTCCAACAGCACCCGTTGGCGCTGTCAATGTCGACCTCGGTTCCACTTCGACCATTTGTCCGTCCGTAGAAAACGTCTCAGACCCGTTCCGTCGTCACGCCCAAGAAAACGTCTGCGACCATACGTCCGTCTGTAGTACACGTTCCGAACTCCGTTCCGTCGTCACCGTTGAAGACTACGCCCACGACCTGCAACTCCGTTGACTGGATTCGTCTGACGCTCCTCATCGACCTCTTCCGTTCGACACGTTCTTGTTCACTCTCCAGTTCGACCGACTGTGTCGACCGTCTGAGTTAAACTGATCTCTCGTCGGCTCTCTCAGCCAGACTGTCTTTCTTTCGTAGATCACCCCTGTCGGAGATGTACCTTGACCTAGCCCATGCCTTTTTGGACCCCGCGGCCATCGACGAATATCGCTGTATTAGCTATAACCTTATATTTACAGACCTACGCTCCCTACATTCGTTACAGCGATATATCTACGCTGTGTCCCAATTGAACTGATACCCTTTTTGTTTTGGCAATAAATCTGTCAATTCTAAATATAATTCAATAAAATTCCACAGATTGAAAGAGGGATAAATTATAAATATGTTCTGAAAATCTCATTAAATTCTGTCAACAGTTTCCAAAGTTATGAACATTCAACTTTGGACAAACAAAATTCGAACTTTCCAACATGTAAAAAGTCATTTTTAAAATTATTTCTATTAAAATTTACAATTCGACAAAAACATCAAGACATCAACATTTTTAATTAATTTGAATCAAATGTCCTTCAAAGTTGATGTTAAAAATGACCGCCATTAGCTCGAGTACATGCTCTAAGGCGATCTCGCCAATGTTCATTGATTGCACGATCAACAATTTCTTGATCAAAACGATTCCATTCCTGCACAACTCGCTGTTTCAGATAGTCAATGTCGCGTATACGCGGGTTTGGGGTAAACACGTTCTTGAAGGACGCTCCATATCTTGTAGTTGAGTGGATTGAGATTATGGCTACTGGAGGACCAAAGAGTGGGTGAAAAAAATCTGGAGTTTCTCTTGACAGCAGATCCACATTTTCTCTTGCTCGGTAAGCTGGATATACTGTGCTGCAGGAATATGAAATTTCTTCAAAAACCTTTTTGTTCCGTAATGTTTTTCTTGTCTTAAAATTTTAATCAAGCTCAAGTCATCTTCACTGAAAACCATTTTCTTTTATTATCGTCTGCTTAAATGGAAATGAAGTCATTATGACGTCAAACCTTGTTAGTAAGTAAGGTATGCAGTTTGCAACAAAATAATTTTGTCTTTTACATGTTGGTGAGTTCGAATTTTGTTTGTCCAAATTTGAATGTTTATAACTTTGGAACCTGTTTACAGAATTTAATTAAATTTTCAGAAAATATTGAAAATGTATTCCTCTTTCAATGTAAGCTAGATTATATACACCTTATACTTTATATCTTATAGGCGTACGCTTATACCGACCTGCATTCATATATCTAAAGTCCTTATCTTAGCTACAAACGACATATATATATATATATATATATATATATATATATATATATATATATATATATATATATATATATATATATATATATATATATATATATTAGTCTATAGCTGAAATACCTCCTATGCTACTGTTCCTATAGGCCATTGTCTATAAAGCCTAACGGTTTCGTACCAAGGTCAACTCGTGACAGTAATGACTAAGAAGCCCATTAATCATAGCGATAATCTGGAAGGTTCCGGATTGCATATAGGTCGCTTCAGTCATTCTCGATTTCATCATCTGTTTATCTTCATCGAGTCGTAAACCATTACTCTTGGTATTGCTCTGCTTACTTGTCTATGATTTTCAAACATGTATTTCTAAAGTTACATGATTGTTTTTGTTACAATCAAACTGCCGAAGCACGTGTATTTTGTTTTATGTGGGCTTTGCTACGTTCTCTATCTCCACAGTTGCTCTGTTATCCCCCACACTGTTCAATTGTCGAGCCTCTGCTTCTTGTCAATTGTCATGTCAGTGATATCCAAATTTACGCCAACGAAGTCGAACCTAAGTTCATCTCCGGATAATTAAGTCAGGGTTACTACCAGGAGTTTTCTCGCCTGCATAAATGATAATTGATGCCTGCATTATAGAGTTCGTCCCATGTGCCTAAGCCTTTACCCTGATAATTCTTAGCTCATATTGTGCGACTGTTGCACCAAACGAATACGATCGGTATCTACTTCAACCTCTGCACTGTGACAATCACTCTCTGCCAGTAATCACAGAGTCATGTTTAGCTCAAGCTCTGGAGCATCGGAAAATCATTCTGGTAGTAGGTTCCGTTTGTGTGTGCATGTATGTATGGGGGGGGGGGGTAGAGTAATGGATAACACACTGGCCTGAAGAGCAGTAGGTAACAAGATCGAATCCCGTAGCCCCGTAAGGTTTATTCAGCCTTTCACTCGCTAGGTGGCAGCAGTGGTATAAACAGTTATATTCGACTCCTGTAAAACTGTTATCATGTGCTTCTACTGTATGCATGTATGTAAGGCGCCCTGCGTGGCTACCGTTTCTAATATTTGTATATTAACTTACAGCGCAGTGGGGTTAGCAGGCGCTTAAATAAAGAAAAGATCATTATTTACTATTATTATTATTATTATTATTATTATTATTATTATTATTATTATTATTATTATTATTATTATTATTATTATTATATTATTATTATTATTATTATTATTATTATTATTATTATTATTATTATTATTATTATTATTATTATTATTATTATTATTATTATTATTATTATTATTATTATTATGTATGAAAAGTTCTAATTTAAAATGGAAGACTGTCTTGTGAAAACAGTTCAATACATGAGACTGTGTCTGTGAATCGTTGAAAGGCATCGCAGGACCAACGAGTTTCATGCATCAGCGCAGGAACGCGCATTACAGTTCTGCATCATGGCTCAACCAAAGGCTCATACCTGAGGAGAGTTGGCTGTTATTTGTTATTTTTTTTAGTGGAGACCTTATGTGATGTATTGCTATGAAATGACAAAAACAATATTTAAAAGGTTTGTTAAGTGTGTTCGAAATGCGAATTCACTGTCCGAACTGAGCGGATTTGCAGTTTTGATAGCGGAAAAGCAGAGCGAGCAAGGCCAATGTTGGAATGTGATGGGAGAGAATGATATAAAGTGGGCCAGTGGAGTTTACGTGAAAATTCTTCAGGCTGCATTAATCCTATGATATTTTCACTAACTTGCAGACATTATATTTTAAGTATAATGCCAGCAGAATGCTTTGTTATGACTGACTGCATTCATTTGGTCCTAGGAAGAATCAACTCCACGAGTCGTAAAAACAAAAAGTTCCCCAATCAATTTGTCCAAGGAAGAATCAACTCCACCAGTCATTTGGTACGATCTCAAACGAAAACACTCCTGTAGTATTTATTCGCGGGCTGGAGTGTTTTTCTCATAATATGAATTAACTCTCCAGTCATTATATACTAGGATAAAGACACTCCGGGAGTCTTTTGTGTGGGAGTCTGTTCAGCCTACTACACCGTTGTCTAACTTCTAATAGTTATTATGAGTGACTTAAATATTCATGTAGATGTAGCTAATCACAGCTCTTTGGCATTTCTTGATATGTTGGAGGGTTTTGACATGCAACAGCTCATTACCTTTCCTACGCATAACAAGGGTCACACTCTTGATGTCCTGATAACTCGTTCTGATTCTAAATCACTTCATTCGGTTACTTCTGTTGAGTCATATTTTTCAGATCATGTTGCATTTTCTCCAAATTTGATTTCTCATTTAAAGAGCCATCAATTTATAAAATTGTTAAATTTCGCCCCTGGCATAAAATTTATTTAAATAAGCTAAAGACTGATATCTTGGCATCTCCGTTTTGGCTATCTCCTGAACATACAGCTAATGAGCTGGTTTTGCAGTTTCAGTTTACTTTAAGTGAGCTGCTTGATAAGCAAATTCCTTTTAAAACTAAGAGGGTTGTAGAGCGCACACCACAGCCTTGGTTCAACTCTGCCATTTCTGATGCTAGGCGTCGAAGAAGTCAATTGGAGCGATGGTGGCGCCACTCTCGTCTGCCTTCTGATCACATTAAGTTTAAGCAACAGTGCAAACTTGTGCGAAAACTTGTTTCATCTGCAAAATCTGCCTTTTTGACTAATTTAATTGCTGAAAGTTCTGCATCACCAAAAGCCTTGTGGTTGGCCTTAAATAAATTGTTACGTAGGGAGAAGTTACATTTGTTCCCTACAGTACTGTGTGCTTAGCTGCCAATGATCTTGCAAGTAAATTCTTGACCTTTTTTGCTGACAAAATTTCTGGTATACGTCTTAAATTGGTCAGTTCTTTTGCATTGGACAAATTCCTCCATCCAATTTCTGCACCTCCTGTCATGGACTACTTTCTGCCAACTACTCTTGCAGAGGTTCGAACACTTATCTTTTCCTCGCCTAACAAAACTTGTCTGCTTGACACCATTCCTACCTGGTTTCTGAAAGAGTGCTTTGATGTCTTGGGTCCAACTATTACATCAATTATCAATTTCTCATTGCTTGAGGGGTCTTTCCCATCTGCTTTTGCTCATGCCATAGTTCATCCGCTGCTTAAGAAATATTCTCTTGACCCTGATGACCTGTCAAATTATAGACCCATCTCAACCTTGAATTTTATATCTAAAATCCTTGAACGGATAGTCATGAATCGCATGCAAACTCACCTATCATCAAATTCACTAATATCCCCTTTTCAGTCGGCTTATCGTAAGTTTCACGCAACAGAATCTGCACTTCTTGCTGTTCATAATGACATCATATGCTCAATGGACAAGGGTAAGGTTACAGCACTTGTTCTTCTTGACTTGTATGCTGCTTTTGATACTGTGTATCATTCTCTTCTTCTTCATCGCCTTAAGCACGGGTTTGTGATCTCGGGTCCTGCACTAAATTGGTTTAGTACTTATCTTAGTCCACGCACTCAATCAGTGTATTTAAATGGTAATTATTCAGGTAGTACTTTGTTGGCATGTGGATGATACTTAGAGATAGTGGAAGAAACCACAGGGTTCTGTGCTTGGTCCTCTTTTGTTTACATTATACACCACACCATTAGGAACATTGCTGGGTAATCATTCACTGGGATATCATTTCTATGCTGATGATACTCAAATCTACATTTCATTTGACAGTCTGTCATGTGATTCATCTGTGCAGCTGTTGTCTGCTGTCTTTGATGAGATACAGTCTTGGATGGCGGCCAATAAACTGCTCCTTAACCCATCAAAGACTGAATTTCTGCTATTTGGCACTCCGCAGCAACTTAAAAAATTTGATCAGCTTAAGTCATTGAAACTTGGTGACTCAACTGTCGAGCTGGCTGATAATGCTCGTAACTTAGGCGTTGTTTTCAATTCTACCATGTCTCTCACCAGCCATGTTAACAGTATTTGTAAGGCATCATATATGTTCATTCGTGATATTCGCAGAATTAGGCGTTATGTGCCCATGTCTGCTAGGATATCTCTGGCAAATGCATTGGTTTCCAGTCGCTTAGATTACTGTAACTCGCTTCTTACTGGTATCACTAAGGCAAACATCCTGAAACTGCAGAGAGTGCAGAACTCTTTGGCTAGAGCCATAACTAATACATCAAAATGCGAACATATTACCCCTGTGCTTAAATCCTTGCATTGGCTTCCTATTCAGCAAAGAATTATGTTCAAATTGGGGCTCATCGTTAATAAAACTTTAAATTCTGGCCAGCCACAATACTTGAAATCAGTTCTTACTCCCCAGACTTATCATTATTCAACACGGGCATCTGATTATCTTTGTCTTGTCATACCTAAATCCAGAACTGTTCTTGGTGAACGAGCTTCTTCAGTTGCTGGACCTAGTTTTTGGAACTCTCCCTGTGTCCGTGCGCTCTGCTGAGTCGCTTGTGTCATTTCGTTCCCAACTTAAAACTTACCTCTTTCAAATTGCTTATCCACCATAGGCTGCCTCTCTGTCTTACGGACTGACCTTCTGGATATCGACCTGATTACGGCTTGGTTCTGGTGTGCCATCGGTTGATGCCTTGTGCATTAGACACCGGCGCAATAGAAGTTTACTAATTATTATTATTTATTATTAACGCACTAGGCATCAACCAACGACGCACTAAAACCAAGCCGCATTCAGGTCAACAGCCAGACCCTCAGTCAGTTGACAGAGAGGCAGACTATGGTGCATACGAGAGGCCATAAGTTCATACATATCCCACAGTCACGACAGACCATCGAGGTTTCATCAGGAACTTATTTCCTAGAATTGTACCTTCGAAGGCAACGCTGATTGCAATTCGCGTTAAATGAATACCTGACAAATAACATCAATAATTTGATTTAGAAATTAGTTCTGCTCACTCAGACCTGGTGACTTCTTGTGTACTTCAGAGTAGACCGGAAATCCCTCTAGCAAAGGCCTTTCATTTTGAATGAGAAATGCTCCTGAAAACCAATTAAACACAGGTAGTACAGCAGCAGATTAAGCATAATCTCATTAACTGGAGGACAAGTTCCTGTATCCATTCGTTCTTCTCGGTCTCCTGTGTCATTTCAGACTCACTTAAGACTCACAGTTTCCAGTTAGCTTCTCTACAATGTGCTGCTATTCTCTTTCAGGTGACTGACATTCTGGATAGTCACCTGACTGCGGCTTCACGTTGGTGCGCTATAGTTAGAGGTTTTGTGCATTAGACAATGTATAGACAATGTCATATATATCTGTATATACAAATATCTATCTATCTATCTATCTATCTATCTATCTATCTATCTATCTATCTATCTATCTATCTATCTATCTATCTATCTATCTATCTATCTATCTATCTATCTATCTATCTATCTATCTATCTATCTATCTATCTATCTATCTATCTATCTATCTATCTATCTATCTATCTATCTATATATCTGTCTATCTGTAATAGACTTATAAAGCGGCCGTTCTAGAAATCTACTCCGCAGAGCTCCCAACCCAGCCCCGATCAAAAAGAAAGGTCTTAAGAAGGCCATAGAAGAATCGGAAAGATCCCTAGGGATTGAGCGAAGCAACACAGGGAGGTCACTCAAGACGGCAGGACCAGCCATAATAATGCCCTACTCTGCGCTATGGCAGTACGAGCATATGGGGCAACAAAGTCTCGCCGAGAGGCCCAATGCAAAGAACGGCGCCACGCACAAGGGAAATTACAATAAAAACTAACAGAGATAAGATACAATGCCACACCATTAAGAAAACCGTGTAATGCATGCATGAATATATACTATATATATATATATATATATATATATATATATATAGTATAGTTGAGTTTGCGATAACACATTTTGGTAAGTAAAGGCTGGTTTAAGTGGCAACAGGTCCATGCACCTGTCTAGTAGCTGGAGGGTCTAGAATACTAGACACTCCGGTTGAAAGAGGGAAAGTATAAGCAGAAACCAAGGAACGAAGAACTGAGACGTTGAAAGAAGACGGACGGATAAATACTGTAGCGATCCTGTTATGTAAAATTCGGAAGACGATAGTTGTTGTTTAACTATAAGACAATGCGGTTCAGTTGATGTAATTCGCCCAGTGATGGGCAATCATCATCATCAGTTCCTGACGCCAGCCATTTGGCGGCGATGGATACGAATAAATGATCTCCATTGTCCTCGGTCATTTGTCAAGTCAATTGCCCCCCTCAATGTTAGTCCAAGTGATGTTATGTCCTCAGTTATATTATCTATCCAGCGTAGTCTTGGTCTGCCTTTGTGTCTTTTCCATTCGAATCTTGCATGTAGCGCACTGTGTGGGATTCTGTCAACTGGCATTCTCTCTACATGTCCAAATGATGGGCAATAGTTAACTAAAAAGTTGCTAACTTTTAGTTTAACTAAAAAAATTTAGTTGAGGAAGAAGTTTAACTAAAAAAAATAGTTTATTTAAAACCATAGTTTAACTAAAAATTTTTAGTTGCTAACTAAAAAGTTTAACTAAAAAAATCAGCAATGTGCAACTATTTTTCCACAGTGAACATTGAACACTGTCAGAAAAAAACCATTTTAACACTGCATGGTTTTAGCATTAACAGCCTGTGTTTTCAAATTCATATACTACTTACAGTACACATGTAACTCTATGCCAGAACAGTACACATTGCATAGTTTGAAGGTGAAATTGTCACTGACGTTTCGCATTATTACAGTTCACTTAACGTCTTTTATTGTAAAAATGTTTGTCGTAAAAAGTTGGAAAAAAGTTGGAAAAAGTTTAACTACTTTTTTTAGTTTAGTTAACTAATTTCCAAAATCAGTTGCCAACTTTAGTTAAACTATTTTTTTAGTTGGAAAATAGTTTTAGTTTAACTTTAAAAAAATAATGTAGTGCCCATCACTGAATTCGCCAAACCTTAAGTTTTAGCGAATGAAACCGGATTCTGAATAGTTCTGACGATCGGTAGTGTTTCAGTGACGATCTTGTGCAAATTTGACTCCACGTAACATGACATAAAAGCATATTTATATATATATATATATATATGTGTGTGTGTGTGTGTGTGTGTGTGTGTGTATACCGGAGTCAAATTTGCATAGGATCGTCACTGAAACACTACCACTGACACGACGCAGCACTGGTGAAGAAGCTGGAGCCCTGTGTCTAGCTTTCAGATAGCGCTCTAATTGGAGATTACGATATATATATATATATGTGTGTACTCCGGATAACCGGATTTGGGTCTCCATTTGGTGTCTCCAGGCCTCTCTGACACGACGCAGCACTGGTGAAGAAGCTGGAGCCCTGTGCCTAGCTTTCAGATAGCGCTCTAAAAATTAGAGATCACGATTTGAACCCATATGAGATCTCTCTTCGTATCACATTGAGCAATAAATAAATGAACTTTGTCAAGTGAGCTTTGCTTATGTGAGTCCTTCAGCATGGAACAGTCTTCCCCAGTCACTTCGCCAAGAGCTTCTTGTCCTCTCTCCTGTTCAGTTCCGCAGACGCTTGAAAGCCATTCCTTTTGCCGGTTTTGGCAGGTTGAGAGCGCCGCTGATTTGAGTGACGCTATATAAATGTTAAATTACGATTACGAACTTAATTTCTACTTTGGCTAATATCAGTTACTCACAAACTGTTCTGTTTAACTTTCCTCTCATAAGTGATGTTTACAAGAACAATAATAGAACTTTAGCTCAGCGATGCAGTGGGCGAATATGAAATGATGATGAACAGGCTTTAGATAAGTTCAACAGCCTAAAGAGAAATCAAATATATCATCCGACAATTAGCGTCAATGCTCCAGCGCTGCATCCGAACTATTGTACTTGGACGAATCTCAGGTTCCGATTGATGTACTGAAACATGGCTAAATGGTCGATTGAGAGCCATAGGTATAAATGACAAGTGTGTGGCTATGAGCTAAAAACTAAGAAGTCTCTCCTTTTGCTTGTTTGCTTTTATTCAGAACATATATACAATGTTACAAAGGCAGTTGTTAATTAGCCTGAATTCTAGCTTCCATGACTGACTCATCGGATCTGGATTGGATTTCTCTAAAGGAATATAATCTTGACAGGAATTTAGCTCGAAGAAATCATCGATTCAGATTATTACTGTCCGGCGCTACATAAATCATTGCATGAGAGACACTTGCATCTGCCCTTAAGCTACACTAGCGGCAGTCAAGTTCGAAGAGGTCACTATTTTCAGACAATACTTGCCGTTAACATGTGCAGGAAATAAATGTAAAATGTACACGTTTTTTTTTATAAATCTACCGTATGGCATCGACCCTGGTCATTTTTCAATGAATTGATCGGGTGAGATCCTTCACCACCGCTGCCTGTTTGAACAGTTAAGGTCCCCGTGTACAGACCGTGTTAGTTCGAGATTTAAATCTCTAAATAAGCCACCTTCGGGAGAAGAACCGCGATCCGCACACTCTCTAATAAGGGACGCAGCCTACCCTCTAACGGTCTAACCGATGTAGGTCAGAAATAATGTTACCTTACAATGACACTTGTCTATTATCTGCATATAAATTATTGTCTCAGAAATCATTTGACAAAAAGTACTTACAGGAAAATATTTACTGTAGCAAACACAATCACAATTACACATCTATTAATAGATTATTTCGTTAGAGGCCCAAGTTGAGCCGATAGCTCCAAACAAATTTCTACTCTGGTGGGATTTGAACATCTCTTTGAATAACAGCTAAACAGGCTAACCAATTCACAATCGCGTCTACCATTTGCCTAAAAGAAACTGGAAATTTATCGTAGAATATCGGCCAAGATTTTCAATCCATAGGCATCGCTTGCTATTCAGTTTCCGAATAAATGAAACGATTAAGCCAATGTCAATTAATGCATTGGTTCTTACCATCATCTCTGGCTTCTGCAGCAAGTCTTCTTTGCTGAAAAAGTGGCGTTCCTTAAAAAAAACAGAAGCCATTGGGCAAACGCTTGACTTCATTTTACGACGTAACAGTTTAAATAATGGTTTTCTTCCCTATGAAATTTATTGAACTTCTTAACGTCGTTGATACAGACACTAGTAAGTATTTTTAACAAGCACACGTGTGTATGCTATTTACGTATACGTATGTAGGCCTATGCAGTGGCGGCGATCTTGTTTGACAGGTGGGGGGACACTTTAGAAATTATCTGGTCAAAAAAAGAGTGTTGACCTGAACTGGTCAAAAAGAGGTCCAAACAATTTTTTCGCGCTCACGCGCGATAAAATTCATTCTATAAATTTTTTTTCGCGCTCACGCGCGATAAAAGATTATGACCTTTTTTGGCTGTTTCTTGAAAATTTGGGGGGGGACAAATGTATGGTGTGTCCCCCCCACTCTGAAAGGTGGGGGTCTTTCAGGGCTCGAAGTGGGAAACAACAGGTGCCGGTATGGCTAAAAGAACCATTCTCCTCCCCTTCCCTCCCTCTCTCCTCCCCTCCCCTCCCCTCATGCTCCCTTCCCCTCTCATACCTACTTTCTCCCTGCCCTCCCTTTCCCATCCAGCCCTTCCCCTTCCCTTCCCTTCCCCTTCCCTTCCCTTCCCTTCCCTTCCCTTCCTCTCCCCTTCCCTTCCCTTCCCCCAACCTTCCCCCTCCCTCCCCTACTTTCTCCCTCCCCTCCCCTGCCCTCCATTCCCCTTCTAACCCTTCCCTCCCTTCGCCTCCCTTCCCCTTCCCTTCCCTTCCTCTCCCCTTCCCTTCCCTTCCAAACCATTAAAGCGGGGGCCGGGGGTCGTCCCCCGGAAAAAATTTTGAATTCTACATTGCCGTAGGTGAGTTCTAGCACTTTTCGGAGAAATTTAACTGGTTTCTTGTCAAGGTTTCGTCGTAAGAAACTATTTAAAATTCACGAGACTGCAAGGCTTATATAATTGCGCAGTAACTGACTTTTCTCAAGTTTTACTAGTTACACAAGATGGCTTTGCGAATTTTTATGAGCATTCCGGATTGCTAAAATACACTATTGACCCAGTATGTTTTGAGTAGGCCTACGTGATACCTGCCAGAGGTAGCATCTAATCAGAATTAAATATTTAAATTTACTTAATCCAGATGTGCCAAGTCGTTACAAATAATTTGGCTGTACAATGATGTAAATTATAATTGTTAGAGAATGTAAGTAAGAACAGGTAGGCCTATTATTATAGGCGCCAGTGACAGTGCCGGCCTTAGGGGCGTGCGAACCGTGCGGTCGCACGGGGCCCGCAATTTATGGGGGCCCGAAAATGTCCCAGAAAAATAACATGAACAAGACACCCTAATAATATTATTATGGCTTCGATTAAATCTTCTCTTTTGTCAAAAAAATAGAAGTCAAATGGTACAAGCAATTTAGTCTGTTTCAATATAATATATACAATGATCATGTAGGCCTAATATTTTAACTTCTCTATATCCCAGAATTCTCGTGACGAGAAATAAAAACTGTCGTTACAATGGGATGCGATTACAGTAAGTACCTTGGTAGTGACCACTTTATTATTTTATGCTCTTAGCCTAAAGTTTAAAGTTACAGAAGTAATTTATAATAATTTTAAGGGTTATGTAAATAGAAGCTGTTTGGTTAGTGACAGATAATTTCTTGGATGACGTGAATATGCGCGGAACACATGTAGGCCTACGTGATTCTAGCAGATAATTTATTTCCCGTTTAGGCTAGTTGGTTGTTAAAGGAGCCATGAAATGTCCAGAGTTACCGTCAATGCATAAAAGCAGGCATACTAATTTATTCGCGAGTCGTATACTTTTCCATTTCCAAGGTCGAAAATTTACAGGTCGACTTAGCCTATACGCAACGTGGACTTGTGCGCAAGTACATATAGGTCCCTAAGGCACTTTTATTATTTTATTTTTTCTCTTACATTTTCAAGGAATTTCTTTTTTATGGTTTATTATTTTACACACACATGTGTGTTGTTATATATAATATTTATAAGTATACGTATGTTTGTCAAAATTTCCAAGTTTATGTAATTTATTTGTTATTAGAAGATCAATAAAATTATTAGCAATGGAAAACAATGATTTGACTTGTGTCATGGGGGCCCGTGCAGTATAGGCCTACTCTGCACCGGGCCCGAAACATCCTAAGGCCGGCGCTGCCAGTGACTTGCATACCGTCGATATCGATATGTTTTTAGGCCATACCGGTATGGATTTTTCGCCTGGAGAAGTTCCGGTATGCTTTCGGCCGGCCAGGAGAAGTGCCGGTGTAGCGATTTCAGATTACCCCCATTTCACATTACTCCCCGGTAACTTGAAATCGCGTTCAGATTACCGGGAGGTAATCTGAAATCGATTTCAAGTTACCCCCGGGGGTAACTTGAAATCGATTTCAGATTACCCCCTACGATCTCAGATTACCCCCTCAAATTAATGGCCCATTTTCGATTATCTCATATAATAATAATATTAATTGTTAATATTATCATTAAACTCTCATTGTCTTCTTAGTGCATGATGCACGATAAGCTACCTTTCTCTGTAGATCACAATTACATCAACTAGATTCAATCTTTGAATATCTTATGTTTGCATGTAATATGTCAGGCATTTTGGACTAGTGTATCGGTGATTTTAATAGATATTTAGACTAGCTTTCTATCTAGTATATTTCACGTGTTTTACTCAATATACGTATCATGAGCCTTAAGCATGAGACTTTATCATATTAGCTAAATCAAATAGGGGGTAATGTGAACAGCGCAGGGGTAACTTGAAATCGCGTTCAGGCTACCCCCGGGGGTAATATGAAATCGATTTCAGATTACCGGGGGGTAACTTGAAATGGGGGGTAGCCTGAAGTCTTTACACCGGTATGGCATACCGTTTCATACCGTCCCACTTCGAGCCCTGGGGTCTTGTCCCCGTCGACCCCCCCTCCCGGGATCGCCGTCCATGGCCATAAAGGTGGTGATATGAGAGAATCGAGGAAGACGGGCAATTAATTAATCTAGCAGCAGCAGCATTGAGAACGGACTGAAGAGGAGCAAGACGGACTTTAGGAAGACCAATGAGGAGGGAATTGCAGTAGTCACGTCTAGAGCAGACAAATGCATGGACAATTGAAGTGAAAATTGGAGATGAGATAAGGCGCCTTAGGTGAAAATAGGATGTGTGAGGGAGTTTGGAAATGTGTTCAGCAGTGGCGGCGATCTTGTCTGAGAGGTGAGGGGGGGGGACAAAGTCGGCCTTGGTCTGGATGATTACCTTTTTTAAGAATTCATCCCGCACCGATCTACCAATATGATCACCTTTTTTTAGAACGTCATGTCATCGCACACACAAAATTTCTTTACTGTTTTTACTTTGTAGAAAAAAATTTGTTTGGCGATGACATGGCGTTCTAAAAAAGGTCATCATAACAACAATTATTTCTTACTTTCTACTTTCTGAGAATTTTGGGGGGACACTTCTCCATATAAATTGAATTTTTACCTCATCTGGTCAAAAAAGGCTGTGAAAGCCATCACACGCAATCACATTTGTTGGCCTTTTTTGGTGTTTCTTCAAAATGTGGGGGGGGGGACAAATGTATGGCGTGTCTCCCCACTCTTAAAGGTGGCCCCCGTCTCCCCATGATCGCCGCCCATGTATGTATGAATATGTGCGTAAATATCCTTATGAATATAATAGGATCTATATTTAATGTATCCTGTTGTTGGGTGAACTAGTTTACATAATTAGGGCCTAGCCTACATATGTAATGACCTGCATTATATTGCTGTATTGCTACGATTGAATCTTATTTACAACATACGAACAACGGACACATGAACCTGAATCGGTGCAATAGAAATGCTAGAGTTATTAAAATTAACATTAATAATCGAGCACTTAGTCCCAGATCTGCTGGCTGTGCGTAACCATTTTCCTCCACTGCCAATCGTTCTGAAATAGAAAAGTGAGATAACAGCAGTGTAATACGCACAAAAAGGATTGTACCAGTAGGTTATCAACCAGAGACAAAACAAACCAATGCTCAATATATATATATATATATATATATATATATATATAAAGCATTTGTGAAGTGATCAATTGCCATGAGGAGATGCGCTGAGCAGCCACCTCTGTTGAAGGACGTGGTACGAGTTGACTATGCACATCCTTGTAGTCACCTTCGGACAAGACCTAGCAGTGTTTAATCTATTCCCCCTCTGCTGAGGGGGGAAATGAGGTTTGTCGGGGGGGACCAACAACGGCGACCTTTTTAGGAAAAATTTAATCCGTGTTCCAACGTCCATCTCTGAAAAAAGTTGATGACCTTTTTTTTAGTCATCACTTTTATACACCAATTACTCTCTAAAAAAACTTATGACTTTTTTAGGAATTCATCTCTCTGGGGGGGAACCATGTATACACATGTATCCTGGGGGGGGGGAATTTTCCCCCCTTAAGGTCTCTACATTATAATATTACTGGCCTCTGGGGGGAACTTGAATCCTGGGGGGAACATTTCTCCCCCCAAAGCCGTCTAGATTAAACACTGAAGACCTAGGCCTACGTGTCACTGCTCATGTTGATAAAATCATCGCAGCATGTTCCGGCTCCCTTCATGCTCTACGTATCCTCCGAGCACATGGGCTTACCACCAACGCCCTGCATGTGGTAGCTGAAGCTACAGTACTACGCTAGCTAAGCTGCTTTATGCGGTGCCTGCGTGGTGGGGCCTGACGACGGCTGCAGACCGGCGAGGGCTCGATCGTTTACATGCCAAGACCCACCTATCGTTGGACAGTCCAACAATTGAGGAACGGGTTTCGTCTGCAGAGAAATGTCTCTTCAGGTCCATCCTCTTGAAGGAGTCTCACGTCCTACGCCGCCTCTTTCCACCCGAAATACGTCGGACTTATTCCCTTCGCCCTCGTGCACATGAATATTCTCTTCCACCCAAAGATGACAAGAATTTCATGTCTCACCGAGTCACCGTTTGTATAGAATCATCTTCAATCCATCTGACTAATTCTCAAATCTGGCTACCTCATACATTTCTTGTCATAGCGCTGGAAATATATACTTTATTATTATCATTATTAGGCCTACTATTATCGCTTTTATATGCTGTGATGCGGTGTGTCATCCTTCGTTAATTTATAATAAATGAATATACATACGTATATATCAAAATAAGTAAATATGTTTTTGAGATGCCATTGCCACACATAACTGTAATATTTTGAGATTTCGCCATCGTCTAACCATCGAATTTATTACAATGTCCGGTCCAGTCTCATAAATATCTAAATGAAATGAATAATGTGCGTAGGAGAGTTTGATGAAGTGGTAAGGTCAGAGTCTCGTGATTTCATTTTTGGTTCCAACTAGGTCTTTATCTAACTAAATATTTTTACATACCAATTTCATTTTCGTCCGCATTTCTTACAATGTCGGGTTCATGACCAACTTCTCTTTGCATAAAAGAATGCAACCATTCTAACACAAAAAGAAAAGAATGTGCCTAGACACTTGACCTAATTATTTTAAAGTTTAACTTCTATGGCGCCGGTGTCTAATGCTGACAGCATCAGTCGATTGCGCACCCAGACAAAGCCGCAATCCAGTCAATAGAAAGAACAGCCAAAAGGACAGAGACAAAGCCCAAGGAAAATAAGAAATTTTAAAAACATTTAAAAAGTTACATTTCGAAGAGTTAACAAAATTATCGTGTTTTAAGTACCTCAAAAAGGTGCACTGTGTAAATGATGATAATGCGCTAAATAAATCTAAAATGCTGCAATAAACAGAAATAACGAAACTGTTTGAATAGGTAAGACGTCTCAACACCCACCCTTGAATCGCTTGATGACTACAGCGACCGTCAGCACAAATAAGATGCCGCATATTACACCTGCGGATATAGTAATTGCCCGAACGATGTGAGAATTATCTACAGAAAACCAGCATCCTTATTTCATACGCAGAATTAACTAAATGAATTGATCAACATCGAGTTTCACTTGGAAGGAATCAAGCGAATCAAAAATGTATGTATAATATTGCGAAAATCAACAGAGAAATCGGTACTTGTCGGTTTCACGACCCCCAAACACACCGAAAGAAAACACCACAACATGAAGTTAACTTTATATTTCACGTTATTAAACTAGAAGCGGGATGAACGATTAAAATGTTAATTAAACTAAAAGCGGGATGAACGATTAAAATGTTAATTAAACTGGAAGCGGGATGAACGATTAAAATGTAAATTAAACTAGATACGGGATGACGATTAAAATGTAAATTAAAATGGAAGCGGAACGAACGATTAAAATGTAAATTAAACTGCAAGCGGGATGAATGATTAAAATGTTAATTAAACTAGAAGCGGGATGAATGATTAAAATGTTAATTAAACTAGCAGCGGGATGAACGATTAAAGTTTGGGGGTCGTGAAACCGACAAGTACCGAGAAATCTATGAACAATCACTTCCAACAAATGCAAAATCGTAATCATTATCGTGACCTCCAAACTTCTACAGCGATTCTCTAAGGTCAGACGCAGGGCACCAGCCTATTCGAGAGCGTTACGTCAAATCAGAAGGGGTTTCCAGAGATTAATCCAATAGAGGTTCGAGTCCGGCTTCCACAGGACCAGATTAGAAGAGGAGACAGAGCAGATAGTCTTATAACTGTGAGAAAACCTTACAGAACTTAAAAGCAAGTAAACTCTTTAAATACAGAACACTATTCAACCAAACCCAGATAGTAGCTTCAGGATTGAACTCGCGAACAAATAAATTCTCGATTCCACATACCAGTCGTCGAACGGATGATGGCACGAATAGTGACTGTGGTCGAAATGCTCGTTCTCTTCCCGGTTGCGTTGTTTGTAACGGTGCATTCGTAAGCATGGTTTTCCATCGCAGTGTTGTCCACAGTCAGAGACGATCCCATGGATACAACACGCTTAGATCCAAGTTCCGTCCATTCATACGTTGGAGTCGGATTTCCATTTGCATCGCAACGCAGGACGTCCCCAATCGAGTAGATGTCCTTCTTCGGAGTGATGTCAACGGATTCAGGATCAACTTCATAAGTTTCAAAGAGATAATTAAATAAATTATCATCTTGCCTTTTTGCAGATAAGTTCAATTTTTTTTAAATTATGCGGTGTATGATATGTTTCAAATATTACTTCTAATACTTAATATTTATTTAGGCTTTCAAAAATTACAAAAAGTAACCAGTACATCTGCTTGTAAGGCAACAAATACCAAAGCATTTTCAGAAATAATTGTAGTTGTTTTTAGAAGATGGGCTTAAACATCCAGCCAGAAGATGCCCTCCTTGTATGGCACCCTGCAAAACATTAGAACATTGTACCATTTATAATAGTATATGTCTTTTTACAAATCTCCAGTGTTTTTTCTGGAAGAAAAGGTTCCGTAACGGAACAATAGGTTCCGGAACGCAATAATTATGGGCGGGCTAAAATCCTGAAAAAAACGGGATTGGGTGGGGTCTCAATAAACACTGAAAACAGTTCAAAACACTGAAATTATATTAAACTAACAATAATATTGTTTTTATTATTAAAATAAATAAATTATTTTTTAGCACCTGAAAAAAGGTGCCGGAACGCCGTTCCGGCTAAAAAAAGCACTGCAAATCTCGATAGTAAAATAATTGCAATGCCAATTGCAAAGGTCGTCAAGTACATTGTATAATTATTTATTAATTAATCATGACCAAAGCTTTGCATAATTGGAGTGATCTCTGCAGTTACTTACACAATACGTTTATTTGAAGCGTGCACTGGTGTTCATAAGTTGGAGCATTGATGGCCTCCCTCACATCTGTCTGATCTTCGTTGGATAGGCCTATTATAGGCTGATTGAAGTAAGTGGTGCATTGGAAAGTTACGTTATTGTCTCTTCTCGTCGCATGAATTTTGAGGGTCGAAATCATGGAAGAATTGCTAGGAACATTAGTGATATTGGCATCAAAGTTAGAATTGATTCTATCGCCCATGGACCACTTCATAATCGGAGGTATGCTGCCAATATAGTTAACGCTGCAATTTATCTGCAGATATTGTCCCTCCAAGACGTTTGTTTCTTTCGTACTGCACACAGGATCCACAGCTGCAAAAATGTTTTAATAAGTTGAAACCTTAGAGTGCTAATTATGTTTTAAAATTACTCTACCATAAATGATACTCAACTGAAATAATCTAAACGAAATAAATCTGGAATATTGCCTTTCTTTAGCGCCAATTTTATAAGACATTAATCCATTGTCATCTCAAATGAAACTGTATTCACAGATCATAATTTGTTAAAGGAGTACAACCGGAAACTAATAGTTCATACAGAATGAACTAGCCCCGGATGAAGCCAGAATGAAAGCATATTCGAATTTTTGTTCAGTGAGTTGGCACTGTCTTAGTGTGACACAACGCCGAAGAACCCTGAAAACATAAATAGATGTATGTATAATTTATGTTTATGAAAAAAACTTTAAGAAACTTACCAAATACAATCACCTGAGCCGAACTATCGACAAAGTCACTTCCATTTCTCTGGATGCATTTGTACGTTCCAGCGTCATCTATGCTTGAAATATGTTTAGTCAGATATGATAGTCTATCTGGTGTGGTGTGTATCTGAAAGTCTCTGAATTGATCAGAAAGATGAGTTCCATTGTATATTATACGACCTGCATACGTATTTACTCTCAGATGCCACCAAGTTGTAATTCTGCCTGATTGATTCTCACAAACTAAGTAGAATTGTTTTCCAGCGACGACCGCAGTGTTTGAGGGATAGATTCTTTCATTACTCTGCCCATCTATATTATAAGAAGAAATACGTACATCGTATTGTATGTAAACGCGAGTAGCAGTATTCAGATATGGTCGCAAAGTACTCGTCGATCAAGAGTTTATGTAATAAAACACAGTAGGCCTAAGTTCAGCTGTTTCCATACTAGATCCCAACCGCGTTGATATTTCATTTTCAAATACCATCACTAATAAAAGAGGAATGGACCCAGAAGGTAATTCTTCTACATGTGAGATGATCGTGGACATACGTAACAAAAGGCTTGGAATCATTGTCAGACGCCCGGACATCTCGGTTGCCCATCGCCTGCGTCGTGGGAAGTCGGGATCGACCCGACCTATCTTGGTCCGCTTTGTATTGCGCCAGACACGGGATAAGATATACAGAGCGCGTCGCTTCCTCCGTCAGTCTACAAATACCACGGATCTCACTGGTAGGCCCCCTACAACAATCTTTATCAACGAACAACTGTCTAAAGTCAACGCGGAAATCAATTTTCTAACTCGTCGACTACTACGAAACAAACAAATCTCGGGAACCTGGACCAATGGTGGAGAGATATTCATCAAGAGAACTCCAACTCCTGATGAGAGCCTACCAGAATTAGATTGCTCAGCGATCTACCTATGGAGACTAACTAATCATGGACTCTCCTGTCACGGGTACCTGGTATCTACAATAACCTGAAATTTTCGCTTCAAGGAACTTCTTCACCGGGTAAAGGAGTGCTTCTGGTTTAATTACTTTCTTTTTTGACTTGGCCTAAGTTAACTGCATTTTTCTTTGTTGTTGTTGGCCTGTGATACCGGGTCGAATGAACAACACGGGCGGTTTTTGGCCTAAGACTGGAGGTGCGGGGGCGGGCACCTTGTGTGCACACAAACCTAAACTTCACACGGATATAGCCGGCTACTTGTTTTTCGCTTGCCAACGCAGAATTAGAAACCCATCCTGCGAATGTACATTGGACGGCCAGTCACAACGACATGGCCTTTAGCCTTGCTGATGAGTATGAAGAAAACTCTTTCCTTATTAACAGTCCAGATATTGACCCTGATACAAACTATTATAATAAAGTAAAGCCATGCTCTATGGTGATTATATAAGTGCGGAGGAAAGCGAGGTAAGGCTAGATCATTGCGATCAAGCCTTTAAGCTGCTGCACGCTAACTGTAGGAGCTTAATAAACAAAGTATCTGACATAAAGCAGTCATGGGGTTTCTGATGATAATGAATGGAAACTCCCATCTTAAAGTAACAATTAAAGGACAGACTGAGGCAACATGTTATAATGATACCGATACATATTAAATAGGCCAGCTTGAAACATATTTATTTGGTTTAATGTTAGGATTTGATTATCCTTAAATGTTTGTTTGGAGCTAACGCTCCAACGGATGTGAAACACAGTACGTATGGCAGTTTTTTTAAGTTAAATTAGCGGGTGTAGGACAGTCTTATAATTGCCCCCCCAGTTAATGTTGCAATATGAGATATAAGGAAAAATAAGTGTGTAGTACAAGCTTAATAAATTGTTTGAGGGCAGACAATGCGTAATTCGTTTTAGAATTAATATATTTTTTGCTATTTTCTTTACTATTTGTAGAATATGTTGTTTCCAATTTAGGTTGAAATCAATAATTATACCTAAGAACCTAGTTGATGTTACCTGGTCAATAGGAGAGTCATCAATAAGAATAGATAAATTAGTAGGAGGCGGGGTTTTTCGTTTAGAGTGGAATATAACGAAATTTGTCTTCTTAAGATTTAAAGAGAGCTTATTTGCTGTAAACCAGGTTGCTCTTAAAACCAATTAACAATTTGCTCTGGAGAATAAGTTAGTAATGGATTTATCGTTAAGGAATACATTGGTGTCATTAGCAATGAGTACAAATTTGAAAACAGTAGAGGAGAAGGATAGATCATTAACATATATTAGAAAGAGTAGAGGACCCAGTATGGAACCC
This sequence comes from Allolobophora icterica, assembly GCA_963556255.1. Taxonomy (NCBI): domain Eukaryota; kingdom Metazoa; phylum Annelida; class Clitellata; order Crassiclitellata; family Lumbricidae; genus Allolobophora; species Allolobophora icterica. Next base: position 4,615,835 of record OY744604.1, on the reverse strand, counting down.
TGGGGTACTCCACATGTTATAGCATTTAGAGAAGAAAGCACGTCCTTAAAGGTAACAAATTGAGATCTATCTGTAAAATAGCGCATTGGATAACATCTGGCGTAGAGTGCGAGAGGTACAGAGATCGAGTCCCATAGGCGGACATGCTTTGTAGGCTGCAATTTGCGCCGTGTATTGCAGGCTGTCTGTTCTGTTAGTAGTTAAGGTTTATCGCATAACATGTACATGTACAGCGCAGTGCGTTTGCAGGCGCTTAATTAAAGAATAAATATTATTAGTCGAGTATCCACCTGGCACCCACTCCCCTTACCCCATAACTCTGAAGTTTTGTAATTAAAATAGAATGGTTCACCGTGTCAAAGGCCTTTGCTAGGTCGAAAAATATTCCAATGGAGTAGTTATTACTATTTATGGCCTCAGTAACATTACTTTGGATGTCCATTAATGCCATAAAAGTGGAGTGGTTCGATTTAAATCCATATTGATTGCTGGTAAGTAAATTGATTTTTTCCAAGAAATCAGTAAGTCTAATTTGCATCAATTTTTCGATAATTTTTGTGAAATAGGGAAGTATGGAGATGGGACCGTAAAATTAGTGATAATATTCTTTTCGCCAGCTTTATAAACAGGTACAATTTTAGCAATTTTTAACTCAGTCGGCACTATGCCACAGAGAAAGGAGGAATTAAATATAGTTGTCAGGATATTTGCTATTGGTCCAATTATCTCCAATAGTTTGCTTGACGATAGAAGGATTAATGTCGTCTCGGATTGAAGAGTCCGAGTCCCCAGGTTATGCACAGTATACCAATTTGATTGCCTCGGGACCTACAGGAAGGATCCCAAAAGAACATGGAGGTGGTATAGGCATAAGGTGTTTAAAGTCCAGGGTACTGTTTGGTATGTTTAAGTTGGGACCAATGTCAGAAAAGTAACTATTAAAACATCAGCAATTTTCCGACAGTTTTTGATTTCAATACCCTCAACCAGAAATGAATCAGGCTCTGCCGGTTTAAAACTTGTATTTAGAATATGTTTGATAACTTTTCAGGTTTTCCTAAGATTATTATTACATTGCTCAGCGTAATATTGCTTTTCACACTCTACTCTTAATTTTTTAAATATGTTACGATATGAATTGAATCTTAGTTTATTTGCAGAGGTGGGATTTCTTATATATTTTTTATATAATAAAGATTTTTTCTTACACGATTTTAAAAGTGCTTTGGTCATCCAAGACTGTTTTATTTTTACATAGCGGCTGACTGATGGTCTCGTTTTAGGAAATGCTATATCGTACATACTTTTATAGGTATCAATAAATGTCGTATACGCTGCATTTGGGTTGCCACTAGAACATAAATTATCAACGGGAGTCCAGTCAACATCATTTAGTAAGGAAACGAATGCAACCTTAGATTCAGGATCAAAGGTTCTTTTTAAGCTGGTAAGGTTGGCTTTGGCGTGGAGGGGTCGGAGGTCAAGATAAAGATTAACTGGGAAATGGTCTGAGATATCAGAAATACAGATACAGGAATCCTACTGATTCATGAGTTCGTTCGTATATATGTGATCTATTAAAGTTGTGGAGTTTTCGGTTACCCTTGTTGGTCTTAGAATGGTAGGAAGCATTTTATGGGAGGTCATAAGGTCATAGAAGTCGGCTGTCGGTAAGTGATCCACACTACGCAGTAGATTTATATTAAAGTCCCCTATTAGACACAGTCTGTTATTTGAGGAAGCCAACTTACTGAGAGCATGGTTAAGGTCTGTGTTAAAGTCAATAATTGAAGATCCAGGTGGCCTATAGGTAAACCCAATGGTAATATAATAATAACAATAACACGGACAATTTATATAGCGCCGTAACGCGACCATGCCGCTACAAGGGCGCTGTAAAGATACAACCCACAGCCTAACATAGCATCCGGTCCTATTCATCAGAAAGATAAGCCTTGGAGAAGAGGTGACGTTCGAGCCGGGACTAAGTTGGCTTCCTCAATATCCTTATCCTTATCTTGGCAAATTTTAATAAGAATTGATTCAAACGTGCCGTGCTGAGATTTAAGTCCTCCATTCTCCAGAATGTCAAATATACAGCTCTCTAAAATAGATCTGTCTTCTCTTGCCTTGCAATTCCCACACCTTTCTTTCTCGACCTGGGTCCGGGACTTGGGAGTCATCCTGGACCAGGAACTTGCATTCACGCGGCACATAAATCTTCTTTCCCGCAGTTGCTATTACCAGCTCCGGCAACTCAAGGTGATCTCCCGTTCTTTGTCTCCCGGTGCAGCTTCCACGCTTGTCCACGCATTTGTGGTTTCTCCATTGGACTACTGCAGTGCCATATATGACGGACTCCCGGCCTGCCGGATTGAGTCCCTGAATAGAATCCTGCGTACTGCTGCCCGCCTTGTAGGCCGCATCCCCAAGTTTGGCCGAGTGTCTGCATATATGAGGGATGTCCTTCACTGGCTCCCCTACCCACAGCGCATCACTTATCGAATCTCTGCCTTGGTCCGGCGGTGCTTTGAAGGCCTGGCTCCTCCATACCTGCGGGAGCTCTGCTGTCCCACCTCATGCTCGCAGCGCCGTTGATCTCTCCGCTCAGCTACGCAAGGTGAACTTATTGTTCCCCGCGCGCGGACAGCCATACGGCAGCGCCGTGCCTTCTCTGTGGCTGCTCCCATGGCCTGGAATGGGCTCCCTATCAAGCTCCGTCAAATACCGATTGGTCATATTACCCTGTTTCTTACTGTCCTCAAAACTGCGTTATTTGACCGTGGTTGGGCTGGGAGTGCTCCTGAGTAGGCAATCTTGAAGGGGCGCTACATAAAACTACTTTAATAATAATAATAATAATAATAATACCTAAACAGTCAGATTTTATAAGAAAAAATACCCCATCCGAAACACTATCTCTGGATCTATGAGCAAAAGTGTAACCTGGGATATGGATAAGTTCCTCCTTGTCCTGGGCAATCATGTTTCAGTGAGAGCTAAGATATAAATTTTTGCTTGTAACAATAGTAAGTGAATATAAGTTAACTTGTTAATAATACTACGGCAATTTAGATGGGCTATTCCAAATGGGCATGTATATATATATATATATATATATATATATATATATATATATATATATATATTCTTGTGAGTGGCTTTCTGCCATCCCGCCATTATCATCCTCACGTGCACTTTCTAACCTTAGTTAAGACGCACCTCGTTTGAAGCTAGAAGTAGGATGGTCTCGTTGACTATATATAGCATGGTTCTTGTGTCAAAAGGGAGACCGGTTTTAGTTAAGTAAGGCGTAAGACGTGCACTGGTTGTGTCACGCATTGTAAGTACCCTTCTGTGGTCGTTTTCAGAGAGTGTACCCTACGTGGTCGCTACTCATGTTTAATTGCCGGTTCTCGAGTTGTATCTTCCTTTGTGGAGTTTGTGCAGGCGTCTTCTCGGAGAGTCTGTCTTTTGTCGTTTGGTTTTGTCTCGTATGTGTGAGTATCGCTTCAATTATGTACATAGTGTAACTATACGTTTTATCAATATTGCGAAAGTCTTTGTTTTTCTTGTCATTTCTCATATCATTCTAACTCACATTTCACCTCTAGACTAACAAGCTAACATATGGGGGCTCGTCCTTGAGAATTCACCGCTTTCAGTTTTGTAAAATTGGAAATTGGAATTGCGTATTTGACGGACTAACATTTGAGGTCGTCCGAAGCTATTTGAAATTTTGAAAGTAGAATTTTGAAATTGAATATTGAGTGTGGAGTTTTTAGTATGGAATTTGTGAATTTTGAATAGAAGAATTTCGAATTGTTGTAGTCCGTGTTGAAATTTTGAAGGTTGGGCTTTTGTCCTACATTCTTGCTTTGAAATTGTGGACTTGCGTAAGTTTCTGAAATGGAAAATTCGCTATCGTTTAAGCCTTTGGAATGTGCAGATATTTTCGATATGTCTGTCGAAGAGATGAGGGAAAGATTAAAAATTTTAGGACTAGAAATTATAACTTTCAATGAGGAAAAGCTGCGGAAAATGGTCTGGGTATTTCTTGACGAGTTAAACAGGAAAAATTTTGAAATTTGGGCACATAAGGTTGACGAAGAACGAGTTCGAATTCATGAGCAGAAAATGAAAGAGTATGAAATGGATATAGCACGCCCGAAGGCGACTAAGAGTGTAGAATTCGTCACGGGCGTAGATATGTCTGTACGAGTGAAGGATGGGCCGACTAAAATGGTCGACGCTGGCTACTTGTCATTCTGTTCGTCTGGCTATGTGTATACGCCCACTGGACTTTCTCGCAATATTGTGCTGTTGAGAGATACTAGTTCTTTGCAAAGCCTGGCTAGCAAGGAATTATTGCATACTAATGAGTTCTGTGACACCGGTGAGGTACGACTTATTGGGGTTTTTTCGGGCGTCACGTTTTGGGTTTCTTTGGTTGAAATTCGAGTTGAGTCTAAATTTGCTAACGGCACTATCTTATGTGGGTTGGTAGACCATTTGCCACGTGGCATTCACATTTTGATTGGCAACGACTTGGATAGTCCACAAGATGAGATAAATGTGGGAGTGACGATGCGCGCTCAAGTTAAATTGACCGATTCTGGCTCTTTACCTGTGTCGCATGCTCAATCTGTAGAAGATAAGTCTGCTGATATAAATGTGCGGTTAGACGTAGACTTGAGTGCCTTATTCAAAGAGTCTACTGCAGTGCATGCTGATTTAACCAATATAGTGTCGCGCGAGACTTTAATTGATATGCAGAAAGACGATACGTCTTTGCTTCCCTTGTATCAGCTGGTTGAGCGAAGGGATGGTCAGTATATGGAACGCCAATCGTATTCGATTGCTACCAGAATTTTGGTGAGGCAGTGGAAGGATTTAGATACGTCTGATGATTTAGGGTACACGCAAATTGTTGTTCCTACGCAGTCGCGTGCTAAGTTATTGTACGTTGCTCATGATATGCCTGCAAGTGTGAATGTGTCTGAGTCGCCTAAATTAGAAGAGGTGGTCGCAAAGAGTCCTTTGGATTTTGTGCAACGGGATGAATTGCTGGGCATGCTTAGTACGTTTAAGGGTGTGTTTAGCGATGTACCTGGCAAGAATTCACTTATTGCACACCGTATTGAGTTGATACCTGGTGCACGACCAGTACGGCAGACAGCCTATCGGTTGCATCCTGAGCGTATGGCACAGGTAGACAAAGAGATTAAAGAGATTAAAGAGAAAGAGATTTATTTGGCTTGGTGGTCGCAGACAGTTGACAAAGGTTGACCTGCTTTTGTTAGCAGAGGCCTTCCCCCATGTTTCCTTTTCGCTCACTATCCGGGATCTGGGTGTAACAATTGACCAAGAGCTTACTTTTTCCCAGCATGTTAATTTGGTCACCCGGAGTTGCTACTACCAGCTCCGGCAGTTGCGTGTTGTAATGAGCTCCCTTTCTTATGACGCGACAGTGATCCTTGTTCACGCTTTTATCTCCAGTAGAGTTGACTATTGCTGCTCTGTTCTCACTGGACATCCATTGACTCTAATTGGGCGGCTTGACCGGGTCCTTCGCTCTGCCGCTCGGCTCATTGCCCATATCCCAAAATATGCACCAGTTTCAGCTTATATGCGTGATGTCCTGCATTGGCTTCCTGCCTCACAGCGCATCTCCTATAGGATTGCTTCTCTTGTTTGGCGGTCTCTCTCTGGTGAAGCTCCGTCTTACCTATCTGATCTCTGCTGTCAGCTCTCTAGCCTAATGTCTTGTCGAGTTCTACGTTCTGCAACTGGGGGTGAGCTGTTAGTTCCTCGGTCCCGCTCCTCAGTTAAACAGCGTCGTGCCTTCTCAGTGGCTGGCCCCTCTTTGTGGAATGGGCTCCCACCTTCTTTGCGCTTATTTCCACGAGGAAGTTCGCCTGTTTTCTACCGCCTCCTTAAGACTTCCCTTTTTGACCGTGGCTGGACTAGGAGCACCTCTGAGTAGGTTTCTTGAAGAGGCGCTATATAAATTATCAAAATGAATGAATGAATGAATGAATGAATGAATGAATAAAGGCCTAATTGAAGAAGGCATTGTAGAGGAGTCCGAAAGTGCGTGGGCTTCGCCTATTGTACTTGTACCTAAATCGGATGGGTCTCTGCGGCTGTGCACAGACTTTCGTAAGTTGAATGCGCTTACGGTAGCCGATCCTGAAAATAAGAAGCAGGTTCAATCTTTTCTGGGTTTGCCTGGTTATTACCGCAAGTTCCTGCCGCATTACTCTCAGTTAACGTTACCTCTTACTTTGTTACTTAAGAAAGGTCACCGGTTTACTTGGTCTCCTGAGGCTGAGAATGCATTCATTGATTTGAAGTCTAGGATGGCTTCACGGCCTATACTTAAACCGCCAGATTTTGACAAACCCTTTAATTTGGCTGTAGATGCTTCGTACTTTTGTTTGGGAGGTTGTCTATTTCAGATAACGGACGAGATTGAACATCCGGTCTGCTACCTGAGTCGGAAGTTGAGTTCGGCGGAAGTACGCTATTCGACCATTGAGAAGGAGGCACTTGCGCTGGTGGTCGGTGTACGCGCGTTTAGCGTGTACTTTGGTTCCGCTCCAGTGGTTGTTTATACGGACCATAGTCCACTACAGTTCATAAATCGCATGGCTCCTTCGAATGCGAAACTTTTGCGATGGAGTCTTGAACTCCAACAATATTCCTTGAACATTAAGCATCGGCGTGGTCGAGACAATGTGTTACGAGACATATTAAGTCGCCCCTCAGTTTAAATGTGCGAACTTTCCATTGATTTCTACGGACTGTCAGTCTCTTTCATTAAGCCTACATAGATGATTCTCTTTTTGTGTGTGTTGTAAACGTTTCTAGTGGACTGTTATGTTGATGAACTTTTCGAGATAGTGTATATTCATGTACATTTGTAGTTTTTGCATGGTCGGAAACACTTTTAATGTTTCCTCTTTTTCGTTGTCGGGGGGTCTGTTGTGAGTGGCCTTCTGCCATCCCGCCATTATCATCCTCACGTGCACTTTCTAACCTTAGTTAAGACGCACCTCGTTTGAAGCTAGAAGTAGGATGGTCTCGTTGACTATATATAACAGTGTTCTTGTGTCTACAGGGAGACCGGTTTTAGTTAAGTAAGGCGTAAGACGTGCACTGGTTGTGTCACGCATTGTAAGTACCCTTTGTGGTCGTTTTCAGAGAGTGTACCCTACGTGGTCGCTACTCATGTTTAATTGCCGCTTCTCGAGTTGTATCTTCCTTTGTGGAGTTTCTGCAGGCGTCTTCTCGGAGAGTCTGTCTTTTGACGTTTCGTTTGTCTTGTATGTGTGAGTATCGTTTCAATTATGTACATAGTGTAAATATACGTTTTATCAATATTGCGAAAGTCTTTGTTTTTCTTGTCATTTCTCATATCATTCTAACTCACATTTCACCTCTAGACTAACAAGCTAACAATATATATATATATATATATATATATATATATATATATATATATATATATATATATATATATATATATATATATATATAAACATGCCCATTTGGAATAGCCCATCTAAATTGCCGTTGTATTAACCTTTCCTACAAAGCCTAAATTATATATATATATATATATATATATATAATTTAGGCTTTGTAGGAAAGGTTTCAACTGCATCAGGTCTTTATACTGAGATGTATAGTTATAAAACTCATTATGGATGTTCAGGTCAATCGAGAATTGCGTTAGCGTATTGGTCTTGAGGCTTAGGTCTTGGTCTTCTACCATGCGGTCTTGGTGTCGGTCTTGGTCTTGGACCATGCGGTCTTGGTCTCGGTCTTGGACCGTGCGCACGCGGTCTTGGTTTCGGTCTTGGTCTTGGACCATACGGTCTTGGTCTCGGAATTGGACCATGAGCACGCGGTCTTGGTTTCGGTCTTGGTCTTGGACCATGCGGTCTTGGTCTCGGTCTTGGTCTTGGACTATGCGGTCTTGGTCTCGGTCTTGGTCTTAAACTGTTGGTCTTGTGCACAACAATGACATAAAGATCCTACTAGCTATGGTTCAATAAAATAAGTATTGACTCACTTTTCGTTGATTAGCAGGTATAGTCTGTTGGGGTTGTTCATTGTTTAGTGTTTATTTGATATTGCTAACATTTTTTTTTGCTTGTGCTGTCAGCTCTCGGAGCTCTAGCGATCGTCATGACACACAGTCTCCATTGCTTTTGAGTCGCGCTCCGGCATCTGCGACTATCGGCTTTGGTTTGGTGTGTCTCATGACGATTTTCTTGGCAATTTAACAGGGGTGGTTTGCCATTGCCTTCCCCTGGTTTTGCCTGCCGTGCCCGTTCGTTCCCCTTCCTAGGAAGGGTACCAACGGTCCGCACCACGAGAAGGTGGGCACGGAGGACTTTGGTTCACCAGCCCAGGTCGGATCCGAGTCTACGCTCATCAGAGACGTCGGTCAGGTCGCCTCCCCGTTTTACTCTGTATAAGAGTGACTGGTGAACCTTTGCTAACATACAATCATTTATTAATTTTATTTGGCATGGTCATTAAATACATCATAATTAAATGTTTAAACACTATTACAGTTAGCGTTGTTAATTGTTTTAAGTTTATGCAATTGTTACAAAATTGGACAAATTTGTGAAAAATGTCAAATTTCGTGGGGTGAGAATCATAAGGTCGTATCGTGTAGATTTTGAAAAAATGCTTTTGTTAGTTTCTATTGATTAAGCAATGAAAGGGCCACAATCTAGTGCAACAAAGACGTATGTATATGCAGTAATGATCGAGATACATCTTGAGCAACATGGTCGTATTGAAGTTTATATTGTTTGGGTAAGAATCATAAGGTCGTATGTGAGAAGCTGCGGATCACAAGGTCGTAACTAACTTTAAGCTATCACTTTTCATAATAATGGTAAACAAAGAAAATGGCGGACAGATCGTTGCGCAAGTTATTTTCTCTGCAACAAGCTATAGAACAGTGTTTAAATTCCGATTCTGATGAATTGGATGATTCTAGGGATGAAGATTATTGTCCGTCGAGTGCACTGTCATCGGAAGAATCCGATGATATGGATCAGATCTTACGTATGTATTATATTTCATAATTAGTGATTCGGTTAGTGTACGTCCTGGCGTCCGAGACACCGAAATTTTGGAGGTGGACGCTGAAAAATAAAGGTGCTGCGTCCATGGACGCACCCAAGTTGTGAATGGACGCCAAAATAAATTAACGATGCGTCCGAGGGACGCCAAAAATACCTTCATTGTGGTTGACAGAAGACAAGGCTGTAATTTCCTGTTATGTTATTTTATGAGTGGATTACAATTAATTAGTTATTATTAATTTAATTTAATGATAATAATTAATTAAATTGCAATCTTATATTTCCGGCATGACAGCATGGTATATCATTTTTCGAACTCTATTGAATAAAATTCATGAGAATTTTTCTTTTTTTAAACCGGTACAGGATACTTCGATCAACATTACTAATACTGAGTATTCAACAATACAAAAATGACTGTTATGTAAAATAAATTATTCTTGTATATTGTCATGTTTTCAGTTAAAGAGCCCTCGACTGGTACTTCGGCTAATGTCACTACAACTCTCACACCTTCAGAGCCCTCCACTGGTACTTCAGCTAATGTGACAACCTCTTCAGAGCCCTCGACTGGTACTTGGGCTAATGTCACTACAACTCTCACACCTTCAGAGCCCTCCACTGGTACTTCAGCTAATGTCACTACAACTCTCACACCTTCAGAGCCCTCCACTGGTACTTCAGCTAATGTCACTACAACTCTCACACCTTCAGAGCCCTCCACTGGTACTTCGGCTAATGTCACTACAACTCTCACACCTTCAGAGCCCTCGACTGGTACTTCGGCTAATGTGACAACCTCTTCAGAGCCCTCGACTGGTACTTCGGCTAATGTGACAACCTCTTCAGAGCCCTCGACTGGTACTTGGGCTAATGTCACTACAACTCTCACACCTTCAGAGCCCTCCACTGGTACTTCGGCTAATGTCACGACCCCTTCAGAGCCCGCGTGTAGTACTCAGGCAGACATCGAGATAATGCCTGTTCCTTCAGAGGAAAATGCCGTATCTCTGTCAAGGAAAAGAAAGCGAGATCCATCCGGTTGGAAGAGAAATGTAAGAAAAGAGTCCTGTCAGTCTGGGAAAGCATACATCAGTGCACGTGGCGAGTCTGTGCCAGGTAGGGCTATGAAAGACGTTGATTGTGCGAAATGCAAACACATGTGTTCAGGCAAAATGGCTTTATCTGTACGAAAAACAATATTTGAGAACTATTGGCAACTTGCTGATAAAACCAGGCAGATGGACTTTATTCGATTTCACGTTGTGGTTATACCAAAAAAAACACACAAACGTACACTGAGCCGTCGCAAGAACACATTTCTGTATTACTTCACGAATGGTGATCAGCGGATACAGGTGTGTAAGAAAATGTTTCTCAAGACACTGGATATCGGTGAGAAAACTGTTAAAATAGCCAAGGCAAAAGAAAAAGAAACTGGTTTTGCTGCTAGTGATCAGAGAGGAAGACATCCACCTGGATCAAAAAAGACGGAAGATGTCAGAGAGAAGATTCGGGAACATATTCGTAGCTTCCCTGCTTTGGAATCACACTATGCTCGTGCTAGCTCAAATAAAAAATATCTCGATTCAGATCTTTCTGTAAAGAAAATGCACGAGCTGTACACTGAGAAATGTTCGTTGGAAAACATCAAACCAGAAAATCTTAAATTTTATCGAGATATTTTTAATACAGATTTCAATATATCTTTTCACAAACCAAAAAAGGATGCCTGTAACTTTTGTTCTGCCTTTCAAAATATGACAGAAAGCGAGAGAGCAGACAAAGAAGTGGAACACCTTGCTCATCATGCAAGGAAAGAGAGAGTCAGGGAACAGTAGGAAGCACACAAAAATGAGGCAAAGACAAGTGACACAGTGCATGCTGTAACTTTTGATCTTCAGCAAGTTCTCCAATCGCCTAAATTAAATGTCAACTCACTGTTCTATAAGCGGAAGCTGTCGACTTACAATCTGACTGTCTACAGCTTGAGCGATAAGAAGTGCGTAAATTATATGTGGCACGAAGCAAAGGCTGGGAGGGGTAGCTGTGAGATAGCAACATGTATTTTCAAATACTTGGGTAGTCTTTCTCCACAAATCACTAAGGTTGTCATGTACTCTGACACATGTGGTGGACAAAACCGTAACATTAACTTTGCAACCATGTGTCTTCGTGCCATACGTGAGTTGCCTATAGTTACCATTGAACATATATTCATGGAATCTGGTCACTCTCAGATGGAGTGTGACTCTGTGCATAGCGCCATTGAGTCTGCTTACAAAAATGTCGACATTTATAGTCCCACCGACTACTACGGAATTGTCACTTTGGCACGTCGTCATAATCCTTACTCAGTAGTACAGCTGGAAACTGCTGATGTTATTAACTACAGAAGTATGGCTACTGCCTATGTCAGAAATCGTTCCAAAGACCTGAACGGTGCAAAGGTCAACTGGATGCACATTAAGTGGCTGAGATATGACAAGTTGCAACCTGACATGATTCAGTTTCGCGATGGATATGACGGAGAGTTCCGTAAGATGGTGGTTAACACCGGAGCGCGTGGGAGACGCCCAGTGTTGTTTCCTGAGGCTACTCCGATATTTGACAATCCACCCGCCATAACTCTGGCCAAGTTCCTGGACTTAGTCAGTTTATGCGATTCTCTAGCAATACCAAGAGACTATCATGCCTTCTACCACAATCTTCCACACAGTGGTGCCATGAGAGATGCGCTGACTGAGCCAGATGCTAACGAAGACAGTGAGACTGAATGAAGTAAATGAAATGTAAACTAGATAGGACAGAATAAGGTACTCATGCAGTCAATATAATTGTTTGTTGCACGATCAGAGAGAGAGAGATATATATTGCAGACATACAACATGAATATTGTTTGTTTACTGTGGTAAAGTACAAATGATACGCCCTTCTGATCCTCGCATACTAATGACCTTTTCAGTTTGAGTGAGGATCACAAAGTCTTTTGGGCTTTTATAGGGTCATTTTATACAATATGATCAGATCATACATATTACATAATTAAGTACATTAGTTTGATGTTAGATGTATAAAACAAGTGCATTCAGAGTGACTGTGTGAATTGATATATGCGTTGCAATATAAAAATCTGTTTTGCCAAGAATGACTTCTCTTACGATACGACCTTATGATTCTCACCCCACGATTTCAAAACTGCTGGGGCACATCTTAGAAGGCAGATTTTATAAAATTTCTCTTTTCTGGTCATTAAATAACTAAATGCCTAAACACTATTACAATTAGTTTGTGAACTTTTTAAAAAAATTGAAATTTTCATAAAATTTGAGTTTTTCAAAAATTTTAAAATATTAAAACTCGTTGGTGCACATCTTCCCACACGAATTTTACAAAAATATTTTGCACGATAACTAACTATACCAAAAGGCAAATATCCACCACTATTACGATTATTTTCTAGACTTTTTCACTGCACCCTAATCTATATACCCCCAGGAATGATCCCATACTGTTTAACCAGGAATTTGACTCACTACTATCCAACCTAGTCTGTCTTAAACGAAACATTTTCCTGGCAGGAGGCTTTAACGTTAGTCTACTCAAAATTAACTCGCATCCACCCACTCGCTCGTTCTATAATAATATACTCGCCTCACATCGATTCATACAGACTAATTTAAGACCACGAGAATAACGTTAAACACAGCCACTCTTATTGATAACATCTACACTAATGCACTGTCTGTCTCTGTTGATTCGACTATTGTAGTCAGACAACTTGCCAATCTGTGTGGCTTTTTAAGCACATAGAATAGATAAGCAACCAACTTCAGCGCGTACAAAAAATGGTCTTGACCAGTTAGTAAGCAAATTTAATAAACTACCGTGGGCTGCTGACTGGTTTGATGTCCACATTGCTTGTAACTGTGGCGAAATTAATCCTTGCTTATTCAATGTGTTTTGATAAATAATTATAAGCTCCTATACGAGCAATCCTTCCGTGAATTAACTTATAGGCTAAAAAAATGGAGATGACCAAGCAGCCTCGGATGACCATACGTAGCTGTACTGAAATCCTGTAAGAAACACGTTTACACAAAAAGTAAATAGAATTCCTCACCGAGGACAATAGAACGAAATTCGTAATTTATAGAAGTTTTAAAAAATTAGGAGTGCAGCAGAAAGACAAGATTATTTAACAAAAATTCTGGAATGTGGGGCCAACTTACATAAAATCTGGCGTATAGGCCTAACTAAGTCAATCCTACATGGGGACGGCTCCAACGCCATGCCTGTTGAGATCTAACTTACATTAACGAGAAAGAAACTAACGACAAGGAGCTAATAGCCAACAGATTCAACGAATTTTTCACAGAAATTGGTTCTGAACTAGCCGCAAATATAACCCCAACTTATGCCTCATTCACTGATAACTTTTAAAAAACCACGTTCTCAACCATAGGTATGGAGTTGACCTCTCCGTCCGAATTGATCACGATAGCAAATGGGCTCCATAAAACACATAGTGAGGGACTGGGTAAAATTGATCCTAAATTAGTGAGATCCACGATCGACGCTGTTGCGTCTCCAGTAGCGGCGGTAATAAATTGCTTCCTTGTCTCAGGTATAATACCTGACAGCTTAAAAATTGCAAAAATTTTCCCAATTTTTGAGACGGGGGATAAATTGACAATTATATGCCAATCTCGGTATTACCATATTTTTCCAAATTCTTTGAAGAAATTATACGTGGACGAATTATGTCTTTTGTTGGTTCAAAAAATATCTTATTCAATGGACAATTTGGTTTTCGAAAAGGTCTCTCCACTCACATGGCCGTCCAGGAATTTTACGAGTAGATCTCCGAGGTCAGGGATAATAACCATTTTAACATTGGGGCATTCTTTGATTTATCGAAGGCCTTTGAAGCGGTGCACCATGAAATTCTACTTTAAAAGCTGGAACACTCTGGGATACAAGGAATGTGTCTCGCCTGAATTAGGGATTGGTTAGAGAATAGAATGCAATGTGTTTCTTATAACCGTACTGTTTCTTGTATGTTAGATATTTACCTGTGGGGTCCACAGGGCTCCATCCTAGGCCCATTGCTATTTCTGTTATATATCAATGATATTTATCTCTCTTCGCCAGTCTTGCAATTTATCATGTTCGCGGACGACACTAATGTACTTATGGAAAATAACTCCCTTACTGAACTGGTCAGTGGGCTAAATGAAAGTGGATGGATGGTTTAAGGCGAACAAATTATAATTGAACTTAAGAAAAACCAGTTAGGCCTATATTTATTTAGCTCCAAAAGTAAGATGGCGATGATTGTCTGATTAACATCAATATTGATGGTCAGAACATAAACAGAGTGGCCTCTGCTAAATTCTTGGGAGTCCACATAGATGAACACTTGAGCAGCTATCCTGGAAACAACACGTTGCTGATATCTCTCACAAGCTGGCAGAAACATGGGCATAATATATAGAGTTCGGCATCTCCTATCGAAAAGGATACCTCTAAATTTGTATTATTCACTAATTCATTCTTGCCTCACCTATTTTAATCTTATTTGGGCTACAACATATCGTACGAGATGGTGGTAGATCTATTAACCCCAGAAGCAGCCCTTGACAACTCTGCAGAAGCGCGCTATACGTACGTACATTATATGCAATATTCCCTATACAGCTCACACAAAGGAGTTGTTTATAAACCTCGGGATATTGCCATTTGAATGTAATAACAAGCTGCAGGTAGGGTTGTTTATGTATAGGTTCCAAATACATTTACTACCAAAGGTTTTGATCGATGGTTTAAGAAGAATCTTGAAGTAGGCAGTCTTGTTGTCCTCGAGACCAAGGTCTTGGTCTCGAGTGCACTCGAGTTCGTTTTTAAAAGTCTTGGTCTTGGTCTTGGTCTTGAGACCAAAGGTCTTGGTCTTGGTCTTGGTCTTGAGGTTCAAGGTCTTGGTCTTGGTCTTGGTCTTGAGGTTCAAAGTCTTGGTCTTGGTTTTGCAAGACCAAGACCAAGACTTTTGTCAATATGAACAGTCATTAATTTTAACAAACGGCAAAAATTTTACAAATTTATCCAATGATTACTCATACAGTTATTGCTTTAGTATTTACACGGTGTGAATGAGGCTTCACTGTTGTTTTGGACAATTATTTTGACTTCCGGTTATTTACCATGGAATGATTTCAAAACAGACTCATGATTAATTTGTATATTTACATCCGGTTCTTGAAAAGCTGCTTTGTGTGCTAGCGATTTCAGCAGTTGTAGACCGTGTTTTTTCACATGGCAGAATTTTTATGAGGCCCCACAGGTCACGTCTTGGTCAGAAAATTCTGAGCAAATTGGTTTTTATAAAATTCAGCAGGCATTTGGAATAACATTTCGCATGAAGGACTTTTTTAAATACAAATTCGGAATTCTCTGCAGTCTTCATTTCGAGTTGTTTTGCTTGAATAAAGAAAAAACTCATGTTTTCATTAAAATAACGAGTAGTCCGACTTGACAATTTTTAGTAAGGAATAGAAGTCTGGATACGACTGTGATTTTTTGGGGTCTTGGTTTCGGTCTTGGTCTTGAGGTTCAAGGTCTTGGTCTTGGTCTTGGTCTTGAGGTTCAAGGTCTTGGTCTTGGTCTTGGTCTTGAGGTTCAACGTCTTGGTCTTGGTCTTGGTCTTGAGGTTCAAGGTCTTGGTCTTGGTCTTGGTCTTGAGGTTTAAGGTCTTGACAACAAGACTGGAAGTAGGCTACATGAACATGAAACGCATTCCTCTAATAAATATAATTTATCTAGTATATCAAATGAAAATCCAATCAATGTTTATTTCGAAGCATACACACCAAGATCAGACAATTTAGCAATAGAACTTGTGGTATGTCGTTTTGGAGCACTTTACCGTTGGAATTAACGAGTCTTCCATCATTGTCCCAATTTAGAAATAAATTAAAAGCATATTTATTGAATGCCTTGTAACTGTAAAATCAACCGTCCCTGTGACCTGTTAACTACCTTTTAAAAAGTGGCTAAGAGCCGATTATGTACTGTTTTGTTTGATTGTAAACTATTTCTAGTCAAAATGTTAGGTGATGATTATGTGCGGTCTTACTATGTAATGCACAACTTTTGTAGGTCCAACAGCAACACCTAATTGTTGTTAATGCTGGGGGCGGGATGATAGGAGTGTATGTGTTGTGTGTTATGCAATTGAACTTCTGAAGTTAGAGGTTCTCAACCGGGTCTGTGGACTTTGTTTAAAATTGCTTATGGATACAATTCTACTGCTTGGATTGATCTTAAAAAATTTTAGGGTTGGTCTGAAGCGGTGTGCTTATACTCACTGTTCAGGCACATAACGCTGGGCAATTGGGCTTGATAGGGTGGGTTTTGTCTTGCTGATGCTATAAATAACAATGGACACGCCACTTAACGAACTGCGAACTGCTAAACTGGAGGTAATGATTTATTGTAACTAGGGGCCCAATTAGCGGAACGGTTCGTTCCTTTGGGTAATCCCATTGTCACTGCATCTAACAAATACTTGTTATTGTTTCGTGTCTATGTGTTTACGGTGAACAATAAAAGAATAAACAATAAAAGAATAAATGATATTATGATATGAATCCAAACTGACCAGGCATAAAATTATCGAAAAGTTCACATAAAAATGCGATTTCTTTCCGTATTAATTCTCGCCTTAATTCGTTCAAAATTCTATAAGTAATGGTTTCTCTATATTACCAGTGGTCGATTGACCTTGAAAACCTTCATTTTCTAATTCAGATTGATTCATGCCGCTTAGGATCACCTTATTAGGCATAAACATATTTAGACCACTTTCTTGTACTTTCATGTCTGATGTTGAAAATTATATTGTAATTAAGGAGTGATTTTGAAAATGGATATAGCTCTATCTATCTGAAGCTCGCCTTAGCAATCTGGTGGATTTTCATTTCTTTTAGCTGCTTGTAAGCTTTATATATTAAAAAGGGTTTTCAACACGATAGACACTATCAGTATGACGATTTAAAAAACAATGACAGATTGGAATATAGGAGCCTAACTTGTATAAGCTTCAGCTTTTGTTGGGCTTCGTTTGTGCATTGATGTAGGCCTATGATTATGTCGTGATGATTTTGTGGAATGGTACAAATAAATAACTGTTATAATAGCCGTAATTACTTGAAAAATCCATTCACATTTACTGTTACAGTTTTCTGTACTTCTTTGCTTCCTACTGTCTCATTAGAAGCCAAACTGATAGGCACATCTCCATAGCATTCAAATACTCCCAAATGGTTAACATTTTTAATCATTTAGAAGCAAAATACTTACCAACTAAGGCAACTGATAAAAGAAATGTAACTAAAAACATTGTTTTCTATGAATTGGTTTAAATTTCCTTAAACGACGAAGCATAAACTGATCTTATCAAGGCTGTCACGAAGCACATGAGAATCAGAGCCATTTGTCATACATAGATAAAAGGCATAATTATGATGCACTGATGTTGAAAGCAGTAATACGTCATATTTGTAACAACAAAGCCTTCACACGGATCTCTGTTGCAGCCAGGCAATTACACTGGTTGTTCATTTCCACTTTAGCCTAATTTACAATCATATTTTTAGTTTGCATAGACGAGAGTTCTGTATGCGGCAACTGACAACTCGTGATTTCTCAAATTCGTGGTAAATTGTGTTGTTTTGCATGAGTATTGTGTCGCTCTACTCAGTCACTGCTAAGATATTAGATGTGGGTCAAGGACACGAGCAACTTAGGAATAATTATGCCTGTTGTAATATACATAGGCGCTACATAGGCGCTACTGAAATTGCTTATTACAATTGCAATTACAAAGTAAAAGCAGCAAAATTATGTGTAGTCCAAGGCTCTGTGGTCGGCCCTCTCGAAATCATTGTTGAAGCTGCTGATCTTCAACTAGTTTTTGGTATGAATAGACTTTTGAAATATGCAGATGACTCCTACCTACTAGTTGGCTTTAGGAATATCCACACATTCTCAGTTGAACTACATCATACTGCTTGGGCAATCAGTAAAAATCTATACATTAACCCCTCTAAGAATTGCTATCATCCGATACATCATGCCTTCCCTCGCCTTGGAACCCTCCAGCTGCTTATGGGGTTAACATATCTACCACCATCAAAATTTTAAGAGTTACTATTGGTGAAAAGCTCTCCATATCAGCACATATCGAAAAGATCCTTTGTTCTTGCTCATCATCATAATATACCCTTAAAACCCTTCGTAATCATGGTATTTCAACACAAACTCTTTATAATATTACTAATGCTATCACAATGGCACGGTTCATGTATGCCTCCCCTGCATGGAGAGGATTCTAAAGTAAAGACGAACTTGATCGTATTTATAGATTCATACGTCGAGCAATACGGGGAAGATTCCTTCCTGTTGATACTCCTTCCTTTGACCACTTTGCCAACCTAGCAGACGATCAGCTCTTTAAATTCATTGTACTTGATCCTATACATCTTCTCCGACTCCTTTGTCCTTTACGTCCAGATACTGGCCATAATCTTCGTCTCCGTCCACACTCCTTTGCCCTACCTCATACGGAAAACATAAACTTCTTACCTACGCCTATGTTTCAGGATATCTATTAACACTTTACTTTTGCCTCCTCTTCCCTCATTAGTTAGTCCTCATTTCATGCTTCCTGCTAACCCATTTTTACTATTACTAACTTCTAATTTTCTTTTAACTGACTTTATTGAGAACAATTATTGCTATTACTTTAAATTAACATTTTAATCCTCTTTTGTTTTGCTCATTGTACATTTTATCCAATTGTCAATAGTTGCGTTCTGACAACTATCTATTTGAATAAACGAATATACTATAAATATTACACCCTCTATGTAATGTTGTTACAAAACAATGAGCATATTCATATTGTTTCCACTTCATTTTTATAAATGAATAATAAGTATCCCCAGGAATACTGCGTGCAATATCACCTGAATATATGCACCAATGCACTTAATATAGCTTTATTAAGGAATAAGAACCTCACAAAACAGTTAGCACATGGCTGTCTAACTTATCTAAACAGATGTATTTCAGGCAATTTAAAAATGTTTGCTCCATACAGCAAAATGCCACAGTACATAAAGGCAATTGAAGAGTGTTCCAGTAGGATAGAACGATACATGAGGTGGCTAGACGGGCCAACCTACAACTCTACACAAAACTCCTGACCATATACCTTCGTGAACTCTTCACTATACAGTAATTGTAAAAGAACAATTTATGTAGAGTCGTCCGCAACCTCTAGGGTGCTTTACAATGTCAACTGCTCTACCAGCTGCTCTGCCTCTCTCTGGTCTCTCTGGCAACCGGACTCGGACAACCAACGGACATCGATTTCTGGACAACCCCTCGGATACGTCGCAGCGCTCGTGAATAAGCTGGTGCTTTGCGCTCAGCTTTACAGTGGCGCTTTAGAAAATTGGAGATTACGATTACGATTACGAACTTTCGGTGTGAATGCTCAGAATTGCATAGTGTGCATATTTATAACTTCTTGAAAAAATACTGCTATGTAATTCTTAGCATTTGCGCTGATATTTGACATTTCAAAGCACCCTAGAAGTAGCTTGTTACTTATGATGCTGAACAAATTCTCATAATTACAATTACAGTTCCTGGATAGTGAAGAATGCACAACTTGGGCTGGGAGTGTTTTAAGGATATTTATGTTAACCTGTCGTGCCCTCACCATCCAGCCTCCTGCTCTACCCGACTATCCTTCTATTTCACTCTTTTCTTTCCCCAATCACTACTCGCCTCAAGTTCCTCAACCGATCCATATGCCACACTACACCTCGGTTCTGGACCGATATTCTTCATGAATTCCGCATATTTTCAGTTCTACCACCAATACCGCTGCACACCTATCGTTAACAGCATCAGAATCCTTTATAGTTATCACCCATGAGCTTTCCACTCCCAGTTGGTCTCACCTTTTCAAGAATTCCTAGTTAACTTCATTCAAACCTCTGCCGTTCAAACTTTCTCTTTCTCAACGAAACTCGCCTTAGCAGCTCTTCTACCTCCTCTCTCTGTTTTCTCTGGCAACCCGACTCGTATCTTCCATTGACTCGACGTACCGCTCGTGAATGAGCTGGCGCCATATGCTTTACTTAGTAGTAGCGCTTAATAAATTTGCAGTTAACGATTACGATTACAGGATCGAGCTAAAGTACGGAACATGTCTATTAACACCAGATGGTGTGTTTTATAAAAGATACTTGTCCACGTTCTATTCATTGTGGAGAATTCTGATGAAAAAATCCTGCTAAAGTTTTTGACTCGAGACAAACATTATGAAAATGATAACCCTCATCTGTTTCACCTTGCTTAGCATCCGAAGAACGACTTCCGTTTTCTCTGACTAATCGGACTTCGACCGGGCTTATCAAATGGATTGTGACTTTCATTACGACTCCACTTGAAGGGACCATCGATTGATTCTTCATCTATCATGACAACGACATTATACATGTAGAAGTAATAAGGTTGTGTATGGTTAGGTTGGGTTTGCAAAGGGCATATTATGTTAGATGAGAACATACGAAGCCAGCCAGGCCACACGCCCTTGATACCTAACCATTGAACTATGTAATTATAAGTCTGACACCGCAATCATCACAGAAAGCTGGTATAAAAACATCATATCGATGCAATGATGGCATACAGGGATAATTTTATGAACTTTTCCGGAGGCATCGTAATAACAGGAAAGGAGGAGGAATTGCGATCTACTATAGACGCCTCCTTGCCCCCGTACCCTGTCAACCCAGAGTGAACTATCCGCCGGAGATCGAGCTTCTATGGATCACAGTCAATATGCATAAGCAGCTTTGTTACATTGGATGTTTGTATCATCCGACAAGCCCATGCTACAGTGTCGAACTACATTTTTCCGATCATTGAAGAAACTTTGGATGAAATAAATGCACTGTCAACCCCAGCAATCATCGTATTATTCAATCAAGTTCTTCTGTCCGACATTACCGCGCTTGGGCAGCTGGCTGCGTTTGCTGAGCCGACCCATCTGGGTCACTATCTAGGCAGAATATACACTTCTGAACAAGTATACAATTCCAAATGCCGTTACCTCATTGATAAAGACAAAGGCCTTTTTTCTATGATAGCCGTCCCTAAGTGGGGCCAACCATTAGAGTCTAACGAGAGCAACCAAAGAATGGTCTCCACTTTCCATCCTCCTCCAGGCTTACTTGGCTGAGTGCCCCCGGATTAAGGCCATCGACGACCTGGGAGCAAAGGAGGCCTTTAAGGTATTCTGTTACCTCTTCCAGAGCAGTTCTGAGGCTTACTCTCCTCTCACATCGATCACGATAAGCACAGGAGAACCTTCTTTCTTGAAACCCATCGTCAAGCACCTGAAACGAACAAAAAACAAGCTACAGACAAACCGAATAGAAGCGGTTTCGGCCTTAGCTGGCAGAATTAACAAAATAATTGCCGGCCATAATGCAACAACATTTGGCAAGCTCAGCTACGGTTACAGGAAGTTGTGGGCAGGGCTGTAGTCGAGGGTATACGCGGGTATACAGCGTATACTTACCTCTAGGGAAATTTGACAGCGTATACTCAGCGCTCGAGACGAGGGTATACGCGGGTATACAGCGTATACTTACCTCTAAGGATGAAATTTTGAGAAAAAGAGAGGTTTTTCAAGGTTTTTAGGGCGAATTACTAAAAAAAAAAAAAAAAAAAGAAAATCAACTTTTCAACAATTGAAATCGTAAAAAGTTTGAAAATTTTCAGAGAATTGGTGAAAAGTCTGAAATTTTTCCTAAAAAAAGGTCTTCAGATTTTTTTTTACGCCGCTGGTCACCGGTAGCGTATACTCACCTCAAATTTTACCACTACAGCCCTGGTTGTGGGCCGAGGCCAACAGGCTGCGAGGGTCTGATCGCCGCTCCAGCTAAAATTACAACTGACTCCCTAAGCCTACATTACTGGTCGATATCTGATGATCAACATTACGTCCGGCCCCGGCCTAAGGCTACAGCCATCAGAAGTGACGACCTGTTCACCGAAGAATACCCTATCTTCCAGATGCTGGAGGCTGCCGGAAATGGTTGTCCGTAGGCCGAGAACAAAACTGAATGAAAACCAGCCGAAAGAGGACTCTATTATGGAGCTCATTTGTAGGATACGATAGGATGGCCGTGATAAGCTTAGAATCAGCAGTTTTAAACAATTGTTCAAAACTAAGGTTGTCCACAGGGAGATAACCAGGTCTAATTAATCTGTTATATATTGCCTGCAGTCTCTGACGCCCACCCGCCCCCCTTCGTGCCCCAAGAAGCGCCACCAAGCGGACGCAGCATGCGTCATCACTGTTACCACATTGCACATTGAGGGGCCTCGCAGTCCGTGGGCAGTGAGGATGAGTAGTTTTAGTAACGCAAACATTGACTGTCTCGCGCCAGTACACAGGTTGGCGACATGCGCATCAAAGCAGAAGTCATCAAAGAATGTGGTACCCAGTGGTGGACTGGAGTGTCAAAACGGCCCGGGAAAAAACTAAAAGCGGCCCTATCCGACATTTATTTTCTTGGGGATTTGTTTTCAGCCAAGGTAACAACGGGATAGTCATAACACAAGGACGAATCGCAAATCTAATCTACATTTAGACTTAAAATATTAAGAATGCATTTAAAGTTATACCTCGGTTTATCATGACCCACCCAAATGATGGTTATTGTATAAGCAACTTCTTTAAGCTGGGTGCCATTTCAGACACATGATCTATAATAGTGTCATTATATAGTTAACTTAAAACATCGGTTTCTACCGACATGAGCAAAAATGCTTCAAGATTTGTAGAAGAGCTTAGCACGCGATTTTTAATGTACTTCAGTTTTGAGAGAGAGATCTCACACGCTACTTATGAGTAGAGGACAGAGTCAGTAAGGGGCCATCCATGTAGTGCGTACGCAAATATCTGGACAAATTGGACCCTTCCCCTCCCTATATGCACACGTACTCGCGCCTCGCCCCCAAAGACCAACTGCAGAATGTGTCAGTACGACAGGTCCAGGCAGCTGCTGTCTGCACTTTATGCCAGATTGAAGGACGAGTGATCCATGGACTCACTGCTGAGCTGTGTGATAGTTTAATAATAGCGTTCAGAGGTAAGGACTGTAAGGTGGCAGACAAGTGACGCCTCTCCCACAGTCATTGTTCCCCTGGTAGTACCTGATAGCTGAAAAGACTGAACTCTGGCTCACTTGAAGGCCAATCAACTTGAATGCAAATATGGACAAATTATGAGTTCCCTCCCCGTTTCCTATGCGTGCGTACATTATCAGTAGAACCCCCTCCCCATACGTAAGCATGCGCAGGCACATGCAGTTTGGTTAACCCTCCACCTCCATGCGTACGTACTATATATATGGATGGCCACTAAGAGTTATATGCACAAAACAGGTGCCTTGGGGCCATCCACATATTACGTACGCACTTAGGGGGAAGGGGGGTCGGATTTAGGCGATTTTGCGTACGGGTGCGAACGGGGGGAGGGGGGTAACAAAATGTGTACGTACGCAAAATAAATGTCTAATTATGACGTCCACATTAGCCTATTTATAACTCTGTATTGTCCTATAGTCGTCCCATGGCATTTTATTACATTATATAAAAGCCATGTGCAGTTATTCTGTGCTGTGAACGAGACACCTATAATTTGTCTATATTTGCCCTCACACATCCTTCAATCTGGCCTAAAGTTCAGACAGCCTGGAGCTGTCCAGACACTTTCTGCAGCTGGTCTTCCGGGGGGTGCGTCAGGCGTACGTACGCAGGGGGGGTGTGGAAGAAAGTACGCTTGCGAACAGGGGGGAGCGGGTCCAATTTTCCGGGATTTTTGCGTACGTAATATATGGATGGCCCCCTGTAAGTCTGACCAAAGAAATTGTATTTATGTAACACAGAAAAGCAGCAAACAGGACTTTTTGCGTTCGTAAGTTCGTCACTCTTATGCCCAACTTGGTCGTCCCAGAGTTCATGTGGAGAATCTTCATTGACGCTGTCCTCTACCTAATCGTCGAACACTTAGTGACGGTCTCTTTGCCTTGAGTAACTTTATATAAATCGACTAGATTTTGGCACATGGCTCCATCTTTAGCTAAAATTTTTAGTTTCTTATCTCTTACCTTTTCCGCACCATCTTTACATTTACGTTTGAAATTTAGATCACTCATAACCGTAATTTTTCATTAATTTATTAACCAATAATAATAAAGGACTCCGTCAAAAACAAACTTAGCGAAAGTAGAACCTCGTTTTATGATTCAACTGTTAATTATATAAGTCTGCCTTCTCAGGCCCTACGAGAGGGGGGGCAAATAGGCCTACCCAGGGGCCCGGAGAGTTTTAAAGGCCGGCCGTCCGGGCCTGCAATCAACTTATGAAAAATATTACAATCAGTTATACAAAGTTTATGATTTATGCCTTTTAAATATAATATTACTGAATGAAATCGTAGTTGTATAGGGCCTATATAAACATAGGCTAGTATCGTACGGTCGTATCCGCACCTTTTTATTACAATTTATTTTCTTCAATTTTCTCATAAAGCCTAAAGATAGTTTAGGGGCCCGTGGCTGCTCTGCCTATGGGCCCGAAATTTCTGTCGTCAGCCCTGTGCCTTCTATCTAGTTCTAGCAAATAAAAAATAACGCCGTCATAAATACCATAAGAATTATTATAATTTACAAATCACCGATTTTAGACATTGTGTCTAAGAACTTAGAAGCGGCCCAAATATCACCGAACCTGGCGGCCCACCGGGATTTTTCCCGGTGTCCCGGCGGGCCAGTCCACCCCTGGTGGTACCTAAGATCTTCACGAGTATGACCCTAATGGGAACAGCGTCCTCTTTCGGCTGGTTTAATTTATGTTTTGTTCTCGGCCTACGGACAACCATTTAAGCATACTGGTTATGCTCTACGACCCCGCGCTGATGACCATGTTCTCCCGATTGCAGATAGTCTGGCTCGCAAATCTTTCATAATTAGGATGACATTCACTGGAATATGGGCCAAAGTACTTTAACTCTGGACGTGGTTAATATGTGTAAATCAAAGTGCGATTAGCAGTTGGATTATTAAAGGATATATACTTGCTTACTTACTTACTTGTGTGTTCGAACCATTAGTTAAGTAAGTACCTGTAGGAGAAGCAGAGAAAATAGGACATGCTGCGGGGTTTTGAGACTGCTAAAAAAAGGATAACTAAATATGTGTAGGGCCTATGTGTTTAAAGCATTAAACGAGAATTAATTTGACAATAATATGAATTGCAAAATATCAGGTCTCTTTGCTCCGAAAGAAACAGGGATCTGGTTGTTTCCATGCAACGTACCTCCATAATGCACATGAAAGACTTGCTATGGTCGGCCACATATCCTGAAACAAAATTGTATGCATCCTGTCACATGAGCTTCTTCGCCTTTCTCTGCCTCTATTATTCTAGTGTTTGAAGAACAACCTAGTTTGTGAACGTTGCACATAACATGCTATTATTTTGCTCCTCTATCTTGTTGTAATTGCTACTGTAAATAACAATTTCAATAATGCAAAAGGCATTATTTTCAATTAGCCCGTGGCATGGGACTGCATCTCATAATTTAGCAGCGACTGAGTAGAACGACACAATATTCATACAAAACAGCACAATTTACAGCGAATTTGAGAAATCACGAGTTTTCATTTGCCGCATACAGAACTCTCGTCTAAGCAAATTGTAAATATGCTTCTAAATTAGGCCAAAAGTGGAAATGAACAACCAGCGTAATTGCCTGGCTGCAGCAGAGATCCGTGTGAAGGCTGTGTTGATACAAATATGATGCAGGTCGCTTTGAGTGATTACAACGTCAGTGCGACATATGCTTTTTGTCTCTATCAGACAGATAGATCTGCTCAAGTCCTTTGTAGCAGCCTTGCTAAGATCATTTGAGGTTTTGTCGTTTAAGAAAATACGTATTGATTTTAGAGTAAAGCAATGTTTCTAATTACATTTCTTTTATCATTTGCCTTACTTCGTAAGTATTTATGCTTCTAAATGTATTAACATTTTAATTTTTTTGCAGAATTGAAGTGCTTTGGTAAAGTAGGTGCTTGGCTTGTAGTGAGACAGTAGGAGGCAATGAAGTACAGAAAACTGTTAGAGTAAATATGATCCAAGTGATTTATACGAGTGATTATTCGTGCTATCATGTTGAAAACCCTTTTTAATATATAAAGCTTACAAACAGCTGAAAGAAATGAAAATACATCAGAATGCTAAGGTGAGCTTCAGATAGAAAGAGCTACATCCGTTGGCAACAGTCACTCCTTAATTCGAATATAATTTTCAACATCAGACACGGAATTAATTCAATTACAAGCAAGTGGTCTATATATCATATTTTCTCAATAAAGTCATCGCAACTGGCATGAAGCTAGTTGAATTACAAAAATGAAGGTTTTCATGGTCATTGATAACTGATAATGTAGAAAAACCAATACTTATAAAAGTTTCAACGAATGAAGGGGACAATTAGTACGGAAACAAATCGCATTTTCATATGAACTATTCAATAATTTTATGCCTTGGTCAGTTTGTATTAGTGAGGGTATTTGAAATTGAAACAACAAACGCAGTTGGGATCTAATATGATAGTATGGAAACAACTGAACTTAACTGTGTGTTGTTACACAAACTTATGATTGATGAGTACTTTGCAACCATATCTGAATACTCCTACTCACGCATACATGCAACATGATGTACGCATTCCTTCTTATATAGATGGGCAGAGTAATGAAAGAATCTATCCATCAAACACTGCGGTCGTCGCTGGAAAACAATTCTACTTAGTTTGTGAGAATCAATCAGGCAGAATTACAACTTGGTGGCATCTGAGAGTAAATACGTATGCAGGTCGTATAATATACAATGGAACTCATCTTTCTGATCAATTCAGAGACTTTCAAATACACACCACAGCAGATGGACTATCAAATCTGACTAAACGTTTCTCAGCCATAAATGACGCTGGAACGTACAAATGCATCCAGAGAAATGGAAGTGACTTTGTCGATTGTTCGGCTCAGGTGATTGTATTTGGTGAGTTCTTAAAGTTTTTTCATAAACATAAATTATACATAATTTATATTTAATATCTATTTATGTTTTCGAGGTTCTTTGGCGTTGTGTCCCACTTGGATAGTGCCAACTCACTGAACAAAAATTCAAGTATGCTTTCATTATGGTTCCATGAACCATGATTGAAATAATGTCTTTCAGGATAGCCTGGACGAGATCATTATAATTATGTGCACTATTGTATTCCTCTTACAAATTATGATATGCGAATACGATTTCATTTGAACTGACAATGGATTAATGTCTTATGAAAACGGCGCTAAAGAAAGGCAATATTCCAGATTTATTTCGTTTAGATTATTTCTATTCAGAATCATTTACAGTAAGGTAATTTCGAAACAATAAACTGTCTTAGGTTTCAACTTATTGAAACAATTTTCCAGCTGTGGATCCTGTATGCAGTTCGAAAGAAACAAACGTATTGGAGGGACAATATCTGGAGATAAATTGCAGTGTTCGCTATATTGGCAGCATATCTCCGAATATGAAGTGGTCCATTGGCGATGGAATCCATTCTAACTTTGATGCCAATATCACTAATGTTCCTAGCAATTCTTCCATGATTTCGATCATAAAAATTTATGCGAGGAGAAGAGACAATAACGTAACTTTCCAATGCATCACTTACTTCAATCAGCCTATAATCTCCAATGAAGATCAGAAAGATGTGAGAAAGGCCATCGATGCCCCAACGTATGAACACCATTCTACGCTTCGAATAAACGTACTGTGTAAGTAACTGCAGTGATTACTCCAATTAGGCAAAGCTTTGGTCATGATTAATTAATAACTAATTATAGGCTACTATGTACTTCACGACTTTTGCAATTGGCATTGCAATTATGTTACTATTGAGATTTGTAAAAAGACTAATATTTATTAATGGTACAATGTTCCAATGTTTTACAAGGTGCAATGCAAAGAAGGCATCTTCTGCCTGGATGTAAAAGCCCATCTTCTAAAAGCAACTGCAATCCATTTCTGAAAATGCTTTGGTACTTGCTGCCTCACACGCAGATGTACTGGTTACTATATTGCAGTTTTTGAAAGCCCACATCAATATTAAGAAATAGTATTTATGCGTATCAATCAATGTAATATTCTTTACAATAATGTTGTTAAACTTGCCCGCAAGAACAAAAGAGGATAATTTATTGATATGTTCTTATTTTTTGAAAAGTTGATCCTGAATCTGTTGATATCACTCCGAAGAAAGACGTCTACTCGATTGGGGACGTCCTGCGTTGCGATGCAAATGGAAATCCGACTCCAACGTATGAATGGACGGAACTTGGATCTAATCGTGTTGTATCAAGAGGATCGTCTCTGACTGTGGACAACACTGCAATGGAAAACCATGATTACAATTGTACGGCTACGAACAACGCAACCGGGATGAGAACGAGCATTTCGACTACAGTCACTATTAATGCCATCATCCGTTCGACGATTGGTATGTAGAAGCGAGCATTTATTTTTCTCGCGAGTTAACGCCCGAAGATGCTACTTGAGTTTCGATGCATTTGTTTGAATTATAAACAAAATAGTCAGCTGGAAGATTTATATTTCTGTAACCCTCTCTGAGATTTGCTAAGATACTTTCAGGGTGTTACACGGTGTTGATTTCATTACTTGTGGTACAAAATAAATACCGGATTTGAAATGAGTGTTCTGTGACACTAATGTTACACTCGTACATACATTCCTGCTGGTGAGACTATGAAAATGGAAATCCTCAAATGAAAATGGAAATCCTCAAATTATGAAACTTAAATACTCTAAACACCCCTAAGTGTTCATGATTTCTTAGTGTAATTTGAAGGTTTATCGACTTCTTCGGAATGATGGCAAATTTATTTTTCGATTCCGTCTTTCTTCTTTTTGCATAAGGGAGTCGCAAAGTACTTCGCAAATATGTATTTAATCGGGCAGTACTTTCATATTAAAATCCATAGTGGTTGAATTTAAAGTATACTTTTGCCTGTTTCAAATATTATAGTATTTTTTTCAAAGAGCCTATTTCATTTGCCTTGCTCTAGGTAGTACCGATGTCATCCGCAGTGTTTCGATTGCCGCTGGAGCTGTATTTGCTCTTTGTTTTGTGGTCGTTTTGACAGTCTGCATTAAGCGTTTGAACGGTATATTCTCAGAATTATAATATTATTCTCAAAATTGTACTTTGGCCGTCTAGATGTTGTAATTCTTCCTGTCGTTTACAGTTCTCGATATTGGCTGCCATTTGGTCTAACAATTCAAAGTGGTTTGCTAATGCCGCTAAAAATTTCACTAGCAATTTCAATGGCTTTTAGTTTTCAGTTATAAAGTAATTTAATTACCACTTCATGTTTTAATGATCCATGTTAGGGAAATCTTAATTAGCAATTTTCATAATATGGTTACGCGGGAGCTTTACAGATGACTTGTTTGATTCGCGATTGTCTTAGAGAAATTACTTTCTAAAATAATTCATTCAATAAATAAACTTAGTTAGACAAAGTATGGCCCATACAAGGGTCAAAATAATTATGTCTAGAAGCACATACTGCATTTTTAGAGTGATAATTTGTTAATTGAAATTGATTAATTTTTCTCTCACATTAGCCCGATTTTATCGAGATACGACGCCACAGCATGACGCAACTACAGAGCTGGAAATGTCAGGTATTCACTGAAATTCAAGAAACTACTACTTCTGCTGTTGCTGCTATAAATACTACTACTACCACTACTACTACTACTACTACTACTACTACTACTACTACTACTACTACTACTACTACTACTACTACTACTACTACTACTACTACTACTACTACTACTACTACTACTACTACTACTACTACTACTACTACTACTACTACTACTACTACTACTACTACTAACACTACTACTACTACTACTACTACTACTACTACAACTACTACTACTACTACTACTACTACTACTACTACTACTACTACTACTACTACTACTACTACTACTACTACTATTACCATTACTACAAATAAGGACTTTGAAGACTACTTTGTTGGTATCTTTCTATTCTATTTCTATTAATGACCAAGTTTGATCGTCAGTCTTTCCTTTTAAATTTTGCTGAATTGAGGAAATGGCAGTTTTACTTGATATTGAGCACTGTTTGCCTAATCTTCATAAGTAGAATGTGAAGGAGTTTAACAGCACTTGCTGACTTTTCCTTTACTTCCACACTGTAAAACGATTATGGCAGTTGTACGTTTGGATAAGACAAATACTTTCAGGTTTACACGATTTCGTGCTCTTAGACCAACACTTATCGTTTTATGAAAATATTGATTACATAGAAACCGAAGTCGAGAGTGAAAGCATTGGTCTACAAACAGATAGATCTTCTCTGCTTGAACTCCAAGCGAAATCAACGGATCTCAACAACGCCGCCCATCGCCCTGCAGAGAAACAAACTCCTCCAGCTGATCAGCATAAGATTCCTTCACAAGAAACTGCGTCCTACGCTACACTAGGAGATCGATCAACACCTCCACCCAGGGCCGCCGACAGAAATTCCGGGCCCCTAGGCAGAGCAGTCACGGGCCCCTAGGCAGAGCAGTCGCGGGCCTCTAGTCAGAACAGCCACGGGCCCCTAGGCAGAGCAGTTATGGGCCTCTAAACTATCTTTAGACTTTATATAAATATAAAATCGTACGGTCGCACGAAAAAATAAAAAAATCACAAATTGAAATAATAAAAATGCGTGTACGACCGTACAATATTATATTTATATATACAACAATGATTTTATTCAGATGCTTGAAGTTTAAACTGATTGCAGTTAGCGTCAGATAATATATTTAAAAAGGCATAAATCATAAACTTTGTATAACTGATTGTTATATTTTTCATAAGTTGATTGCTGGCCCGGCCCGGGCCCCTAAAAAGTCGCCGGGCCCCTGGGCATTTGCCCCCCCCCCCCCGAAGTGACATTCGTCTCACGCAGAAAAACAGACTTATATTCAGAGTAGCTTGCGTAACCACGCGATCATAGGCATTATATTAACATATGGTAATCTTTACTGTAATCTTCGTTCTGCATCTCGAGTTGAACTTCAAGGAACAACGTCGTGCCTTTTTCGCGGTTGTTTCGACCAGTTGGAATAACCTTTCTTCAGATCTGCGTGTTCTTTTAACAAGGACTCCGCGTACATTTCTTAAGCATCTGAAAACTGCTCTTTATGGCCGTAGTTGGACTGGCAGCGCCTCTGAGAGGTGCTCTATTTTAGTGCTCTGAATGACAGAGTGAATATAGTTCGTGTGTTACAAAAATAAGGAAACATACAACATAATGCAAAGTTTCGTTGGTTGCAATAATATTTTATCATTGTTTGCAATAATCATATTTCAACTCAGCTAACAATGGCCCAATATGAACATGTTATGTTTATCTAGATAACTATTTTCTCAAATGTGAAAGTAAAACGATGGCGCAGTTCCACAATAGCTACTTGCATGTATGCATAGAATAGTGTTATTTGATCATGATAGACCATTATTGCAAAATAGAAAGTGTTTGCTATTCATGTGACAGAGGTCTCTGTTTGATTGCTGTGACTTGCTCTAAACGCCAATTAAATATAAACCTGAACGGTTAATCCGTAAATGCTATTTTCCTTTTCGTATAACTACTAAATGAAGAGAAACTGACACCAATAACTATTTCGTAAATTCCAAACTTTTAGGCCACCTTGTCTATGTCAGTACTCATAGACCTCTTTGTGAGTGTTTATCTTTCAAACAATATTTAGGACAGCTTTTTGCCAGACGTATTCCTTCATTTCAGTGGAAACAAAGGTTGCAGCCATTCACTACTTTGTCTTTTGTATGAGAAGTGCGATTTTTGAACTAGCCAATATGTGTGTTTTTTGGGTGTGTGCAGATAAAAAGCCACCTTGCGATTGATATTGAAAGAATTGTTGTTCTGACATACATTCGTAGGTCACCAATATGTGTAGGCGTCACCACAGAAATTGAGTCACCAGATCAATATAAATTGCCAGTGGCGGCGCGTGGATTTTTCAAAGGTGGTGCGAGGCAAGTGTGCCGCCCCCTCCCTCCCTTCCCCGTATGGCGGCAAGCCTGTCTAGTGAAATTTTGTCTGTGTTGTGTATGATATATAGTAGTTATAGTATGGTAGCCTTAGCAATTAGCAGCCTACTGTAGTACAGAGCACAGTAGCAGATGATGCAGATCCGCTCCTAGTAGGCTACTTTTAGCATTAGCAAATCAAATCAGAGGGGGTTCCAGAGAGTAGTCACAAGGGGTTCGAATCCGGTTTCCAGAAGGCAAAATCAAACCAGAGTTGGTCTCCAGAAAATAGTTCAAAAAAGGTCCGAGTCCAGTTCCAGAGGCCAGATCAACAGAAGAGACAGAGCAGCTGTCAAAGCGGGTGTCGTTTAGGGCGAGAATAATTGGAAGGAGGATAAGATGAGTCAGAGTAGGAGTACTGTACTTGAAAAGGTGAGACTTCAGTTTTAAGTAGAAAGCCAGATGCTGATAGAGGAACATGAGGAGGAGGAGGATGAAGGACAGCTTGTAATGATGATGGAGGAACTGCGAAGCTACAGAATTCGGAGGGGGCGGGGGAAGATCAATCCATAGGTGTGGTGCTGTGTTTAATATGGCTCGGTTGGAGAACTTCAGATGAGTATTGAATGTCGGTCGAGAGAGACTGAGATAGGAGGAGGATCTGGTGGAGCGAGTTGCCTGGATGGTGAATAGATCATTGAGATACTTGGGCTGGGAATGTTGTAGGGAGTTGTATGTTAGTGATAGGACTTTGAAGTGGATTCGCTCTGGGATTTTTAACTAATGGAGTGATTTAAGGATGGTAGTGATATGATGATGTTTTGGCGTTCCAGTGACAGCCCTGGCTAGTGAGTTTTGGATAAGT
This sequence comes from Allolobophora icterica, assembly GCA_963556255.1. Taxonomy (NCBI): domain Eukaryota; kingdom Metazoa; phylum Annelida; class Clitellata; order Crassiclitellata; family Lumbricidae; genus Allolobophora; species Allolobophora icterica. The sequence continues at coordinate 4,582,547 of OY744604.1, read as the reverse complement.
TTGAGATGCTTGATTTGGGTGGATTCAAGGTCGAGGAAGAGGGAATTGCAGTAATCAAGCTTTGAATGAACAATAGAATGATGATGGAGGCAGTTTTAGGGCTGAGCATGGGTCGAAAGCGGCGGAGATCACGAATGTGCATGAAGCAGGAGCGCGAGAGGTTGGAGATGTGGTTAGAAAAGGAGAGGTGTAGATCAAAAGTAATATCACATTATCAATATAATTAAGCGCAATCATTATTCCTGGAAACCAGCGTAGCTAGGTGTGCAGAGGGGATACATGTGTCCCCGGGCGCCAAGAAAAGAGAGCGACAAAATGAGGGTTAAGATAAATAATTTTACTCGTAATTTTGATGCAGTTTTAACTAATTTTTCCCAAATAAATTTATAAGATTTAATTTTGGCGCCCCAAATATCTCCAGTTATATCCTCGATCATTACTTGCAAACCAGTTCTCATGTATGATTTTGGCGCCCTATTGAGCATTAAGGGGCAGCATGCATATTTTTATTTAATTAAAATTAAAATTTCCATTCGATTATTTGGAAAATGTGAAATAGTAGAACGAAGGGGAGGTAATATCCTAGCTACGCCGCTGCTAGAAACTAGGTCTAAAATGATCTAAATAAATTTAAAACTAAGAAACACATTGAAGCTCACATGAACAGTGAAGATTTACAGTTCACTGAATTATGATATTAAAGTTTCATTGAAATTTCTAGCAACAAATCACGTAATAAATCCAAGTGAAACACTACGCTGACCACAGGAAACAACCAAAAAATTCCAGATAGTCAAAGTGCCGCCCCCTCGAGTGGCCGCCCGGTGCGACCGCACCCCCTTGCACCCCCACGCGCCGCCACTGCAAATTGCCACCTCGGACACTACCACCGCCAAACAGTATGAGAATTGTAGAAAAAAGACTGCGGGTTAGACCTTGATTCATGTGGAGTTTTGGTGTGCAATTAAGACTTTACTATGGGGCCTAAGAAAGACTAGGGGGGTTGAACCCCCCAATTCCCCGACAATTCTCACCCTGCCGCTAAACCTTCAACGCCACTGTTACCACTACAAAACTACAATCGCCACAATCACCACCACTGCCACATCCACCACCAATTTCAACATTACCAGCATCTCAAATGCCATTGCCAAGAAATCCACCACGTCAGCAACAAGTTACCACCATATTACAGGAACTCCGCCACTTCGTGCTAGGTAGTGCCAGTCACAAACCTGAAAAAGATGAGGGTGGCGTCAACAGCCATTGTAGCCGGCAAACATCGCTAAACACTGAAATATTGTCATATCCACATGGTTTGATAAATGCACTTGCACACGCATGCACGCACATACACACGCGAGTATTATATGTGTGCAATCAGGGGCGTAGCAATGGGTTGTGCAGGTTGTGCAAAGCACAAGGGCCCCCGGCGGTCAGAAGGGCCTTTTTCAGCGAGTATAAATTTTAGCCTAGAAGTAAATCTACATGTACAGCAAGTTAGCAACAACGTGCACAGTAATAAACACTCAAATGATCAGCCATCTTCGAAATTGCACAACTGTTACTCGTTGACTCTCATCTACATTCACTGCCATTCAGCGATGATGTCTGCACTGCCTAAATGTTCCTGTTGACTTTGCCTGTGACTGTTGCGCCATGTGAACGATCATTTTCAAAATTGAAGATAATCAAAAACTATATACGAAGTACAATGTCAGAAGAGGGGCTGAGCGACTTGGCAATCTTGTCAATAGAAATGAACATGCCAGGAAGCTTGACACTTCAACAGCGGTAGATATTTTTGTGTAAGAGAAGGCGCGGAAACGATTTCGTTATTTTTACCAACCAACCCAACTGTTTCACAATTTGACACAATTGAAGAGTGGATAATTCATATTTTAGCAGTCAAGGCAGATGGAACAATGTTTTAGATTAATTATGCTCTAGGCCTAGTTCAATTTTTTTATGCTAGCCTGGAGAAATAAAAAAATAAAAAAAATTATAAAAAATAAATCGGAGAAAATAATTGAAGTGTAATTATTTAATTATTATTTCATTGGGGTGCGATTTGTGATATTTGCATATTTTTCACGGTGCGAAATAAGCAAATATCCCAAAAGCGCCAAGCGTTTTTCGCACAGCGGTTTTTTCAAATCGAAGGGGTTCAAGGGGCCCATCATTGAAGCTCTGCACAAGGGCCCCCAAAAACCTTTCTACGCCACTGTGTGCAATGGCATAGGTTCCTGAGTAGATAACCTTGAAGGGGAGCTATATAAGACCTCTGTAATAACATGTACATTGTACATGCTTGCATTTATATGTCGGTATACTTGGCCGAATTCGGGTGGATATGCTGTTAAAGGAGACAGGCAGTTGGCCAATATGGGGAACTATAAACAACAGGTACAATTACGCCTTGATTACTGTAACCCATTCCATGTTGGTCTCACGAAAATTCAACACGATGAAAATCCTAACAAGTTACTAATTATCATTTAACAATATAGAGTCTCATAGACTCCGCCATCTTCGGGCAACCTAGAATGGTGACGCGCCTGTTCCTTCTTAAAGCTCAAGGAAGAAGAAGGACAATTGAATTGTTTCTCAAATTAAAAACTTCACAAATGCACAATGCCTGAAGATTATTGCAAATTTCGATCACTTTATGTACCTACAATGTATTCCAATCCTCTCAGCCATTCTATCTTCGTAACTTATAAACAGTAAAACCATATGGTCGTTGAACCATTACGCTCAACCCACTACTTTAAAACAAATTCGTTCAATAAAAAATGCAAATTAAGAAATTAAACTTAATACAGAAAATTTACGTATTTAGAAATTTGGGCATCGTAAATACCTATTTTTAAAACTTACCTCTCAGTGACTCCGATAACTATAAAATATAAGAAATTCAAGAATTGAATATAATTAGGCTGCACCAGCGCCAAGACCTAGTGTTTCTGCAAATGGCCTAGATAAATTATGCGTGTATACATGCAGAAGTTGCATCGTAACAGGATCAATAACCTTAATCGTAACAAAAAAGCTGTCTCAGGTCAATACAATAAACCATAAGAAGCTTTAGTAAACCATTTATGGAATTCTAAGTCTTTTTGGAAATTGTTTCTATAATAATCACAATCGAAAATAGAAAATTTGTTTAATTTCAATGAAGGCTATTATTTGCCATTTACTTTGCTTACAAAATTTTCGAAGGAAAATCGAATTTGGAGATTCGGAGAAGACTAAACATAAAGGAAGATCTAATGCAAACAGTAATGATGAGAATTAAGTCTATTTGGGCATATATATATATATATATATATATATATATATATATATATATATATATATATATATATATATATATATATATATATATATATATATATATATATATATATATATATATATATATATATAGAATGGACGACAATAGAAAAATAAAAACTGTGATGATGGAAACTACGGATGCAAATGGGCGGAGTGGCAGACCTAATAGAGAGTGGACAGACGATATCAAAGATTGGTGTAAACAAGATCTGCACAGCTTAAGAATATCAGCACAGCTTAAGAATATCAGCACAGCCTAAGAATAGCAGCACAAGACCGGGATGGGGACTTTGAAAAAGCGATGAATCATGCATTGGACACCTATGTGTCATGATGATGATAGGCAGCGTTCAGTCAAGTTTTCCTAAAAGATTCAATGAATAACAGGACAACTCGTCAGGAGAATTCAATCTAGTTTTTGCACATGTAGAGTCCGAGGAAGATACTACAGATTCTATTTAATAGATCGCTTGCCGAAGGGTGTACTCCATCGCAGAAGCGTGCTCTGGTCTTTCCCTCGCTAAAAAAGCCTAATCTTGATACAAATCTCTGCAATAATTACCGTCCTATCTCCAATTTATCTTTCCTATCCAAGACTCTTGAACGTCTTGTCTCTCTTCAGCTCCTCTTTTATCTCGAGCAATCTGGACTCCTTCCTGTTAATCAGTCAGGATTTACAGGATTTAGGGCTCATCATTCTACTGAGACTGCTCTCCTCTCTCTCCTCACTGAAATCTACTCTGCTGTTGACAGGGCTGAACTTACCCTCCTGGCTCTTTTCGATGTTTCTGAAGCCTTTGATATGGTCGATCATAATATTCTTCTGCAGCGTCTTGAGACTTCAAATGGGTTGCAAGGCCTCCCTCTTTGCTGGTTTCGATCATATCTGTCTGAACGAACCCACATGATTATATCAGGCGACTCTAGAACAAAATGGATCCACATTACGCTGGGCGGTCCTCAAGGCTCTGTACTTGGTCCCCTACTCTTTATTCTCTACACGGCTGACATTCCTTCTCTTTTCCCCCTCTCGGGAGCTGCTGGTCATCTCTTTGCCGATGACGTGCAAGCATTTGTCCATGGGTCTCCTTCATCCCAATTGCACTTATTTGAGCGTATTGAGCCTCTGTTGACAATAGTTCTAACAACTTCCTCTGTCTCTTCTGTACTTATGCCTATTTAATGTTCACTGATTCACACTAAATCTACGTATAAGTAGCTTTATTTCTAATTTGTAGCATGGCCTTCATTGAACAACAACACAGTTTTCAATATCTGTGTTTCGCAAATATAAATGACTTAAACTTCAACTAGTCAGCAACACTTCTACAAAGAACACACAAATTCAAACTTCTACAATCAGCATAAAATCTTCGCGCCCATCTAAGACACCTGTGCTCTGCGCCTAAGCGAAATCTAATTATAAACATATAACGCGACCGCTGCCAAGATCAGCCAGCCACGCGCATCACTAAGACAGTATAACTAAACGTGATACATCTATCTTATATATATATATATATATATATATATATATATATATATATATATATATATATATATATATATATATATATATGCATCGTGCAGTTATTATTTATTTGACTAAAAACCAATAAATTAATTTTTTTAAAGCGGTGAAGACCTACTGTAATTGCGAGTCCAATGGTCCAAGTGTCGCTTTAGCATTCGACAGTACTAAAACCAGTCACAGAAATGTTGCACATATCCTAGCAGCCAATACACAAACACTAGGCCATGATTCTGCCGAAATTGTTATCAATCGGGAATCCATTAGACTTGCTCGGTGCCAACATCATTGCCAAAGAAATCTATGCATCATTCGCTTCCGAGGTTCCACTTACAGTTCATTGAGATGGCAAGTTATTGCCAGCTTTGACATCATAGGAGAGTCATTTTCCGGTAAATGCATAAATTGACAATTCAGCTGTCCCCGGTCATTTCTCAGAAAACAATACCTAGTCTGATCATGCTAAGTGATTAGATTAAAACGTTATTGATCAGTCAACAATTTAAGACCTTTGAAAGTAATTCAGAGCAATAAAATAATTTATTACAATTTATTTTGAATTTAAAATGTTCCACTCCGTTACCTTCCCTAGGCTATTCCCTCCACTGGCTCCCTGCTAAACAGCGAATTCAGTTTAAAACCCTCACTCTCATGCGCAACTGCCTTACTGCCTCTGCTCCGTCTTACCTAATGAATTTTTGCAACCCAGTTTCTTCCTTGCCTGCGAGGGCTTCCTTGCGATCTTCGGCTCGCGGCCTTATGGTTGTCCCTCGCATGCGATCCTCCACGGCACAATCCAGAAGTTTCGCCTATGTTGGCCCCTCTGCTTGGAACTGTCTCCCCTTGTTTCTCCGCCAAGAGCTTCTTGCCCTCTCTCCTCTCCAGTTCCGTAGACGCCTGAAACTTTCCTTTTTGCCGGTGCTGGCACTGATGCGGCTTGAAAGCGCTGCTGATTTGAGTGGCGCTATATAAGTTTTCGGTTACAATTACAATTACAAAATTACAATATTGATTCGTCTACAATTTCTAAATGATTTGCATTAAACCCAAAAATGTGTATGTTTCTTTTATAATAAACATAATTGTATATTTCTAAAAACAACTTTTTGAACGGGATCTTCAGTATAATTTTTTTAAATATATTTTATCTTGTCACCGGAAAATTATGTCCGCTCCGTTGACATGTAAAAATGACCTCGTATCTCACAACCCTTTCAGTTCTTTGGTCTCGCAACTTAACACATCTCTTTTGTGAAGATCTATGTAAGTAAGTATGTCTTAATACAGGATCTGAATGCTAAGACAAATTTCTTACTAATTTTCATTTATTACGTACCTCATGTGTTTTTTCATTATACATCCACTCCGTTACTGAATTTTTGCAATGATTATGAATAAATTTAATATAAATAATATTTTAATATAACATTTTAAAGCTATATAATGAGTGTTCCGACGATTAATGTGGACGCATGAGAGATAATATGATATTTACCGTGCTGATACACAAATTGCCCACTCCGTTAACTGTCCACTCAGTTACCATAGATGTGACCCTTGAGGTACTAAAATTTATTCCGCTGTCAGGATAAGTCGTCTACTTAAATTATCATTTCTAATACAACTTATATAACAATATATGACATTTTAAATAAATTTTTGCTTCGGTAGACTGTTTTTTTAAATTCACTTTTCACATTCTGTGCTCAATTCTCGTAGATGGTAACGGAGCGGAACTTTATATGGTAATTTTTTATGTAATTTTAATGTTATGAGCAGATTTTTAAGACACCATCACAAATATTTTAATGTTTTTTTGTTAATTTGATCACTGGTAATGATTGGCTCAAGTGATTTTTATTTTGTTAGTTGGCCAAAAAAAATACAGTCAACTTTACATTGATTAGATTTTCTATTTTTCTTTCGGTAACGGAGTGGAATTTCTTAACAAAATTTAAAATGTGATGGAATTAAATAATTATTTGTATTGTAATTTCTTTTATATTTCTTTTATTAGCATTAATACTAAAAACATATTGGCATGTCAAACTACGCAGTAGGAAGCTGTCTACTATATATAAATAGCTCATGTCTCAAGGAATTCAGCCAGGCGTTCTAACCACCGTCTCTGCTGACCTATCGGTCCCGGCATCCACTGCAACCACTGGAGTGCAGTATGGTCCTTCCATAGTAGAAAGTGCTTTCATAATAGATATTGTCTATAAACCTTCACAATGTGCACTACCGCCAGTAATTCCTTCCTCGTTATGCAGTAGTTTCTTTCAGCCGCAGAAAGTGACCGGCTCCCATACGCAACGACCTTTTCCCCATCTTCTACTCGCTGTAACAGTACAGCTCCGATTCCTACATCGGAAGCATCACAGTGTAAGGCAAGGGCAGTCTCTTCCCGCGGACATGTCAATACGAGAGCTGTGGTTAAGGCTACCTTAAGTCTGTCAAAGACGACTTGACACTCCTCATTCTATTCAAACGCCCTACCTTTCTTTGTAAGTTCGAAAAGGGAGCCAGCCACACGCGAAAATCCGAGTATGAATTTCCTATAATAGGTGCATAATCCTACGAAATTCCTTCTGTTCCTTAATAGTCGCGGAACCTGCCATGAGACCATTTCCTCGACCTTAGAAGGGTCAACCGCAATACCACTAGAGGACACAATGCGTCCCAGTAAATAAACCGTCCGCCTCAAAATAAAGCACGTACTAGGCTTCAACTTCAGGTTGGCTCTCCGAAGGCGCTGAAAGAGTGACTCCAGCCGATGCGACTTTTGATCCCGCTGCTTCTCTAGAGCAACGCTATAAGCCAGAGGTTGCCTCCGCAACGGCTGTCGGACGGGACGCTCGTCCCTTGTGTCTACTCTATTCTCACAGACTGTCGTCTTTCCCAAATCTCCTAAAGCAGCCGAAAATACATCAGTGTAGTCTGTTAGCAATTGTTTCAAATGACCTCTCGCCTCGGGCGGTACATCCTCTGGGAGATCCTTCATCAGGTCCTCTACAACCGGGTTTTCGGACTGGATTGTGCCACCGCTAACACTCTCTTGCTCCTCCGATACCTGGACCGGGTGCAACCCACCAATCAATTGGTCCCTACACAGCCTGGCCGGCTGTTCACTAAGGTTAATCACCCGAACCTGGGCCAAATTGGCATCGTCTCTTATCACCACTCGGGCATCTCGGACTCCCGGTAGGATCTCAGTAGTTTCGGTTATCCACGCTGATGCAATGGCAGCTAAGTTCCCATAATTATAACGTTCTGGACGGCACATCACATTGGGAGCGAGGGGACACAATCACCTCCTCCGCAACGACAACCCGCCTACACCAGGATGAACCATTCCCTTTCACCAAGGGCATACGCCTCCTACCCAAGAAAATGGCCCAAGTACCGAATCCAATCCTACACCTATGCTCTCGCAACCAGTCCATACCCAACATGGTTCGAAGACTTGATCGGACACCAAGAACGTAGTATCGATATGAAACCCTCTGGAAATCTTAAGAGAGACCGTTAGCTCTCCCAGAACCCGTATTTCCGTCCCATTAGCTGCTAATAAAACCCTGGAGCTGGACTGCAAATCTAAACCATCGACAAAGGCAACAGGTACCATACTCACTTCGGAGCCGGTGTCGAGCAGACATAAGCGTGACCGTCCATGAATCGTCGCACGGATGTAGATTGCGTTGTTGCAGAGTGCCATAGGTCCCTCGCGAGTCGTATGGTTCATGACGACTGGATCGTCCACATCTTGATCCGCTGGCTCCGTTTGTCGAGGAAGAGATCGTCGGGGCTGGCGACAGCGACGGGCGATGTGCCCGTTCCGCCCACAGTTGTAGCACGTCACGTCACGTCCGGAGTTTCCACAAGTGTCGATGAAGGGAGTCGAATCCGAAGCACCTCGCGAGGCGTTCCGAAGATCTTCCAGCTGTTGCGAAATCTTGCCTTCCAGTTCTTGCTGCCACCGCCGCTGGGCTGCAAGGAAAGTGTCCATCTGCTTCTGGATTTGTGTGCTCACGTCGACTTCTTGTGTCCCAGGAACCCGGTTTGATGGTCTTCGGCGATCGTCCAGGTCAGTCATTTGCTGGTACGCCCCAAGGCGCAACGCCATTCGGTAGGCTTCATCGATATTCTTCGGCTCCTTCTCTCTCACTTTGAGAGACAAGTCACGATCTCTGATGGCTTTGAGAAAGGCATCTCGAGCAACTATCTCATTAGACGGAACGGAGTATGCAAGAACCACCAGGCGTCGGATGTCGTGGAGGAGATCGCTCAAATTCTCATCCGATCGCTGTCGACGATAGTAGAGCCGGGCGCGGAAGGTTTCCGCCTGTCCTTCAGCTCCGTATCTCTGTCGCAACCTCTCAACAAGTTGCTGATAGGTTATGTCTTCCCGTGCGCCAAAGTCCCACAAAAGCTGAGTTGCTTCCTTCTGAGTGCGCAACGAAGAAAATCCACCTTATCCTGATCACTCCAACGATTGTGCCGAGAACACACTTCGAACTGCGTCATAAAAGATTCCAGAGACCCAGTTCCGTGGAATTTCCCCGGCTTCATGTACGTTCTCTTCTGACCGAGCAGAGCGCCGACAGTTTCTACCAATCGCGAGTCCGTAGAAGTTTCACTCACAACGGATGCCTTCTTTCGTCCATGGTCGGTCGCGGTTTCAGATCCCAGAGCGTCGAAATTAATGCTTTCTAGGAGACTACTGGGGTCCGATTCGAACTTCACAGCAGATTTTCTCTCCTTCCTTACAACCGGCGTAAAACAGATCGGACGAACTGGCGACGTTTCAGCAAAGTCCAAAAACACATTGATACGGGTCTCCTTTCTATCAGCGTTTTCCATGCTTGATGAGTCGATCGTTCAACGAAGAAAACCAGAAGTACCACCCCACTTCTGGTGCCAGTTTTGTGGCTAACCTGAGCCGAATCAGCTTACCAGGATGGTCCAGCCCAGGGTTCGTATCCTGACTGTATTCCGTGGTGGTAAGGCTTCACTTAGTCAAGCAGAAGACTGACCTCTGGTTTCCAACTTTATTACCTGATCAAACACAATCGACTGCCCGTCGATATAATTCAGCAAACATAACGAAATGAGTTCACAGTTAAATGAGTTTCGCAGTCCGACGAGGGCAGAGTTCAAGAACGTACTCAACCGGAGGATGCGACTCCGGCGACGCAGACGACGACTGTCAACGACAGCAACTGATGACTACCTGTCAGCGACAACTTAACAACGACGAAAGACTAGCAGAGTCCGTGGTACAAGCGACGCAACCACGACGAAGTGACTGAGCACTGGCGACGCTGACTCTGAACTCGACGCTGACGAACCTTCAAACCTCTCTCCGTGTCTGACTCCGAGTAACTGCCTGACTGTTGAGCTGCGCACCTCTATATATAGTGTCCCTTGACGCAGCGCAGTGTCACAGAGCGCTGACGCAGAGCGCAGACGCTGACGCTGACGCAGTACGCATGCGCAGAGCGCAGTCGCAGTGTACAAACGACGCAGCGCAGAGCGCTGACGCAGAAGTCACTCGGTGCAGCGCCGACGCAGCGTCATGTCGCAATGTCACCAGGCTTAGACGCAGTCCCAAAAAAATCAAAGGGCCCAAATCGGTACACTATTATTACAATTTTAATTGGCTCGTCGGACAAGATGTTATAAAGACTTTCGAATGATGATACTGCAGAGTAATTTTCCGACGGCGGTGCAGTGACCATCATTCCCATCGCTGTAGCGTTTATCTAACGCCATTTCACAAATAATTGTGCAAAAAATTAATAATCAAAACTTTCTATTACATGTAAGTGTGTATGTATGTATGCAGGCCTGTTTGTATGTACTACGTCGGTATGTAATGTACGTGTGTGCGTCTACAGATAGGTTTATGCTGTCCACAATGACATCATAAGCTATAAGGACACACACACACACAAGTGGAAATACCTGTTCGCTCTTGAGTTTTATATTGTAGCCTATATTTGATAATGTAGACCATTTATGTATTTATATAGCATCCGTCATTGGACTGTGGTTTTGGTCCATTACACTGGTTTGCTACTTATCTCTGTCCGCGCTCTTAGTATTCTGAAATGTAATACACAGGCCTACGTCCACAGCTTCACAAAAAATCTGACGCAACAAAAGGGTCGTCGGTGCTTAGGCCTACTTTTGTTCACAACGTGTGCTCAACACAACACTAGCAAAGTCTAGCATGCATTCATTAAGACATCAGTTTTACGCGGATGACAATTAAACTACATTTCGTTTGAAAGTTCACTTTGCAGTCCATCTATGCAGCAGCTGTTGTACTCTGCCTTTGAGGAGATGCTGCAAATAAACTCCTCCTAAGCCACTGTGAGAGAGAGAGACAGACTGTCTGTCATGTCTGTCTGTCTGTCTGTCTGTCTGTCTGTCTGTCTGTCTGTCTGTCCCAGTAGCAGACATTTCTGCTACTGGGACTTACTGGCAGCTGAAAATTGTGAACGGTTTAAATCTCACCAAAGGTGTGACTAACATTATTGAGTTGTTTTTAACCAAATCAGTCATTGTATTAATATACATAATCGTGGCTAAGTGGCTAACACAAAATTAGCAATGAAGTCTATATGCCTGCTATGATATCTCATACGAATGCTTTGGTCTCTAGTCGCCTGGATTACTGTAACTCTTTCGTTACTGGTAGAACTACGTAAGTCTAATCACTTACGGTAGCTCCAGAGGATCTAAAACGTTTGGGATAGAGCCGTAAGTAACTATGGGCTTTTTCTCTCAATGTACTGATCTTCTGAATATTGACCTACAGATCTTGACTTTAGTTTGGCGTCTATTAGGCCTATGGGTCGATGCATCGTGCACTCTTCTCCGGCGATATAGGTTGTTAAATAGTCAGATTAATTTAATATGTGCGTGCGTCCGAAGTTGCAAATCGATCGACCATCACTCCACTAATGACTTAGTCAAACTGATTTTCATATTAGACATTCTTTTAGTGTGCGAAAGGCTAGCACCCTTCAACCAGACACTTGCTGACTCAACATCATTTATCGTTTAGACGTTTACTCGCGCGAATTGTCTTTCACTGATTTATAGTGTCAGCATTAAGTCGCGGTCGTAACTTTTATTTCGGTTAGTTAACTGGACACTAAACACTTCAAAAAGGAGCGTGTACTAAAAGTGACTGAGAAACCAATGCAGCTCTTCGTTAAAGCGTCAATATGTCAATTTGCAGTGTTGCTTATTGTATGAAAGTGAATGGTCTACATACAGCGTTGGAGACTCCAATGCTTATGATGGACGTTCCTGAATCTTTTATCTTGTTTGCTTCTAGCATGATTCCTGTTATGTGTGTGTTAGAAACTTCGTCTGTGATTATGACGAGCACGTTGGGTATTTCTGGTCTGTCCCCGACCGTTGGATTGAAAACTCGCTTTCTAACCATTGACAGTCCCATTCGTAGGTCTTTTCCGCGTTCTCCTTTGTTTTTGATTAAGCGGATGTCAGCCACGACTAGGTCTTTTGTTTGCCCTCGGTCGAGGAAAAAGTTAACCTTGGAACTTTTTCCACCTGCAACAGTAAACTGCAAGATTCACATGTTTTCATAAATTATCTTCCTATTTATTTCTGCTTGATGTTGAGCAAAGAAAAAATTCAGAGATTTACCTAACTCGCGATGACTGCACGAAGGCTCAATTAATGTAACGGAAAATAATCATTCTCGTTAAGTAAAGGTGAGAGGTAAGGTCTAAATTACTCTTTGTTCTGTCGTTCCAAAATGGACAAAATACATAATCATCAACGCTTGAGTAAGATTTCAGTCTTTCTGTCTTCCAATATTGAACATTGATAAATGGAAATTGAAAAGAAACGGATAATCTTCACATCCCAGTTAGCGAAGTAATTTCAGAAGTTTGTGAGAGAGAAAGCGACAAATGTCTCTGACGCAACATCTGTCGATGGGAATGCCAATATAATGAATGAGAATTTCAAAACGATTGAACTTCTAGATCAAGAACTCCTGTCGTTAATGGCACAAAAGAATAACCCCGAGGAGATCAAAAACAGGATGTGGCTTCCATCACTGATTTCAATAAACAATTTTGAGTGATAGAGCAAAGATACTTTTTTAAGTTTAATTATAATTGTTATAATTATAATAAATAATTATAAACAGATACTTTTCTGAAGTTTAATTATTATACCGATTTATTGGCGATTGGAAAGGACGGATTCGGAACTGCATCAATTACAAATTTCACAAGAGTGCCTGTTAGTGGTTTCCATAAGTTAGTGACAAGCCTTCAGTCTTCAGGGAATTACTCAAAAACCAGCCCAGGCAGTTGCTGAAGTTGGTGACAGCAAGAGTTGGCAGTTTTAATTAAATGAAATTACATAGTACCTACGATGACCTGGAATTACACGACATTAAAGCCCTAGGAGTAACACCAATGCAAATTTCTGCCTAGCTGCATAACATATTTGAGTGAACTTTTTCTCTCAAAGAACAAATTCTAGAAAGTTGGGCAGAGGAGTTCCACGTAAGGTCAGGGTGTTGAAGTTGCTAATGAAATTTCTTCAAGAAAGTTGAAAAACACATAAATAATGGCAAAACACCTTCAGGTTTGTACTTTTACCCTGTTAACGAAAAGCGGAATCGCTGGATTGGAGAAAAGAAGGTCAAAGAAGGACAACGAATGGAACAGTAGAATTACACAGAAGAAAAAACCTTCGTGTTCCCCGGATTAGCAAAAAACTTTACGTCTTTGTTCTTGCTTCTATTTTTTTGGTTACAAATTTATAATTATACAGTAGACAGTGTTTAATCGAGTCCCCATCTTCTGGGAGGGGAAACAAGGTTTCTGGGGACCAACGAATTTACACATGACTTTTGGGTAATTTCATCCATCCTGAAAGAGTTCCAGACTTTTTCATATTTCATCTTCCAAAAAAAGTTGATGACTTTTTGACAATCATCCACCTTTTCAGACTTTTTCTACAAATTACTCTCTCAAAAAGAGGTTAATGACCACCTTTTTTAGGAATTCATCTCTCTAAATGTATCCTGCTGACCTTCTCGGTGGGGGGGAACCATGTATCCTGGGGAGGGGAATTTCTCCCCTAAACCTCTCTACATTATAATATTGCTGGCCTCTGGGGGGAAACATAAATCCTGGGGTGGGGGAAATTTACCCCCAAACGTGTCCAGATTAAACACTGTACAGTAGAGTCCTAAGGATCCTCAGAGGAACACCTATGACGAAGTTGAAGCACAAAATTTTACAAATTATCTTAGTGATGAGGGAGGTGAAATTAAGCTTTTTGTATCAGCTACTGACAATGGAAAGGAACACCTCTGAAATCGCTTAACGGCATTTGTGATCAAACTTAGGTCTAATTTTCAAGGTAACTTAGAGCGCAAGAGAAGCAATCAAAAAAGGACCTATTACAACCTTCGGTATGGCAGAACTCATAGCGGAAGCCACTATTATAGGCGTGTTCACTTCCACGACTCTGTCTAGTAAAACTCCCTATATATAATTCCCAGGGACTTTTGTTAATGAAGCTCAGAGAAAGTCATCGATGAAAAAAATCATATATCTACATGTAGGAGAGATTTTACAGTAACTTCAGCGCACTAGGCCTAATAAATAAATGCAAATAATATGATAACGTCTTCACTGAAACTCGCAGTTGGTATTTTTGGGGGATAGATTTTGCGAGGCATCCATCAAACAAGTAATCATTGAGAAAATAACTGGTGCTGTTTTAAGACCATGTACAACAAGCAAGCACATAGAACATTATATGTTTTATCTCATCTTTGCAAAGAGAGAACTCTTCGCTTTATAAAGGAAACAAACCGATAACCGATAGAATCTGATCGCAACTTACGCTATACTCCGTTATTCTACACAAAGCAAGGGCATAATTAGAAAGTTTTGATCAACAGACCGAAAGTGGAGGAAGCGACGTGGGTGGCCGACGGTCCAACGCGAAGAGTTCGCACTACACTCCTAAAGAAGTTTAAAATATGATTCCATTTCTCAGCGGAGTAATTTCCATTGGAATCTGCTGCAATGCTCCACGAACAATCGATAAGAAAGGCCAAGTCCACAACACAATCTACAGTTCATTAATTACAAAATTACAACAAGCACATTGATGAAATAATAAACTATTTACTAAGATCCCTAATCTCAACAAATATTAAACAATTAATAGGTGAGGATAAAACGGTCATGAACCTAACGAAGAACGCACATCGTCGGCTTCTTCTCTCTTCGTCTTCTTCGTCTTCTTCTTCTTCTTCTTCTTCTTCTTCTTCTTCTTCTTCTTCTTCTTCTTCTTCTTCTTCTTCTTCTTCTTCTTCTTCTTCTTCTTCTTCTTCTTCTTCTTCTTCTTCTTCTTCTTCTTCTTCTTCTTCTTCTTCTTCTTCTTCTTCTTCTTCTTCTTCTTCTTCTTCTTCTTCTTCTTCTTCTTCTTCTTCTTCTTCTTCTTCTTCTTCTTCTTCTTCTTCTTCTTCTTCTTCTTCTTCTTCTTCTTCTTCTTCTTCTTCTTCTTCTTCTTCTTCTTCTTCTTCTTCTTCTTCTTCTTCTTCTTCTTCTTCTTCTTCTTCTTCTTCTTTAAGTTCTCTGCCCTTCGGCAGGTTTCCACTTCCAATGACGCCATTCCTCTCTTTGCTGTGCTCTTCTCTTCAATCCGCTGTATCCTTCGGTCATCATCCATCCCATCATCATCTGTCGCGGTCTTCCTCTCCTTCTCCTTCCTTCCAGTCTCCCCTCTATGATTTCTCTCAAGAGGGAGTCTCCTCTTAATATGTGTCCAATCCAGTTCATCGTCGGCATCAACATCAAAATCGTCATTCTCAATATCTCTCCGTAGAGTTTCCGCGTTAACGATCTGCCTATGGCATAGAATTGACGGATGGAGATTAGGGTGCATCACAAATGCATTGGAAAAATTTGAAGTGTATATTTCGAGCTGTCTGTATTGGCATTGTGTTCCACTATGACCACCATAAAATCGGGCAAAAGATTTTTAAAATCTACGTTAATTTAGAGTTCCCTCCAGGAGCAAACATATATCCGAATAACCCGAATAAGCAACTTCTAGTAAACCATATAATCATATAATTATATTATATGAAATCACATGTAATCGCTTAATTTTAGAGATACTATGACTAAAACAATGTTAAATATCAAATTCCATGTTGTTCCGATGTTTCTTATTAATGTTTAAAACAATAAATTCAAAAAATAAATTTTTCGTGCAACATGCAATGTCGATTGCAAAATGTTAAATTTTTATGTGAAATATACCAAAAACAGAATCTGCTGATTGGGAAATAACTTTGTCAACAGCCTGATAGGCCTACTCCAGTAACCGCTTGTAGGCCTACAGCTGTAGATCATTTCAGGGTGCGTCAACAGTTTTCTTACATGTGAGTACCATACGGCATACACATGAGTAACGGGAAAGTTGTAAGTGCATGTATTTTGGGCCTTTGATAATTATTCGTTATAGTGCCTGCTTGGTAGCAGCTCTGCGATTTGTGACCCACAAAGAGCAATTTTAAGGCTATAGATCAACTTAGCCATCCAGTGCATCCACCTTTCCTTGTGTAGATCACCAGGTCTTCTAAAGGTCTCTTCACCTTTAGAAGCAGGTAAGAAAACAAATGATAGCTCAGTAAACTCGCGATAATCGTCACAAAGAAATTCAACCTGTTCATTGGCTAAGGCGATCACATCAGCCTTCGTCATCGCCAGGAGCTCTTGGGTCTGCATGTCATGATCAGCTGGACAAAATGGAAGAACCTGACAGAAATTGTGTGGTATCAAATCCCAATGTCTTCGAAGCCTTGTGAACACTGTGACATCTGGTAACTTTGATGCTTCGATCTTCAGATCTGTGAACACCTGAGCTGGAAGAACTTCACCAATATGATGACGACAGTCTGACAAGACAGCACGTTGCAGCTTATCTTGTATGGAAATACAAGCTGCAGTTAGGTGGCCAGTATTTTATCTTCTTGTGTCAAATGTCATGTTTACAATGCTGTCGTTACAATTCCATTTTGTCATGAGCTTCATTGTTAGTTCTGAAATTATGTATCGCATGAATGGTTCGTAGCCTTGAAGTAACTTGGCACTCCCAGCAACTTTAACTGCATTGCATCACCCACAATTACAGTCAAACATTCTTCAGTAACAAGGTGATTTGTAAGAGTGAATGTCATCTTCCCATCTTAATGCAGTGTAGTGGCTGGCATTTCACGACGACTTTTATCAATTGAACGATGGTTGTTGCTATCTTCGACGAGTTTCACAATCTTTTTGCATGCATGCTCTACGCTCTGTTACAATGGGTATGTTGGCTTTTTCGTACATTTTAATCTTGTTTCAGTACTTCCTTGACTATTGTGAATCCTGAAGTCACCCCAAGAGATCCTTGTCTCTCAGTTTGTGCTGCTAGATTGCAGTGGTACATCATGCATTTCAAAACCTGCTTGGAGATGGGCAACCGATGACCACTGATTGTTGCATCATGAACACATTTTGCTGAACCAAATCCAAATAGCTCGGTACTAAGACGAATCTGTGATTTTATTTTGACCCAGACCCCGTTAGAGGTTTCTTCAAGATGTGGCGGCGAAAGCCGCGAGACTGGTGACAACAGTGTTGAACCATGTTTCTTGTTATGATTGTCGTCTAATTTATCAATTTTATGCTCTGGAAATCGGGAAATTTTTTTAAAAAGCTTATCTAATGATTTGTAATCTATTTGAATGCTCCAAAATATCAGAGTATTACATTGCTAAACATGTCTGCCAAAATATAAACAATAGAAACCAAACACTACAAATAATTAACATTTGTAAAGCCTAATTTGTTAACTAAGATTCAGTCAAACTTCTTAGGGCCGGAGGGACCTCTAAATATTTTTAAATTAAATTTTCTTTCTTATCACAATGTTTCCCTATACTAATGTAACACAATTAACTAACAGACAACTTAAATTTCATAAAAATTTTTTATCCACCCTAATGGAGATCCGCCATCATTGTCGGAGCACACACATTCGATTCTTTAGCTCTTTGATGCCTTCAATAAATGTATCACAAGGGATCTCCTCTAACTTCCTAAAGTTCAACCATATCAAAACTTAAATTATTCTTCTATATTACAACGTTAGGTCACAAAATTCGTGGCTCTTCAATTCACTAGTCAAGTAGTAAACACTTTCACTCGCATTCACCCTTATTTCAACAGCAAGCGCGCATTGCATCATTTTTGACCGTTATCTCTCGTGTCTTAAACACCACGAACACATACGTCATGCACACCTGGGACCCTCGCTGTATTCAATTTATGGTCCATTTGAAAACTAACTCGCTACATCCATTGTCCACACGAAGCTCGACTATTGTAATTTCCTTTTCTTTCAATCAGCATCTGCGGAAAAATATGTTATTCCTGGTACACGTCTTGTCTTGGCCGGTGTTCATTCACATTAGCCGGTCCCTCCATCTGGAACCATCTACCTCCTCGTTTCTCAAGTCTCATAGCCAGACTGCCTTTCGCTCTAAGCCGAAAAATTACCTCTCCAACTTATTCAAAATTTACTTTCCCGAGGTGCCACAGGGACAATTATGCATCACCATGTAATAACTGTCTATGTTGTTGTTCAAATCACTCAATTGGTTGCAAATCCCTTAAGTTCCTTAATTCGATAATTTCTTAGTTCTCTCATTAACCTAGAACTCCTTATGATACATTCAGCGAACGTATCTTGGCAAAGTTTCTATCAAACGGTAATCCCACTTTCCTAGGTAATCATTCTGCGTCACTCTTTGCCACCTTATAGTAGCATAGGCCTACTCGGTACTTGTCGGTTTCACGACCCCCAAACACACCGAAAGAAAACACCACAACATGAAGTTAACTTTATATTTCACGTTATTAAACTAGTAGCGGGATGAACGATTAAAATGTTAATTAAACTGGAAGCGGGATGAACGATTAGAATGTTAATTAAACTGGAAGCGGGATGAACGATTAAAATGTAAATTTAAACTAGATACGGGATGACGATTAAAATGTAAATTAAACTAGATACGGGATGACGATTAAAATGTAAATTAAAATGGAAGCGGAACGAACGATTAAAATGTAAATTAAACTGGAAGCGGGATGAATGATTAAAATGTTAATTAAACTAGAAGCGGGATGAACGATTAAAATTTGGGGGTCGTGAAACCGACAAGTACCGCATACTCTTCTTGAATTCTATAAGACAGCCATATACCAAACTACACCTTGACTCTGGAGGGAACTATATATAAATCCCCCAAAAATCTTAGTTCATCCGTCAATCTCGTATAGCTCACAAAAAATCATTTACTTCCAACGTCTCCCTCTAAAACCCCTCAGGCTTTCCATTCTCGACAAATGTCTCGCCTCCTCAATAAATGTTACCTTGCTGCATCCTCTCAGCGGCTCACTCTAAACATTATGCTATGGCTGTCGGAATTCTTCTTCACCTGGTATCTTTGGACAAACTCTCACTTTACGCAGCGTTCTTCAACTATGAATCATTCTCTCAGCTACTTTGTAGCGCTATTCGATAATATACGAATGTAATATTAACTCTGAACAAAGAGGTAAAATTACGCATTTAACAAGTTTTCACCCTAAAATAACGTTTAACTAATATAATTTGATCGGTAATATAGCATTAACAATTCTTTTCAATATATTTAGATTATTCTTTCTGCTGCCACGGACTGCTTTTTCTGAGCTCACGGAAATTTCTTTTTCGTGTCGCTGCCGAGAATTTGACGTATACGTAGTGAAGGAAGTAGAAGACCGAGTTATTAAGGTGAAGGATTCTGAAGCTGAAAGGTAGAAGACCGAGATATTAAGGTGAAGAATTCTGAAGCTGAAAGTTAGAAGGTCGAGTTATTAAGGTGAAGGATTCTGAAGCTGAGAGGTAGAAGACCGAGTTATTAAGGTGAAGGATCCTGAAGCTGAAAGTTAGAAGGTCGAGTTATTAAGGTGAAGGATTCTGAAGCTGAAAGTTAGAAGGTCGAGTTATTAAGGTGAATGATTCTGAAGCTGAGAGGTAGAAGACCGAGTTATTAAGGTGAAGGATCCTGAACCTGAAAGTTAGAAGGTCGAGTTATTAAGGTGAAGGATTCTGAAGTTGAAAGTTAGAAGGTCGAGTTATTAAGGTGAAGGATTCTGAAGCTGAGAGGTAGAAGACCGAGTTATTAAGGTGAAGGATCCTGAAGCTGAAAGTTAGAAGACCGAGTTATTAAGGTGATGGACTCTGAAGCTGAAAGTTAGAAGGTCGCTTTATTAAGGTGAAGGATTCTGAAGCTGAAAGTTAGAAGGTCAAGTTATTATGGTGAAGGATTCTGAAGCTGAAAGGTAGAAGACCGAGTTATTAAGGTGATGGATTCTGAAGCTGAAAGTTAGAAGGTCGAGTTATTAAGGTGAAGGATTCTGAAGCTGAAAGGTAGAAGACCGAGATATTAAGGTGAAGAATTCTGAAGCTGAAAGTTAGAAGGTCGAGTTATTAAGGTGAAGGATTCTGAAGCTGAGAGGTAGAAGACCGAGTTATTAAGGTGAAGGATCCTGAAGCTGAAAGTTAGAAGGTCGAGTTATTAAGGTGAAGGATCCTGAAGCTGAAAGTTAGAAGACCGAGTTATTAAGGTGATGGACTCTGAAGCTGAAAGTTAGAAGGTCGCTTTATTAAGGTGAAGGATTCTGAAGCTGAAAGTTAGAAGGTCAAGTTATTATGGTGAAGGATTCTGAAGCTGAAAGGTAGAAGACCGAGTTATTAAGGTGATGGATTCTGAAGCTGAAAGTTAGAAGGTCGAGTTATTAAGGTGAAGGATTCTGAAGCTGAAAGTTAGAAGACCGAGTTATTAAGGTGAATGATTCTGAAGCTGAAAGTTAGAAGGTCGCTTTATTAAGGTGAAGGATTCTGAAGCTGAAAGTTAGAAGGTCGAGTTATTAAGGTGAATGATTCTGAAGCTGAAAGTTAGATGACCGAGTTATTAAGGTGAAGGATTCTGAAGCTGAAAGTTAGAAGACCGAGTTATTAAGGTGAAGGATTCTGAAGCTGAAAGTTAGAAGACCGAGTTATTAAGG
Source organism: Allolobophora icterica (assembly GCA_963556255.1). NCBI lineage: Eukaryota > Metazoa > Annelida > Clitellata > Crassiclitellata > Lumbricidae > Allolobophora > Allolobophora icterica. The sequence goes on along the minus strand of OY744604.1, from coordinate 4,561,496 downwards.
TGAATGATTCTGAAGCTGAAAGTTAGAAGGTCGCTTTATTAAGGTGAAGGATTCTGAAGCTGAAAGTTAGAAGGTCGCTTTATTAAGGTGAAGGATTCTGAAGCTGAAAGTTAGAAGACCGAGTTATTAAGGTGAATGATTCTGAAGCTGAAAGTTAGAAGGTCGCTTTATTAAGGTGAAGGATTCTGAAGCTGAAAGTTAGAAGGTCGATTTATTAAGGTGAAGGTTTCTGAAGCTTAAAGTTAGAAGGTCGAGTTATTAAGGTGAAGGATTCTGAAGCTGAAAGGTAGAAGACCGAGATATTAAGGTGAAGGATTCTGAAGCTGAAAGTTAGAAGGTCGAGTTATTAAGGTGAAGGATTCTGAAGCTGAAAGTTAGAAGACCGAGTTATTAAGGTGAATGATTCTGAAGCTGAAAGTTAGAAGGTCGCTTTATTAAGGTGAAGGATTCTGAAGCTGAAAGTTAGAAGGTCAAGTCATTAAGGTGAAGGATTCGGAAGCTGAAAGGTAGAAGACCGAGTTATTAAGGTGATGGATTCTGAAGCTGAAAGTTAGAAGGTTGAGTTATTAAGGTGAATGATTCTGAAGCTGAAAGTTAGAAGACCGAGTTATTAAGGTGAAGGATTCTGAAGCTGAAAGTTAGAAGACCGAGTTATTAAGGTGAAGGATTCTGAAGCTGAAAGTTAGAAGACCGAGTTATTAAGGTGAATGATTCTGAAGCTGAAAGTTAGAAGGTCGCTTTATTCAGGTGAAGGATTCTGAAGCTGAAAGTTAGAAGGTCAAGTTATTAAGGTGAAGGATTCGGAAGCTGAAAGGTAGAAGACCGAGTTATTATGGTGATGGATTCTGAAGCTGAAAGTTAGAATGTCGAGTCATTAAGGTGAAGGATTCTGAAGCTGAAAGTTAGAAGGTCGATTTATTAAGGTGAAGGTTTCTGAAGCTTACAGTTAGAAGGTCGAGTTATTAAGGTGAAGGATTCTGAAGCTGAAAGGTAGAAGACCGAGATATTAAGGTGAAGGATTCTGAAGCTGAAAGTTAGAAGGTCGAGTTATTAAGGTGAAGGATTCTGAAGCTGAAAGTTAGAAGACCGAGTTATTAAGGTGAATGATTCTGAAGCTGAAAGTTAGAAGACCGAGTTATTAAGGTGAAGGATTCTGAAGCTGAAAGTTAGAAGACCGAGTTATTAAGGTGAAGGATTCTGAAGCTGAAAGTTAGAAGACCGAGTTATTAAGGTGAATGATTCTGAAGCTGAAAGTTAGAAGACCGAGTTATTAAGGTGAAGGATCCTGAAGCTACAAGTTAGAAGGTCGAGTTCTTGCGCATTGTTTCTGAGTAAAAAATTAAATAGAAGAAGGTAGAGTACGTGAAGTGAAAAAAGTAGAAGGCCTAACACTAAGTGTTAGGCCTTCTACTTTTTTCACTTCACGTACTCTGGAAAGTTAGAAGGTCGCTTTATTAAGGTGAAGGATTCTGAAACTGAAAGTTAGAAAGTCTTTACTCCATCGTTGATGAAATAGCTATGGCTACCTGTAGAGCAGCGAGAACGCGACAAAATTCAGGCACTTGGTCTTTAAATGTTTTTTCTTCAAATACGCGATATTAAGTCTTAATATCGCGTATTTGAAGAAAAAAACATTTAAAGACCAAGTGCCTGAATTTTGTCGCGTTCTCGCTGCTCTACAGGTAGCCATAGCTATTTCATCAACGATGGAGTAAAGACTTTCCAATCCCGATACTGCAAAGTAATTTTCCGACGCCAGTGCAGTGACCATCATTCCCATCGCTGTAGCGTTTATCTACCACGGTTGCAAAATCATTAAGCTTATGCAAACAATAATTACATTTTTGTATTGCAAGTAGGTATATGTGCGTATGCATCTCTATTTTTAAATTTTCTTATGTATATAAGTTTTGGATGCATGTGTGCATTATGTCTGCATGTCTATCCTTTTCAGAATGATATCATTAGCCATAAGGATAATCACAACAGTGAAAAATCTTGTTTTCCTGAATTTCCTGGTGTTTTCGATAATGCCGACCATTCAGATTGTTTATATAGGACCCAGAAACGTGTTGGTATTTTGGTTCACTAACTTGGTTTGCTACTTAACTCTGTCCCCGCACTTAGTATTCAAAAATGTAATTATTTAAAATTATCTTCTTCCAAAGAGCCATAGGCCTAAACGTAAGACGCAACTAGGGGTTCGACGCTTGGACTTCTTTCCATCATAGTCTACATCAAACCACTAGCATCCATTCATTATGGTAGGCCTATCGGATTAATGCGGATGACAGTTAAGCTATAATTCGTTTGACAGTTCAATCTGTGGTCCATATGTGCAGTTGTTGTACTCTGGGATTGAGGAGCTGCGGTTTAGAAGGCGATAAATAAACTGGTACTTAGCCCATCGAAAATAGAAATTTCTATAATATGAACTAAATGGCAGCGGAAAAGTTGTTACGTGTAGGCACTCCCATGGGGTTGCTCCATGTGGGATGGGCGGCATGACGCCTCGTTGATTTCTGTGTAGGGGTGGCTTCGGCTATAAATACGAACTGAGTTTTTTTTATTTTGATCGACCGTATAAGGTCGACTTTAGATTCTTTGTTAGTGCTCGTCGACTATGTTGAGTTGACCGTTAGGGTGCTTCGACAAATTTTTTTTGGAAAAGAATATTCTAATAGTTTCCGATAGGTGCCTTCTATACTACTTAGTTAGCATGCAAATTTTAGAATTTTTTGGATGAGTTCTTGAGGTGCCCCAACGACCATAAAGTGTTCATGATTTGAAGGCTTCGGAGCACTGCATTTAACGTAATATGTTGTACCGGTACGGCAAACTAATTTATGTATAGCTTGAAGGAGTTCTGTTGATCTTTTAGTAGGTAGGTGGTAATCATTCGGGTTTCTTAAGATGAGCAGGAGTTTCTGATTGACCAAAGAACAGTAAGGTTGATGTGTATCAGTAATGTCGACAAACTTACAGCAAATAAGATTGTTAACAAGCAGAAAAGAAACACTCTGCAAGTTAGTCGAGTCGAAATATATTAAGTCATTGTGTGGTGAGAAGGTCGTGGATATTAATGATGACTCAGTAGACAATTCTGAATCTAATTTCGACACCAGCAGGTCAAACACTTGTAATCAACCAGGTGATTAAGCTAAAATTTATATTGTTGAATTTACTAATAATCAACTTGTGATGCATCAGACGTTATAGTCAAGAGACTTTTGTAGTAGACTACCAACATTAGCTTAAGTCTGTGATCGTTATGATGTTTCAAACAGAGCAACTGCGGAGATAACACCAGTGTGCTGCAAGATTTTGATGTTTTATGTGATGTTGATTTGTCAAATGTAATTGACTAAATAAAGTTAGACGTGAATGATGAAATTACTGTAACCAGCTGGAAGACTTGAACAACGCAGGTGATTTACTCGGTTTATTTCTGATGGTCGAAAAGATAAAACACTATAGTACAGAATGTCAAGGAAGGAAACAAGTACCATCGACGAGTTGTTATCGAGGGACACTTATTACCGTTGGTGAAGGAACCAGATTCGACTTACGTCGGACATATATCACAAACGACTAGACTAACCTTGCAAAATTATTAACCATATCGGAGCATAATTATGCTTTCACTACATAGGCTACATCGCCAACATTTGAAGCTCTACTGATGGTTTTGCAACTGCCAATGTACAACTGCAATATTTTATTTGCAGCTGTAAACCACCGCAAGTGATTCAATGTTCCAGGGTCTTGTTTTAGAACTTAGATCAATTCAACGAGCATTGGCCTCTAACAACCGCGTTACTAATGTCCGACAAATACTGCCGGTCACTACTTAGGTCAGTTAGAGTTGCAGGTGGCAAATCCGATTCAATTTTATCAAAGATCACTGATGGTATCTGTTTAGACGTTAATAAACCATTACCAATTGGTCCAGAGAAAGCACCATGCTCCATTTTAACGCATGACCGTACGAAAATTTAAACGCTGGGAATGGGTCAATCCTGAAAGCTAGGAAAACTTTACGGTCTGAAATTCTAAATTCGTTGTTCCTTTGCTAAAGTTTGATGCGTCTGATGAAACTGAACTCGTTGACTGGCAGATATATGTAGCAGAACACCACTAACATTGAATGTGTCTGATGAAGAAATGATGCAATTTGTAGCGACGCACCCAGCACAAAAGTTCGACTTTCGTAGATTCCGAAGCCACTCATAGGCAGTGAAGCGTTATGTTAAAGCATTGAGTGGAGCGTTATTTTAAATTAGTGAGTGAGGCTTCAGCTGCAGTCTGCGGCATCAAAGCCAGGGACGGTTTCATAAGAACAAGAATGGAATCCAGGCGAATAATGCCGACTTTTAGCACTAAGAAAGAATATCGTATAGCCTGACCACTTAGGTCTACTTGCACTGATAGGATAAGACTACTGCTCAGATTATTATAAATAATTGTCATGAAGACAAAGACCTGGGCAAACACTGCCATACAATGACCAGTTTGAAGTCTTTGAGTCCGGGTTGTGCATTCTTTACACGTTCTGTTGTTCTGTTCTCAGCCATCCTGAAAGCGAGGGTTGGCCGCGTCATGCACAATCCCTCTCCATTGTTCTATGTTCTCAACCACCCTTATCAGTACTGTTGCTCAACTGAGAGTACAGTCCATGTCCGGATGTTATCCATCCAGTTCATTTTTAGTCTTCCACCGGGACAAGAGCCTGGCATTGTGCCCTGGATGATCTCCTTCTCCAAACATCTATCTTCTTTCCTCATGATGTGACCATAGTATATGCCAGTTTAATTTCCTTTACAGATTTGAGAAGATTTCTCTCTACACCAGCAGTTTCATGTACCCATTCATTTGTCTTTTTAACAGTCCACGGTACTCTTAGGACAAGTCTCAAACACTTCATCTCGAAGGCATTAATTATTGTCTTCTCATTCTTCCTTACACAAAGCATTCCTTACATAGAGCAGAATAATAACTTAGACATCACGTCACAAAGTGCAAAAAGTGCTTACATATTTCAAATGTCGGTGATTGAGTTATTGAGTTGCGAAAAGTCTAGTAACTCTTATCGTCGGCAATAATAGCCCTATATGGGCTGTTCGTAAAGCTAGCAACAGTGTGCAAATGATAATGTCCGTAACAAGCAATGCCAAACGCGGTCCTGTAATGCTTTGTCTTTCTTCCCATATAGCCTAAGATTCGCAGAATAAGGAAAACATGTCAGGACACGAAGCCGAACGTTATCTCGACGTTTCTATACAGTTGTGCTGACTCATATTTGTTGGCGCACGAGCGTCCATTGGATACAGTTGGGCTGATGTAACGATGTTCCTTTTCCCACAGAAGTCTTCTCTAGCAGTTACTCTAACACATAATGCCAAACACACTCCTGTATTGCGTTTCCTTTCTCCTCGTATAGGATAATCCGCAGAATCAGCAAAACATGTCCGTAATCGCAATCTCCAAACTTCTAAAGCGCCACTCGAAGGCCAAGCGCAGGATACCAGCCCATTCACGAGCGCTACGTCAAATCAGTTTCCCTCGGTTCCAGGGAGTGGTCCAAAAGAGGTCGAACGTTATCTCGACTTTTCTATTAGGGGTCTGCCGGAGATCGCCTCGGACATTTGCCTCGGCCGAATATCCAGTTTTTCGGCACTTTTCGGAAGTATTCGCCTCGGCAAATGCTGCATACACAAATAGTTGCTTCACTTGCTTGTCTGCCTCACTTGCCTGAATTTGTAGGCTCAAAATATCAGCTTTGAGCTTCATCGAACCTATTCATTTTGAAGTAGAAAAGTACACCAAAAAAACCAACACCGGAAGACCACAAAGGAAGTCAAGTCCATCTCATTGATTATTTATTTCTAAAATTCAAAATGTATTAGTCAGTTATTACAAGTAAAAAAATTATTTCGATAATTTTTCAATACATGCAAGTGTGAAGCTTTACATATGGAACAAATGGTACTCTGCTCGTACCCGGATCCGGCAAATAGTACATCCAAATACTCGGATTCGGTAGGCCTACTCGGTGAAAAATGTCTGCTCGACTGACCCCTAGTTTCTATACAGTTGTGCTGACTCATATTTGACATCGGTTTAAAGTGCGAATGGCCAGAGCTCATCAACCTGAGTCACGTGACAGAGTCATACCCGGCTAAGTAAAATTGCTAACTGATCACCACTTATGCTAGGGCCTAATTACTCGCGTAAATTGCCTTTGCTGACTTGTAAGGTCAGCATTAAATCGCGGTCGTAGTAATTGTTATCTTGACACCGAATGGGAATATTTATATATAATGTAGCCTAGTGAATAAAAGTGTATGGTCTACATACGGCGTTGGAAACTCCAATGCATATGATTGACGTTCCCAAGTCTTTCAACGTCTCTGCTTCTCTCATGACTTCTATCATGTCTTTCCCTAAACTGTGTCGGTAGTCGCTACTAGGAATGTCGTCGTGCAAACCAAATTACAGAGCAAGTCCAAGACGTAAATCCGAGTAGACACGGAAAAGTCTGCAGAGCAAACGATTCCAAGTAGAAAATAAATGGCTTCTGTTGAGCCATAAAGCCCAACATAGACTGTGCACTGCATCGCTGAAGACATATATAGTATATGGTCGTATTCTGACTCGACTCGACTCCTGTGACTCTCCACTCCATGGTCGCCCTCGAAGCACCTTGCTTACCCTCACTAGATTAATGCATCAGGCTGCCAGACTGTCTTGAATTTTGTAGCGAGGCAAAATCATACATTTTATTTGTCTTGCACATGCTTCTTGTATGTGAGCGTCTTCACTTCAAGTTGGACTGTTCTTCTACAAAGCAGGTGAAAATAAGTATTTTCCATCATACTTTCTTCGTGGTTAAACCCTGTAGCTTTTTAATCTTCATGATAGCACCTGCTGGAAAGTATACTGATTCGGTACATGTCTTATCTTTGCCCGGCGTTCACTAACTGTTGCTGGTATTTGGGTCATTATCCGAAAAGTGCAGAATTGATGTCCCATGCGGGTTTTGAAAGCAACTTATTTCAACGCTAGCAGTTTTGCTGTTTCCTCCTTCATGCTATCGTATAAATTTAAAAAAAAAAAATTTCACCGTTTCTGGTCAGTCTATAAAGATGGTTATCACAACTTCTGTCATGTCCATACTTTTGTTTGTCTGAACCACTGTTAACAAAACTCTTGTCAGTACCCCTTAATCTCACATGAATATGCATCAATATATAAAGGTGTTCTTGTGTGTGTATATATATAATATATATATATAATTATATATATATATATATATCGATGGGTTTAAGCCAGAACGTCGTATCTAAGTTTTTTAACATTCCGAGATAATCAAGGAAAAGTAAATTTTTTGCAGAAAAAGTTGTTTTAACAATTTTTTATTTAGGCAATGAAAATTATTTCTAGCAAAATGCCGACTAATAACAATCCTTTAGGAAATGATTTAAAGCAGTGGTTCTCAACCTTTTTTGGCACGCGACACACCTAAACTTGCCACTAAATTTGCCGACACACCACGCAATCGTATGTGAACATTGTTAAAAATGTTAAAGTTAAACTAGTTTAACATTTTAAATTTTTAACATTTTAAAGAATGAAAATGTTCATGTTGAATCCTTTCCAGTTTCTACGTTAACTTAGTAGCATGCAGTTACTGAGATTTTGGTCCTGGATTTTCTGTGGATTATTTGCAAATGGAGGATCCACAGTTTTTGTAAGTGCATCACGTAAGCAGGCTGAGAGAGATCTTCTGACCACTTTATTCCTTTTTTTTCTTTATGTGGATCATCCGAGAAAAACCTTGCTCAGATAAGTAGGAACTATGAAATGAAACCAACTCTTTGATTGCTTTGCTCGCCAGCATGGGCGTCCGCAGGAATGTTTACAGGGGGCAAAATTTTTTACATGGCACAAAATTTTGTAGGAGGAGTAAAGTGATGTGTTTCCATATTCATGAACATAGAACACGTGACAACTTTAAAAATAAATAACTGTCAAGGACTTACCTAAATAATTAAGAGGTTTTTGCATTTAAAATCGTGTTGGGCTGTTATAATAATCATAGTAATAAAAAGATTTTATTTTTGTAACATATTTGCAAAATTCGGTGGCAAATGCCCCCTTGCCCTCCTCCGGACGCCCACCTCTCCAGTGTATTGTAATGTTCCCCTTTGTATGTCTTAGCCCAGAACTGAGTTCTTGAGGATTGCTTGTACATAACTTTCTAGATTTCTTGTTTCTCATGTTTTTCTTGATTGGTTTACTAAAACTAGCAGTGGCAGCGTCATTGTTTGCGTATTCACTATTGTTGGTGCTAGAACCCGTCTCATTGCTACCAACATTTGATTTCGCATGACCAGTAGAAGATTCGCAACATGTTCGCTTTATGCTGATCAGTTTATCCTTTCCAAATGTTGCAATAATGGGTAAAAGTTAACATCGGCGCCATCGCAAACGTGTAGGGGTCTATGGTGTATAAGATAAACATCATGGCCACCTTAGATTACGATATAATAGAATAGATATTATAAATGGATTGTTAGGAATTCTCACAGCCTACGTCCGCTAAGCTTCAAGTAAGTAAGTGTAATGTAGAAATGACGGGCGTAGGCTGTGAGAATTCGCGACACACCAATTTTATCGCGACACACCAGCGACACACCAGGTTTACGCGACACACTGCCGGTCGATGCGCGACACACTAGTGTGTCGCGACACACCGGTTGAGAACCACTGATTTAAAGCAAGTATTGTTTTGTTTACACATAACGTGATAATTAGGTGAAATTTGTAAAAGTTTGACAAGATACGCCCTTTTAGCAGACAAAATGAAATAATGAATAATCTCATAATTTCTGTGCAATTTGCACCAAAGTCACTTCCAACATTATAGGATAAAACGACTAATAACTTTAGAATAACCTAAATTATATAATGATATGCAATTTCTACGCAAGTCAGTATAAGTGACAAGCTGTCCTACAGTCAAAGTAAGTAAGTATCAATATGCAGCGTTCATTTTACTTGCCTTCAGAAATTCCATTTATGCCATAGAGACGTATCTTAGACAAGATGCAACCATCTGGTAGAATTACTAGTTGCACTGTAAATAATAGACGCTGTATGTATGGACATACATCCTTATGGCATAAATGTGACCCAAAAATGTGGTGTATCTTCGTGCCAACTAGACTTTAATGGAGACTTGTAGCTACGACCTTCTGTCAGAACCTGCATTGACGTTAGTCAATTCAATTTCTGTCAAAATCTCCATTTTTGAAAAAATCGTAGATACGACCTTCTGGCTTAAACCCATCGATATATATATATATATATATATATATATATATATATATATATATATATATATATATATATATTATATATATATGTGACCACATCACATGACTGTCATTCTGCCTGTGCTTGAAGGAATGTAGTAAGGAACTAAAACACTTCCTCGTAAGTCTTCATAAACACTACAATTTAGCTAACTCTAGGTTTCAATCATGCAGCCCATCCCAACCTCTATAGTTTAATTATGATGGAAACACGAAATTCCAGTTTAATTTGTTTCTTATTAATTTTTTGCCACAGTTAGAATCTCTTCATGCGCAGTCACTTGTTCATGCTAATGTTCTAATTCTTCCTCCATTCACTCTTTTCAGTTGATCATATGTGCGTGTACAGTGTTGATATGGCTGCGATGAAGTGTGTTTGCATAAGTTTATTGTTTGCATATCAACAAATGTCAGTATGGTTCATTATTTCTTGCAGGGTGCTGATGTGTGATCATTATAGTCATTTACAGTTGAGGTCAATTTGACGAAATTATGTAATGATACCGTTATTATAGTATGGGTTGAACTGCCTGCTACCCCAGTATCATTACTTCACATTGCATACACATACATTCCATACATTTGTGCTACCTGTAATGCCAAATGAAGGAGCAACCCGCAAGGTCTTTCACGGTCGTTAGGGGATGTTTTGGCAACCCCTACACGTTGGGGCAACCTCAGTAACATTTGGTCATAGTTCCATCATGTAACTTTGTGCTGTTATTTGAACACAATTTGGCAGAGTCACTACTTTCCAACACAGGAGTTTGTTGTGAATCCATGTAAGGAATTTTGGCAGTGTGATTTCTGTGATGGGCAAGTTCACCTGGCTGTCTTTATGTGAAGGCACAGACTCTTTAATTACTGTGTCTTGCTTAACTAACCACTTGGCACTTACATCTGCAGGTCTTGGAAATTGCACAAACCTTAGGAGGGTATCTGTGTGAAGCACTGAACCGACCAAAACAACATCATGACATGCGCTACCTAATTGATGTCTGGATACCAGAGGTATGTGAATGATAATGTAACAATGTGAATAATAAAAAAAACAGACAAAATTATTTTTGAAGGCCATACTGAGGTGCAGAATGGATGTTGGGTAGAGTAGTAACAGTGAAATGACTTCGTGACATTTGCTACCGATGGAGTTTATACAATGTGCTCAGAAAGATTGGGCATGCTCATTGAGCTTTGTAGTTTTGTATAACTCAAGGTTTGGGCACATAACAGTATCCTACGTTGTTTTTGTAGGCTGTCATTTTTGCAATACAGCAGATTGATACTGTTTTACGTGAGGAAGCGGAGGAAATTTTCCATCAGGGACCCTACACCCAAGCAGAATGTCCTCGCAGGTGGTAGCTAACTCTTGCCACAGACAACGACCCCATCACCAGACGGGAGGTGAAGTATACATGTGTATGTAGGAGCAGGTATGTGGTTTATGTAGGTGTAGGTATGTAGGTGGGTAATCCTGGGTTTTAGCGTCCAAAATTATTTTCATTGAAATGTTATAATACAATAAATATTAATACAATAAAAATAATCATCGTTCATCCAACTTCTAGTTTCTGGTATATTTTCATCAATCTTCCAACTTCTAGTTTAACTATGAAAAGTTTTCATCGCTCATCCACGGCAAAGATATCGGCGCTAAAACGATATATTCTTCACAATTCAAACTTCTAGTTTCACTTTTATCATGTGATATTTCCATCGATGATCCAGCTTCCAGTTTCAATAATATTTTCATCAATCTTCCAACTTCTACTTTGAGTTATATTAAGACATGTTTTCATCGCTCATGCAATGTAAATAATTTCGGACGCTAAAACCCAGGATTACCTGTAGGTGTATGTACATTGTATGCATACGATACATAGGAGCAGGTATGTAGGGTGTATGCATAGCATTGCATATGTAGGTATGTAGGTGTATGTACATTGTATGCATAAAATATGTAGGAGCAGGTATGTAGGGTGTATGCATAGCATTGCATATGTACATTGTACGCATAAGTGTATGTATGTGTTTGTATATAGATGTATGCATATGTATGGGTATATAGGTTTATGAATGTGTGCGTCTATGTTGGTGTATGTAGACCTAAGGAACCTACTCATCCCAGACAAAAGCTAAAGAAAGTGTGTGAGAGTCTGTTGTAGGGGCAAGCACAAACGTATACTGACCGGGCTGAGGAACAACGACGGATGGATGCCATAGAAACGGAAGCCAAGCAGAGCAACAAGGAACACCAGCAGGACCTATGACCACCACTACGCAAATGACGACCAAGGCAGGGGAGGGAGCAAACCCATACCCGCTGAACGTGCACTGGAAAAAGCCTACCTCCAGCCACCCCACTGGGGTTTTCTGGTTGGGTAGCCGGCCGACAGCTTACCTGCCTTAGTCCTAAAAACAAGACCACGATACATGATCCTCAGATGAGGAAGACGACGTGGAAGGGAAACACAATGCTCGCAAAAACCAAGCTGACTACAAACAAACCAGAGACATGGTGAACGGGGTGAATTGGGCGAGCGCCTCATGAGACATTTTCACATAAAATCAAAATCAAATATCTTCCAATGACAGACATGTAACTAAAGAAGAAATACACAACATTAAAGTTGTATAATATGAAATGCCTCACTTTCGTTTATGTAATTGCTGTTTAAAAATTGTATTACTAGTGCTGCTGTCTAATGCACAAGGAAAGCATGGGTCGATGATCAGCAAAAACCAAGCCGTTGTTAAGTCCGTGTCCACAGATAATGTGTTATGTTGTACATGTATAACAACTCAAATTGTCTATCTAATGATTAAAATTCTGCACAAGCTTTTACACAAAGGGGTAAGAAATCGGTTTTCAGCTTTAATGTTTCTTAAAAACAAAAAATCTAAGAATCCCACATTATGTTTCTAACTTGCTCGTAATGTTGTTGCAATGAAAAACAAACATCAGATGTTTCACGTTTTTGGACTTAAACAAATTGTAGGGCCTAATTATATAGTAATTTCGAATAAACTGCTGTTTATTGAACAAGGCATCAACCGATGGCACACATAACCAATCCTAACATGGTCAGTCTTCATCAGATCTGACGGAGGCAGCTTACGGTGGACTGAAAAAGGCAAGTCTTGAGAACAAAAAATGATATAATACCTCGGCGAAGAGTGGGCCTACAGAAGCACGTTCAGTTCGAAAATCTAGGTTAGCACCAGAAACGGCTTCTTAACCAAGGAAGGTTATAGGTTTTGGCTGACACATCCCTTTCCATGGACATTATATGGGTTAAGTTTGGGTCCCCTGTGGGAAAATGGGCTTTATGTGGACATCCTGGCAGGGTTTACTGTAATGAACTCGGCTGACGCATTTTAATCTATGCACGGTCACAAGTCCTTTTATGTCCTGCTATTGCTCAGATCTTTTACGCCTCTCCTGCATGGTGGGATTTCACCTCCCAGAAGGACAGGGACAGGATTGAAAGTTTGATCAACCGCATGATCCGGTTGGGTTTCCTGCCTGTGTATGCGGCCAATGCGGCACGCATGGCCGAGGCATCTGATTACAATCTGTTAAGGCTGTTTGTTTTGATCCCAATCATGTCCTTCGGGGCCCGACCCCCCCTCCTCGTAGCACCGGTGGTCATAACCTTCGCACTAGATCTCATAACTTCTCCCTGCCGCATAAAGATGACCGCAACTACATTTCGCGCATCCTTTATAAGAATGCTTATTGACAATTTCATGCATAAAACCCTGTACTTTTGGCCCTAGAATTGTCTTCCATTGTCTAGTTTGTCTAAGTTGCGTCTGTGTCAACTTAATGATTGAATAAACGAATTTGATTGATTGATTGATTGATGTTGTCTGGAGAAAATACGAAAACTTAAATACCAAATAAACGAAAAGCTTAAATTTCGTTCGTTTCCAAATGTCAACAACAATTTTCAAGACTGATAAGGATAATAACTGTTTACATGAGACTCGCTCAGTCGCCCATTTTCCAGCATGGGAATTTTTTTCTAAAAGTAGATATCTCGTCAGCGCTGCCGCCGCAGCTACAAACATCGTGCGTTAAAATAAGGATTCAACTGCTCAGTTTATTGTTCTGCTCATCTCCTCTGACAAAAATATTGTTTCGCATGTCATTACTTCTAATGTTAACGCAATACTTCACACCATGCTTCATACGTCGTCTTGCTGTCGGGCTCTGGTCCGGACATTTTTTCATGCCGGACAACATATCTCACAGCTGCAGCGTGAAATACAGTCTTGACAACGGAAGTGGGCGGAGTCGGACACAATATCATGCCGGACAAAATCTCACGCCACACCGGCCCTGATTCTCTATAATTACTCTTAATAACAGAGCAAACTCTTTCTCTTAGTTGCGGCATGTCAGCTTGTTTTCCTCAATAAACGAATATTGTATGTATTGTAAGTGTTGCTGATGGCCTGGTGCTGATCTCTTCGTCAAATCGAAACTTGGAAACCGCGATTAAAACAACAGGCAAAATATCAAGTGAGCGAAATCGCTAGCAGTCGTAGCCTAGCGATTCTTTTCGACTTGAGGGCTTAGGGGCGCGGATGGCGGGGGCACCGGGAACTATCAGTTTACCGAAGAACTTCCTAATGGAAGAATCTTGGAGTTGAAGTTCGAGCATACGCTGCAAAATTGGGAGTGGCACAGTCAATGCTATTTGTGTAATGTAGACAATGAAGGCAGAACAGAAGACATACCAAGAGCCACAAACAGATGCTTGGACTGTAAAGAAAACTACTGCGACAGTTGTTCAGAGGTCCATCAAATGCAGAAACTGAGGAGAAATCATCACATTGTGAAAATTGGAAGCGGGGTCGAGGAAGATATTAACAAAAAATACTGCACCAAACACATTAATAAACCAATAGACTACTTCTGCACCGACTGCAAGAAAATCGTATGCATCTCGTGTTTTGGTGTAAGTCATAAGATACTTTACGAAGATACCTGGGAAAAACGCAACCACTCCCCTAGCAGCGCCACCGGGCTACTCCTGAAGGGTCCAGATCATTGGAGTGTATACGCACCGGGCCCGGAGGCATTAGTTAAGAAATTTAGTTAAGATTAGTTAAGATTATTCCTAGAATTAATCCAAGGAATACCAGCTATACATCTAGAAGCTGTTACGTGGATACTGGGGTGACCCCGCTTAGCGGGATTGTATCCCTTTGGGGTCGCCCATTGCTACCAATAGCTAGTGTCAGTCTAATTGTGTTTAAAAGTTGGAATTGTGATTTTGTTGCTATTGGTCGCAATAAACCTTTTTTGATTTGATTTGATTTGATAAGTTGCATGATTATATAAATGTTGCCACAGTCGTTGTAAATTTTCGGCAAGCAATTGAAAAGAAATCAATGAAGATATCGAGACTGCGCCGACGAAATGTTCCAAGGTCTCGTTCCTCTGCCAGGCAGCGCCGGCCTTCTCAGTTGTGGGTCTCTCCACCTGGAATGAACGTCGACCGGGGCGCTATACAAATTCTCAGAATGAATACATCTCATTTTATATCTCTAAGTTATTAGTCCGCAATTGTAAGTTATTAGTCCGCAAAGGTTCACCAGTCACTCTGGTACAGAGTAAAGCAGGGAGGCGACCTGACCGACGACTCTGATGAGCGTAGACTCGGATCCGACCTGGGCTGGTGAACCAAAGTCCTCCGTGCCCACCTTCTCGTGGTGCGGACCGTTAGTACCCTTCCTAGGAAGTACTCTTCCTAGGAGGGGGAACGAACGGGCACGGCAGGCAAAACCAGGGGAAGGCAATGGCAAACCACCCCTGTTAATCATGCCAAGAAAATCGTCATGCCACACACCAAACCACGCCGATGGTCGCGGATGGAGGGACTCCCAGGCCGGAGCGCTGAGGTGGGACTCCCAGGCCAAAGCGCGACTCAAGGGCTACTGGGAGAAGTAGCAAGACGGCAACGGAGACTGTGTGGCATGGCGATCGCTAGGGCTCCTAGAGCCGACGGCACAAAGAGACAAAGAGAAGTTATTATTAAATATTATTAAGATATATTCATGGAATTAGTAGGTTGGTCTTTTAACCCTCAATGGTTCCTTGGGGTGCAATCTGCACCCCCTGGCCGTTTCTATGGCTACTCACGTGTTATTATTAAAATTTCAGCAGTTATCTTCTAGGACATTGTAAGTGTACCATTTTTTCCTATAGTCATGCATAAAACGATAAAAAAAGAGTTGACGTCAATTTTTGCCAGCACAGGTTCATCGGGGGTGCAATTTGCACCCCAAAATTATGACGTTGATATGATGAACAAATTCAGGTAACTGGTGCTAATTACTGCAATAATTTGTTATGTTATTATATTTTAGAACACTTCCTGATATTAGTTTGAACTTTTTAGAAGTCAGCCATTTTGTTTTGCTTACATTTCAAGTATTAGAAAATAAAATATAACACCATGGCTAGGTATTCCACAGCTGAAGCTCTTTGACTGATTATGGAAGAGGATACAGAAGTTGATGAAGACAGTGTAGCTGAAGGTGATGCCGATGATAGTGAAGATGGAGATTTGCCTGAAGTTGGTACTGCCTCTGATAACGAAGATCATGTGTCCGAGGAATTCGATGAATCAGAAGATGTCAGTGCGTCTGATGAAGAGCAGGTAAATGAACCATCTACTACACGGAGAACAAGAGGAAGAGGTCGTGTAAGAGCTGGTACTGCCCTGCTCAGAAGACCGATCATGTATGCAATCCAACTTATAGAACTGGACTCTGGAGAATTCGAAGCAGGAACTGAGATACCAGCTAAAGTGAAGAGGACACAGGGACATTGTCATCTGTGCCCGCGCGAGTTTGACAGGAAGACGCGCAAATTCTGCGATAAGTGCTGTAGGCGTGCTTGTCCGGCACACTCTGTCAATATATCAAATGTACTGTGTGACAAATGTATGTAACTGAACAATTTAGATATGTCATTTGGAGAAAACATTGAACAGTATGTTTATGTAAAATACATGGTATTCGATTACCGGTAGACACAGCGTATCCTTGATTTATATTCTCAAACAAATAGGGGGTGCAGTTTGAACCCCAAGGACCTGGAACGCAACTTCCTGACAAGGGCCCATTGAGGGTTAAATCGGAAAAGATTATAAGAAATATTAGCCAGGATCTCTTGATGAAAATTCACTTTAATTTCGACTCAAAGTGTAAACATTAACCCCAACTCTTAAAAATCCTCCGACGATCAGTTGTTTCTTTTCTTCGTCGTAACACAATCTATATGGCCCTGAGACCTTCTTTTCTTCTTTTGTTGGACAAAGAATTCGATTCCATTTAAGATTGCAATCCAAGAGAATCACTCTGTCATTTGCAGAGTCAGCCACAAACACTCGATCGTCTGAATCGAGTGAGAGATAATCAGCTACTCTCAGTTCTTGTGTTTCATTCGAAAGAATAAAACGACGGAGGACCATCTGTCCATCTCTGGTCAGTTCACTTAGAACAACGTATCTCTCCCTCTTTCTCCCCCTTGACCTAATCTCAGACTGTTTCTCTTCCGGCCACTCTTTCTCTTCCCTCTCTTCCTCCTCCTCTTCCTCCTCCTCCTCCTCTTCCTCCTCTTCCATCCACTCTTTCTCTTCCCTCTCTTCCTCCTCCTCCTCCTCTTCCTCCTCCTCTTCTTCCTCCTCTTCCATCCACTCTTTCTCTTCCCTCTCTTCCTCCTCCTCCTCTTCCTCCTCTTCCTCCTCTTCCGTCCACTCTTTCTCTTCCCTCTCGTCCTCCTTCTTCTTCACCTCTTCCTCTTTCTCCACTTCCATCGAATTTATTCCACCTGACCCACTATCTCTTACTTCTTCCTTCCACCTCTCTTCATAGTGAATGATAATGAAATTCCCAACGGATGTTTCCATTGCATGATAAGGGTCTTTAATGTTTCTTGGTAACTGAATGGATCGAAGAAGTTCTGCGTTTGTTCCGTAGATCGTCAGAATGGACGATGACTCATTCACCATCAACAACCGACCATCACTGGACACTGACAGAGTATGTGGTACATTATCAGTGGTCAACCATTTGATGATTTTGTGTTGGTCATCTGTTTCTCTTGTTATCTTCCAGACGCATCTCTCAACTGAGTCAGAGACGTATAGACAATTTTCCTTCTCACTGGATCCAATGTCCCATGAAGATTTAATCTCTTTTATTTCGATTTCCTTCTGCAGACGAAATGGATGTCGATCACCAAAGACACAAATTACATTTGGATCATCAGAATATGATTGATAGAGGACGTAGATTTCATTTCGCAGTTTAGTCACTCCATGCAGATATTTATACTTCTCCATATCGATTCTCCGAGTGAAGATGATGGAAATCGGACGCACGACTAAAATACAGCAAAATAATCGTTAATACGCAAATAATTGACTGTTAATAATATATTTCTTTATTATTTATTAATATTTGTATTATAATTGACTGCTAAAAGGCCCTGTTTAGTTTGTTTTCAATAACCGACTGCTTTGTTTATGTAATATTATTACTTTTATATAATTAGAAGTACGGTACATCTGGCAAAGGGTGGGTCATTCAACGGCTCACAGCTAAAATAAAACAAAATTATTAATATATTAATAACAAACTTTTGTTATTCATTCATTATGTTTCTACTATACTACATGTATAGTAATTAGTACTGAGTGCTGTTGGTTACTTAGATCAGGGGTCCTCAAACGGTGGTACGCGTACCCCTAGGGGTACGCCAGGTGTCGCTAAGGGGCACGCGAAAAAAATTAATAGAAAGAAATTTTCTATGAGTTTATTCCCATGTTTCTTTGATTATAGCTATTGACTATTGAAGTCACTATTCTACGTCCACCATATGCTTCTTTGTCTTTAAATCTTCTGAGTTTATGTTCATCTTTCTTTGATTAGCTATTCAACGTCCACCATGCGCTTCCTTTTCTTAAAAGTTTAAATTTTCTACGAGTTAATGCCCATCTTTCTTTGATTAGCTATTCTATGTTTATGATATATTTTTTATGTTGAAACGTCACGGCTGCGTCATTTAATTTTTCACAACAAATACTTATAATTATACAAGTAACTACAATACTGCATAGTAGCATTATTATGTTAAAGCCAACAATGAATAAATGGTTGAAAAAACAACCGCTTAAAAGAAAGCCAAAACCTCTCAACGCAACTGGTAGCACTGAATCTACCGAGACTGACACTATAGACGCAGAGTAGACCCTAACGAGGACGATGGCACTGGTACGCAGCGTAAGATAAGACGGTGTGACGACAGCTATTTATCCTTTGGATTTACGTGGTGTGGTGATGAAAATAAACCGAAACGTCAATTTGTTATCTGCAGTGAAAAACTGTCAAATAATTCAATGAAACATTCTCTACTTCAGCGACCTTTCAATACAAAACATCCACTTCTTCAAGGTAAACCACTTTAATTTTTTAAACGAAGAAAAATGGAAAGCTACAAACTTGTACAAAGTAAGAAAAGTTTGAAGTCGTTTACTGCAGCTAGTCCACAAGCATTAGAAGCATCTTATTCGGTCAGTTTGCGAATAGCTCAAATAGGGAAACCACGCACGATTGGGGAGGGTATAATATTACCTGCTGCCAAAGATATTGTGACTTGTCTGATGGAACAAAATGCTGCCAAAAACTGGATATTGTTCCTTTGTCGAATAGCACTGTTTCCCCGACGCATTCAAGAATTATCATTTGAAGTAAAGAAGATCCTCATTCATAGGATCAAGCAAAGCAAATTTTCTGCGATTCAGTTCTAAAGATGAGAGTATACATCTTACAAACTTTGCTCAATTGATGGTGTATGTTAGATATGAACATAAACAGGCCGTCGAAGAAGAATTTTTTGCTGGGGGTACTCCAACACTCGATTTTTTAACCTGGGGGTACAATAAAAATAAAGTTTGAGAACCTCTGACTTAGATCATGTATAATACTGTATGTTTCTTCATATTTTTTTTATTATTTATTAATAAATTTTAACTTGCTGCTGATTGTCTCTTTCGTTGTCTGTCTATTGTTCTGAATTTGTCTGCTGCTGGTTTTACTGCTTCCATATCTCGCTACCAACCTTTTAACTTAACACTTTTACGATGAGAGTTACTAAGAGTGACTGGAAAACCAATGAAGCTCATCGATAAAGTGTTAATATCATTCTCTTTCTAATTACCTGATTTTTATTGCTCATTAGCTACACTTTAAGTTCATACTTTCTGTTTGACTACCAATCCCTAGCATTAGTGTCTGAATATCTTACATTTTGTCTTTTTCTTACATAATTACAATCTCGCCTTTTGTTGTCTCTCTGTCTCTTGCACTTGTACCATTCGTATATTTGTCTTCCAATCCCTTCTTATGGTTCTTCCAGTCTTGATTTCACTCAAAGTAGACTACATAAGAGCAATTTAAGTAGCTTACGATAATATACAGCATTCTAAAACCTCTGTTATTTGATAAACATTTCTTTCTGGGTCTCTGCTTTCATTTATTTTCACTCTATTAACTTCTCTTGTCCGCTTCAACATCCATTGATTTTGTGAACCAGCGCTGTTTTAATCATTTCATTAATATAAGACCTATAATGTTGATTAAACTCCTACATGTTATAGCATTTCTTTATGATGAGTGCATTCATTAGAACTTGCCAACGGTTTTCTTGAATTGATTCCTGTCGATGTTGATCACCGTTGAATTAGATGGTTGACTATTTTCAAAGATTACATCTTTCAACTGATTCGATTTGTACAGCCTCTGAATATGTTGAAGGGCTGCTTCTAAATGACAACAGATCCAAACGACCATAGTCTGTCTGTCCAGTTGAGAGTTCAGGATTTCTATGCCTTCCTCCCTCAGTTGACTGATGAGTTTATCAGTTTGATGTGCCCTTGGTTTGGTTCTGTTTAGAAGATCTTCGATGTTTTGATGAAGTAGCTGTGTTCCCATTGACGTTGTACACTTTGCACTACGAGCTTGCACTTTGATTTTTATTACTCCTACAAAAAAACGTATTAAAATGTCAATCTATTCCCTCAGACTTAACCTTATCCCTTAGATAACTGCAATTAAATTTAAAACATTCTTTAGGTTGTAGATAGGTGTCACTGGCTTAAAATACCCGAACGAATATAATATAAACTCATATATCACTTACCTACAACACACTCCAATCCTCCCAGCCCTCCTATCTCCGTCAATTGTTCACGGTCCAACCACTCCGCTCAACCCGCTCCTTCTCCGCCGTGAAGTTCCGTCACCTCATTAAAATTTGCGAATCACTACGTACCCATAGCTGCCAAATCTCTCTGGAACAAACTCCCACCAGTACTACGAGAAATATGAGATCCATCCTGCGAACTCATCAAAACCTCACCTCTTGCTGTCTCTCCACAGGTCTTTCACTCAAAACTGAAAACACTGGTCTTTCACAAATCCTATCCAGAATTCTCCTCTTCCCTCACATCTTCCTCGCCGTTTCAACCGTAAACACCACCCACCTTAGCCATCTGTCTTCCTGATTGACCCCTTTGGATCTTGACCTGGAACCAATTTCACCTCTTCCCGCCAATCGATTATGATTTGACTGAGAGCCTGTGAATAAGCTGGATCCAACGACTTCGCTTTTTGGGCGATGTCGAAATCTGGAGATTACGATTTAGATTAGATAAGCCAATATGGAGTTTCGTCGAATTCATAAATTCGCGTATAAATGCAAACACCCGGAAAGATCATTTTCAACAGTAGGTGAAAATAGGCCTACGTTGTGATAAAGATTCGGGATCAGCAAAACCACAGGCAGTAAATTAAATAGCGTGTACTGTGTTTGTAAAAATGCACAAAAACTCAACGGTTTCATCGATGTTTGGATAAGCAGCTGGCAATTTAAAGATGGTGATAATTCTCATCTGACAGAATAAAGTGTGAGTGAAAAGCACAAGTCAGCAAAGGAACTGGATGCTATACCACGAAGCGCATTGTGGGCAAAAAGACCAGTTTCAAGTTTAACATATATAGTTGATAATGAAATCATTTAAAGATGCATCTAAGTTCAATTTCTTAAGCAGTACCTGGTATTTAGCTAAAACCTTCTATAGGGCTTTTCATTGGAAACTACTTTCTTCGGATGTCAGGTCGGCTACTGAAGGCGCGCCGCCTCTTACGTTCCATGACATTCAAACAGCCGATCGGTTCGTCTCCTTCGTGCTTGTCACCACTGCATCGTGTGCCACATGGTCAACAACGTCACAGACAAGTACTCCATGAAGGGCCTATGCCCATGTTGCTACTCAAATCCTGCGTCGACATGCTCGCTCCGTACATCGCGTCGACTTTTAACTTATCGCTGTCAACTGGCGTCTTCCCGACGAGATACAAGGACGCTTACGTCACCCCTCGCCTAAAGAAGTCGGCGCTTCCTCGCTGCGAACTCCTGAGCTATCGACCGATTTCCAACCTGTCGGTACTCTAAAAGTTTCTCGAGCGCGTAGCCAGCGTCCAGCTCTCCGCGTACCTGACGGTCGGCCTTCAATTAGCCTACCGCAGCTGCCACTCGACCGAGACTGCCCACCTGAAGGTGGTTACCGGCCTCATCGAGGCAATCGACGCGGGTTACTACGCTCTGCTTGGCCTTTTTATCTCTCGGCCGCATTCGACACAGTCGACCACGACATCCTAGTCCAGCGGTTGTCGCGAAGGTACTGGATTAGCTCAGTCGCGCTCGACTGGTTCTGGTCCTACCTCTGTGGTCGATGTCAGACAGTGCTCTTCGACGGGGTTTTCCATCTGTCCGCCCCCTATACTGTGGGGTCCCTCAGGGCTCCGTGCTTGGGCCGCTGCTGTTTCTACTCTACACCGCCGACGTGGGAGAGCTTGCTGCGATTCTCGGCTTCTCATCCCACATCTATGCACGTCCGGACCTCCATCAACGGTTGCATACCAGCGGCAGCGCATGGAGCTTGGTATTGAGCGGTTTGCGAATGGATGCGCTCAAACAGACTGCAGCTTAATCCCGAGAAGATGGACTTCATGTGGTGTGCGACCAGCAGACGGTGTCTCTACCTCGACACTGGTTCGTTGAGCGTCTGTGGGGCTTCGATCGCGCCTTCGACCTGGGTACGTGATCTTGGCGTCGTGCTGGAGTCCGACTTGTCCATGAGACGCCATGTCGCGTGGACGTTCGGCTGTTACTTTCGTCAGCTCCGTCTCATCAGGAGCTGTATCAAGTGGATCGCTGCAACAGCTTGCTGGCTGGCGCGCTCGTGTGTCTCCTGGACGGACTCAGGTCGGTGCTCAATGCTGCGGCCAGGCTCATCTGTAACAGGAGGAAATACGATCACGTCACGTCGGTCCAGCGCGACGTTCTGCACTGGCTGCCCGTCCAGTTCCGTATAGAGTTCAAGATCTATCTGCTGATATTTAAGTCACTCCACGGGGCAGCGCCCGAGTACCTGCGCGGTTTCTGCAGCGAGACCCATTCCTCTGCATCCGGACTGCAACTCAGATTACGTAAAAAGATCGATCTCCGCGTAAGGAGGATGAAGACGCGTTTCAGTGATCGCGCTTTCTCGGCCGCCGGTCCCAGATGCTGGAACAGTCTTCCACCTGCCATCAGACTGGCAGACTCAGTGAACTCTTTTAAATCTAGGCTTAAAATCCATCTGTTCGCCAAGGCCTATCCTGCCCGCTATTATTCATTCATTCATTCATTCTGGACATTTATATAGCGCTTTTTTCAAGAGACCTACTCAGAGGCGCTCCCAGCCCAGCCACGGCTAAACAGATAGGTCTTGAGCTGTCGTAAGAAAACAGGTGAATTATTTCGGGGGAAGCAGCGTAAGGATATCGGAAGACCATTCCAGGTAGACGGGCCTACAACCGAGAAAGCTCGGCGTTGCCTGACTGCGTAGCGGGTCCGAGGGACCAATAGCTCCCCATTAGTCGCAGAGCGCAAAGCTCTGCGAGAAGCTAAGTCAGAAATCGGGCCGCAGAGTTCAGACAGGTAGGATGGGGCGCTACCGGAGAGACACCCCAAACTAGTGCTGCTATCCTGTAGGAGATGCGTTCAGAGGCAGGAAGCCAATGTAAGACGTCACGCATATAGGCAGACACTGGGGCATATTTTGGAATGCGACCAATAAGTCTAGCAGCAGAACGAAGGACCCGGTCAAGTCGCCCCATTAGGCCCTTGGAGTGACCAACAAGGACCGAGCAACAGTGGTCAACTCTACCAGTGACAAATGCATGAACTAAGATCACTGCAGCATCATGGGAGAGGGACCTCAGTACAACACGCAACTGCCGGAGCTGATAATAACAGTTCCGAGTGACCAAGTTAACGTGCTGAGAGAGACTAAGCTCTCGATCCAGCGTAACACCTAGGTCACGAACAGTAAGGGAGAAAGTGATATGGGGAAAAGTTTCAGTCAATAGGTGTAGGTCAATCCCCGCCAGCTGTCTACGACCACCAAGCCAAATGAATTGAGTCTTGGACGGGTTCAGAAGCAACCGGTTTGAGGCCATCCAAGATGAGAGGGTATCAATAGCGCGGCACATCAACCCAACAGTAGCCACTGCATCAGTTGCTCGGCTGTGGACATATGCTTGGATGTCGTCAGCATAAAGCTGATGAAGCAGTCCACATGACTGTAGCAAGGAACTAATATCAGAAGTAAACAACACATAAAGTAGCGGGCCAAGGACGGACCCCTGGGGTACGCCAAAGAGGGCGGGGACCAAGCGGGACCTGGAGGAACCAGCAGTAACACAGTTAGTGCGACCAGTAAGATAGGATGATAGCCAGTCTAACGGTTTGCCAAACAGCCCAAAGGAAACAGAGAGGCGCTGTAGAAATACAGCATGATCGACAGAGTCGAATGCCGAGCTAACATCAAAAAGGGCTAAACGGGTAATCTGACCACAGTCCATGGCGCCATATAAATCCGACAGGAGGCGGACCAGTAAAGTTTCAGTGGAATGATTCCTCCGAAAACCCGACTGGAGGGATGGGAGTAAACCATTCATATTTAGATAACCAATTAGTTGATTTGCAACAACGCTCCAATATTTTGGAGAGGAATGTAACATTTGCAATCGGGCGGTAGTTTGCAGGATCAGTTGAGTCCAGCCCGTCACGCTTCATGGCCGGAATGAGAATTGACCGCTTCTGAGAAGTAGGTAGATGGGCCTCCTGGATCGACCTATTGCAGAGCAGGGTGAGGAACGGCAGGAGGTCGTCGACAAGTTCCTGGACAAGGAACGTAGGCACCGGGTCCAGCTCACAAGTCTTTGGTGCTGCGGCTAGGATGAGACATCGTAGCTCTAAACTAGTTATCTCCTTGAGGTCGGCTAACCGAGCATCAGTAGTGGAGAAATCTGGTAGAGGAGAAGCGGAAGTAGCAGTTCGGATAGACGCAATTTTGGCAGTCAAATGTTCCAAGAATGCTTCAGCAGTAAAAGACGGAAAAGCCTGCGTCTGACGGTTTGAAGAGCAACGGCCAAGAAGGCCATTGAGCTTCTTAGGTTCTCTGGACTTGTTTGTGATTATTGTCTCCCAGTAGACTCGCTCTCTGTCCCGGTAAGCAGAGTGCATTTTCCGGACGAATTGGACCCATGCTGCCCGGTCTGAAGACAATCGCGTTCTCCTGTAGACACGCTCAAGGCGCCGAGCCTGCCGTCGAAGCGATCTGCACTCCGCATTGAACCACGGCGAGAGTGGATGATTTCGAGTCTGAACTGTACACTGTGGCAGAAATGAATCCAAAAGCTCAGACATCACAGTCTCATATGAGGAGAACAGTTCTGAGGCTGTCAGTGAAGAGGAAGCCTCGACGTCACTGAAGAGTGGTTTAGCTTGGAGGGCTGCTCGGAAGGCAGATCGATCCAGCTTTTCCAAAGACGAATCCGTCTTGTGATGAGGAGCGAAGGCTCGAAGATGAACGGTATGGAGGCCATCACGAGACCGTGGTCAGATAAGATTGGGGGATGAACGTTGACGTCGGTCACCTGACAGTCGTCCCTGGTGACAATGACGTCAAGCCACCCACCTAAGATGTGGGTAGGCTCAGCGACATGTTGAGTCAGGCCAAATTGCTCCATGATCGCCGCAAATTCAATGGATTCTGGACGAGTTGGATCCTCCAGATGTAGGTTTAAATCTCCAGCGAGGATGAGCTGCGCGTTGAAGATGACGAACTGCTCTAGCAGAGTAGCAAACTCGCTGAAGAACAGAGAAGATGGCGAAGAAGAACCTGGACGGTAGATGGCAAGTAAAATAGTAGGTCCATGTTTAGATGAAATTGAAGTCGCGAGAGCCTCGAAAGTCGTCGGAGTCTGCAGGAGCTCGATCCTCCGAGCCTTGAAGTTGGCGCCGTGGTAGATGATTAGGCCACCACCCCGCGAGGTTGGATCCTGCGCCTCAGATCTTGGTCGATCGAGGAACGAGTAGCCAGGTGGAGCAGAACGGCGAACAGCAACATCTGCAGAGGAAAGGTGCCACGACTCCGTAACCACGAGGACATCAAGGCCATACGAAGTGACGATGTCAGAAACGGATACATGTTTATTCGTTAATGAGCGGTGAGGTATTAGTTGTGAGGCGCCCTTTTAGCGGTCTGGCCGCGTTACGTCGCCATATAAAGTGTCCTCATCAACATCATCATCATCATCATCATCATCATCATCATCATCATCATCATCATCATCATCATCATCATCATCATCATCATCATCATCATCATCATGTGGCAGGATGGTTTTATTACATTCCTTCTGAATTTAAATTTGCCCTGAAAGTACCCTATTATTACCTTTCTATTATCAAGATTTTCACAAGTTTTAGCCGCTTGTAGCCTACTGGAGTTGTATTAATTATACAATGTCTAGTACATGACATGATAGGGCGTAATTAATTATAGAAATTCATATTCATTCATTCATATTCATATGGAGAATTTATATAGCGCCTCTTCAAGGTTATCTACTCAGCAGCACTCCCGACCCAACCCCGGCTGAAGAGAAATTATCCAAGGTCTCATAACAATCTTGATGTAATTCTATATAAATGCATATCTGCTATGATTACTATTACTATTATTATTATTATTATTATTATTATTATTATTATTATTATTATTATTATTATTATTATTATTATTATTATTATTATTATTATTATTATTATTATTATCCTTGCCCATGTATAAAGTAACCACTTACTTGCATACCTCCACGAGAAAGGTTACATTTAGATAAAGTCCTCACCGTCGTGGGTAGATTATATATAAGTTCAAAGTTCTCTTTCCTCCAGCCACTCCAAGAAAAAGTAATGTTTGGTTTTGGTAAAACACACTAAAATAAGTTACTTTGCAAGAAAGTTTTATATTTGTGTTTTCTATCTAGAAGAAATTTATGTTAGAAATCAGACCTGTTATTATATGTCCTTTACTTTTTTCACCATAAAGTCCTCACGCTCTTAATTGCTAAATATCTTTAAAACTAGGAATTATCATATGTACGGGAAGCTTCGCTTATGATTTATTGATATATTACCTATCTAAATGTATTCATTTTGTTTCGCAGATTGCAGAAATTATAGAGAGAAACTTAAATTACTTTTGCGTTTGTTATTAATCTCGTACTCGAAGGCAACGGTCGTCAAGTTTAACAAGCCTGAAGGCTATTGGTCTTAGGGGCGGGGCTACACCACGCATGCGCGCATGATAATGTTCCATTAGGTGGAAACGCTCTAAGCTACCACGGTAGTTAAGGGCGACGAGTCTTACTAAAGTAAACGCGTCAGTGAGCGACGCAATGCACAACTGCATAAGTGAGTAAGCCAGTGAGCGTGAGTGAGAGAATCAGTAAAAGTGAGATAATCAGTGTGAGTCAGTCAATATAAGCATGTGAGTTAGTATCTAGCTTACATGGATTGCCAAACAGCGTGAACTAACGTCAAAGGCTTTCTTTCTCTGAAAGCCTTCTATTAAGGACAGCCTATTCCCTGGCAAAACGCAGTTTAAAAAATTTAATTTGTCTGACTTTCAAATAGGACAAAACTGCAAAATTAGAAAATTAATATTTGCAATTACTGCTACTACTGATCACAGGTTCATACCTTCAATGCTGTTTATTATTTTGCGCAAAATAATGAAATTTAATTATGTCTAAATGAAATAGCAAAACATGGAAACATGAACCCCTTGGCAAAAATCCCCTAAGAAAATAACCCCCGGTCAATACCCCCACTGAAAATAACCCACTAGTCCAAAAACCCCATGCCAATAACCCCAAACTTAACAAGAACATGTTTTATTTCTTGTTAACTAAGTTTTTGCCACGCTGTAAACCCCTGCCCTATAGAATAAAGCAGCACACACAAACATAGGCCTATAACTATACCATTAGCTTGCTTGGGAAAAGTTCATCACGTAATCTGTTTCATGTTTCCCAATTTCAGTTTGGCATACTAAAATTTCATTATTATGCGCATAATCTCCAAACTTCTAAAGCGCCACTCGAAGGTCAAGCGCAGGGCAACATACTACTCACGAGCGCAATGTAATAAGCAACAGTGAAGCTATCAACCTGTGTTCAGTAGTAACAGTAAATGTAACTAATAATTTGCAGACATCGGAAACACAGATATGATTCTAATACGACTTAATACACTTACCAAAATCAATGTCAAACCCAATTGCAATTTCAGAACATAAACTTTGAAAACTACAACACCTACTCAGAAGAATGCTCATGTCACACTAGTATTCCGTCAACAAGCGAACTATACTAACAGAGAACACTCAGGCTTCCATATGCTAGCTAATCTAGAAAATTCTTGGAATATTGATAAAATCTACATATTCCAGCAGGCTTTCACGCTTGAACAAATCTATGACAAGGCGTACTGCATAGGCCCAATTACAAATATTTACTTAGCAAGATGTACATCGACGGTGCACATAATCAAATATCGATATGGGCACCAAAGCCAAGTTGTAATCAACTCGACAAGTGGCTAATAATAGGCCAAGAGCATTAGGTTTAAGGTGGAAATTTTTCATAACAAGCTGAATTTTTCAGGATAGGTCTAGGAATATGAGTAGAATAACATACTAAAAGTCCCAGATAATCCCCATGGAGCTCTTTCAGAAATCCAAGATGGCGTCCAAAATGGCCGTCATTAGATCATAATGTGCTAAAACCTGAACGTAGCGCCTCATAACAATCTGAATGGCTCAGGATAGGTCAAGCAATATGGGTAGAATAACATACTAAAAGTCCCCGACAATCCCCCTGGAGCTCTTTCCAAAATCCAAGATGGCGCCCAAAATGGCCGTCATTAGATCATAACGTGTCAAAAGCTGAAAATAGCTCATAACTAGCTGAAATTTTCAGAATAGGTCTAGGAGCATGAGTGGAATAACATACTAAAGGTCCCTGAAAATTCCCTGGAGCTCTTTCCGAAATCCTTGATGGCGTCCAAAATGGCCGGCATTTTCTATTATTATTATAATTTTGAAACCCGCGAAGTTAGAATTGCAATTGAAATGTCTAAACACACGTTTTAAGTCACAAGGATGCATAGTATTCAAAATTCAAAGTAGCCAGAACAAATTTTATATAGCTGAAAACTTTGTTCACTTTAGTAGTTCTGTGTCATATAGGTGTTAATCTGGTCATTGCTACAAGTTTGACGAATGCATTGACTGCACATTGAGGAAATACTGCACCCAAAGCTTCCCAGTTCTGCACTGAATTCCACCCTGGTCAAGGAGTTGTGAAATGAAGTCGCACAACTGTTTGAAACACTCATTCTCGGCTACATCAGCGGCGTTCTCGTCCTTTTAAGAAGAGCTATATAAAGATTCGCTAAGTGATCTTTGTCCATGCTATCCAAGGTGCCACGTGTGCCCAACAATGCCCAAATGAGGAAAGAATGTGAGCACGAGAAAAGGCATTGCCAGATAGTATGTGTATGACGAATCCGTTGGCATATATATACCATCTCCCAAAATACCGGCAAGTGGCCCTTATACAGCGCTTAATCGAGCGTGCTTCTGAGTAGATAACCCTGAAGAGGCGCTATATAAATTATCTATATGAATGAACAATCAGGAGACTGGAAGCTACACCTCTGGTGTGTGAGGCAAATGATTCCGCTTTTCCATGCTGCAGAACATCTTAAGTATGCCAAATCTGCCAGGTTGCACTTGCAACAGATGGAAGCCTTAGAGCAAACTATGCTTTTGGCACATAATGATCTAATGACGGCCATTTTGGACGCCATCTTTGATTTTGGAAAGAGCTTCAGAGGGATTGTTAGGGATTTTTGTAAGCTATTCCACTCTTGCTCCTAGACCTATCCTGGAAAATTAAGCTTGTTATGAGATATTTTCAGCTTTTAGCACATTATGATCTAATGACGGCCATTTTGGAAGCCATCTTGGATTTTGGAAAGAGCTTCAGAGGGATTATCAGGGATTTTTAGTATGTTATTCCACTCATGCTCCTGGACATATCCTGGAAAATTCAGCTTGTTGTGAGCTATTTTCAGCTTTTGGCACATTATGATCTAATGACGGCCATTTTGGACGCCATCTTGGATTTCTGAAAGAGCTCCAAGGTGTATATCGGGGGACTTTTAGTATGTTGTTCTACCCATATTTCTTTACCTATCCTGAGACATTCAGATAGTTATGAGGAACTACTTTCAACTTTTAGCACATTATGATCTAATGACAGCCATTTTGGACGCCATCTTGGATTTCTGAAAGAGCTCCAGAGGGATTATCGGGGACTTTTAGTATGTTATTCTACCCATATTCCTTTACCTATACTGAGCCATTCAGATTGTTATGAGGAGCTACTTTCAGCTTTTAGCACATTATGATCTAACGACGGCCATTTTGGACGCCATCTTGGATTTCTGAAAGAGCTCCAGGCGGATTATCGGGGACTTTTAGTATGTTATTCTACCCATATTCCTTTACCTATCCTGAGACATTCAGATTGTTATGAGGAGCTACTTTCATGTTTTAGCCCATTATGATCCAATGACGGCCATTTTGGACGCCATCTTGGATTTTGGAAAGAGCTCCAGGCGGATTTTCGGGGACTTTTAGTATGTTATTCTACTCATATTCCTAGACCTATCCTGAAAAATTCAGCTTGTTATGAGAAATTTCCACCTTTCATCACATTTTGATCTAATGCTCTTGGACTATAAAGGGTAATTAAGCTTGTGGAGTATAGGCCTACGTCGATTTCCAATAAACCCGGATTAATCTCAACCTATTTGCTGGTTTACTATTGATCAACTTCAACCTCATTGTTTCTTTCGACTATCCAAGTTTATCTCCAAGTTTATCTTTGAAAAGCGATCGGTATCAGGTATACTATAGAGAGTAGACGAAATTCGATAATTACTTAACACAATAAACAAGAAATTTCCACGAATACTATGTTGCTTTGATGTACGCTTACCAATTCTACTATTATTTGCAACTTGATGCTTTATGAGTAGGCCCTATTTTAATAGGCACTTCATTTGGCCTAAGTAGGCTTTAAATAATATATATATATATATATATATATATATATATATATATATAAAGTTTAATATTGCAGGTATTGACTAGGAAGGGGCTATTTTCCTGGAAGTTTTTATCTATAATGGGTCTTGACATTAGGTTATTTTCCAAGCGTTATTGTCCAAAGTTATTGTCCGAGGTTTATTGTCCTGTGGATTCTTGCCATAGAAACCCACAAGGCTGCTAATGGCGTATTACTGGCTTTTTTGTAATTGCAGTATTAGTATGGTTACACTGTTGCGATTTATTAAAGTTTCAAAATGATGAAACATCAGTCACATTGTATTCATTTCACTTTCGATAGCGCATTGGATAACATCTGGCGTAGAGTGCGAGAGGTACAGAGATCGAGTCCCATAGGCGGACATGCTTTGTAGGCTGCAATTTGCGCCGTGTATTGCAGGCTGTCTGTTCTGTTAGTAGTTAAGATTTATCGCATAACATGTACATGTACAGCGCAGTGCGTTTGCAGGCGCTTAATTAAAGAATAAATATTATTATTATTATTATTTCTAACGAAATATTTATGGAACTCAATTGCCTAAATTCAGTACTTTTAATCAGTTCTCCATAAAACACTTAGGCAATATTTAACTATACAACTGAATGTAAAACTCGCTTCTTGATATTCTATTGATAAACCAGAAGCTACGTTACAAGCGTTATGTGTATTGGATTTAATTAGATACATGCAAGGCAAATGAATGCCACTAAGACGATGTACACTTCGTCAGTGGAAGCTTCAGAGCTGTGGAAGGATTGTAATGGATCTCGTGAGAAGGATTGCTGCGCTCTGATTATTGACAACTGTTTTCTTACGACAACGCAAGTCCTATCTGTTAGGCGTGGCTGGGCTCGGAGCGCCTCTGAGTAGGTCTCTTTGAGAAACGGTATATAAATTTCCAGAATGAATGAATGAACAACTAGCAAAATATGACAACAATTCTGTATGTTCTTTTGAAAAACCTTGCTTTAAACCCCCGCCCCCGCCTCCCTCCCCCAAAAATCATGTTCTGTGTCAGCAAGCTTTCAATTCAACCCAATTCATCAACAAGGAGGTATTGAACATGTGTGGGCGAGGGTGACGAGCATAGTGCCTACTGCAGGCCTTCTTATATGGAGCTCATTCGGGTCATAACTGTTCACTGACGCATAAGCTCGTAAAGCTACTTCCTTATCGTACTTCACTCCAGCTCCGTTAAATGAGGCGCTATTCCACTTCAAACACTCCCTTGAACAATTGCCTTGCTTTATTTGTAGTGTCAGGTTGTTAATGTTGTACAGATATAGACTAAAGGCTTGCTACTGCGAATCGGGTGTAAACAAGACTTGATAATGACATTCAGTTCTACAGTTAACAGTTCTTCTTAGTGTCATTTAGGCCAAACAGCTTCAGGTCCGTTTGCTGTAGCTGTGCCAAAATCAGCGAGATGGAAGGAAATCCATCGAGGAAACGCTGCACGGACTTGAACACAATATTCACTTTAAGATATTGTTTACAGCTTTGAGACAAACTTGGGACGACTATAGTATAATAAACTTTTGCATTCTTTGTAATCTTATAGATGTAATTGAATATGGTGTACGCACATTACCCCCCACAGACATAATACCCGGACATTATTTTCCGGTAATTATGCCCCTGACAAAACCCCCCTCTGTGCAAATAGCATATGTCTACATATGTTAACGTCGTAAAAGTATAGACTAAAGACTTGTTAGTACCATTCAGGTGTAAAATTAAAACTTTTTATTACCATTTTAGTGACATTCTGTCACTTAGGTATAAAGCTAAGACTTCTAAATGTCGCCTAGTTCTTAACTTAAGCCTTATTACTGTCACGACTCGCGAAGTAAGCTGCCCAAAGAGCGGGTAAGTCCAAGTAGCTACAGACCCGTCTGCTGCAGCTGTGCCAAGATCGGCGCGATGGCAGGATATCCATCGAAGAATCCTTCCATGGACTAGGACGTCACAGTCGCCTTTAGGTTTTCAGGTTTTTAAAATATTGTATTGTATTCAGATATTTATAAAGCGCTTGTAGCGGGAGGGCCATTCAGAAGCGCTCCCAGTGCGAGAGACCCCGAGAGAAAAAGCAAGTTTTGAGAAAGGTAAAAGAGGAAGAGACGTTACCTGAAAGAATTGAAGAGCGAACGAACGGAGGAAGCTCATCCCAAAGAGCAGGGCCAATGGAGGCAAAAGACCTAGATTGAGCCGGAGAAGTCCTGACACGGGGAACGAGGAGGTCCAAGCGGTCAGATGAACGAAGAGGACGAAGAGAAGCAGCAGAGTGAGGGCGATGAATTAAGTCACATAAATATTTTGGAGTGAAACCAAGTTGAGCCTTAGAGACGCGGATGAGGACCTTAAATTGGATGCGGGCAGAAAGCGAGAGCCAGTGAAGTTCTTCTGCAATAAAGGTGGTGATAAGAGAGAATCGAGGAATGCGGGCAATTAATCTAGCAGCAGCATTGAGAACGGACTGAAGAGGAGCAAGACGGACTTTGGGAAGACCAATGAGGAGGGAATTGCAGTAGTCAAGTCTAAGTAGCTTTAGACAGCTATTCTATTGTATAGAATAGCAATACACAGATGAATGGATCGAATTCCGGACAGTTACCCCCTGGACATATTTCCCGGACATATCCCCGGACAGTTATCTCCTGGACATATTTCCCGGACATATCTCCGGACAGTTATCCCGGACACTTCCCCCCGATTCTAGGTAGGTCATTTTCCCCCGGACAAATTCCCCCTCTGTCGATTTATGTATGTAAGTATGTATATGTGTATATATGCATCTATGTATGTAAGTATGTATGTATATATGTATGTATGCATGCATGTATGTAAGTATGTATGTAAGTATGTATGTATATATGTATGTATGCATACATGTAAGTATGCATGTACGTATGTATGTATGCATATATGTATGCATGCATCTAAGTATGTATGTATGTATGCATATATGTATGCATGTAAGTATGCATGTAAGTATGTATGCATGCATGTATGCATGCATGCATGTAAGCATGTATGTAAGTATGTATGCATATATGTATGCATGCATGTAAGTATGTATGTAAGTATGTATGTATGCATGCATGTAAGTATGCATGTAAGTATGTATGTATGCATGTATGTGAGTATGTATGTATATATGTATGTATGCATATGTGTATGCATGCATGTAAGTATTCCGGTGGCTGTTCTAACAGAGGACCATATAGGGCAAATCGTTTAACCCACTGCCTTGTATTACCCTCATAGGTTTATGTAGCGCGTTTATTATACTACATATATCCATTGGCGATTCCGATATGAGTCTGGTTAAGAATGCTACAGTTGGACAATGCGACTGCTGTCAATTGAATAGACAGACAATGGTATTTATGGGTTCAGGGCCTATTTATGAACAATAGGAATCCAGAGCGCAGACTTTCCAGGTCATAGCGTCATTAATATTCATGCATTAGTATGCATGGGCTCGCATTAAAGCTACATATTACCTCTCTTGTTAGTAAGAGCCGCTATCGAAAATCGAAAATAGCGTAGGAGCCTACGCCTACTTGCAACTGTGGCCGCTCTCGTTTACCTCTTATGAGACTATTACCAGCATAGGTTTATGTAGCGCCTCTCAGATGACTTGTGGAGTTGATACTTTCTAGGACAAATTTAATGGGGGAGTTTATTGTTTTATGACTGGTGGCACTGGCGGCGATCTTGTTTGACACTTTAATGTCGTGGTCAAAAAGAGGTCAAAACAATTTCTTGCGCTCACTGCGCGAAAAAATTGGTTTACCTTATTTGGTGTTTCTTGAAAATGTGTGGGGGCAGATGAATGATGTGTCCCCCCACTCTTAAAGGTGGGGTCTTGCCCCCTCGACCCCGGGATCGCCGCCCATGACTGGTGGATTGATTCTTCCAATGACCAAATGACTTGTGGACTTGATTTTTTATAGGACTAAATGACCTGTGGAATTGATTCTTCCAATGACAAATTGAATGGGGAGTTTGTTTTTACAACTGGTAGAATAAATTCTTCCTAGGCCAAAATGACTTCTGGGGCTCACTCTTCCTGGGACCAACTGACTTGTGGACTTGATTCTTCCTAGGACAAATTGAATTTTGAAGTTGATTCTTCCTAAGACCAAATTTCTTAAACGTGGAGTTGCTTCTTCCTAGGACTTAATGACTTGTGCAAGTTTATTCGTCCTATGACCAAATGACTTCTGGAGTTGATTCTTCATAAGACTAAATGACTCGTGGAGTTGATTCTTCGTAGGACAAATTGAATGGGGGAGTTTATTGTTTTTACGACTGCTGGAGTTGATTATTCCTAGGACCAACTGACTTGTGGAGTTGATTCTTCCTGGGACCAAATGCCATGTAAAGTTGATTCTTCCTAGGACAAATTTAATGGTGGAGTTGATTCTTCTTAGAATCAAATGACTTGTGGAGTTGATTCTTCTTAGAACTAATTGAAAGAAGGGAGATGAATGGGGGAATTGATTCTTCCTGGGACCAAATGACTTGTGGAATTCATTCTTCATAGGAAAAATTGAATGGGAAAGTGTATTGTTTTTACAAACGGCGCCCTGTGTCCCATGAATACTTTGAAACTGTATCCCAAGAAGTGTCTTTGATCTAGCAGAAGTTTGAGATAGTCTATACAAAGTGAGCGATCTGACGAATCTGCTACATCCATTCTGACACGACGCCATGCTTGTGAATAAGCTGGGGCCCTGTTTCCCACGAATTCTTTGAAACTGTTATCCAAGGAATTCCTTTGATCAACTAGAAACTTGGGGTTCTATACAATATATATATATATATATATATATATATATATATATATATACATAATTATCTGTATATATATAATTATCTGTTCGAACATGTGGCTGCATATTTGCGTGCACACTTACACATGTATGTGCACCATGTGTATGATTGTATGCTATTTGCATACAGAAATATAGATTCAGGTAGCATACAGGTAAGAATACGCCGACCAAGCCCAGGTAATGGATTTAGATGGAGTTAGTATCATTTGTTTTCCCGAATCAGTACGAGTCAGTCAGTAGGCCTAGTCAGTCCACCATAGCCCAACTGGCATAAGAGAGGTGTCTCGAATCTAACAATAGGACTGAAGAGCGTGAACTCTCCAGGCCATTGTTTCATATATGTCTAGTCATTCATAAGTATGCATGGGATCTCATTAGTATTCATCTACGTCACAGGACGATTTACAGTAAGATTTGAAAGCGTAGGCTATAATATTGCTTAAGGGTCATCTCGTTGCTTGTAGAATCTCTGTCGAAAAAGCAAGAACTTACTGGTCGTTCCGATATGAGCCTGATTAAGAGCAGGCCTACAGTACTATAGTTTTACACAGTTAGTTTAGGGTCTACTGTACCCTTGCGGCCCTCGATGCACGTTAAACACGGTGGATGGCAAAATACTGTGTTTCAGTTAAGAAAGTTAAATACTATACGGCAACAGGACGATTAAAGTAAGATTCAAGAAAGTATCCTCGCAACGGCTGCATATTAATTAGCCTCAGTGCCTGTCCATTGAGCGTTTAGCAAATCAAGCAATTGACTGTAGGCTATTCTGGCAACTGCTCGATATTAATTAACCAGCGCTGTCCTTATTCGGCTTGACAACTGCTCTAGGCCTCTATTGGCCTTCCCCTCACTCGACTGAACTGCCTTGAACGCGTACTACGTTCCGCTGCGCGCTTGGTCGGGCGCATGAATAGCAATGACAGTTTGGCCGTGCTCCCTGTTATCTACCTGAGCTCTATGGCTTTGTTCCACTTGGTCACCGCTCTCTTCGTTCTGCCACCCGTGTTGACCTCTCTGTTCCTTTCACACGCATCGCTACTATGCAGCAGCGCTCTTTCTCCGTCGTTGGACCCACAATTTGGAATGGGTTTCCTCCTGATCTGCGGTCTCTTCCTCGAAAGCCGGACATTTGACCTCTGGACATATTTCCCCGGACAGTTACCCCGGACACTCCCCCCGAATCTCAGTAGGTCACTAACCCCATGACAAATTCCCCCTCTGTGGATTTAGCAATCGTACCAATTCAAAACGGATGCTTTTAAGTAAAAGATCACAGATACTTCGCCAATAACTTACATCATCATACCGCATGTTACAAAACAATTGCTTTGAAATAAACCTCTGGTAAATCGGCATGAACAAGACAAACATCTAACCGCATTAGACAATGATAAACTAGAGATCACGAGAAGAGGCTAAGGCCTGTAGTAAGTTGTTTACTTAGAATGTCGCTACAAAGCGTTACCTTTGAAGTAAACGATCAAAGACCTGAAGTAAATTGGTATGAAGAAGACAAACATCTAACCGCATGTATGTGTATTTCGTTTTAGCCAATAATTTAGTAAGTGTTTTTAATCATTAAACAGAGATTTTTTTGTATGTTTCATAATTTTTGGAGTAGCTTCGTTGTCTGTTGGCAATGTTTTCATTGAAGTTTACTTAGAAACAGAAAGCTTTATTCTGTGTTGCATTGGGGGATGTCCTAGTAGGGGAAAAGTGTCCGGGTGTAACTGTCCGGAAAAAAATATGTCCGGGGATAATATGTCCATGGGGTAAATGTCCGTTCACCATCTTCCTCGAAACTCCTCTTCTCTACTCTAAAGACTTCTCTTTCGCCGGCGTTGGGCTGGGAGCGCCTCTGAATAGTTTCATTGAAGAGGCACTATATAGATGCTTAGTTGATTTATTGATTTATTCAATGAGCGTCTAGCAAACCATTCAATTCAACGTCCTTATATATTGCCGTATACAGATTCAAAAATAATTACCACGCATTTGTATATGTTCACTCGGTGACTAAATTGGCAGTATGGATCGGCTACATTGAGTATGATTATGCTCCTACACACGTTTGTTCGAAAGTGCTTGTTTTAAAAAACATAATTTGCCTTTTCCATAAAACTCTTAACTAAAGAAGCATGAAATAGGCCTAATGAACTTCCCGAAGCTGTTTTCTTCTAAAAATGTCCGCTTTCATTATGCTTGACTGAAATTACTTGTCACTGGTGTTTAATACATATTTCAGAATTCTTTTTTTAAAGTTCTTAAATCAGAAACTATCTAGGCCTAGTTCTTGCTTTAGATCTTTGCCATGCATGATGCATTACAAGGTGCATGAGCGACTCCTACACTGCATTGTTTCGGGTATGTATGGAGGCCCACATTAAGAGGGGGCTGCTGCACAGTGGACCCGCAGTTTTGAGGGGCCCCGCATGTTCGAGGTACATTATTTTTTTTATTGTATTTATAATTGGTACCCGCGCTGATGGCTATATAGGTAATCACAGCACCCGAGCCTACACTATTCTTAATGCGGCCCTGTGAGAAGGCCTCGGCCGGGGAACGGACATTATCCCCCCCGGACAAAAGCCCCCCCCCGGACAAAAGCCCCCCGGACAAAAGCCCTCCCGGACAGAAACCCCCCGATTTTAGCTAGGACAAAAGCCCCTCCCGGACAAAAGCCCCCCTCTGTGTGATAAGCCTATATCTACATTTAATTGAGAAACTTTAATAGCCCTGTTGCCCTCGTGTCAGCTTGTTAATGATGTAAACGTATAGACTAAAGACTTGTTAGTGTCATTCAGGTGTAAAAATAAGACTTGTTAGTCGCCTAGTTCTTAACTTAAGGCTTGTTAATGTCAGGATTCCCGAGGTCCGCTCCCCAAAAAGCGGGTCAGGCACAGCGCCAAGCAGTTACAAGCCGTCTCCCGCACCCTTGTTAGCGTCATGTTAACGAATGAAAGGAACTTTTTGGACCATTATAGTCTTATAAACTTTTACGTTGGTCTGTAATCATTCTTCGAATTAAACAAACTGTAAATATATATTTCGTCTTATTAAACAAATTGAAATATATTCCGACTTATGTTGAGGTGTATGTATGTATTTATGTATGTATATATGCATGTATATATGTAGGTATATATGTATATTATGCATGTATGTATATATGTTTGTATGTATATATGTATTTTATGCGTGTATGTATATATGTATGTTTGATATATATGTGTGAAAGATAGGTTATTATTTCCTAGCCGGGGGGGCTTTTGTCCTACCCCGGGGGGTTTCTGTCCGGGGGCTTTTGTCCGGGGGGCTTTTGTCCGGGGGGGTTAATGTCCTACACTCGCCTCGGCCTACATGTATAATATATGTGTGAAGTTGTGAACACTTAACATGAGCTCTTACAGGTGCCCTATACATCGTCAATGCTCAGGGTTCCCTTGTGCATTTAAAACACTTAGAATTAACATATAAAGTGTGATGTAACATAAATATTATATAACACCCTGGTACACCTCTCTCCAATTAGTTTTAGTCTGGTTAGATTGTTTATGTTGCTGCTGATCTAGTGATGCTCCAGATCAGTAAAGTCTGTGCCACTGGATAAAAGTACACATTGAATCCAAAAGTTAAATGCCCTTCATTGGAAGGAAGTGGTTGCAATAAATTATAGCTTATCTATGATTTATAAATCACTTCAATGCAGTCATGAAACACCAAAAGCAATTATATTGCACGAAATTCAACTGTATGTCGTTAAGAATATTACCCAGCAAAACGAGGCATAATGATGGCTCGATTACAAAGAGCTTTTCGAGAGGTATGTTAGTTACATTACACAACGTCTTAGAACACACAGTTCTTAAACCTGCACAGTACACTTATACTCGCTCTCTCACAATCACTCAGATTTTCTGTTAAATTTATTTCATTATTATTCCGGATAAATATTATTTCTATAGGTGAACGGACATTTACCCCCTGGACATATTCACCCCGTACAGTTAATTCCGGACACTTTCCCCCTTACTAGGACATTTCCCCCTCAATGCAACATACAAAATGTTTCCTGTTTCTAAGAAAAATGCATACAAACATACAAAAAGCTCTCTGTTTAAATGATCAAAACATACATACATACAACATGCATATATCCATACATATATACATACATACGCACATGCATACGTGTATACATACATAGTATTACATACATAGTATTACATACAAACACGCATACATACATGCATGCAATCAATCAATCAATCAATCAATAAACTAGACATTTATATAGCGCGCTCTTCAAGGCAACTATTCAGAGGCGCTCCCAGCCCAACCTCGTCGAAAGAGAACAGTCTTAAGAGCAGAGAAGAAAGACATACATACATGCATACATACATACATACATACATGCATACATACATAGAGAATGCATGCATACATGTATATATACATACATACAAACAGATATACATGCATACAGACATGCATACATACACAAATCCACAGAGGGGGAATTTGTCCGGGGGAAAAATGACCTACTCAGAATGGGGGGAGGATAGTGTCCAGGGTAACTCTCCGGGAGAAAATGTCCGGGGAATAGGTCCAGGGGTAAGTGTCCTACGACCATTTCTATAGCACCTCTCGAAGTCAACTACTACTCAGAGGCGCTCCAGACTACAGCATTTGATACTGTGCCGGAATTTTCACGCCGAAGCGCCACGAGCAATTGCGAGTGAAGGACTTGCCCAAGGTCCGTACGCAGCGGCTAGGGTGGTATTCGAACCTGCAACTCTCCGGTCACAAGGCGCTGAACTTACGTTACCACTGGTAAGTTCAGAGCCACAAATGCATAAAAGTTGCTGGCAACAGAATCCAGGACCTCGCTGAGTGATCTTAAAGATGTACCACTTAAATTCATTCCTAGATTTAATGCTAAGGTGCATACATATGAAGAATACATTACTGTATCTGAGCTCCAAATGCTTCAAATTTGCTTAAAAGAGTGATGAAACTTGAGTCTACAATGTTCAACGAGCATCAAAAGTGTTTTCAATAAAGACCAACCTCAAAGTTTACCTCCTATAAAAGCAATACTCTGGTTCTATGGAATGCAGGACATTTAAGAAGCTCCTTAGACAGTAGACATTAGCAGTGGTAGATGCTTTGCTTGGGTACAGTCGTTGAGAATGAGGGTCGTTGCAACAAAAATTCTTGTAGAAAAATTAAAAGTGAAGCAATTATTTTTCCTCTAATATGACTATCAAACCAATTTCACAAAGGTAAACCCAAGGTTCTTCTACACTGGACCGTGAAAGCTTGCGCCAATAGGGCATTGGGCCAGACAGACATAATTCTTCAAGATAAGATGGAGTACACCCTGCAAGACAATTATGCATGAGCATTATAAAAGTCAACTCCATACATTGTAACCAAAGCAGTTCTTTCTATGCAAAAGTGGATTTGTACCCAAATCGAGGCATGCTGTCGATCAGCCGGGTGGCAGCATAAAATTATGCTGATACGATGCCGAGAGGCACCATGTAATTAGCAGAATTAAACACAGTTATTATATTGTAGTGCATTTTAAGATTTCTAAAGCGCCTCTCTCAGTGTAACCTATCAGAGGCGTTTCTGTATGTTGACAGTTAAGAGAATGCTATTCTACCCCTCACAAATACATACAGGCATACAAAGCTATCCACACACATACACCCATGCATAATATGCACATTACACACATCCTTGTTCTTACGCTGAAAATCTGTATTCATTTTTGGTTCAATGAGGTCAGATAGGATAGCAAGTGATTTTACAACTGCACATAATGTTGATGTCAAACACTGCAAATTCTAAGCTCTTCTGGTGGTGTACGAACATAATCCCTCTGGAGATAATCCACAGGATAGGACATAATTCCCCAGGGCTAGGATGTAATCACCTCAAACTCAGCCAAGTAAGGTGGCTAAATTATACATTACATCCAATAACATCTATAGGAATTGAATTTCAATTTGTTTAATTCTAGTAACATATTCTAGAAGAATATATTTTCAATATGTATAATTCTAACAATTAGACTAAGAGTACAAACCAATGGAAATGTTTATTATACAAGTTTTTCTGAAAGCTGTAAAAAAATTGGCATACCAATCTACGAACGGTCAAGATCATTCAGTATAAATTTAACTTTAGAACTGAATGACATTAAGAAGTCTTAAGACCTAAACGACATTAACAAGTCTTAACTTTGTACCTAAATGACACTAACAAGAAGTCTTAATTTTATAACTGAATGACATTAAAAAGTCATTAGTCTATACCTTTACAAAATTAACAGGCTGACTCAATGAACAAAAACTGCGAAAGTCAAGCTTATCAGCTAAATGTAGAAATAGGTTAATTGTACAAAGAAGGGTTTTTGTCCAAGACTATGTCCTACCCAAAATCTAGGGATTATGCCCGGGGGTAATGTCTGAGGGATTATGTCCCGGGTCTTACGTCCAGGGGATTTTGTCCTACAGCCCTTCTAAATATCTATGCCAAAAGTTTACTGACCTCTCAATCTGTAATTCTGCCTCTTCACTGCCTGCTTTTGTTCAAATTGTATAATTTATATTCATTTAACATCCATTCGAGCTGGCAAACTGCAGACTATTACACACGCTTGACTTGGTACTCATCCAAACGTCCAAAATTGCTGCAAATGTTTGAACGTTTTCTTTCATCTCAAAGGCTTTTTGCTTTGTTCTCAAATGGATTTAGTTTTCTTACAAACATTTATACTTTAGTATAATTCTGACAAGACTAGACAACTCTAACGCCTCCTTAACTACACAAAACTTCCACCAAGAACAGTCATACACCACACTACCCCAATGTGTCTTGGACACTTGTGTCATCCAACTTCATAGTCATCCTAGACTCAACACTTTCCCTATAACCTAAAATAGCTGGTTGCTTGAGTTTACAACTTTTGAGAATGTAAGTCGTTGCAACATAACTTTGTTAAACAATCAAAAGTAACATAATTAAATAATTACTTTCTATTTCTAATTGCTTAATACGACAAAAAAATCATAATCAAAAAGGTTAAACCTAGGACCTGAACGACCAGAAGGAGAGCTATGATGGTGGTTCATGAGGTTTGAAAATTTGGATTTAGGAGTTTGGTGAATGTCAAAAATCAGTCAGCTGAGCCATGAGATGTTACTTTTCTGGCTTTCTATCCGAATTGATTTTTTTATTACTTTATATTCAAAGGCACTCCTTTATGAGTGTGGCACTATAGGCAGTTTACTCCTGGGCCTGTCAGATTTCACGTGAACTTTGGACTTATGTGTACTTTGACCCAGGTATTGTATTCTGCATTTGTTTAATTTTATATATTTCTTTTTCTCTAGTAATCTGGGAACTGTTACCCAGACCAATCTGTTACAAATTATGTACTTTTGAGTTGGATCAATAAAATATATTATGTCATGTTAGCTTTCAAATTTACATTCAAATTACCTCCACATGTATATGTATGCAAACATTTGTAAATATTTGTAATGTAAAAGTGATCACAAATTCATATAGTGCCACTTCAGATAAACACTTCAAAGGCACTGAAAGCCAGACTACACAAACCCATAAAATGAAATAGAATGTTTGTCATGCGCTTATGGAATAGAGGCTAGGAAAGCCAACAAAGCCAACAAGATCTGACCAGTTGGCAGTTTATTTCTTAAAAAAATGAAAAGCCAAACACAGCTTATATACTGTCCGTGGAAGTTTGAGCCAGCTGGACAACCACATCACCTTGCGCTCCAGAACCAAAGAACCTGCAGCCAGAGGCGTCTACATCCAAGAAATGGGGGAAGTTGCT
Source organism: Allolobophora icterica (assembly GCA_963556255.1). Taxonomy (NCBI): domain Eukaryota; kingdom Metazoa; phylum Annelida; class Clitellata; order Crassiclitellata; family Lumbricidae; genus Allolobophora; species Allolobophora icterica. Next base: position 4,517,742 of record OY744604.1, on the reverse strand, counting down.
CCAATGACTTAGGGTGGATAGACGCCCCTGCCTGCAGTCAGAGTTGGAATAATAAAGTAATTGGCAAATGAATTACAATAAAATTGTAAATTGTAATTCAATTATTTCGACATCAAGTACTTGTAATTGTATTTCAATTACATTTACAAGCATGTAATTGCAATTATAACTGATTTAGATTTCCATAATTATAACTGACTTACATTCCAATGTAATTGATACAACACTGGAAATAGCTGACTAACATGGAAAGATGCTAATTCTAAGCTATTATGGAAGGGTATTGGTAATTTGTGCTGCCCAAAGTAACTCAGTAGCTATGGATATGTGTTCATGTCTTGAATACTGCAACCTTGAGTTTCATTTTTAATTAGACCATCTTTTATGATACGGCCTGCAATTAATGTCCACTCTAAAAACACAAGATTATTATAATATTATACATTAACTTTACATTAATTTGCACCTCATTTGCAAGCTCAAACCTCCAACCCTTTAGATCAGTCAAAGTGCACCTATGTAAAGTGTAGACTAAACAGCATAGCATGCTGTTGGATTGCTGTGGCATGTTTGAGTGCCAGCACTGAAATCACTAAAACTCAAGAGGATGATGCTACACTTAAACTCGCTCTCTGAGAATCAATAAGATTTTCTGTTAATTATATAAAAATTGCTGGCAGCAGAATCCAGGACCAAATTGAGTGAGCTCAAAGATGTACCACGGAAATTCATTAATAGATTTTAAAATAAGCTGCATCAAAAATGAAGAATAAATTTGCTGAGCTCCATATTGGTATGATTCAGAATTCTTTATAAGAGTTATGAAACTTGAGTCCATTGTCTTCAAATAGGATAAAAATTGGTTACAATAAAAGTTTACCTAAAAGTTTACCTCAAATAAAAGCACTACTCTGGTTCTATGACTATTAGAACATGTAGGCACCCTTGGTTTTGATTATATAAAAGATAAAAATGGAAAGAGGGAATTGTGAAGCATATACACTTGCTTCCATGTATCAATAGTAATTCCTAAGGAATGTGGTACCGAGTCTCAGGAATAATTAGGCTGAGGTACAATTCTGCACAAACATGAACACAATGATTATGAGAAGGGTAAGTAACACAAGCCAAAGACTGCTTCCAACTGTCTGTGTAAATCACAATATGGAGCGCCTTCAACAATAGACATGAACAGTTTGAGATACTTTGCTTGGGTGTACAGCTCTTGAGAATGAGGGCCATCACAACAAAAATTTCTTGGAGAAATTTCAAAATTTAAAAAATTCAGCAATTATATTATTTTCCTTAATATGACTGTCAAACAAATCTCACAAAAGAAAACCACAGGGCTCTGGATAACCAGAAATTGGACTATGATGGTGGATAATAAGATTAGAAAGTTATAATTTTTTTTAGTTTGGACCTGAATGACAACAAAGTCAGTCTGCTGAAACATGAAATGCTACATTTTAACTTTCAGATTTGCATTCAAATTACCCCCAATCATACATGTATGCGTACATGCACATACATATGTATATATCATATATGTATCCTTATTATAAATACAGTCACAAATTTATAGAGTGCCACTTCACAGACACTCATCATTGGAGCTCTAATGCAAGACAACAACATACCCAAATGGAATGGTTTTCAAGCGTTTACAGAAAAGAAACAAAGGAAGCCAACAAGATCTCGTCTCTTCATGGTCACCTATTTTAACAAGATCTTAGACATACCAACCACAACAAGCTTCTAAACTGGATCATGGAAGTTTGCGCCAACAGGACAGTATGTCAGTTTGTGCAGCACCATGGAGAAATCTTCAGGCAGGTGTGCTTTGAGATAAGATGGAACACATTGTGCAAGACCATTATAAATGAGCATTATGAATGTAAACCTAATACACTGTAACCAATGGAATTCCTTCTATAGATATGCATAAACCTATAATGCTGGTAAACCGACCCACACCATATGTTGATATGATGCTGACAGCTACAAGTGCAGTCAGCAAAAGTCAGTATAGTTAGTTCTCGAATGGTGAAGTTACCGAAGTTAATACCAAGCCCCTCGGGCATGCGCATACACTTATAAATACGTAAACACATGCACATAATGCACTTTACACATATATACTCGCCTTTATGTTGATGATCCTAAATGTTATGTGCATCTTTGGCAAATGAATTCCAAGACATTTAACAAGTGATTTTAACAGTGCTCAGATGGCATTAGGTCAAGGTGTCAAACCCTGTCAAATCTCAGCTCCTCTGGACCACGTCTACAAAACTCCAGAGTTCAAAGTTTTATCAACTATGACTTGTAATTTGAAACCAATCATCTGCTGAACAAGAGTTCAAAGCAAAGCTTTAAGCATAGAGGTTATATGTTCATATTTTGATGTATTAGCCAAGGCTCTCTCCAAAGAGTTCAGAACAGACTCATTGTTACTGTTAAAAGTAAGCTATAGTAATCTACGTGACTGGATATGAATGGGTCTGCCAGAGATACCCTTGAAGACATAGGCCTAATTCTGTGTATGTCATGAGTGTGCCGGTACATATGTGATGAATTACAAATACCATTTACACGGTCAGTTAGAGACATGCCAGAATTGCGAACAACGCCTATGTGACAAGCAGCATCTGTCAGCTCAACATGCATATGCTGCAATTTGAAACCAATCAACATTGCTGAACAAGAGTCCAAAGCAAAGAATAAGGCACAGAGGTTATGTGTTCATATTTTGACGTAGTAGTCATTTAAATTGTATATAAATTTATTATACACGTCACAATTCCCATTGTGCGCTTATACAGAAATATTGCTGGCGTCATTACGAAATAAATAGACAGATGACTTTCTACTTGCAAAAAATTCAAAATAAATGGGCACTCTTATTTTAATTAAACGACCATACATTCTGCGTAAAATGAAACGGAAATACTCTTACAATGTCAGACTTTTGTATTTCTTAAAATTTTTACAACTTCCGGAATTAATTTAAATAGTGTACCAAGAAGCTGGATGTATAAAATGATCAACAGATGTGCCATCTGTTGATCATTTTATATTTCTAAATTGTTTCGTATTCGTTAACTCAAAATTGCTAACGCGCTATATAGAAGCTAGGCGCAGGACACCAGATAATTTTAAGAGCGCTGCGTCAAGTCAAAAGGTTTTTCAAAAGACGCCAATAAAACAGTTATCCTCTTCCACGAAAAACAGCCATTTTTACCTTTCATAATAAAGGAAAACAGCGCAGATATGAATGAATCGTAATCGTAATCGTAATCTCGAGATTCTACAGCGCCCAAAAAAGGCGAAGTCGCGGGAACCAGCTTATTCACAGGCGCTTAGTCAAATCAAAATCGATAGGCGGGAGGGGGTCGAATCGGTTCCAGGTCAAGATCCAGAGGAGTCAGTCAGGTAAATAGTAAGACGGCTAAGGAGGGTGGTGTTTAGGCCCTTTAGGGTACAAACGGCGAGGGAGGGAGGGAGGGAGGAGGACGGGAGGGAATCGGGATTCTTTTGTGAAAGAGCAGTGTTTTCAGTTTTGAGTGCAAGACCTGTGGAGAAACAGCAAGTGGTGAGGTTTTGATGAGTTCGTAGGATGGATCTGAAATTTCTCGCAGTACTGGTGGAGTTTGATCCAGAGGGGTGGGACAGCCATGGCTATACCCCTAAGCCGCCGCCGTTAGCCGCCGAGCCGAAATATTGTCTGCAAGCCGAAAAACCGCCGGAAATTTTGCGGCTTACCCAAAAAACCGCCGACAGTTATTTCACGGCTAGCCGCCGGAGAAAAGTTCGGCTAGAACATGTACACAGTTGTGATTATAAAGTTTCCACGCTAGCTTGCTAGTTGAACTTAGTGTGCAATGAGCAGCGAGTGCTGGCTCATTAACATGGCCGTCTAATCGTCTATATTTGGGTCCAGGCTGTCCTATGTTGCGTATATTATTAAATCTATGGTTGCTGTTCTACCTTCGGTATATATTCAATGTTAAATATTCTATGGTGTGTCGGATGGTTTATATATCTATGGTTGCTGTTGATGAAAAAATTACAGCTAAAACTTAAAAGTGAGTTGGATTATTGCTAACTGCGTATTGTTTACAATAAACTTTCGGTAATGTTTGTCTTTAGCGTCCGAAATTATTCGTTCCTCCAACTTCTAGTTGCAGTTATATTTTAATCAATTATCCAGCCTCTAGTTTCGTGAATATTTTCATCAATCTTCCAACTTCTTGTTTGAGTTTAACTGTGAAACGTTTTCATCGCTCATGCAATGTAAATAATTTCGGACGCTAAAGACAAACATTACCAAACTTTCTTGCGATGGCATACCATCAGTGTGGTAGTAGTAAAAAATTAAAGTTCAGGCGGCAGCAGGCTAAGGAAAGTGTGAAGAAATTCGTTAAGGCCTAGTGTATCGCCGTTGTCAAGGGATGAGAAAGCTATACTGTCTGATCTGAGCATTAAACTGAAAGTTTCGAGCAGTCACGGCAATAGTAAATCTGTTACTCTGGAGATTTCTAATTATCTGTCATGCAGGTTAGTGCAGAGTGCACACTCTTACTACTCTGTTTCAAAGCGGCTGTATAGTCTGTTACCAGAATTTCACTGTTTTGTTTCTGTGTATCTGTTGTTTCTCTCCAGCTATGGCGGCTAGGCCTACACCTATTAATGTATGTCTGGTAACCTTATTTTTCTAACTTCCAATCAGTATTACATATTTGTACATGGTAATTGAATGTGAACTTACTCCAGTGTATGTGAACTGAAAGCACAAAATGTCTGTTTCTTAACATAATTATTTGAATTTATTGCTCAAATTATTTTCAGACTGAGTGAATATTGCCCACCTGTCGATTTAAAAATAATGTATAACGTATTAGGCCTATGTTAGGCCTGTGTTAATGAGTGATGTAGCTGTGTGAGGGAGTGAGGGACTGATGCATTTGTGACCGTGACTGAATGGCTAATTGAGCACTGAACATTGCTTTGTTTTTCAATAGAGTACCGGTATCATTTCACATTACAATCAGTACTTAAGTAACTCTTTATACTCTAGATAAGCTGCATGTTACAAAACAAAGATTATAAACATTGATCCATAATGAGGTAATTTGAGAGACAGCATTACTGTAACTTTTAGGTGTATTTGGAGTTGTGGTTGTCTATGGTGTTTACTAATTCATAAAAACCCTTCCACTGCCGTCCCCCACATCCTCTGCTTCTGGCCAAACCCATCCGTGCGCTATTTGAATAGCCTATATAAAACTTGGAGATTTCGTATTGCATTTGTGTATCAGTACTAAACTTATTTTTCCATCGTATAATATACTTCGATTAGCAGATATAAATAAGTTTCAAATAGGTTTATTCATGTTTTGCTATTATCACAGATTGTTACCTAGTTCGTTTGGTGGTTATTTTCGTCAGGGAAACGCTGTGCATGATCATTACACTAGAACTTTGTTAAATTATCGCACTGATATTGCACATACTAGGATGAAATTATTCTCGATAAAATGTCCTGGCCCTTCAACATGGAACAGTCTTCCAAATTATGTTACACGTCTACTCACCCTTAACCTGTTTTAAAATAAGCTTAAACAGTATTTGATCTTGGTGTATTAAACTACCATATTATAAGAAAAACTTTGTCTGTTTGATTCCTGTGTTTGAAAACTCACACTATGTTTAGTGTTTAATGTTTGTTTATGTCATGTTTAATTCGTTACAGTGTTTTGTACTATACACTTACTCAGTGCGTTTGATTTCTGCACTGTTACTACTGCCAGATATTATTCAGTAAAGGGGCAATCCAGCCTCACCGGTCAAGATGACCCTTTTGGATTGACCTTTTGACCATTGCATCATTAATGGAAGTTTTCTGAGTTTGTACTCACTGTTGTTATTGTGATATTACTGTGTTGATGTTGTGTCAATAAATGGCTTACTTACTTACCTACATCTGTTAAAGAAGAAATTAAGGTCAAAGCACTATGACACTATAGAGAAATTCGTAAAAATAGCTGAAGCCATCGTGAACATTAATCGTTCCATACCGTGAAGCTTAATACAAAATTTTAAACACCTTTGCACACCAAGAAAGGAACTGTCTTGAAACAAGTTAAATTTTTTTTTAAATTCACTGTCCATGTACTAAGCAGCATCATAGTATAAAAGAGAAATATAGGTGTCTAGTCATTTTGGTCTAAAGACATAATATTCTTCCTTTAATTTTCGTTTGCATGTAACAGCACTTCAAAAATTACCAGTGTACCAGTGTAATCAGCTGTTTGTTTTCCCTACATGTTGGACAGATCCATTTTCCCTTCGGTGCAGTGAAGATTCCAACACTGGAGGCGGTACCGTTTAGTTTGGCTGCCCTTGCAAAATGGTATCATATTGTCATAGTTATTGTGATAGCCACAAGCACAGTGCACAGTGCTGTCTACCAGTTTTTAATTTAATGCTGTGTTTGGCAGTGGTAGTTGATGTGCTACCTTTGCTTTTTCCATTTATAGTTTGTGCTTGGGTCTGACATTGTGTTGAACCTTCTGCCAGTACATTAAATCTATATTACATATTTTGTGTAAAATATTCTGATGTGACCAGCATATTTTTGTAGAAAATCTCGTTGTAACGGATCCGTTCCATGTGCAGACAAGCTGATGTACATATGTAACACAATAAGTCAGCACATCAAGTTCTGAAATTGCTACTTAACCTGCGCTTGTGTAGTGATGATATTTCAGTTTAAGAGAAGTGTTACACCGTAATAACTGTTGGCTATGCTTATTAAGAAAAAAGTGCTATCCTTTATTGACATGCTATTACTGCTCAAGCTGTACTTAAAGAAACTTTTTATTTCCAGGTTGCACATCCCATGACAGTAACATGTGACATGCCAGTCAGATATGGATATTTGGGATTAATTGAAATTCCACAGGTCTCAATTTTGAGATTGACATGTGCAGCAGAAAACTTATCCAAGTATGGCCTATTGCTGAACTGCTGCATTCTCGCTTTCAAGACCATACAGTGCCAGCCTTAGGATATTTCGGGCTCCGTGCAGAGTATACTGTACGGGCCCTTGAAGGGACACAAGTCAAATTATTTTTCATTGTTATTCATTTTATTTTAGTAGATTGTTAACAAGTACAACAAGTCAAATTTAACTCTACACGAGAATTCTGAGATATAGAGGAAGCTGACTTTTATTTAATTGACAAAAGAGAAGACTTAATCGAAACCAAGATATTATTATTAGGGTGTCTTCAGTGTGTGAGAATTGTAAAAAACAGACTGTGGGGTTAGACTTTGATGAGTTTGATCCACGTGGAACCGAATATTTTATCCGTATTTTGCAAAATGAGAAAATTCAAAAAAGGCAATAGAAAGCTTAAACTGCTTAAAGTAATGACATCACCAAATTTATTAGTAACCAATTCACATGGTCACAAATTTCACAATAAACCAAAGCATTACTTTATTCGTAACCAAAAAAGTGAATTGTGAAAGAAAATGCTAAAATATATACACATGTAATCACACTATCACAACTGAGGGGGTTGGAAACGATTCCATAAGGTGTGCAATGAAGACTTAACTGTGTGGTCTTAATAAACACTAAGGGCTGAATCCCCGACAATTTTCACCCCAGGTGTCTGTCTTGTTCATGTTAATTTTCTGTGACATTTTCGGGCCCCCTTAAGTTGCGGGCCCCGTGCGACCGCACGGTTCGCACGCCCCTAAGGCCGACACTGGACCATACCTCATAGCATCATTTTTCAATGGCAAGCTGCAATGCATTATCTTTTGAAGAAGACTTTTTAGGTGGATTTTACATATCTGCATGCATAGCATCGTGAAACAATGACAAAGTAATACGGCCTTTCGATATTCATGCCACAGACTACTCTTACACTGCAATCTTGTGGCTGCTTCCTGTGCATTAGGGTCTACTTTCATACTGCGTCACTACCAAATTCTAAAGTGTTTTTGCATACATGTTTCAATTCTGTTTCTGACAGCGTTGCATAACTGGTTTTGGGTGACTCCATGTCAATTCAACCAACGATATTGACATGACCGACTCAAATTTACATGAAATTTTCCCCACTGTTGCACCACGTAAGACATGTATGAACCCAGGTAGAAATTGTTTGGTCAATTACATTCTGAGATACGGATTGACGAACTTTGACCCGACCCGTTCGACCTGTACATTTGGACGCCTGTATCTCAGCTTGTATGAGAACTAGGAAAGTGTTCTTGGTGTCATTCTTCAGCTCTTTGGATGAGCTATTTGGGGAGATTAACAACGACTGTTTAAAAGTTTAATATTGATACTATAATTATTTTAATATTAAGAACTTTAACCGTGACCTTGACCCCTTCGCAAGTTTCTTTAAATCTGAAAAATTCACACTTTAACACTGAAGTGTCCTGAACATCCTAAGAAGAAACCATAATGGGATCTCTAATGGTTCTTTTGACATAATTGTTTTGTCTATAATTTTACGTGCAAACTTCAATATCTATGTCTTCTTAAATTGTGTCACCCATTGTTCAACTTGCTACTTTAGAATCAAAAAGGAATCAGATTGCTGCTTTGATATGAAGTCATGATGTAGAAGTTTGGGAAGTGCACCAAGTGCATCACTGAGCTCAGGAACTCATAAGCAGTCCGAATCTATATTTCCATTGTTGACCTATCAGTTGCTGTCCATTGTTTGAAGTGAATTTGATCAACCATTTGTTCATCAAAGAAGCATTCCAGTGTTTCATGAAGTAAATCCAGCCCAGGGAAATATTCACATTGTCCAAGAAAGCATTCAATGCAAATGGGATTACACTGAATAACTGCAATACAATGTCGATAATACTTGAACATTCCCTCATAAATATTCTCAATAATTGGTCCTATCATCATCAACTTTGTGTTCTGATGAATTGTGCACACACATGCCACATGTGTCCCACTTTCTGTTTCTAGGATTCACTCTTTTGGTCTGATTTCAGCAAACTTTGAGAATTAAATTATATCTGGATTTTGTTCTTAAACTGATGAAAAGCTTTTTTCAGACTACACAAAAGTAGATGCTTTTGTGCATGCTGCCTTATTCTGACGACCAAAATTGATATGTAATGTTTCTTTCCTGGCACCAGCCTACTTATTGAATTGTCATAATAAAATTCATTGACATCACTCACTGTCAGTGTCAGTAGTGTCTTTCCTGTTGTGGGATTCAGAGTCGACAGAATAGCTTGCTCTTGTACTAATTTCTTTGCCTTTCTAGTCATGTAATTGGACACCTCAAATTCTTCAGACACTATATCTTGAAGGGGATGCTAGATATGTAGATATCTTGAAGGGGCATTATAAGGCGGCATGCACAAGAAGCTTTTCAGCAGCTTAAGGACAACATATTACTTTCTTGACTGTCCAGATCTTTGGAAGGATAGTGAACCTTTTCGCTCTGTAATGTATGGAGTAGATATATGGAAGTGGAGCTACAGGTATAAATTTTCTGAATGAACGAATAGATGCGATCTTAAATAACAAATTGTTTGATTGCTTTATGGTTTTCTTTGCTTTATGGTTTTCTTTGACTACTGTGGCAAAATGCATCTGATTTTATTTTTTTGCATATTGACTTTTTCTTGAGAGGTTGAGTAGATATTCCATGCACATGTTACATGTATGCAAGCATAATATGAATGTTCATGGTCCCACCCTCTTGCACGTCGGCGTGAGCTGGGGTGCGCCTTTTCTTTTGTGGGTCCTTCAATCTGGGACAATCTGCCACTGGACATACAATCATTAGCATCTTTAACATGTTAGGAAACGTTTTTTGCTCTACTTGAGACACAATTGTTCAGTGATTCCTAATTAACCATGCCGGAGCACTCTTGTGAGTTACTTAAGGGGTGCTGTAGAAGTGTTCCGATACATACATACAGTACATACATACATACATACATACATACATACATACATACATACATACATACATACATACATACATACATACATACATACATACATATATAAATTAAAAAGTCACTTTCTTGCTTATGGATAATTCAACAGAGGAAATTATTGTGTTTTTTTTAATTTATGTTGTTATTTGCTTAGATTCGAAAGCTGGATATCGGTTTGCCATGCAACATTTTGTGCCATCTTAGCTGTTGGTCAGTGGTAAGTCGACATTCTGGCCAGGCACTGGATTCCAGCGGGACAACAGAGAAAAGAGATTAATGACGTGGAGCACAGACTGTACCTTCATATCAAAAGTGAAAATCAAGCAACATATTGACAATTCCAGTGTCGAAGCTGCTATTACAGCAGACAAAAACAAATTAGATTGAAATACCTCCCACCAGAGCCTCCAATAAAGTCAATGTGCCATGTTTCAGACAAATTCTATATGAATGTCAAGTATGACTTGTTCTGATGAATTCAGAACTGAATACCATCTGGCATTTGGAAATCCTAGAAGCGATGTTTGTGAATCCCGGAAGATGGAAATTGCCAAACCTATTAGCAAGACTAAGAAAACTGAACTAATAACTTTATACAGGTTTGACATAATGCAGGCAGCTCGATTCTATTGTCTTGTGAATTGCAACCATTAGCCAAGACTTAAGATAATAACCATTACATTTGGCATCTGTCAAAACCAATTGCTGAAAACCAATGTCTGAGGCTTTTAAGAATATCAAGTCAGGCATTACAACATGACTTTCATGATGAAGATGCATACGGGACAAGAGTAAAGTGTTGATTTACACTGGGTCAGAAACTCAGGGAGCCAACACATCCAGTAAATGTATGAGCTCCAAAATGGCTTTAAAAAATCAAAATCGAGGATGATGTTCAGTTGCTTTCAGTTTTATGTGTTATTTCACTACACCGTTCCTAGTTATGCCTCAAATTTTTCCTAGCCTGCAATTTGTTTTATCATTTAACAAGTTTAGTTTGCTCGATTGTGCTAACTGTTTAAGGAAATGTGGACATTGAATAGTTTAAAGAACTTCATCCACAGTTCACACAACCATGGCAGGCAATACGCACAAAATTATCAGTGACAAATCCAATGAAATATGACTAGCTGATAGAAGAATGCAGCAATTGTTACAATGAGTCAGCACTTTGGATATTTATTTATAAATCTTGTTCTTGGACTTTGATACACGATCTTATCTTTAAAGTGTGCAACTATACAAGATTTTAAAACCCAAACTTGATAACTTTTATATTTTATGCTTGTTGTTTTGTACCTTAAGGAATTATGTACCTAAGGTTAAGTAAAATCAGTACGCATAGAAGATAATGTATCATGCATGATGTTTTACAAATGTTTGTCACTTCTAAGATTGTTTGCATTCATAGTATTTCCCTATTCTTGGGCCTTTCCACGGAGTTTTAGACATCCTAGAAAACTATGAAATATTGTTGAGAATTAGGTTTCTGTGTACTGTGTGTCACTTGAAATTTTTTAATGTTGCCGAAAACTAAGGCAATTTTATTTAATTGAAGGTGAAAATTCCTCATTACAGTAATGAACAAGAGAAATTTAATTTTTTCCTTATCAAAGTAAAGTCTACACATTTGAATGATATATTACCTGAAAATGCGCAGTTTAAAAAAAAGAGGGCTGCAGGTTTATTGTGGTTTCAGCAATAAGGCACACTAAAGTTGTACCAGCGTGACATTTTGATCTGATATTACCAAAACAACCTGTTTACTCTTACCCTGATTTAATTAAGATTTAATATAGCGTCGGTTGAAAAAAGCTGGTTTCTATACAACTTTTTTGTGCTGGTGAGAAATTATGGAGATTACATTGCAGTGAATAATCATTTAACAACAAAGCAATATCTAGGGGAAATGAAGTTAGACAAGGCGGTAAACGGACACTTACCCCCTGGACATTTTCCCCCCGGACAATTTCCCCCCATACTAGGACATTTCCCCCCAGTGCAACATACACAAAACTTTCTGTTTTAATGATCAAAACATACATACATACATACGTACATGCATAAATGTATACATGTATACATACATGCATACATACATACATGCATGCATACATAGTTACATGCATACGTACATACATACATACATACATGTATACATACATGCATACATACATGCATACATACATACATACATACATACATGCATGCATACATACATATATACATACATACTTACATACATACTTACATGCAGGCATACATACATACATACATACATACATACATACATACATACATAAATCCACAGAGGGGAGAATTTGTCCGGGGGGGAAAATGACCTACCTAGATTCGGGGGAAAGTGTCCGGGGGAAACTGTCCGGCGGGGAAAGTGTCCGGGGAGAAAGTGTCCAGGGGGGAAACTGTCCGGCATTCCGTGGAAGACAAGGCATGTAAAGTTTTAAACTGATACAAAGATACAATGCCTTGTTTTGAACAAGTATATAAACTTATCTGAGATTACTACACTACAATATTCGGCCGAGGCAAATGTCCGAGGCGATTTCGGGTTATGCCCTAACCTACCGGGGTATATATTTTCAGGGTTGCATAATTGGATTTTAGTAGGAAACATTATTTTTTGGCATTCCTTAATAAGAATTCTCCGTTGTTTAAATCATGCAATTTATAGGCTATATATTTTCAATGTGATTCATTTGATTTTATTGTGGCCATTATAGTAAGCCATTATAGCATATTTTTGCTCCTTCTAAGTTTTTTAAAAACCAATATGTTGCACATTGTGTTTAATAGCGATTTGGCATAAACATTTATCCTGAAATCGTAGAAATATATAATAATAATAATAATTATCTTCGTTTAATATCTTCAAACTGACAATGACGCAGTATGATTACAAATCAGTATGAACGGATGATCATAAGTTATTACAGGAGTCGAATTTAACTACACGGCAGCCATACAAGGCGCCCATCACGTCCTAAATCTCATTTTAGCAACGCGCCATCTCGCGAATGAATGGTTGAGTGGACCTAAATTTGGGGGGTAGCGGGAAGCGATCCCGCTACCTCTTGCTCTTCACGCCAGTGATGTTACCACTACTCTATGGACCCCAAAAATTTCCTTTTTATAGAAAATTTATTAAAGCATGATATTATACAGGGTGGGCCAAACAAGTAATCCCTACAGATTTTTGCTAATATTTCGGCCAAAAAGCAATTTTTTTATCGAATTTTACAGGCTTAAAATAATTTATATTTACGTATAACAGCCAAATTTGACCAAAATATTTTAGATAGAACAAAGTTATATCACTTTTACTGAGTCCACTCACTGTTTTTTTTGATGGTCCAGAAACATATAATGCAACAAAAAGTAACAAAAGACGATTTATTAAGTCGCGTCTCAAATAATTGGTATCAGACAGACATGATATTGCTTCACAACTTGAGTTCAATGTGTCCACCACAAGTAACCACACATGTTCTGAGTCTCTTTATAAAGTTTTTGATGGCCTTGTTGATAGGTTCCACAAGTAAATTTTCCATATCAACTTCAACACGACCTTCAATTATCTTATCGTTTTTGGCTTTGGTCGCGGATTGTGGTATTTATCAAGCATAGCTCCCCACACGTGATAATCCAGCGGGTTCAAATACGGAGAGTAGGAGGGCCATTGGTCCTTCTGAATGAAACCAGGGTAATTGACATTGAGCCAATCTTACTTGAGACAAGCAGTATGCGCTGGTGCGCCGTCTTGTTGAAAGATGAATCCAGCTGGCAACAGACGCTTGCAATCTGAAATTAATTCTGGAAGCAGAGGAGAAACGTAATATGCAGATTTGAGCTTTGTCTTTCATGAACAAAATGCAGTCTGCCAGTCGACCTTTGCCACCAAAATACCAGCCCATACCATAACATGTGGAGCGAACTTCTCGCGTTCAGCGATCAAGCGATCAGGTGTGACATCTTGCCGCTAGACCAAATACGATTGTTTGGGTTGCGTTCGTGGATTAAGATAGAAGTTCTTCTCATCCGTGAATAACACTCGTTTCGTGTCGTGAACCTTCTGCCGTCTGCTTGATACCAATTATTTCAGATGTGACTTAATAAAATCGCTTTTTTACTTTTCTTGCGCTACATGTTTTTGGACCATCAACAAACAGTGGGTGGACTCAGTAAAAGTGATATAACTTTGGTTCTGTTTGAAATATTTTGGTGAAATTTGGCTGTTTTACGTATATATGAATTACGTTTAAGCCAGTAAAACTTGATTTGACAGTTCTTACTTTTGGCCGAAATATTAGCAAACCTGTAGGGTTTACTTTTTTTATGGCCCACCCTGTATATGTTCTGGAAAATTTTTATCAATGATGAATAGTTGAATAGTATGCCGTTCAGCAAAAACCACTTGTAGAAGTTCAAAATGCACAAGCAAACCATGCTTGTTTGTTTGAGTCACTAGTAAGTAGGTCGACATGCTTTGTAGACTGTATACATACCTAAATGCCAATGGCGACGTCGTGATATAAAAATTTTGCAACCCTGAGAATAGGTAGGTTTATAGTAAATGTGAAGTATATAAATCTATAACTTATAATAATTCATACCAAAACCAAGCCGAAGTCTGTGGAATAGGCTTAAGTAGCCTAATATATGTAGGCCTATAGGCCTATACGCCACTATTTCTTAATATAGGCTATATAAGGTTACAATTCTTAATTTATTCTTAACGGATTAAATCCATCCGATGATGACTTGTACATTAGGCCTTGAAGCATAGGCGCCAGCTCTTTGGGAACCCAGAGAGAAAGTTCAGTGGGTGCATCGCACCCAGAATAATTCGGATCTTAACTTCAATTTTTTTACACCAAAACAGTATTAATGTCACAAGTTGAGAAGTACGACTACAACAAAACAGAGTGAGAGTTGTCGGGGAAAATGTCCTAGTATGGGGGGGAAATTGTCCGGGGAGGAAAATGTCCAGGGGGTAAGTGTCCGTTTATGCCGGACAGTTTCCCCCCTGGACACTTCCCCCCCGGACACTTTCCCCGCCGGACAGTTTCCCCCGGACACTTTCCCCCCCGAATCTAGGTAGGTCATTTTCCCCCCCGGACAAATTCCCCCCTCTGTGGATTTATGTATGTATGTATGTATGTATGTATGTATGTATGTATGTATGTATGTATATGTGTATATATGCATCTATGTATGCATGTATGTATGCATGTATGTATGCATGCATGTAAGTATGTATGTATATATGTATGTATGTATGTATGTATGCCTGCATGTAAGTATGTATGTAAGTATGTATGTATATATGTATGTATGCATGCATGTATGTATGTATGTAAGTATGTATGTATGCATGTATGTATGCATGTATGCATACATGCATACATACATGTATGTATGTATGCATGTATGTATGTATGCATGTATGTATACATGTATGTATGTATGTATGTACGTATGCATGTAACTATGTATGCATGCATGTATGTATGTATGCATGTATGTATACATGTATACATTTATGCATGTACGTATGTATGTATGTATGTTTTGATAATTAAAACAGAAAGTTTTGTGTATGTTGCACTGGGGGGAAAATGTCCTAGTATGGGGGGAAATTGTCCGGGGAAGAAATTGTCCGGGGGGAAATTGTCCGGGAGGGAAAATGTCCAGGGGAGTAAGTGTCCGTTTACCTGATATTATATGTGGAAATATAGGTGATTATATCCTAGCCTGGGGAATGCCGGACAGTTACCCTCCACCCGGCCAAATTCCCCCTTTGTGGAACTATGTATGTATGTATGTATGTATGTATGTATGTATGTATGTATGTATGTATGTATGTATGTATGTATGTATGTATGTATGTATGTATGTATGTATGTATGTATGTATGTATGTATGTATGTATGTATGCATATATGAAGTATGTGTGTATATATGTATCTATGTATGCATGTGTGTTGGTCACCTTGTCACCTTGTGCTGTCAGCTCGTGGAGCTCTAGCGATCGTCCTGGTGAACACACTCCACCGTATCACCGTTTTTGGCTTAGTGTGTTTCATGACGATTTTCTTGGCAAGTTAACAGGGGTGGTTTGCCATTGCCTTCCCCTGGTTTTGCCTGCCGTGCCCGTTCGTTCCCCTTCCTAGGAAGGGTACCAACGGTCCGCACCACGAGAAGGTGGGCACGGAGGACTTTGGTTCACCAGCCCAGGTCGGATCCGAGTCTACGCTCAACAGAGTCGTCGGTCAGGTCGCCTCCCCGTTTTACTCTGTACTAGAGTGACTGGTGAACCTTTGTGTTGGTATGTATGTATATATGTATGTATGCATGTATGTACGTACGTATGTATGTATGTATGCATGTTTTGATCATTTAAACAGAGAGCTTTTTGTATGATGCATTGAGGGGAAATGTCCTAGTAGAGGGAGGAAAGTGTCCAGGAGGTAACTGTCCGGGATATATGTCCAGGGGGTAAATGTCCGATTTACCTAGCCTGGGATTATGTCCTCATGGGGGAGATTCTATCCGGAAGGGATAATGTCCGGAAGGATAATGTCCGGGCATTATGTGCAGGGAATAATGTCCTACACTGCTGTAACCCTAATCGGGAATTGGAGATCTTAAAATTATTTATTCAGCTTGGGAAAAATAATAGTGTCTCTGAAATCGTGACACATTCCGATGTTGCTGAAGTCCGAGTTTTACAGACAACACGGATTCCAATCACATTATGCTTACTTTAAACCACGATTAGGTCGACAGATTGTGTAACCGTAGTCGTGATTTCGTGATTTTAAAATTATTAGCTCAGCTATTGAATAATAAACGTCGTGACATCGCGATTGAGGTGACACACTGATGTAGACTTAATCGCGATAGCCTGCCATAACTATGTTACTAGAGTCCGCGCTGGACAAACAACGAGTTTAAAATTATTTACTCAGCTTTGGAATTTATAAGGGTCTCATATCGCTACAAATAGGCCGTATAGTTAGTATTAATCGTTATCGTTCGTTATCAATCAATCATTCTCACCATTCCAATGTTAATTAAGTCCCCGCTATAGAAACAACGTGGGTTTCGCAGCATGCTTATTAGTCTACATAAATTGTGTAGCCCTAATCGTGATATAGTGAGCTTAAAGTTATTAACTCGGCTATAGAATAATAAGAGTCTTCAAACCGCGACAAAGGCGACACTTCTATGAAGGCCTAGTCGTGATATCTTGCGATTCCTATGCTAATGAAGGCCGCGCCGAACAAACAACGTGAATTGCATTGAATTATGGCCGCGCTTAATTTCCATGTGATTTGTGGTTCTTCCGCGACGGCTGTAGGCCTATGTAAATACTCCTGCGCAGTTTGATCAATAAGGTAAACATACTTAAGGTCTTTACTGATCTTCCAGACAGTAGGCTATATTAAACCTTCTAGTTCCGAAATATTCGAATATTTGTATTGCATTTAATCATGACTCAGAATTTTAAGTCTGTATCAGTTTGATGGAATATTTTGTCAGCGCTGTCTAATTCACATGTCTAGCATTCATCGTATTTTTGAAACGGTGAACATAAAGATAAGAAGCAACAAACTTATCTTCTTTGAGAGCAATATTAGGTCGACGTGTGCTTTAATCGGTACACGGCTCATCGGAAAGTCGTCATATGGAAATAAACCATATAGGACCTATGGGTAAGAATTTTTTTAAATTCGACAGTGACAATTTATGCGCGTAATACTAGAGGTTATCTATACACAGAAAATCGCGATTCGTTCATGTTAAAGCCACTTTAAGCAAAATCACTATTTCTCATAGTCCACATAGTTTTTCCTGTTATTAACTATTTCTCAATGGCGCACACATAAAGTTAAACAGGCCATTCACTAGTGCTTCTTATTCAGTGTTTAATATCTTGTTTCCGCTAAATATTGCATTAGAAATCTTGAAAAAAATGAAAGCATGTAATTCTGGTATTTATACTACGCGATGATTTAATGTTTTTATCTCAATGTTCAAACCCACAGGAGACTAATTTTGTCCGTTGTATTATAATTAGGAGTATCGAGACGGTCGTTGAGACGTTCCGCAAATAAAGCGCCAAAGGAATTACGAGACCAGCCTACTTAATATTCAATAGTATAATAAGGGAAGGATTTCATGAATTGGTCGACACGGCTTAATACGCCCTCTGCATCGCGATTGGCTACTCAGCAGGATAATAGGTGTATTATAATCCCCAATAGGGCGACAGTCGTGAGGATCTAAACGTGGTGTCCGTGTAAACTGGCGGATATGTCGCCTTAATGTGGGTGAAAGTCTAGGAAGAGGAGATATTCGTTATAAAAGTAAAAGTCGTTATTAATCGCGTTACTCGTGAGGACCTTAAATTTTAAAGTGCTCACCTAAAATAGTTATATTTGCTGTTAAGTGATATTTTAAAGAGAAAATCTGGATATTCATAGATTAGTTCAGAACAAGGAATGGAGAAAAAAATTCAAAACAATTTAATGCGTATATTTGGAAAGAATCGCGTTTTAGTAAAAAAAGTTATTATGAGTCGGTAATATGGATTGTAAGTCGTGGGTAGATTCGCTAAAGATAAGTCTAATTATTATTATTATTATTATTATTATTATTATATCATTATCATTATCATTATTATTATTATTATTATTATTATTATTATTATTATTATTATTATTATTATTATTATTATTTTTATAAACAAATGTTAATTTTAAGCCTTTAGATAAAGTTTGTATTTAAACCTCCTCCGGTTTCTATGATCCTTGCCACTGTCTTCTGGTTGGTTTGCCGAAGACATTTGACGAAATTTGAAAACTTTGTCTCGTCGAATGATCTCAGAAAGTACAAAACCTCGACGTTCTTAGCTCGTTTTGAACGTTGTCGTTGAATGCAGTGACTTTGTTCTTCCGTTATGCAGTTGAGAGACAACAGTGAAGCGATTAATTCGTCATTTGGTTGAATATTTTCTATGAGATAATTTGTGTTGTTTCTAATAATTGCATATCTTTTCTTGAATTTTCCATAGAAATCTAAATAGACAAAAAGTATCACTACTTTTTAATAGCATCAGAGCTTTGTTACATCACAACATTATCATAACCAACAACACTTTTTTGTCCAAAGTAAACATAATCATCTGCTGACTTTGGACTAGAGAGATGAAAATTGATCTATTCTCTGCGCCACTGACGTAGTAGGCCTACATTGAGCATTCAAATAAGTGGTTGTTGGCAAGTGAAACGGATAGGCAAAACGGAAAGTTCTAACACTATTACTGGGCATCAGCCTGTTTTAAATCTGGAATAACAACCCCCTACCCCAGCAATCTCTTGTAGAAGTAAAAGACTGAACATCCTTAAATCTCCCGAGGACATGCATTTTCATTGCCAACAATCATACGCTCTGCATGCCAGGAAACCAGAAAGTAGAGGCAGATGATCTTCTATGACCGACAGGATGGATCTGAGGAGGACTTCTGGAAGAGGTGAGACTTAAGTTAACAGTGAAACCCTTAGCTATGCAGCTGCATAGTTCAGCGCTCGTGAATAAGCTGGTGCTCTGCGCTAGCTTTACAGTGGCGCTTTAGAAAATTGGAGATTACGATTACGTTGACGACTATTCAGCAGTCCACGCCTGCTACACTGAAGAAAGGCAAAAGTTTTTAATTATTGCCACCAGAGCAAAGAAACCAATGAAGCTTACAAAATATACATATTTTTGAAAGGTTTTGACACTTAAACAAACCGCTGCGTTTGCCAGGAGACCAGAAAAGAAGTTAGAGGAGCTGGCAAGGGATATTTAACTGTAAAAACCCTTTCAAATTTTAACTCTGGGACAGACTTTAAACTGGATACGCCTTTGGATTGGCAGCATTTGGTGTACTTATCAGGCTCATATTTCTGGGTCTCTATAGAGTCATCGTGTACCGCGGATATCATCCCTCATCGTCGTTGGTCATCGTCGAAGCAACTAGATCCAGGAACTCTGAAGACTGTGTCAATAGTCTAATCCTTAGGAATGGCATTTCTTGTGTATGAGGACCCGCCAATGGCTAATCTTCTACTTTATATGAGCATTACTGAGGAATGGTTTGTTTCAATGACTTAATTACTGAATAGTAGGGCACCAGTGTAGCTGTTCGAGCGTTATGTTGAGTTCTCATCTAATCTCTTCTTTTTCATCGGTCTTGCTTTTGGATTAATATTCTTTTTTGGTTCTTTTACTCGTGTTTGAGCGATGAAAACATTTCATAGTAAAACTCGAACTAAAAGAGAAATGGGTAATCCTGGGTTTTAGCGTCCGAAATTATTTATATTGCATAAGCGATGAAAACGTTTTACAGTTAAACTCGAAGAAGAAGTTGGAAGATTGATGAAAATATCAATGAAACTGGAAGCCGGATGATCGATGAAAATATAACATAATAAATGTCAAAATAGAAGTTGGAATTGAGATGAAAATATATCGTTTTAGTGCCTCTTGCATCAGATTTTCTTAACCTCCTGTCCTCAGTCAATCTCACCCAATATGTTCACTTCCCGACCCATGTTAAGAATCACACCCTTGATCTTCTCATCACCTCTGCTGCCTCCCTCTTATCTCTGTCGACCACCATCTCCATGCAGATGACACCCAACTCTTCATATCCTTCTCTCCAGGGTCTTTTTCCACCGCTATCACACAACTACTCAACGTGGTTAACCCTATTTCACAATGGATGTCATCCAATCTCCTCTGCCTTAACCCTTGCAAAACTGAATTCATCATCCTAGGCCTTCCTGATCAAATCCAGAAAATCCCTGATCCTTCCAAAAACCTTTCGACAAACTCATCGTCTCTCACCTTCACCTCTGGCTCCCCTCTTCGCAATCTTGGTGTTATTTTTGATCCACACCTCTCCTTCTCTAACGACATCTCCAAACTCTCGCGCTCCTGTTTCATGCACATTCGTGACATCCGACGCATACGACCCATCATCATCATCATCATCATCATCATTAACCATGGGTTCATCGCCCGTAGGTGCTTGATGCGCTCTTTATCACTTCCTTCCATGTGTCTCTTTCTCTTGCTATGTGGGTCAGGTGCTGTAAAGAATCGTTTCTGCACCATGTCATGATATCGTCTGTCCATTCTCTGTTAGGGCGTCCTCTTTTGTTCCTCCCCTCCATCATGCCAAAAACTAGCGTCTTGAGTTTCCTGGAGTCATTCATTCTACATATATGTCCAAACAATTGCAATTTCCTGCAAATTACTTTTTGTAACAGAGTTTCTCTTGGGCCAATTTGACTGTACAGTTCTTCATTTGTCATCTTTCGTCTCCATCCGACTCTCAACAGTTTTCGATAGCACGTTCATTCAAAAGCCATTATTCGTCTTTCAATTTCCTTGGTTATCACCCACGTCTCACAGGCGTACAAAGCTCCACTGAACACACAAGTATCCAGGACTGCCAGCTTGGTCTTCAGCGCTATCTCTTTACTTTTCCAGATCTTGTCCAAAGCGGCGAGAGCAGCTTTGGCCTTGGCAAATCTCAGAGTTACTTCTCTCTTGCAACTCAGATCATGTGTACACGAACTCTTTAATGTTTTCTAGTACTTCTCCATCTAAGGTTATTTGCCGTTCAATTGATTGGCTGCCGAATACCATCGTTTTTGTCTTCGTCGAGTTTACGATCAGTCCATATGGTCTGCTGTCCGACGTCAATTTCGTTGCTGTTTTTTCTAGGTCGTCGGTGTTTTCTTCAATAATGTCTATATCGTCAGCAAATCTTAGATTGTTTATTTTGATGCCTTGCACGGATATTCCTCTGTCGTTTTCCTTAACCCCGTCCATAGCTCTCTCTAAGTCCATAATAAACACCTCAGGTGATATTGGATCACCTTGCCTTGTTCCTTTATTGGTCTTGAACCAATCCCCCAGTTCATTCTGAAGCCGTACTGCTGCCATAGCGTTCTCGTTTATGTCCCTGAGAATTGTTATCAGCTTTTCATTGACACCATAGGAGCTCAGGACTGCCCAAGCTACCTTTTGATCTATACTGTGAAATGCCTTCTGGAAGTCCAAAAAAACAGTTGTAAATCTTTTTGTCTTTCCTTTTCGCTTTCTCAGCTATCAACCTCAGGGACAGAATCTGCTGTACTGTGCTCCTGTCCTTCCGGAATCCAGCTAGTTCGTCCGCCAGATGTTCTTCCATCTGGGTTTTCAGTCTCTTCGTTAGAATCATCATCAGAATTTTCCCCATATGACTAATAAGTGCTATGGACCCAGTAATTTTTACAATCCTGGGAGCTTCCTTTCTTGTGCATAGTGATCAGAAGCGATTTCCTCCATATTTCCGGTGCTTCTCCCGTTCGCCATGCTTTGTTGCATAACTGATGCAATCGGCTCATCAGCTTTAGTCCCCCGCATCTAAGCATCTCACCAGTGACTTTGTCAATCCCTGGACTTTTGTTCTTCTTCAAACGATTTACAGCCCACTCAACTTCTTCTAGCAGGATATCGTCGTCTAAATCATCTTCTTGCTTTGGTGTGATTTTAGTTAATGACTCAATTAGCTTTCTTGAGGTTGTTGCATCTCGCTGCTCTTTATATAAACTGCTGCAGTACCTTGTCCATCTCTCGAGAATTGCTTTCTTATCTGTGAGCACTTTGTTGTTTTCATCCCTTATTGTGATTTGTCTGGGTTGCCATTTTCTATTTATATTTTGCAAAATCTTGAATACTTCTCTGGTCTTATGCTCACCATGGTATTTCTCCACGTCTTTGCATCTGTCTTCCAGCCATTTTCTTTTGTCGGCTCTCGATGCTTTTCTCACTTCATTACATTTGTTCCTGTACTGTTTTTCGGCTTGTGTAGACTGGCTTCTGTTTAATTTCAATAACCGTTTCTCTCTTACCAGCTTCATGGTTTCCGCCGTTATCCACTTCTTCTTGATCACTTCTTCTTCTGGAATCGTTTGTCTAACTGCTTCGCACAATAACTCAGCCAGTTGTTCCGCTTCTATATCTTCAGGGACATTCAACATATCCTCCACACACCTGACATATTCAGATCTTACTCCCTCTATTTCCAGTTGAGTAAGGTCTCTTCTCTTCTCGTAAGGCGTCATTCTTTTTCTTTTTAGTTTTAATTTGATGTTCGCCATGACTAGGCTATGGTCCGAGTCTATATCAGCTCTTTGAAAGGTGCGACATAGTTGAACCGATGTTGTCCACCTTTTGTCTATCATTATCAGGTCGATCATATTCCTCGTCTTTCCGTCTGCTGACGCCCAGGTCCATTTTCTGCAGTTCTTCTGCTGGAATCTGGTATTGTAGATATATAGATCATGTTGTTGTGCAAATTCTAGGAGTCGTTCACCTCGATCGTTTCTGTCTCCGTATCTATCCATACTTGCCCACGACTGTTCCCAGCCTTTCTCATCTGATCCGATCTTTGCATTCCAATCTCCCGTCTAATGTCTTTCTTCGGTACTTCCTCCAGCGTTTTATCTAGTTCTTCATAGAACTTTTCTAGTTCCTCTTCAGGGCTATCAGATGTTGGTGCATATGCCTGTATCATCGTGATGTTGAACGGTCTTGCTGAAAATCTGGCAGCTATCAGTCGTGAGCTAATTGGATTGTATCCGAGCAACGCTCTCTTAGCTTTGTGGTTTAGCAGAAACCCTACTCCGGCTTCATGTTTGGTTTTGTGTCCCGACCAGATGACCTCTCCTCCATCGATCTCTCCGGCCCCGGTCCATCTCATCTCACTAAGTCCCAGGATGTCCCAGCGATAGTTCTTCATCTCTTCAACTCTCAGCAACTCCAGCTTCCCCGCTGCGTACAGCGTCCTCACATTCGACGTTCCTATGGTTAGGGTATTTCTAGCGATCTTCATCCTCCCCTCTTCTTCAATACGACCCATGCTCGACCTTAAAACTGCCTCCACCATTGCTACCTCCATTGTTCATTCGAAGCTTGATTACTGTAATTATCTTTTCCTCAACCTTGAATCCACTCTAATCAAGCGTCTACAGCTTATCCAAAACTCACTAGCCAGAGCTGTCACCAGAACGCCCAAACATCATCATATCACTCCCATCCTCAAATCACTCCATTGGTTAAAAATCCCAGAGCGAATCCACTACAAAGTCCTATCACTAACCTACAACTCCCTACAATATTCCCAGCCCAAGTACCTTCGTGATCTCTTCACCATTCAGACAACCCGCTCCACCCGATCATCGTCCTATCTCAGTCTTTCTCGACCCCCAGTCACTACTCACCTCAAGTTCTCCAACCGAGCCATATCCATCACAGCACCACGCCTCTGGAATGATCTCCCCCCTGAATTTCGCAGTTTCTCAGTGCCTCCATCATCATTGCAACCCGTCCTTCATCCTCATTCTCATGTTCCTCTATCTATCACCCCCGGGCTTTCCACTTAAAACTGAAGTCTCACCTTTTCAAATACTCCTACCCTGACTCATCTGATACTCCGCCTTCCAATAATTCTCGCCGTAAACGACACCCACCTTGACAGCTGCTCTGCCTCTCCTGATCTGGTACCCTCGAAATCGGACTTGGACCTCTTTTGGATTACTCTCTGGAAACCCTCTGATCTAGACCCTGGAAATCGGACTTGGACCTCTTTTGGACTACTCTCTGGAAACCCCCTTTGATTTGGTTTGGCCTCCTGGAAATCGGACTTGGACCTCTTTTGGGCTACTCTCTGGAAACCCCCTCTGATCTGACGTAGCGCTCGTGAATAGGCTGGTGTCCTGCGCTTGGCCTTCGAGTGGCTCTTTAGAAGTTTGGAGATTACGATTACGATTACGAACGCTTACGCTACTGAAGACGGCGCTGTTGTGAGGTACTTAAAATGCGCTCTATTAAGTGTCTATACTTTGGCAAAGCGTATACAAGTTATTAAAACAAAGCATTTGTCGCGGTCGACTCCTTCGATCGCAACGACGAACCAACGAAGGAACTATTAAAAGATCTTTAATTAAAAATAAAGTCGATTAAGTGTAAAGTAAGTCAACTCGTCTATCAAATATCACAATCGTAGACAGCACACAGGTTGGCTGGTCTCGATTGAACGTCATACGATCAATGTTTCAACGTTTACAAATCTTCGTCAAAAGGCTCCCAATGTACATCAGGTCTATCTTATATAGAGTTCTCCCGGATTCCAGAACGTTCTGTGACGTCACTGTACTTTTCCCTGGAAAGTCCTACTGAACACGTATATCCTTGTTGCATGCAACGAATTAATGTTGACAGCTTGCTGCAGAATTTTCCGTGCGTTGTAAACAAGCTTGTTGACGCGTCGGTTTTCTTCCCTTGATGCATGCACCCGCGTAGACCACGACATTCCCTCCGCCCTCAGATGATGACACGTCTTCAGCACCATCCCGAACGGGTCATCACGATCAAGCCGGGCCTCCAGACTCCATCTCGACACAGCATATACAAACAAAACAAAACACATCAGTTAGTCAATTTATCCACACAATTTGCGGGCTCGATCCTTGTGTGTCGGGCCATTCCCCCCCTTCACCATCCGAGTCACAACCGAGAGAGGAAATCAGCCACCGTGTTTTGACGTCCAGGACGACATCGAAAGTCCACGTTAAACTCTTGCAATGCTAACGCCCAACGAGTCAGTTTCGCACTCTCAGGGCTTGCATCTGTGAGATAAGACAAAGGATTATGATCTGAATAAATGATTATCCTTGATAAAAATATCCATGACTTGAATCGTTTAAGTGCCCAAATTACTGCGAAAGCCTCTCTCTCAATTGTAGACCAATGCATCTGTGTATCTGTAAGTTTAAGGCTAGCAAAAGCAATTGGTTTTTCTTGACCTTCTTCGGTCCACTGAAACAAGCAACACCCGACCGCGGTGGCACTTGCGTCAACACTTAAACCAAATTCCTTAGTGAAATCAATGGTATGCAACTGTGTAGCTTTACTGAGATCATCCTTTAACTTATCTAGTGCTTCTTGATGCTTTTGCTCCCAAGGCACCTTCGTAGGTATGTTATCTCGTGTCAAATCAGTTATTATCCGTGCTTTTTCAGCTAAAGCAGGTATAAAACTTCGAAAGTAACTGAAAAAACCCATAACCTTTCTAACTTCTTTCTTTGTTGTTGGAGGATGGATATCATTGATCGTAGCGATCTTACCTGGATCAGGTTCAATACAACCTGACCCTACTATATGGCCAACAAACTTTATTTTGTTTTGTGCAAAATTACATTTTCTTAAATTCAAAGTGAGTCCTGCTTCCTCAATAGTTTGCAAGAATTTCTCTAGATGTTCTAAATGGTCATTCCAATTCATTGAAACCACTGCCATATCATCGACGAATGGTTCGGTAAAACTTCGCACTGGATGTAAAACTTGGGTCATAGCACGAATAAAGGTATTGCTAGCGGACTTGAGTCCAAACGGCATTCTTGTGAACTCAAAAAGTCCTGCATCACATACGAATGCCGTAAGCCATCGATGTTCTTTCCGAACTGGAATTTGCCAATACCCCGATTTCGCGTCGAAAACACTAATAAACTTTGCCCGTCCCACCTTTTGTAAGACGTCAGCAATGTCTGGGGTCGGGTAACAATCACCTAGAGAATATTTGTTAACATGGCGATAATCAATTGCCAATCGAACGCCATTTTGACCTTTGGGTCCCTTTAAAACGCAAACTACCGGACTGGCCATTTCACTTTTCGATGGTCGAATGATGTCTAATGCCAACATTTCTTCTATCTGGCGTTGTACTTCAGGTTTAAGTAGCTCAGGTACTTTATATGCCCTTAAACGCTTAGGAGTGAAATCATGAGTTATCTTAATTTCATGTTCTAATACTGGACAATACCCAGGTTTATCCACAAATACTGCCGAGTGCCGATCCAAAACTTCAAAAAGTTGCTTCTGTTCCTCTTGCGAAAGATGCGCTATAATCAGAGGATCAATTCGCTTACTCGGGCTTATTTGTTCACGTTCTTCCTGATCTACAACCTCTACTATACCAAATTCTTCATCTTGATCAACAATTACTGAACAGCTATTGATCATCGCTTGTTCGAGTCGTTCATGGTATCGCTTGATCTTATTTGCGTGTAAATGTCTTTGTTTTCCCTCTATTTCTACTATATAAGAATATGGGGATTTAACCTTGACTACGGTAGCAGGTCCTTGCCATCGACTATAAAATTTAGAACTACCAAAATCTGGTGCTAATACTGCTACTTTATCTCCAACTTCGTATTTTCTGTCAGTACTACGCAAGTTATAATAATCTGCATACCGCTTTGTTTCTATATCACTATAGTAATCTGCATAAACTTTCGCGAATTCGAGGTTTTCCTTCAGTGATTGGAGATACTCTTCGGGTGATTTACCTAAGTTAAGAGGTACTTTTCGTTCGCCAGCCCACGATTCCTTCAACACACTAAGTGGACCCCGAGGAAGAGTTCCATAAACCATAGTGAATGGCGAAATATGAGTCGTCCCTGAAGGTTTTTCTCTAAGGCTCCACAGAACAAACGGTAACAATTGGTGCCATCCACGAGGATCAGATTGAGCAAGCTTAAAGATCATGGTTTTCAAGCTTTGGTTGCATCTTTCAACCAATCCAGCTGCCTCAGGATGTCCAGGGGTATTAAATCTGGGACTACAACCCATTCGCCGCAAGAATTCTTTCGTCAAACGACTGGTAAAGTTGGTACCACAATCAGAACTGATGATCCTTGGAATAGAAAAAGTTGTAAAAACTTGCAACAGAGCTTCACAAACTCCCTTTGCATTCAGCGATCTAAGAGGATACGCCATCGGCCAACGAGAAAATTTGTCCACCAGAACCAAAGCATAATTGTACTGGGGTTTCGATTTGTTGGATTCTCCAGTCACTACCATAGGGCCAATACAATCCATATTTAGATGGTTAAAACAGAGTTCATCCGCCCTCGGAATAGGAGTGATCGGGACTCGATCTGCCACTTTAACTGGAGTTCTTAGTTGACAAATTTGACAAGACGCACAATATTCGCGAATCCTCTCATCCATTCTTGGAAACCAAAAGTTTAATTTGATCCTGGCTCTCGTTGCCTTAAAAGCCATGTGCCCAGCACATGGGGCATCGTGTGCTACTCGCAAGACAACCTCGATTCTATCTTCCGGTAAACATAATTGATTAACCTTATGTCCCATAATTTCCCCTTTGTGGTACAGGAGGTTATTATCTATAAAGAAATTATTTTTATTCTGTCTCGCTTGTTGCCAGCAAGATATAAGATTGTGACAATTCTGTTGCTCACGCAATAAAGTATCATTATTCGCTACTCCCTCATCAGACTTGAACTCTGTTGACTCAACATCAAGAAAATTATCTGAATCATCAACTAGTTGCTCCTGAGAATATTCATTCACTTCTGACGGCAAGGATTCGTTGCTGTTACTTTTCTCGATATTAACTTCTAAGTTATCTTCTTCTGCCCCTTTATTTATTTGTACACATCGATCTACGCCAGCTACCATCACTACATATTGCGAACTATCCCTTAATAGGTCCACAACATGGGGTGTCAGAATAACCCGTTCATTTAGTTCAGGGACTGCAGCGAACATGACGCACAAAGATGGCGCAATGTTCGTCGTTCCTTCCATTGAATTAGTTAATTTCATTTGTAGGTATACTACATCTGCCTTACATCCTTCTCCATGAAAACCAATTATATTAATCCGTTTAATCACGGGTAAGTTTAGTGACTCAATTAATTTCTTATCAATACAACAAATTTCTGCTCCTGAATCAGATAATGCTGGCTGAGAAGGGAGATCTTCAATCTGTACATTGATATACGACCTCTCGTGTAATCCATCAATACTATTCTCGTATACCCTTACAGCAGTTTCCAACCCTATTGGTTTAGAATTATCCAATAAATTCCCTTGCTTTACCTGTTCAGGTATCTCATGCAACACGTTGACCTTCTCAACAACTAAGTCGATCACTTCTTCAGTTGGGTTCCCAAATATACAAGTACTCACCTTTTTAGAACTTGGTTTGGTCTGGCACTCCCTTGCCCTATGACCCTTCTGATGACATAGGAAACAGAGACCCTTTACCTTGGCCTCCTCCTGAGACACCCTCGCACCTATCTTGGCTTCACCCCTTAATTCCGGTTTGGGAGACTTGGGTTGAGCTGTCTGGTTATTGACTTGAACATGTGGTTGACCTCTCGTCCAATTGTTATACTTCTGTGTCGGATGACTACGGCATACTAAGTCATTCCCACCATCATGCGACGCTACATAAATGTCAGCCGCATTAGCTATGTCTTCACAGCTCAACCACTCCTCTTTTTCTTGGGCCAAGATATAATCTAAACAAGCCTTCGACAAGGACTCCTTAAGCCGATCCGCAACCAATAAACTTACAAGTTTATCAAACTCATCAGTTATCTTTCTACTTTTCAAATAATACATAAGAGCCACACGCAATTTGGATGAATAGATCGTAAATGATTCGTCCGATGCTTTGTGCAACGACCAAAATCGGGCTCTAAGATTTGAAGGGCTTATCTTAAACTCCCGTAGCAAAAACTCCTTCAGGAATTTGTAGTCATGGAGCTGTGCCTCAGTAAGGCGCAAGGTTAATGCCTTAGCTCTTTCACTTAAAATGGCTAGCAATAATTTTGCTCTAACATCTTCATCCACCTCATACACATTAAACAAACCATCCAAGTGATCAAAGAAACCTGGAATTTCTATAGGGTCGGAAGGAAATTTCCAAAGAATATTCTTGAGGGCATCACTATAACGCTTAGTACGACTTGCTAAAGAATCTCTAACATTTCGTTCTTCCTGCTTTTCCTTCCTCTCCCTTTCTTCTTTCTCTTTCCGTTCCTTCTTTTCTCTTTCTTCTTTCTCTTTCCGTTCCTTCTTTTCTTCCTCTCTCCTCTTTTCCTCCCTTTCTTCCTTCTCCTTCCGTTCCTCCCTCTCTCTTTCTTCCTTCTCCTTCCGTTCCTCCCTTTCTCTTTCTTCCTTCTCCTTCCGTTCCTCCCTTTCTCTTTCTTCCTTCTCCCTTTGTTCTTTCTTTTGTTCTTCATATTTACGGATTTCGAACTCCAGACGGCGCTTCTGCAGCTCGTAATCCACTCCTGTTGGAGATATTGGACTACCCTTAAATTCCTCTTCCTCTTTTCCAATCTCCATGGCCCATTCTTCCATTAATTGATTTCGATCCCATGACATAACATCATCTTCGTCCCTTCCTGCCTTCATAAGATACACCCTAAGGCGCTCAGACGACATTTTGCGAATATTCGCTTGCATCTCTGTTGTCAACGCTTCCATTTTTACAAAGTCAGTCAACAACAATCAACAAAAAAAACAGACACCACGCGGCAAACCCGCCACACAAAAGGAAAATTCCACAACCCAAAGTGCAACTATGCAGTATCCAAAGAAGTACACTCGCCAAGTACGCAAAAACTATACAAGCTCACGCAAGTCTGGCCTCGATCACAACAATGGATCAAATTTCAAAGAAATAATCAGCAGATATTGAAAGAGAAATAATGGCTGCCTCCCACTCGGCTGCAACTCCACTCTCTTTTCTCCTTCTCAGCCACGACAACACCTAGGATCTTACCCGTATGTTGACTGCTGTCTTCTGCTGTCTCAGCCGAACGACGCACTTCGTCCGTCCGACTGTCGTATGCCGATTCACCCGTCTCCCACGGTAGAAAGGCGTCTCGATCCGCTCGCTGTCTGGAACAGACCGTCTCTTGATCCTCCGGGTTGACTCCTTCCTCCGCCGGCTCGCGTCTTCTTCACCGGATCCAACACCGATGATCCCACTTCTGACACCAATAATGTCGCGGTCGACTCCTTCGATCGCAACGACGAACCAACGAAGGAACTATTAAAAGATCTTTAATTAAAAATAAAGTCGATTAAGTGTAAAGTAAGTCAACTCGTCTATCAAATATCACAATCGTAGACAGCACACAGGTTGGCTGGTCTCGATTGAACGTCATACGATCAATGTTTCAACGTTTACAAATCTTCGTCAAAAGGCTCCCAATGTACATCAGGTCTATCTTATATAGAGTTCTCCCGGATTCCAGAACGTTCTGTGACGTCACTGTACTTTTCCCTGGAAAGTCCTACTGAACACGTATATCCTTGTTGCATGCAACGAATTAATGTTGACAGCTTGCTGCAGAATTTTCCGTGCGTTGTAAACAAGCTTGTTGACGCGTCGGTTTTCTTCCCTTGATGCATGCACCCGCGTAGACCACGACAGCATTCCTCAGTAACCGAAGATAATCTACGACGATGGGGCGTGATATCATATCAGATTATTTATCATAGAAATAGCTTGTGGTCTATAGGTGGCGAGTAGGCCTATTTCTTAGAAGCCAACTCACCTTTCAGGTAACGCCAGATTGCTTTCTTGAACCGTTGTCTGGTAATTCTTCGATAAAAGCAAACGTCGACTGATATGAGAGACCTGATAACTTCTTCGTCTCTCTGCTTTATTGATGAATTGAATAGGCCTATCCAATGCAGATAGGACTTTTGTAAGATAACGTCCAACATCTCCAGCGGGAGATCGTACAGCTGAAATGCAAGAAGATGCAGCAATCGCTTAAAACATGCACGACATTCCAGTTCGCCTGCCACAAGTTTACCTTTCCACTTTACTGGAAAAGCATTTGTAATACACGGAGTGAAAAGGAAGGTACGAGTTGAAGGCAGAGAGGTGACAGCTATAGCGACTAATTAGACAGTATTTTTTCCAGGATTTTGGAAAGGAAGTTGAGAGTTGAGATGAAGCGATAAGTTTGATAGATCACCAGGATAGGAGGATGGCGTTTTAAGAAGAGGATGGACTATGGCATATTCAAAACTGTCGATGAAGTAACTTTCAGCAGCAGATATTTTGTCAATGGATATGATAATTGGTTTTCTTTCGGAAGAACAGTATAGCGAAATGGTTCAAGGCACATTCCCTATAGCAGAGCATCAAAAACTAAGACTACGATACTCAGTCAAAGTAGTTAGTTGTACCAAGTTAGAGTCAGTGGAGGATTATAATACGCATCAGCGAGAGACGCTGCCCTGTTTCCAGTCGAGGAAGGATCCTCGTCGTGGGAAGAGCATCTACAACGGAGGCGGTTCCAAAATAGGCCTACATCAGAAGGATGTAAAGATAATCTCTGTGCTCTAAACCAATTTGAGAGAATGATCAATTCATTGTTGATTAAGGTCGAGGAAGGATTAAGTTCAAGATCCTCCTCGTGGAACGAGCCTCTACAATGGACGTAGTTCCAAAATAGGCCTACACCAGAAGGCACTGCGTTCCTGTCTCTAATCAGCCTAGTCAACGCTCTCATATGATGACGCGGGCTAGTGTGCATTCTCGTGCATTCGACCATCCTTCTCAAACAGTCTTCATTTAAAATTATTTCTACAGTGACATCATCAAAATGAACAAACCATCAGTCGA
Source organism: Allolobophora icterica (assembly GCA_963556255.1). Lineage (NCBI taxonomy): Eukaryota > Metazoa > Annelida > Clitellata > Crassiclitellata > Lumbricidae > Allolobophora > Allolobophora icterica. The sequence goes on along the minus strand of OY744604.1, from coordinate 4,485,152 downwards.
CGGGCGCTTCAAGTGCTTATGCCAAAGAGTTTGTGATGTTGTTAAACTTGTTGCTAATTATTTACATAAAATAGCTCACAGTTTTACCGTTGTTCTAGACCGAGATTCATTCTGTTCAATTGTTTCAATCTGCAGTCTTTGCTGTTTTTCTGTTAAATAAAAACATTGAAGAAATATTAAATCATTTCATCATAAAACATATTTTACATTTCTCGTTTTCCAAACATTGAGTTTACTACATCATTCTAATATTTTCAAAATAAGAAATCATATGATTTCATATGTCAACGGATATACAACAGGGGGATCATAAAATGATGCTTAAATTGCTTGATTCGGCTAAGCGTACCGCCACTGGGCATGATGGTACTGCAGGGTGATTTTGAGAGGTGCAGCAACTACCTGACCAAACCACTTCCTACATCTGCAATCAATTGGTCATGAACTACTATGTTCCCTCCCAATGGAAAGAAAGCACCATCACACCCGTCCGTAAAATCCCCCATTCGTTCTCATGCGGCAATTTTCGAATACTCGAAAGACTTATAATTCGTCGATTCCTTTGCCTTATCCTAACTTTAACCAAAACTTCGCAGATTTCTTGTACCAATTATTTTTAGTGTTTATTCCGAACGATCGATTCCACCTCCGCAGCCCTAATTTCCCTGACCCACTATCTGTCTGAAATGCTTAACTCAACACTAGGGGTCAGCCGGAAATCGCCTCGGATATTTGCCTCGGCCGAATATCCCGTTTTTGGCACTATTCGGAAGTATTCGCCTCGGCAAATACTGTACACACAAATAGTTGCTTGTCGGTCCCATAAGCCGGAATTTGTAGGCTCATAATATCAGCTTTGAGCTTCATCTAGCATATTCATTTTGAAGAAGAAAAGTACAAAAAACACCAACACCGGAAGTCCACAACAGAAGTCAAGTCCATTTCATTGATTATTTATTTCTAAAATTCAAAGTGTATTAATCAGTTATTACAATTACAGAAATTTATTTCGACAATTTTTCATTACATGAAAATTTATAGATTCGCATACAGAAATAATGGTACTCGGTTCGTACCCGGATCTGGCAAATAGTACATCCAAATACTCGGATTCGGTACTCGGTGGAAAATGTCTACCCGGTTGACCCCTACTCATCACAATATGTCCACTTAATATCTCTCAATGTCTCAAAGGCCTTCGATATAATCAGTCATGTCTACCTCGCTGAGCAACTTTCGGAGCTTACCATACCGGACTACATTTATAACTGGATTATTTCCCTTCTTAATAACCGGCAGCAGAATTGTACCACATTCTGTGATACTGTCTTCACCCTAATAGGCATCAACTCCAGCATCGTACAGGGCTCGGGCCAGGCCCAGCAAGAATTTTGGCTACAATATCTAAACTCAGATCGATGGAACCCAGCAATAAGCTAGTTAAATACATTGACGACAGCGCCTTACTTATCCCCTCATGGAATAGTGCCACGATCGTATTGTATAGTATCTAGTAATTTATAAGGCGCCTCTCGCAGAATGAACTATTCAAACTATTCAGTGTATGAGCCCCGTGGAAACGTCTTGAGCAAGCGAGTAGATGCTGGAGAGATTACCATCATGAGTTTAGTTCGTAGTCGAGAGGGAAGACCATTCCAGGCAGAGGGACCTGTGACAGCAAAAGCTCGACGTTGGGCAAGAGTGGTCCTAATACGAGGGACAAAGAGATCAAGATGGCCAGTAGAGCGCAAAGGACGAGCAGAAGTTGCAGAGAGAGTGCCGCATAAGGTCAGAGAGGTATTTAGGGGCAAGCCGTAGCTGGGATTTGGAAACCAGAGGAGGATCTGATACTAGATACGAAAAGGGGAGGGCTGGACCACATCTCTCGATGGGCCACCACATGCAACTTAAAACTATGTGGAAATCGGGGGTGTAGTGTGCACTTCGTGATTGTAGGGTACGTCAGTGTCATGCACTCCTTCCCCGACTCTCGTAACCGTGGTAAAGTTTTACTGTTGCTGCGATTGCTCACGATTATAAGCTCCATTCTAGTATCAGTTAGCAAGAGGTGGTCTTCCTTCTCTAGGTCCCTTCTAGGTGCTAAGCTAGGCGGTGGGTGTGACCCAGGGGCGTAGACCCTCGGTTTTGAAGAGGTAGGTGCCTCTACCAGATGTTGTGTGGAGTGCCCGACCCTAGATGGTCTGGGCGAGTGAAGTCTGTGAATCTGAGAGAATGTATGCTGTAACTGCTCTCTCTTTCAGAGCGTGCTAAAATACGAGCGTTTCGACGCGGTACAGAAGGTTCATGGAAGGAACCAAAAGGTAATGGAGTGAACTCCATCCAGAGCGTCTGCTTCTTATCCAGGGTTAGTGCGCTTTCGAATGGGGCTTCCTCTGCGTCGGTAAAGTTCTTCGGCTGCGTGTAGAATTCCGTCTCTCCGTCTGGGCTTCGTCTTCGTTGGGCGATTCGATCGTTTCTGCATCGGTTTCGGACTGTTGATGTCGAATCTCTGTTATCGGCTCCTTCTCGTGAATCTGATGATGGGTCGTTGTTCCTCAACGGTAGTTCGACTTCTTCGCTTCTCTTCTTCCAAACCTGCTCGTCTGTTTGCGTCCTATAGGTTTATATACTGTCGCTTGGCATTTTTGCCACATATACCGATACTTAGCGGTTTGCATGTGCGTGCCATTCTCAGCGTCCCATAGATTCCGCATGTCTTCCACATTCCAGGCAACATTCTCTGGATACCGGATGCCATTCCACATTCTCTAGATACTGGATGCCATTCCTCATTCCAGATAAACATACTCTGGATACTAGGGTGTCTCCTAGCATAGTGTAAAAAATTTGTATTTCTCTCCCTCTCACCCTCCCAAGTTGTTAGGTTCATAGAAATAAAATTCTCTAAAAAATTCATTAAATTCGGATAATATTTATGGGTGGCCCCGAGCTGTAAGGTTTTGTAAATTAATGATACTTCGTGCAATGGAAAATTATGCAATGTTACATAATAATTAATCGTCAGTTGTAGTACTAATCAATTTCTTTTGTTTACCGAACTTGTAGAATCTATGTTAAAATTAATTTTAAAAGTCCAGAAAAGAACTCTCATTCTTTTCCTGAATGAGGGCCATGCCTCGCTTAGGGTTGCCAACTTTTTATTATGAAATTTCTGGACAAAGCGCGGGACCCATTGATATCCAACCACCCCACTATTTGTGGCGATTAGAGTCTGGAAAAATACAAGAGGATAAAGAACAATCAAGAGAATATTATTTAATCCACTACTATAACAAGGTTCAAAACGTTCTCATGTGAACTATAATCCGACCTTATTTTCTTTTAAAGCTATACTTCTGTTCACTTTGGCCTGTTTTGAGTAAACATTTCTGTCCCCCAAAATAATGTAAGAAATCACCACAAGATTGATCCAAATTGACTTTCACACACACACACACACACACACACACACACACACACACACACACACACACACACACACACACACACACACACACACACACACACACACACACACACACACACACACACACTTCAGCTTTCACCAGTTCAGGCCTCATTCTGTTGCGTTCATCGGTCCACAGATTTTTCATCAATAAGAAAATACGTTCAACTTGGGCATTACTGATCGGAACTGCGAAGATGTATCCAACCAGTTTTTTTTATTTGGAGCATCCCAGTTTCAAACAATTCTATCCAACGTTCATGGATTTTTGTCTTTGTCTTCAGTTTTGGAAGAACTTGTCTTAAGATGCAATAAGGCCTACTCTTTGTATTAGTCATGAAATAAGTTTTAACTGCTTTCCAACATTGGACTAGTCTAGCGATAGCTGGTTCAAGTGATTACCATCGTATTGGTACGTGACGTAACAAAACACTCAACTACTCGCCAACAAATTCGAAGCATTTTTTCAATTCTTCAAAGCGTTTGGCTGAAGACGAAAATTCGCTGTAAACTTTAATTACAAGTGACTCCACGTCATACGGTAATTGCTTACATACATGTTTAACAGCATTGTGCAATACATGGGCAATTGGCTTTCATGAGGTGAGGCTGCATTGTTTCTAATCTAACGAATTTACGGGTGCATTATCTGCACCGTAACTGACCATATTTTTGTTTCAAGTCCGTTCTCGTCAAGAACTTGCAACAGTTTCCTTGATATAAGCTTACCATCTGATGGTGCGTCAAAATCGTCATAGAAATCGATAAGACGATCGGTTACACCATTTTCGTACGAAAAAAAACGAACTGAACGGGGTACATTTTTAAGTTACCTTTATCAGAAGCGTTAGTGGAAATAGAGTATGCAATCTTTTACTTATCTTGGAATCTGAAAATATTCTGCATGCTAATTTTGTACCAGTCTTGAGATAAATAACTATGCTGATGATAGGTTAGTGCTAACTCAGAGGCAGTGACCTGATCCTTTTCAGCTGAATGTGGGTTTTAAAAAAACTTGTTCAATATTTCAGACATTTTTTGACTGTGACTGTTTCGCTTATATCAATCTTTAATTCACCAAGCATTGGTAGCACAGAACAAGAATATGAAAATACAAAACAATAGACTCAATCAGTTATGGTGTTTGAGAAATAAGACAGAAATTTCACAACATCATTGTCATTTGAAAGGCAATTCTGAGTACATCGCAGTCTTCTAGTTAACCAACAGTCTTTTATGTTACTTTCATGCATGAAGTGTAGGACAGTTTATTATGTTTATCACCACAAGGATGTTTCCAAACCGCAGCTAGACCTTCCGCTTTTACTGAAAATAAACTACAACAACTGTTGCATCTCACCATTGACGGATCAGTACTATCTCGTGCAATCCGTAATTTGAATTCCGGATCATTCAGCCATTCGTCTCGAAAACAACTTATCCTTCTCTTTTTCTTGGGCGGCATAATAATAATAATAATAATAATAATAATAATAATAATAATAATAATAATAATAATAATAATAATAATAATAATAATAATAATAATAATAATAATAATAATAATAATAATAATATTGACGTAACGCGACAAGTCGGTCGTTGGAATTATCTGTCGTAGGGTTTCAAAGTTTTCAGAGGTAACGCGAGTTCGTCAGGATACGTTTTTAGTGTCAATCTTTTTCTATTGATGCCAGGACATGTAATATCTTTATATTTGCTGAAATGAAACTTGGGATTTTGAAGGATTTTGAGCTAAAATGTGGTGAACTGTACAACTAGAAACCGCATAATCTAAACGGGAAAACAGTTAAATATCCTACGACGTCACAATACGAGTTGCCTAGCAACGCAGTAAAGACGACCATTTATCGACAGTTTAAACAATTTGTTGACATCTAATTTCAATCCTACCACCCCATATATCTCCATTTCCCTTCCTTATCAGATATTCATGTTTAATAACAATACAATCCATCTAAACCGAAAGGCAGAAGGCATCTTCGTCCATTTTTATCGCAAGTAATGAGCCATAGGTTGCCAAAAGACGTAGGGGTTTGCCCAGTTTGTTTAAACGAGTTTAAATTACACCGTTCCAAAGGCACACTAAACTCTCATGGACCCCGTCGGAACCCATGTCCCGGATGCGTATTCGTAGACCATACAGTGCTACGTCTTACAGGGCTATATCGACCAATGGGATACGAGTTATAAATAGCGTGACCTAGTTTGGGGTGTGTAAGTAAGTAAGTAAGTATATTGAGGTATACAGATAAAACCTAGAAGGACATGTCATATATCTCATTGGCAGAAACTGTACACAAAATGGCGCCCTAGCACGCTGGTTTGAATTTTTGTAATTGATGCTAACATTATCCAAATACCATGAAATGAAATGCACGCTACAGAGAATATGTCCATGTAATTCAATGCACGCTTGACAGAAGATAATTTATGTTGGTCAAAGTACTGAAATTAAGTCTCATATTCACGAGACTTATGAAGTAAGTAAGTAAGTAAGTATATTCTTTATTACACCATTAGCAAACGCAAAATGAAACTGTAGCTAGAAGTATTGAATGTAAAACATAGAAGTAATAAATCGAAATAAAATTCTAAAATAAATAAGTAAGTAAGCATTTTCTTATCATTTAGACCGAAGAGTATCCAGAAAATCGTATCGGAGGAAGCAAATCATGGAGGACATGCACTGGGTCCCAAAGAATTGGAGTAAAGAGAGCATCATGAGCCTTAGACCACAACAGGTCAAATGTAGGAGTATCAGTTGGCAGATACATCAGTTGGCAGATACCCTTGTCGCTTAAGTTTACGTATCAAAGCAGTCATGTGTGTAGTGTCTACAAGTCATGTGTGTAGCATTTATATAAAAGTAGTCTTATATCATATGTATTGAACTAGCATGTGGATGGGTTACCTCTGCTAATAATTGCTCAGCTATTTTAATACACGTGTGGAGAACGAGATGTTGTTACTTCCCATGCACTATGAAAAGGAAATAGCACCTCCTTACATTCCACATGAAATATGGCACCTTTACCTCTTTCTCTAACCTTTGCTTCTTAGATGTTAAAGCATTTTAAAAACACAATGAATCGCCAAATAAATGTTAGAAAGCAACAATGTTTTTGACCACCTCTGAAGGACTATAATGCAGTGTAACTGAGGCCAAAAAAGGTGCTACATAAATAAGTTATTCCATGTATGTATCTGCACATTTGTTAGCAACCTAACAAAGGCACTGTCATTATAGTGCAAATGGAATGTTTAAGTTCATGCACTGGAACTGGGCAACGCTTCCCCGGCTTGGTGGGACCTTGCCACAAAAGCAGAGCGGCAGAAACTTGAAAGCTTCACCGCCAAACTCAAGCGACTGGGCTACCTTTCGGACAGTGCGCTGACTGTCGCGGAATGAGTTGGTCAAACCAAGCACCGACTCCTCCAGGCGGTAATATGGAATTCTGACCACGTTCTCAACAGTCTCTTTCCATCTAGAGTTAGTCTACGTCCAGGGCTTAGACCTCGTGCCCACCCCTTTCAACTCCCACCGAAGGATGACAAAACTATGTACCTCGTATTCTATATAAATGACATTCTACTGAACGATCCAAAATTTAACAGCAATATTTATAGGTTATTTCTCTAATATGTTATTATTCTTTCCTTTATGCTAACTTTCAATCAGTGTAACTTGTCCACGGTTGCAGTTTGTCAACCAGTACATGATCAATGATACAAAAAAATATATGATGTTAGTGGAACAATTCAGGCCTTCAGTTTACTTGTAAGTATCATCAGGTCACTACAGTCCTCTACTCAAAAAAATACACATCTACAAACACTGTCATACGAATCTGTTTCACATCATTTTATTGATCAAACTTAGACAACTTTTACAGTCTGCCCTCCGAGTCAGAATCTTGAAAAGTCCTGCAGTTACTGGCAACAATTTGAAAAAAACAAGCGGTACAATGCATGCCAATTTTACATACATCCAAAAGGAGATAATTAATCGGCAGCTATAACAAAATTAGTGCTGTTCACTGACGAATGTCTCAAACAAGGGACAACCTCTAAGACAACATCAAAGTGATACAACTGTGACTCCCATTAATTTATTTATTTTAATTAAATTTGAACAGCACCATCACCTAACATGGCGTCAATTGACAGTGCTAAGCACGAGTGTCGACTGATTGTGCTATGCAATAATGTGACTTATTCCAAATCCTTACATGCAGATCCTCTCAGGCAAGGTTCAACTTGCACACTCGACACAACAAGATGTCAAATAAATAAATAAATCTTTTCTCGTGCTTCTATCAATTGCAACATACTGCATTTCGATCCCCTCAATCTCGTAACAAGTCGTGTGATACGCAACTAAACCAGCAACCAATTACTAGTCTTAAACTGCTGCTTGCACTGAAACTTGAGCAGCTATCGAATCACTTACAGTGGGTTGAGTCTCCACGGTATGCTGTTGGCGATGGCGTTGGCTATGGGATGTAAAGCACAGCATCCTGAAGTAGGACCGCAACCACTGATGCAGTCGTTTCAGCAGCTGGTACGTGACACAAATGTCAGTGATGTCAGCAATGCGTATGCATGTGAGTTCGACAGCAGTTTATGGACCAGATACCCACAGTGGAAGCAATACATGGAATCTTACTGGGAACGTCGGCACTTGTGGTGTATGGCATTGAGGGACAGTACGATGATGGTCACAACACAAAATAATTACTGCAAGTCCACAATACGACTCTTAAGGATATTGTGCTCGGTAGGTGTAAGGCTTACAATATTGTGACATTGGTTGACTTCACATGTACTGTCATGGAGGACTACTATCGTGATAGACTGCGTCTGTTTTCTCAGGCCCGTGTCCACAAACCTCGTCTGAGTCTGGAGAGTCTGGTATGGAAGGCGGATTACATCAGTGCCAGTGACATTGTTGACATCGATGACATGTACTCGGTTCCTAGTGAAAAGAACACCAGTGTGCCAGTTGAAGATCATGTTTTCTACTTTGTCAACTGCAGCCTGGGCACTTGTACCTGTAATGCCGCTAAGTCCGGACAGTTCTGCAAGCACGAAGCCGCTGTTTGGAAGCACACTGGAGCTTGGATGTCCTTATTGCCACCAGTTTCCTCTGAAGATCGTCACAGAATGGCTGTGCTTGCACTTGGGGATCGCGTAGAAGACGTATCTTTTTACGCTGACTTCCAGCATACCGTGGAGACTCAACCCATTAAAACCAGGGACATCACTGTGATTCGATAGCTGCTCAAGTTTCAGTGCAAGCACCACCTGAGGTTGCAGACGATGTCACCCCAAATGCCGACAGCAGTTTCAGACTAGTAATTGAAAAGATGTGTCATTTCAATGAATGCTTCCAGTCAACTCCTGCTGCAACAACAAGCTCTGTCATGAATGTCAGGGGGTGACCCTTGCCACCGAAACAGTCTGGCTCAGTGACTGCTTTGAACAGAGAGAAGGCTAGATTGTAGTCGGCAGTTGACTGGCTGGTAGTAATTAGGATGCCAAGTGGAACAGCTCCAGCAGCACATGGCGCCAAGATAAATGTCAGGGAATGATTTTCGCAGTCACAACTGGCCGTCGAGTCAACAAATGCGATTTGTGACGCTTCTCGGAGTGCGTTGGCACGTTGCATGATTGGTGTCACGATGACAACAGCCAGAGGATCTTTGTGCAATGCAACACGATTACCGAGCTCTCTGTAGAACTCCAGTGTCTCCTCCAATACCTACAGGTACAAAAGACAGTGACTAATCTAGACATTGTTTTCAATTCACCGTGTCTCTCACTGGCCATGTAAATTGTATCTCTGACAAACACATTGGTTTCCAGTTACCTTGATCACTGTAATTCGCTTTTTACTGGTATCAGCAAGTCAAATACAACTCAAATATGCTGAAGTTGCACAGAGTTCAGAACTCTTTGGCTAGAGCCATATCCAATATATCCAAATATGAATATATAACCCATGCTCAAATCTTTGCTTGGCTTCCTGTTCAACAAAAAATTTGTTTAAAATTGGGGCTACTTCTTGAAACTCTCTCCCTTGTGTGCCTGCTCTGTTCAATCGATGTGTCATTTTGTTCTCAAGTGAAAACTCACCTCTTCCAAATTTCTTATCCACCATAAGCTGCGTCTCTGTCTTACGGACTGATCTTCTTGATATTGACCCGATTACTGCTTGGTTTTGGTGTGCCATCGGCTCATGCCCTTCTGCATTAGACACCGGCACATTACACGTTACAAATTACAATTACAATTATTGTAACATACAGCCTATCTGGAGTCTAAAGAGCTGAATGTAATGTGCAAAGAAAAGCCCAAACCTTCAATACAGCAGGGCCAGTCCGTGGTCCAAGGTTGCACCGTCACCACTTGTCATACCACCAGCTCACTGTGCTGTACTTTGGGTTGACCGAACCATCTGCCAACAGCGCCTCACTCACATCACTCCTCAGCTCAAGTACACTGGTGTGGTACTTCATCGCTTCTGAGACGCCCATGCCATTGGCGAAGTACTCCTCAAACTGCTGACGACTTTCAGTAGTGGGCGGAAGATGCAGAAGGGCTGCGGCAGTCTTCAGTGAGTGGATGTGAACATTTCTCAGTTCAATGACTCCAGGACCTGGCAACCCATCCTGCAACAGAACCAGAGAACCTAACAACTACTGGAAGAAAAAAACCATACACCTATGAGAACATATCGTTTTGAGTTGTTCAATGTTCATTTACTAACATAAATCGAACCAGATATATACAAAATGTAAAATGGTGCAACTCTGATAATAGCCCACTTATGAAAATGACACATTTAAGGCTGTAACTCTGTGTAAAGTTGGCATATTCGCATGATTGTGGCGTTTACAAAAGTAGCCTATTCGCTAAAAAATTAATCACATTCAAGTGCTGATTATACAGCTAGCTATTGTTACGTTCACTTCAGGTTTTCATGAAATTGAACCGATTTGTCTTGATTTAGGTAAAGCTTCTAAATTTGGGCTTTAATTCTGGTATACTAGTTACCCTTGTATTACAAAATTAATCAGTTTGTCTTATGGTCCATTCCTGTAACTAAAAATATTAGACCTAAAATTTAGGTAATGTAATTAGTAACTTCTATTGCGCCGGTGTCTAATGCACAAGGCAGAAACTGATGGCACACCAAACCAAGCCGTAATCAGGTCAAAATCCAGAATCCAGAAGATCAGTCCGCAAGATAGAGAGGCAGCCTATGGTGGATAAGCAATTTAAGCAGGTAAGTTTTAAGTTGAGAACGAAATGACAAAAGCGACTGAGCAGAGCGGACAGACACAGGGAGAGAGTTCCAAAAAGTAGGTCCAGCAACCGAAAAAGCTCGTTCACCAAGACAGTTCTGGATTTAGGTATGACCAGACAAGGATAATCAGATGACCTCTTTGAATAATGATTAGTCTGAGGAGTAAGAACTGATTTAAGTATTGTGGCTGGCCAGAATTCAAAGTTTTATAAACGATGAACCCCAATTTGAAAACTTATTCTTTGCTGAACAGGAAACCAATGCAAGGATTTAGGCACAGGGTAACATGTTGATATTTTGATGTATTAAGGCCTACCTTGACATGTTGATTACTCTGCTTCGTCCACTTCGTGACTAAGTGCACCTTCTGAGTGAGCTTTGCAGAACAACTGCTGTTCTTAGAAGCTCGTTTTGTGTCGTCTTTGTTAAACGAGCTGTGTTGGCAGACGTAGTCAATGCGGTAAGACAGACGCTGTACACTAGGGAAGGTTGATCGCACCCGCCACTTCGTCTTCGTACGGAGTTCGAAATCGCACAGCCACTTAGCCATATCGTCTTTCGTCGCCGCGTTTGTCCGCACCGACGGAATTGCGAAAGTTTTCAGGTAACCATTCGAAACGAGCTCCCTGGATCGCCATTTTGTCAACAATTATCGGCGGTAGCCGCAACTAGGTCACGCTATTTATAACTCGTATTCTATTGGTCGATATAGCCCTGTAAGACGTAGCGCTGTATGGTCTACGAATACGCGTCCCGGATCAGACCAGCCGTCTATTAGCGTTTTGCAAACAGGGAGCAACTCTTCACACGCAACGAATTCTGACGATAGTCGGTACAATGAAGATGGCGATGATGAAAACCTATTCAGCAGTAAGCCATTATTAGACATTTTAACCCATCCAAAGGTTAGAAGACCACTGCTGAAACACATTCCACTAGCAACAAGAACAGCGTGCAGGAACTTACTTACCAAGATCCTAAGGGCAGTTATACAAGAACCAAATAGCCCCTCAAAATGGCAAGATCTGCTGCAATTTCCATCAATAATTCTATCTAAGCCCAAGAGAGGAGGTAAAAAACGGAATTTGGGCAAGGTAATCCTACAGCGCATCGAAACCTGGCATACCGGAATTGTCTTCTCTGATGTGGCTAAAGAAATCGCGCCTTCTGACACACGAACCAGAAGAAACGACAAGATCTACGATGGGAGCAAATATCTTGCCCAGGCGGTGTCTAGCAGACTCGAAGACGGCGACATAAAAGGAGCCCTTCGTTTGCTATGTTCTGATGATGTTCCTGTAGAAGATTCACCTAGAGTCATGGAAGAACTGCAAAAGAAACACCCGAAGGCCTACAATGACCGGAGAACACTGCCATGCCCTCAGGAAAACAAGTTTGACCCGATACAGGTTTCTGGAAAGATGGTTTGTAATGCTATAGCTTCATTTCCGGCGGCATCTAGCGGAGGACCAGATGGCTTCACACCACAACATCTAAAGGACCTTCTGTCCAATGCAACAGACACGGATTTCGTGGAGACTACTACCGATTTAATCAATCTACTATTGAGAGGCGGGCTACCGAAACACATTGCAGAGATTTTATACGGCGGTAGACTCATAACACTTGGGAAAAAAGATGGCGGAATTAGACCGATCACAGTAGGATACACGTGGCGGCGTCTAGCTGCCAAGTGTATCTGCCAAGTTGTCACTCCATACCTAGCGCGAAGTCTGTCACCGCTCCAAATCGGCGTGGGAGTTTCGAGGCTGCTATCCACGCAACCAGACGATACCTGCAGTCCATGCCTGAAAACCATATTTTGGTGAAACTGGACTTCTCCAATGCCTTCAATGCTCTGAGAAGAGATTCAATGTTAGAGGCGGTAGCAACAAAGGCTCCAGAAATATACAGATACGTCTTTGACAACTATGCCTACGCCCCCCAGCTACAGACCAAACAGCATTCTATTCTGTCAGAGGAAGGGACTCAACAAGGCGATCCCTAAGGACCACTGGAGTTCTGCCTGACGATACATCCACTTCTCGAGAGTCTGACAACCCCACTAAATATTGGCTACATGGACGATCTCACTCTTGCTGGACCGATTGATAGAGTCGAGTACGACATCAGCTTGATAGAGAAACTCGCGCCCATGTATGGTCTACAGCTGAATCGAGCAAAATGCGAAGCATCTTTTATAAGTTATGATGAAGCAAACAATAGTCAGGCCTTAGCCGAGTTTGAAAATGTGGCCGTTGAAGATTTGACATTGCTCGGAGCACCTCTACTTCCAGGCAGAGCTGTCGATACATCCATTCAGAAAAAGATTGAAGATCTGGAGAAAGTCATCACAAGACTTGAGATGTTACACCCACACGACTCATTCACCCTGTTAAGGTGCAGCTTAAGCATACCGAAGCTGCTATACATATTAAGAACATCAGCCCGCTTCCTAAACGAAGGACTTCTATGCGACTTCGACGAAGTCTTGAGAACAGCACTCTGTAGCCTTCTTAACATTAACTTGAGCGACGATCAATGGATCCAGGCATCTTTGCCTGTGAGAAACGGTGGTCTTGGCATTCGTAGTGCCGATATGCTGGCAACTTCCGCCTTTTTGGCATCAGCCGCTGGCACGCGAAGCCTTCAAGACCAACTGCTGCACGATGTCGCCGTTACGGTCACAGATCCATTGGTAGAGGAGGCTTCTAGCTCGTGGTCTTTGAGATCGAACGCGCCTACTCCCATCGAACAGAAGGCTCATGTACAAAGAGAATGGGACAGCGCACTGATATCGCGTGCACTTGAAGGCCTTTCAGAAAGAGCTACTGATTCTACTGCTAAAGCAAGACTGTTAGCTGCGCAATCACCACACTCAGGAGACTGGCTTCAAGCACTGCCCATAACAATCGCAGGATTACGGATGCCAGGAGAAGTACTGAGAATAGCATCCGGCATCCGGCTGGGCACTGCGTTATGTGAAAAACACATATGTAAATGTGGGGCGGTAGTAGAATCCAATGGCCATCACGGATTCTCTTGCATCAAGGGAACTGGAAGGCAACAACGACATGCCATGATCAATGACGTGATTTGGCGGGCTTTCATCAGAGCCGAAATACCGGCCATCAAAGAGCCCAATGGCCTCTCCAGAGCTGACGGAAAAAGGCCTGATGGAGTCACCATAATACCTTGGTATTATACGATGCTTAGCGTGGGATGTCACGGTGCCAGATACATTCGCAGCATCATATCAGCATGTAACATCGCAAAATGCAGGTGCCGCAGCGGAAAAAGCAGCCCACAATAAGGAAAACAAATATGCTGCCATCTCACAATCGCACCATTTCATCCCTGTTGCAGTTGAAACCTCAGGAAGCTGGCATGCCGAGTCACTGGAATTTATCCAAGAACTTGGTGCCAAGATCAAAGCAGCTACAGGTGATCAGCGTGAGACCAGCCATCTGCTCCAGCGTCTATCAGTTGCCCTGCAAACTGGAAACTCTCTATCTGTTCCAGGCACCTCGGATTTGAACAACAAGGAGACCGTGCAGAAAGGACTGAATGTCGGTCTATAGCCTAGAATCCCTAGATACAGTTAGCAATTCGTCTGCATATGTCTTTGTTGGTTGTATGAAGAAATAAATTTGTGTAATAATAATAATAATAATAATAATAATAATAATAATAATAATAATAATAATAATAATAATAATAATAATAATAATAATAATAATAATAATCTTTTCTTTAATTAAGCGCCTGGAAACGCACTGCGCTGTACAGTGAACATACATATAGTAGGAACGGCAGCCACGCAGGGCCCCTTACATAGGCCCTACATGTAAACAGTAGAAGCACATGATTACAGTTTTACAGGAGTCGAATATAACTGTTTATGCGGCAGTCAACAGGGCGCTAATCACGGCCTACTTTTCATTTAACCACCGCCGCCACCTAGCGAGTGGAAGGCAGAATTTTTTCCATACGGGTGTTTACGGGGTTCGATCTTTGTACCTTCAACTCTTCACGCCAGTGTGTTATCATTACTCTACGGGCCCTCTGCATAATCTTTTTCACAGTCTTCACTTGTTTAAGAAGTAATAGTCTGATTCTCTACTTCTATAGATGATTGAAATTGGCAACTTAATAAGGCAATCTTTCTTTAAACAATGACGTGTCTTATGAAGCATTGTTATAACCAATAGGCTTACAATGCTAAACTTTGACATCAAAGGGCCACCCCTAAATATTATCGGATTTCCACAATTTTTTTTCTCCATGAACCGAATGTCATTCCTCATTCCAGATAAACATTAATCCTTGGCTAGCGAATGCCTTTGCCTATTCGTGCCATTGAAATGTCTATTAGTGGGCATTACAATGCACATAACTCGGTGGCATTCTTCTGATCCATACAAATCATTAATTCCTTTTGTAAGGGCGCTAAGTCAAGAAGTCACGTGAGTTAATAATCCATCAGCCCAGAATGAGACTTCGCCAAACTATCACATCCAGCACGGTACCTGATGGGTCCTCGATTTGACAATATTGGGAGTTTTAATTTCGATTCTCATATCGACCGTATATGTCATAAAGTACATTATTCCTTCCATGCCCTACGTATTCTTATGGCACATGGCCTAACCGGCCTTTATACTCACGATGTCGTGCCACTACCTTCGCCAGGATGCTATATACCTCACTCCACCTGGTGAGGCTTCGCCGGGGAACAAGGGAGGAATCTACTCCAAGTGTTGATACGCTGAATGAGATGGTTTCATTACTTCCCCGAGGTCTCTCTAACGTTTCAACAACTCTGCGATGACGCCGACACCCGCCTCTTTGGGTCTGTCCTGACGGACTTGGGCCACCTGCAGTCCTGCACCAACTACTACCTCCAACCAAAGCTCCCTACTACTACGTCCGTCCCCGTGCCCATGACCGCAACTCATTTATTGTTATGATGTTATACACTTTTAAACTGTTTTATAAGATGCCTGTAAACCAAAGTGCGAATAGCAATTTGTTAATAAAGAACATAGTTACTTACTTACTTGCTTACTTAGGTACTTGATCTACTGACAACCAACTGCACAGTATGAGATCTCACATTTCAGGATTGTTCGAACCGAGCTCTAAAATCTGTAGTATCGTCGATTGTTTTTCTGTTTGCATGTTAGTAGGGCCTAATAAAATTGTTTCTTTCCACATACCTCTTATTCTTGTAGAGAATCGCAATTCAGTGTTTACTCGTTTACGATTACTTTCGTTTTCGCCTCGCTTGTGTTTTCCAACAGAGGCGTCCATTTTGCTCGTTGGTCCTCTGTACGGAAATGAATGTGTGGAGTTCTTCACATTTGATACAATTTACTCTATTTCACGACGCTTTTCTAATTACAAACGCTTACTTCCTAAGAACTTTCAACACATGAATAATGGGTACCGAATTAGGAAGAAACATATTATATGAAAAGTACGAAGTCCTACTCCGTGGTTGCGTCAAGAACCAGGATGTAAATTGATTGGCGTCTATTTTTAGAAAAACATTTTCGGCCTCATCGCGACAACGAATATATTTGTAGCGCATTAGTAACTGTAGGCCTTTGTCTTCGTAGACCCGTGCGTAAATAGTTTGTGACCAGGGAAAAGATTGGGGTTGACAAAAGACACTGATGAGACTTGATTCTTATCTGGTCTGGCAACACAAAAGATTAGAGTGTCGTCAAATACAGACTAATTGTAATCGTAATAGTGAACTCCAAATTTTGAATGCGCCACTTGAAAGGTAAGCGCATGGCACCAGTTTATTCAAGAGTCTATGACTTGTCCAAAGGATAGTCAAATGGAGGCACGAGTCCGTCATCAGATCAGGAGGTCCGATTGACATAATTATTAAGCTAAAAGAACTATTTTGCGCACGATTGGTAACTTTCATTGTGTTATTTAGCCTACAAATTTCTCGTATTTTATTGACTTTAAAGTGTTACTGTGTGGTTTTACAGGCCTGGGTAAATTTAAACTTAAGTCTCATACGCTGCAAGCAAGGTATGCGTTGTCAACTTCAGTAAATATGCAAGTGGGATTTTTTAATGCAAAACAAAGGCTCACATTTTGCAACAGCTGTTGTAAAACGTTACGGTGTTAGGATCAGAAAAATCCCCAAACTTAGCTGCTAACAATAACAGTAAACGTTTCCAATGCTCTCTATCCGAAGGTAAACTCATGGAAGAAGGGTGAATCGACTGATGCAGGAAAGATGACATTTTTGAAGTAGGCCTACAAGCCTAATATCCTACTCGATGAAAGAATAATCCTGCCATAATTTTATTGACAACATATGGCGTGTGGAGCTGGAGTCTTGATTGTCCAATTCTGATGGCTCACGGGCGGAGCACTTGGAAATCCAAACCAGTTCGTTATTAATTGTAACAAAGAACCAAGGGCGGTATTAACAACAAGCTTGACCTCTAGGCCAGTTTTTCTGTCGCCAAATATTTATGTCCCAAGGTTTTAACTTTTCATTTTTGTTTCAGCACATAGGCCTACACACCATATTATTGATATTATTAGGGCCTACCAAGCAGGGGCGTAACTTTAGTCTAAAAAGTGGGGGGTACCAATACTTTGGTCTAAAAAGTGGGGGGTACCAATTTCTTCTCCACTTTAGCTTTTCGCATGGCGCCCATTTTGAACATATTCCCCGCCAGCATTCTCATTAATTTTGGCTCTCGGTTTACCTGTGTATCTAAGTATTTTCGTACTTTTGGTGGTGACTGCGTTCTCTGAGAAGGCACAATAATAAAATATTGATTGGCATTGTTTAAAAAGTGGGGGGTACAGTACCCCCAGTCCAAAAAGTGGGGGGTACGGGTACCCCTCGTACCCCCCACAAATTACGCTTATGCTACCAAGCATTTTTTTCATTAGGTCATAACATATTAGATCTACTTAGGCTAATGGTAGTCACTATATTGTCATATTCTGTAAAGTTCAGACAACTGATCAAATGACATTACCAAACTATCTGATTTTTAATTCTAGGCTACCTTTAATTTGTGAGTTTTTCGTCATCTAGAATGTGTTTAATTTTAGGCCATGGCTTCGTTTGTAAGCCTAGGGCCTACCTATCATAAATCCCCAGCTGCAGAAAATCACGCCTCGGCCACGCGATGATCGTTCTAGGCGCTAATAGGCCTACAATCATCCCAAATCGGGTAAATTCCACGCAACTGACTCGATAAGGTTAGGTTTAATTGTGAAAGAGCTTTTCACAAAGGAATTTAGAGAATGGTTATGAAGTAGAAGAATGCCATAGACAATAAAAGCGACAAACATTTCGTCATCGCAATGAATGTAATGGACGGCAGGCACAAGTGGAATGCGCTCCAACAGAATGAAGCATTAACTGCAGCCATAGGCGCCGACTCCACAGGGGCAACAGGGACGTTCGCCCCAGTACTCACCAAGGTTCTGGGGCGAGCATATATATTCGCCCCAGTACATTTTTTGCCTTCATATATAAGCTTACTGTTTCCAAGGGCCCAAAGCTTTTAACTAAAGATATTTCATGTACTTTTCCGTGTGTGTCTCAGAATCCCTGCAGTCTGAACTAGCTTGTATATATAATATGACGAATGCTTCATATGATACGCGATGTACTTGTGGTGTCTATCGATGTCACCGGGTCGCCGAGGTCGGGGTATTTGAACCTAATCGACCACAGTCAGGGCCGCTTTTAACACAGGTGCAAACGGTGCGGCGCACCGCGGGCCCCTGAGCCGAGTGTGTACAGCAGTTTTGTTGCTATTTGCTAAATGTCGTTTGCAAGTTTCACTCTCACTTCAAATTTCTGTAAAACTGTAAGTGTATGCCTAAGTGTAAGGTAACACTAGTGTCAATCACTAGTCTAGACTAGACTAGTGATTGACACTAGTGTTGTCTAGTGATTATATTGATTTAATTCACTTACACTGTTTGCTACATATGGTACTATCATGGGCGTCTTTGTGTACGCGTATTATTGAAAATTTCACGTATAGAGTTCTGTCTTGGTAATATTGAAATTCCTATTGTCAACCCCGAGACGGAATGCATTCAGACGTGTCGACTAATTGATATCGTATTCCCTTTTCCAGCGGCTCTTGTGTTGTTTTTAGCCGATCGCTGCGAGATAACAGCTCTGGCTGGTGAATCGCGTAGTTAGAACGTTATATATATATTTATGTATATTTATATATACACACAAATATATACATATATAATATATATATATTAACATATGTAATTGACACTGGCTGGAGCGACAGTCTCTAAGTAATGAGCTTCTTCCCTTAGATGCCAACTAGAACACGTTCTGCCAGACTTTTCTAAATATAGGCCTACCCCGCTAGCTTAGGAACCAGTTCCAAGCCTGGATGAAGGAGGAATGCGAATCCATTGATCTTTGTTGTCACACGGGTCGTTAAACTGAAACTTCTAGTACTACGCTTTGTGAGTCAGTCGGGCAGTATTACATGAACGGGAAGACGAACACATCTGAGTAGGACAATTTCGTAGGAACTGTGAGGGTCGACTGCGTTGAAGGTCGGAAAAACTTGGTAGGAACGGAACAGACATGTCAAGAGTCGTTTGTTTTTCGCTCGAACACGCGTTCTGTAGTCGGTCAGACTTTACCGAAGAAAAGGGACGAATGTTCTTGTAATATAACCGTGACGTGCTTGGTTAAGTTTCTTTCGTGGTTTTACGAGAACTTTCTCTTGAAAGTGAGCGCTGAACAAAGTCTATCTACGTAGCCGTTTCACGTGTGTCGTCTTGCTGTCCCTGAACGAAACCGATTCCACCTTGGACTGGGAAGGTAGGTTTGCTCGTAGTAGGCCTACTTTGAGGGAGGGAAAATAGAGTAAGGAAAATATTTGTGCAAACTCTTTACTTGATCATTATTTTTTCTATTTTTTTCTATTCAAATTTGTTCTCTGCAAAAACGTAACCCCGACCCCGATAAAAAATTTTGCTCCCCTAAAAAATATTGCTCCTCTAAAAATTTTCCGCCCCCCTAAAAAATTCCTCCGGACGCCCATTGGTACTGTACGTAACACGCACCCGCAGTCCATAATAGATCTATAGACTGTGCATGCAAAACCGGTAAAATCACAGATCGTTTATCACAGAGTTATTACAACAGCACTAGGCCTAACGATCTCGGTGAAAACCGACCAAGACGGTGCATGGCTTAATTATCTATTCTCCATCTTTGGATGCCGCATACTGCCACAGCTGCTGGTTGTTTTGTGAGGGGCAGCCAAACTGTGGAAAGACTAGGAACACTTGAGTATCAGATTAGCTGAACACAGCAAACTCAAAACACATAATTATTGGCATTTCTGTTTGACACCGGAAACATTTTCCCATGCACTGGTGTTGCTACACCTCTTCGTAACGCTGCCTATTGGAATCTCGTCCGCTGAACGTTGTTTTAGTGTCCGGCGTCTTTTGAAGACTCCTTTGCGGAGTACACACTGTACAATGACAACCCATAGGTCTTCCGACTTGGCGTTTTTGTCAATTGAGAGCAATCTAGCAAAGGACTTGCAACTAGACCAAGTTTTTGACGTGCTCATGTCACAAAAAGTTAGACGTGAGATTTGGACTGTTAATTTAGCCTGAATTTGCTCGATTTCACCATGATACTGTGTGACTGCATGTGACAGATGAAAACGGACTTTGCTGATATTTTGGCCTATAGCTGATATTTTGGCGGAATTTGGCCTATGACATTTGCTCAGTTGCTGCAGGCTGCAGCGTTCAAGAATTAATTACATTTTTGAGATTTATCAGATTTTATTGACAAATTGTTGTTATACACTGTTGTAGTGTCCATATGTAGGCCTACACTAACTCTCAAACAGTCAGTGGCCGTCACTTACGCCCTACTAGTGGCATAGTGTGTATAAGGATTACGCCTATAACTAATTGATAAATAGGATAAAAAAACTATTAACTCCGTGAACAGGTCATGCAGATTGCAACAATAACTACTAGAAAAGCTTTAGATATAATTTTTGGGTGATATTTATACGCCGTACATGGTATTGGCAAACCAACGGCCGCTCGACCAACACGGGCCCCTTTTGTTACTCTTTGCACCGACATTCGCGGAACCTTAGAAAACGGCCCTGAGGATAGGCGATGGGATCATCCGATCACAGGATTACGGCACGAAATTCTTGCCCCAGTACCTTTTACTAAAAGTCGGCGCCTATGACTGCAGCACCGAAGAAACACGCGAGAAAAGAATGAGCTCAAGCGCTTTAGTGCCCTAGTATTTCGACGACTTTCCTTATGTTGCGGAGGACGAGGCTTAATTTTCTAGATACCCAAAAATCTCCTAGCGTCTTTTTTATAATCCCTGAGGGATTGCACTTTGGTTCCTCAGGTCAAGCCATTGTAATAATAATTCTAAATTTTATTATACCCGTGTTTCATAATTGAAATGACCTAACACTGGTGCTTTATCCTCTAAGTTTAAATTATTACTAATAGAAGTGCATCGATCATATAGATAAACTGAGAGATGTCTAAAACAGACAGGATGTCTTCAATTTGAAGCGTGACTGATAAGCACTGGAGCAGATGTCTGGTCTCGCGTTGGTCACCTGTCACTGCTGAAATCTTTCCTCCAAGTTCTTCGCCATACTTCACGGAGTCGGTGTGCTAGATTCCTGCGGTTTCGATTGCACCAGAGACGAAGTGGTGTGACTGTGAGATAGCATCGCATTTTGCATTCCTTATTAAGAGCTGCTTTCATCGCGCGTTGTAAGAACCTCACAAAGGCGCCGTAACAAGGATGACAAACAGATCTAAAACGGTGCATCATAAGATGCGCTTTAATGTTTTCTGAGCTATTTGTGGCTGTAAAGTCCTGATTTCAAGTGGGAGACTGTTCCATAAAGATAGTCCAATACATGAGAAGAATCGACAAGTGCGAAACACTGTACGGGAGCGTGTGACTAGCAGTTCTCGATGTACCTGGCTCGATACAGGAACACAGTTCCCTGATACATGTATTATTGGACCTAATCGACCAAATAGGTGCTCGGCCGGGGATCTTTACGTTATCAATCCTCATCCGGAAGCCAGTGCAATGTCTTTTGGTACTTTTAAACATCGAGCATTTTGGCAGATTGGTCCCGACCCAAGCAGCGCAGCTAATAAATGACTGAAGCTGACGAACTTTGACCTTTGGCAAGCCTGCAAGGACAGCGTTGCAACAGTCCAACCGAGTAAAGATAAAGGAATGAAGAAGGATCGCAGCATCGTCATGCGATAAATTCCGCCGAACGACCCTGACCTGGCGCAAGAAGAAAAACAGGATCTGCATAGAGTTGACAAGGAGCACCTTCAATAGATCTTCGTCCAGAAGGATTCCCATGTCCCGGACGACGAGCTGTGGATTCCAGCTCCTTGTTCATTTTTGCCTTGCCTGTCGTGACATATACCAAGCCAAATGAACTGAATGCTTATTAGACCCGTCTTTTTCATGATAGACCTGTTTCATAATTGAAGTGGTGTATCAATACGCATTTATAATTCTCTAAATTAACATATTTAATAACAGGCACATTAAATTTTATAATGTATGTGACATAACACTAACAAAAGGCCTAGCCTATATTCTCAAAGTGAACTTTAGAGCAATACATTTTCGTTATTATTACGCGCAAAGTCACATAAAAATGCGAATCTCAGATTTGTTTATTAGTCAAAGTGACGTAATAATAGGCCTCGTCTATATTCTCAAAGTGAACTCATGTAAAAATAGACTATGAAGACGTAATAATAAGCCTAGCAGAGTTATTATAGTTATAAAATATTAGCAGAATTGAAGCTGACAACGAAAGGTTTATTCAATGCTTCAAGTCACATAAAAATGCGCTTATTTAATAATTTAAGTGAATTAACGAATGAACAATCTCATAGTTCAAGCGACACAATGAATTCGTTCACAGTATGAATAACGTTTTTGATGCACGTGCCTCAGCCGATCACATGCATTGTTAAACAACGATACTCCAATAGTGTGCAAATGTGTGCGTTAATCTGGGCTGGGTAGCGGGTAAGAAGTACAATATTACCGTATAGAGAGTACCATTCGTATACCATTAAAGAATTCACCATGCATTGTTAAACAACGATTCTCCAATAGTGTGCAAATGTGTGCGTTAATCTGGGCTGGGTAGCGGGTAAGAAGTACAATATTACCGTATAGAGTGTACCATTCGTATACCATTACAGAATTCACCATGCATTGTTAAACAACGACTCTCCAATAGTGTGCAAATGTGTGCGTTAATCTGGGCTGGGTAGCGGGTAAGAAGTACAATATTACCGTATAGAGAGTAGGCCCTACCATTCGTATACCATTACAGAATTCACCATGCATTGTTAAACAACGATTCTCCAATAGTGTGCAAATGTGTGCGTTAATCTGGACTGGGTAGCAGGTAAGTCTAACCGTATAACCATGCATTACAGAATTCACTGTATAATCGTCTATGCCAATGGTAAGTTCTCTTTCTAGTCCAACATCGCTCCTATGTTTCATCATCACCATAAGCGGTTGGTTTTTTTACGTCCATGAATTCTCACACTCCACTTGATAGAGGAAAGAAACAGAACGTTAGAGGAACTTGAGATTAACTTGTATATCAAGTCGGCCTCGTTGTCGTCCTGTCAGCGCGCGGAGGGAAGGTGTAGCACTGAGGATTGTGAAAACAAAGTTCATAGTCTTTCTTAAACTACTATCTAGCGACTCGTCTCGTCTACGACTGAGGCAGCCTCCTATATAGTTTATTTATATTCACTGTTCGTGCTAAGTTTTCGTAGAACATAATTCACCGGCCCATACGATTGAATAATCTGGTCAGATCCATTGCATGTGCTCCGTATTGGCGATCGACCCTGATACCACCGAGGAAATGAGAAGGGCGGATTGGATAAGACATGTTTGGAGAGGTGAGGAGAGCAGAGCAGAACAGAGCAGAACAGAGCAGAACAGATAAGAGTACAGGAGAGCAAGGAGAGCGGAGGAGAGCAGAGCAGAACAGAGCAGAGCAGCGGAGAGCCGAGCACAGCAGAACAGAGCAGAACAGAGCAGAGTAGAGCAGAGCAGAGCGGAGGAGAGCAGAGGAGAGACGATAGGAGAAGAGAGGACAGGAGATAACAGGAGAGGATAGGAGAGGACAGTAGAGATTTAGTGACTTGTGGAATTGACTCATCCATCTAAAAACATGCATTAAAACAATACATTTCTTGCATTTATCTAGAGCCTATATCTTCTTGAATCGCCCTTTCATAAATTTTCTATTACAATTACAATTACCATCCGTCGATCTATCCCATTCATTCATAATCCAACTATTCATTCCGTGTACCTATCTAGTTATCCATCTATCTGTTCACGTGGAGTCAGACTTCTCGCTTTAGCATAGGCCTACTTATGGGGAATGTAAGATAATCATGTGACTTCAGCGTCGCCACCTGGCGATTACAAATACCTTTAGCTTTGCAAGTGGGTGTGTGAACAAAGAGGACAAGATATTATGTGAATGCAAATGTACTGTTTTTATAGCGAATGGAAAGGTAAGGAAAGATAAGGTACAAAGTTGGCAGTGTTGCATTTCTGTGAGTTTTGTGTTTTCCTCTACAAAACGCGTCTACGATTCTGTAATCCTTCGAAATTGCCTCCAGTATAATTCTCCAAAGCTCCATTAGTCCTAAGCAAATGCGACACCTGCCGAATGGAGCAAACACTTCCTGAACACAAAAAACTGCGCCAAACATATTAATAAACCGTTAGACAATTACCGCGTCGACTGCAAGAAAATCGTATGCATTATCGTGTTTGGGTGAAAGTCATAAGTTGCATGATCATAAAGATGTTGCCACACTGGTTGAAAAATTTCGTAAAACGATTGAAAAGAAATCAAGGAGGATATCGAACTGTGCAGACGAAATGTTGTCAATGAGGAGTAATGTTATGAAGCGAAAGACATATTTTCTGACGAGAATTTTCCAGAAGGAAAACGAAATTCAGCAAAAAAATCAGGAGCTTAGAGAGACGATAGATAGAGACACAAAATTACTCTTAGAAGAGATATCTGTAGTTAGAGTCCAGCAATAACGTTTGTTGAAAAAATTAAGGTAATTTTTGTAATATTTAGCTAAAATATCTCATTATATATATAAACGAAGAGAAAGGTCACTTCCTCACGATCTTACGGACTCTGTCCACATTTGCATGTGAGACTACGTTACGCGCATGCGCGCTGGACTGAATATTCATGAACCGCTCTCCAAGGCGACCAATTGTTTCGGCTTAATAATAGTAGGCCTATGTCTTAATTGTGACTTTATTTTTATTTTATTTTTATTTATTCCGGATATTTCTATAGCGCCTCTCGAAGTCAACTACTACTCAGAGGCGCTCCCGACTACAGCATTTGATACTGTGCCGGAATTTTCACGCCGAAGCGCCATGAGCAATTGCGAGTGAAGGACTTGCCCAAGGTCCGTACGCAGCGGCTAGAGTGGGATTCGAACCTGCAACCCTCCGGTCACAAGGCGCCGAACTTACCACTGAGCCACCACGCCCCACCCCATGGCCAGTGACGTCACTGGCCCTGGCCGCTTCCAAAATAATAATCAATATTCATGCCCACGACGATGTTTGCAAATAGCGACCTACTTCAAAGTTCTAAAAAGCCTACTTTAGGCCACACATAGCAAGACTATGAATACTTTAATTGATTGACTTTCTATAACCGTCTCATTTTGTTCGTTAGTATAATACACCGTGTCTCAAAATAAACTGTGCAAAATTGTTTCTGTCAGAACTTCGTCAAACTTCCACCAATTTTAATAATTTTTGGTAGATAGATGGCAAAATAGCTGAAATATTATGCTACACATACATTTTCCACCTCACCTGACTCATGTCACCGCACTACCTTGTTAAACACAGATGTACCAATTTCTTATATAACGCTTAAATTTGATTACATACAACAAACTATCTGACGACTTAATTAGCACGCAGTAAAGTAAAATATGGTTTACTTAGCAGAGTTTTTAATTGGTCTGACAGATCTGCTTAAAAGTGTTAGAATTGGTGCTCGAAATGTGCCCCGCTTACACGGACACAAGCGCTTAGACGGCGACGCCACTGGCCGATAGCAGCGTCAACGATCGACTGGTCAAAGCGCGCCCACTCTTCGATCAGACGAGTTTTGAGTTCGTCGACGTAGGCTATTCTGGAGCGGTAAACCTTTTCCTGCAGCACACTCCATATGCTATAGTCGACTGGGTTAAGATCCGGTGAATTCGGCGGCCACAGTGTTGGAGGTATGAAGTCGGGCGTTTCTCGCTCCAGGAAAGAGACAGTGTCGCGTGCTCGATGCGCCGGGGCGCCATCCTGTTGAAAGACAAAAAACTCGCCCTGGGATATCCGACGTATGTCTGGCAGTAGCTTCTGGGCAAGAAGGTTGTCGCGATAGTAGGCCCCATTCACTTTGACACCCGGCTCGTCAGATAGTTTGTTGCATGTAACAAAATGTAAGCGTTATATAAGAAATTGGTACATCTGTGTTTAACAAGGTAGTGCGGTGACATGAGTCAGGTGAGGTAGAAAATTTATGTATAGCATAAAATTTAAGCTATTTTGTCATCTATCTACCAAAAATTATTAAAATAGGTGGAAATTTGACGAAGTTCTGACAGAAACAATTTTGCACAGTTTATTTTGAGACACGGTGTATATAGGCCTATGCAATCCTCATAGAAAGAATTTCTTAATTTTTATTCCGCGCTTTACGATCTTCTAACTACACGGGGACTATTCAAACGTACAGTGGTGGTGAAGGATCTCACCCGATCAAATCATTGAAAAATTAGCAGGGTCGAGGCCATACGGTCGCTATAGAAAATCGCGTAATCGTAATCGTTATCGTAATCTCCAAATTTCTAAAGCGCCACTCGAAGGCCAAGCGTAGGGCACCAGCCTATTCACGAGCGCTACGTCAGATCAGAGAGGGTTTCCAGAGAGTAGTCCAAGAGAGGTCCCAGTCCGGTTTCCAGAAGGCCAAACCAAATCAGAGGGGTTCCAGAGAGTAGTCCAATAGAGGTCCAAGTCCGATTTCCAGGAGGCCAAACCAAATCAAAGGGGTTTCCAGAGAGTTGTCCAAAAGAGGTCCAAGTCCGATTTCCAGGGTAGACCTACCAGATCAGGAGAGGCAGAGCAGCTGTCAAGGCGGGTGTCGTTTACGGCGAGAATAATTGGAAGGCTGAGTCAGTGTAGGATTTTTTGAAAAGGCGAGACTTTAGTTTTACATTTAATCGCAACACTTTCGAACGTCATCATGGATGACGATCGGACACGATCCTGTTGGAAAAAAACTTTGTCAAGCTAGAGCAGAGTTTTTCAAACTGTGGTCCGCGGACCCCTGGGGTCCGCGAAGGATTTGGCAGGGGTCCGCGAGAGCGTTCTGAAAATAATGTGATGCTTAACACTGTATGGTTTTATCATTAACAGCCTGTGTTTTCACATTCATACGCTACTTATAGTGTGCCTGTAACTGTATGATCCACAAGGATCCAATTGGGTATTCGATCACACCAGTTTTGTGATGCTGCTGATAGTTATTCTTTGCGTACTAGGGCCTACAGTGACGTAACTAAGATGTAGGCTTATGGTCACGTTACATTTCTAACCTAATAACACGTGTGTTTTTATAAAATTTAATATAGGGCCTATAATTTCTGCTAATCGACTGCCAATCTTTTCTGCACCCAATGTAAGCGCGATGTATTTGAAGCCTTCATCAGAAGTAGGCCTACAACTAGATTCCATTTAAAAAAGTTTAAGATATTCACAAAACACACTTTGAAAGTCTAGAAGTGTTTCATTTTGAAAATCAACACTGAATATGAGCATGATTGTTTTTTCCAAGGAAGAAACACCGAAGCTCTAGCTAGGACTCTAGGCTAGTTGTTTTTACATAACGCTACATTTTCTTCTAATTGTAACTCTGGACTGACTTGGGTTTTCTGAAAAAACACACTTGCTCTATAGTCTATAGCATTAAGTATTACAAGACATAGTTAATGAAAAATACTGACAGAGCAGCAACTAAGAACAATTCTTAGAATGCGAGATCTAGAGAAACATAGAAAGCAATTAACCTTTTGTTGTCAACTGCCGTTACAACTATATACAAACTACGCCATAATTTTTAGTTATGTTAGTCCTCAAACATCTGTATAATAACTTAATCAAAATAAGCATTGCAACGAGTACTATAGACATACAAGATGCATGTGTGCGACACCGTAGTTTATTCGGCAGCGAACATGGTCTGTAATCCAACAATTGCAGTTCGAACATGCTGAGCAGACTATCGATAACGACCCAATGCAAATTGCTTGAGCACACTTGCCTCTGTCACTCAGCAATAGAATTTGGCAACTGCTGAGCTACGAAATAACTGGCAAGTCCTACGATTCATTGGCTCATCTTCAGAATCTAGGTGTTCGTTCACGGTCGCTTCAAGGAGCAACATGACGGAAGTGAGTAACTCCCCAATGTTCCATTTTAAGAAATGTATATAAGTGTGCATGTGGCTATGTATTGAGAACCTTATACATGTAAGACGAGACGCATTACTGTTCAGTTTATATCTAAAAGGTGTGATTTATGGATGGTTGCAAATATTTCTTGAGTCCATCTCTGTCGGAAAAGTACACATTTTCAGTGGAGAATTGTTCCAGAAGAAACATCCAATGCATGAAAGCATCATGTGCTTGCATAGCCATGGACAAGATAATGCCAATGCCTCTATAACAATACAGACTGCACATTCAAAACTTATTCAGATAAAGGATGAGTACAAACATTGAGGGATTTATGTTAATGCATATAATGCAAATCTCCGAAATTTCTCAGCGTCATACAAACTCGCGTAAGATTAGGGCCTATTCACCGGCGCTATATCAAATCAAGTCCGCTACAGCCAGACTGTTTGGTCCGTTGCGGTGCCAGGTGAGAATCCGGGGAATGTCAAGCCGAGGACACAGCATGGTGCTCAAGGGACATAGGGTGGTAGGGCCTACAGGAGCCGAACCAGGATTTAATAACAGAAGAGTCTGGTTTTCAGTCTTGAGTGGAAAGCTCCTGGAGAGAAGGCACCGGAGGAGTGCTAAAATTAACAGGCGAGAAAGCAGAATGACCGAACTGGATGATATCCTTTATGAGGTTGTCCCAAAGAGCTGGTGCAGCGTCGATTAAGGAGCGGTTGCAGAATTTTGGAGGACAGGAGACTGGAGGCCGAATATAGATATAGAAAGAAGTGACGAAAAACTATTAGATTCTGGTAATTGGATAGTGTAGTGGGTTGCGGGATTTGAAGGGTATTAACCATTGTCTAGAGACACGATGTTGCCATGGATGAATGCCACATAGCTGCATAGCAAATTTGTGCATTTGCCGGTACTAAACTTTCAATGAGTATTTTCTATATTTTATTGTGGATATATATATATATATATATATATATATATATATATATATATAATGAGGTCATTTTCTATAGCTGAAAAAAATGGGACCCATGTCCCAACCGTGTCACATAATAACCCATGTTACAATGAGGAGCATTGAATGAACTATTATTATTATAATTATTATTATTATTATTATTATTATTATTATTATTATTATTATTATTATTATTATTATTATTACGAACATTTATAACGCGCGAAAAGTCACACAGAAATGCGAATCTGAGGTGCGGTTAGTCAGCCGCCAGGTGAAGAGCAATTAGATAACCATATGTTTGAAAGCCAGTTAGAAGTAGTGAGTTTTGAGGCGTTTTTTGTAAGAAGAAGATATCGAGCAACGGATACACGTGGGTAGTCGGTTCTATTCCTTGGGGGCTGCAACACGAAATGCACGAGAGCCCATGGCAGAACTACATCTAGGCTCAACCAAAAGACCCATAGCCGAAGACCGTAGACTGCATGGCAGAATGTAAGGAGAGAGTAGTGGTTGAAGGTAGGTAGGAGTGCACATTGTGAGGGTTTTACATGTCAAGTAGGTCAGTTTAAATCTAATTCTGAATTCTACAGTAGGGTGTCCCAAGGCAAACAAGGAAAACAATTTTTATTAAACTTTTAATGCAGTCCCTCTAAAAGTTTCTTTATGGTCCCATAAGAACACCTGCAAAATTTTATGACATTTTAAAAATATTTAGGGGTCCCCAAGGCTAATAGAATTAGGGTAGTTTGTCCTAAATTACGTGTGATGTCTCTGAGTTTGAAACTTGTCGGAGGACCACAGTTTGATCCCATAATAACATGCATAGTACCATTGGAAAGCTCTTAAATAGTGCAATCTACAAACAATGTCAACATATAACCTCATTGTTTGTATATGAATAAAGTTTCAAGTATGCAGAATACAGAAAACATAAAAAATCAAAATTTCTTGACTTCAATGTGTATTTTACAATAGTTTTACATAAATTCTCCTATATTATTCCCAAGTAAAAAAAACAGGCTGCTCAACATCTTCAGCAGTGCTTTCTGAGAATACTGTTCACCGCCAACGAAGCATTTTTGCAGTGAAGCTCCCGAGCCAAACAAGAATGACTTTCGAGTCTGTAAATCTGTCGTGCACTGGAATGACAAGCTGCTATCTCTGACATCACTGGAGTACACGCGGACAAAGTGGACAGATCACCAGTCCTGATTTCTTCTCTAGTTCATAGAAGTACTAATACTTCAGAGTGTGCCAAAGTTGGCCTCTGGGTCAGGACATGCAGCAGCGGTAGCAGTTCTGGACCTTGTGAGGTCATGGCACTGCGATGCATTTGTATCGGCATGTGCTTTGACACAACGGTCTCAAATACTGGCAGAGTTAATGTAGCCTGCACTGTTCTAGAGACAGCCATTGGTCGTAATCTGCTGTGGATGGCTTGTCAACATCACATTCATTCATTCATTCGAAGATTTATATAGCGCCTCTTCAAGGGAACTACTCAGAAGCGCTCCCGACGCCAGCACGTTCATATAAGACAGTTTTAAGTTTTGCAAGAAATATGCCAGGGGTGACCCCAGGGCACATGCGGAGCTCTAAGGGAAGTCTATTCCAGACTACCGGACCCACCACTGAAAAAGCTCGACTTAGCATAGTCGTGGAACGAGAAAATGGAACTAAAAGTACCCCTTTTCCTGCTGAGCGGAGGGAACGTCGGCCTTGGACACCTGAAACTGTGCAGCATAGCTCTCGAAGGTAAGCAGGTTTGAAGTCTGTAACAATTGTCTGATGCATTCTTATTGTGCCTTGGTTAAGTTTGTCAATCAACTGGGCTTGACATTCTGCTCTTCAAGTGATTTAAAGATAAATGGTCCAACCTGTCCCACCAGCTGACTGCCCGTGAATTTCTGGTCATCCAAAAATTTAACAGATTTGTTGTCAACATCTAAACCCACTCGTGGTTCTCATGTCGAGTCGCTGTTGATGCTTGATGCTGCTGCTCTCCACACCACAGGTTTGAAGATGATACAGCGTCATTTTTGGTACCTAAGTCAAGAGGTTGTGACCCTCTGTCTCTATCTTCTTTCAACATCTGTCTGCTGAAGAGAAAGCACAGCTTATCTCGACCAATGAAAGATGATCAAGGATTGCATGTGGTTCAGTCTCTGCCTTGAACAATACCGGAATTATCTATTTCTCGAAGCTTCTTCCGAACTACCGCCATCGACGACAGTTTTCTCGATACTCCAGTTGAAAGGTGGCCCGAAAGCCAATCATATAAGATCGCTTATGAGTTTGTTAATAAGTTGGCGTGTGTGAATGAGAATGCTGGACGTTGTTTTGCTCTTATGCAGTATGTAATTCAACAATAAGGATGAACAGAAACAGTTTCTTCTACAAGTTGTTGAAAAACACAAGCACGACTTTTATTAATGCAATCGTGACAATCTTGTAGACATGTAGAATGTAGATTGCAATGTAGAACTGAAGAATTAAGCAGCTGAAGGTGTAAACAGTGATGAAGAATTAGCAGATGAAGGTATACGGAGGAGCTGAAACCATGGCTTGTTGCATTATGAAGGATTTGTAATGGTAATTACTCCTAACGATTAGTGCATGGTAATAACTGATATTGCGAAAATCCAAAAATCTTAAGTTTTGTTCAATTTTTGTATTATTTGATCGTAAAACCATACCTATCTATCCAATAAGGTTACATACTTGTAGATTCTACTATTTAAGAGCTTTCCAATGGTGTCCAATGTCATCATGGGATCCAAAGTTGATGCCTAAAGCGTTTAGAAATTGGACACGTCGGGTGCAAATAAATGCCAATATGGGGAAAATGTGAGAGTCTTGGGGGACCCCTAAATATTTTTGAAATGTCATAAAATTTTACAGGTGTTATTATGGGACCACAAAGAAACTTTTCAGAGGGACTGCATATAAATATTCAAACAAAATATTTTTGGGACGCCCTATTCTACAGGTAGAACGAGAAGATGCACGCAACACCACAAAGAATTTTGGATGCGTTGAAGCCTGTTGACTTGAAGATCTGATTTGCCTGCAAACACAGAATTGGCATAATCGAGGCGAGAGCCAAGAAGAGAACAGGCTATGGTCTGTGACATGTCTTTGGTCAGAGCAGACCTTATGTGACGTATTGCCCTGATGTGGCAGAAACAAGATTTGCAAAGGTTTGTTATGTGGGATTTGAATGTCAGATTACTGTTCTAGGTGACACCAAGGGTTTTGACAGTCTTTGATATTATAACAACAGTGCCAGCAAGGTCATAGCTAGAATGAGAAGGGAAAGAACGCAGTCGCTGGCGTGAGCCAAACATTATATCCTCAGACTTGTCTGGGTTTATAGCAAGGACATTGAAGCAGAACCATGCATGCACTGAGGAGAGGCACTCTTCTAGTATTGCTTTACCGGACTGATCCGTTGCGACAGTGCGATTAATAGCTGAGTATCATCATCATACTGCTGTAATTGGACTCCAAAGTGATTGGCTATGCGACTGATTGGTGAAGTGAAGATGGTAAATAATAGGAGACCAAGAACAGAGCCCGGGGGACACCAGCAGTGCAGAGAGAAGGATCCGATCGACCAGTACCAATACCCACTTGCTGAGACCGATTGCAGAGGTAAGAAGCTAACCAATTTAAGGCAGTCCCAGAGATACCAAAGCTTTTACTGAGTCTTAAGAGTAGAAGCTGGTGGTCGACAGTGTCGAAAGCAGCACTAAGGTCTAATGGTCTAAAGAACTACGGTAGTTCCAATGCCAATGTTCCCTATAATATTTTCTCGCCGTTCGCGCATTGGCCTACCGCAGTTGCAGTTATATATTTGCAGCTAGCGCTCTGTTAAAGCCTTGGTGGTCAGTAAGATGTGGCTCCACCAACCGACGTCGCGTCGCGTCGGTCGGTGGTCTCATGGTATAGTTTATTTGATTGCCCAGAGGTTTGTGCAACACCGGCCGAAGATGCATCGTCAGCAGAGTCTCAGTTAGGAAGCATAGCCATCTTTCGTCGAGGAAATCTGTGAGTATGGAACATCAAGATCCACTGTGTACCAACTTCCTTTGAGGCGATGGCTGCCTCTATGACATCACCGCACGGCCGGACGGTAAAATGCGTGGAAGGCTAGTGAGCCTTCCACGCATTTTACCGTCCGAAGCAATATGCTATTTATGACACGTGGCTGGTGAACGCTAGAGACCTTCATCTCCACTTGGAAGATCAGAACCGGTCGCAAAAACCAGACAGTTCTGCTTAAGCAAGAATGCGATTTAATGCAACACGTGACCAAATCAACGCTCTAGCTGCATGGCTCGACATCCAATCGACCAGAGACGATTGCGTGAAAGTGGATTAGTATATTGTAAACTCCCAATACTGTAGGATCATGGTCTAGTGTCCAGTTTACTTATGAGACCCCGGTCCACGTTCTCAGACATATTCGTGAAGCGATAGATTCTGGATAGTGTTGCCTTTGTGTCAGCGATGCAAGAGACATTTCCTCCATGGCTACATTGTTTGTCTCTGATTTGTTTCATATTTACGATACAATTACGAAGCACCTGGTTGACCAGGTTGTTCTTTCAGTCTCAGTCTCCGATAGTCATTCACTGAGACCGAGTTCGATGGGGAATGTCTCGGTTCGAGCGTTTGAGTTCCTCGGATGATCGTGATGATACCCCTATTTCTGGTCCTACAGATTTTTCCCGCACTGAATGCCGTGACCTCATCTTGTCGTCTCCTACGAAGTCCTGCGAGCGAGCTCCTCTACCGCTCTGCCTTGTTCTCAAGTAAGCTGCGATCGACTGTCTCACATGGGGAAAATGAACCGATTAGCATTATTACTACTATTTATTTCTTAGTCGCGTTATCTACGATCTTAGGTTCCTATAAACTCTTCTGAAAGAAAAACACAGCCATAGCGACTATACCTCATTAAGTTCCAGACGCAATATAGGTGCTTGGATCTCCGCATGACCGGAGAACTTGATTCCATTCGATCTGAGCGAAACATTCAACATTAAGGGGAAACTGAATGCAAATGCTGGAAGACTAACATTACACGCCAGGAACAAGCCCTCAGAATACTAATCAACGATTCAATATCTTTTGTCGTTCTAGGTCGGCGCCTTCAACAGCTGCTCCGCCGTTCACGGCTGAGAAGTTCATGAGTGTTTCTGAGCCGTTTCATGTTATAGCCGACATTTTTAGAATTTTCAGCAAAAGATTGTTCCAGAAAGACAGTTCAGTGTATGGTAGACCACAGTGTGCATAAGATGCCACACGGGAGGGCGGAACAAGTGAGCCATCTGGCTAACCAACGCAGCGATCATCGATCCGGCTAGCCTTGTAAAGCGAAGCAATCAGGCTAGCAGAAATTGTTTCATATAGTAACTAGATGCTGTCTTGTTCAGTAAATAGAATCAGTCCCTTAAGTCCCTGAGGCAGCCATGGGTACGAAGTATTAGCGACCTCATTCTTCTTAGCTTCCGCATATGCGGGTAGGTGGCCAGTCCCCTCGCCGCCTCATCTTCCCACCGAAAGTGTACGTTCAGCGTACTTATTATACCTGAATCGGCTAGGGGTGCAGATGGAGCAGAAATCTTGATCCGAATTTCTGCTCTGACGGGGATTTGAACCCCGAATTCTCGGTTCACAGTCCAGCACCCCACTGTAAAGTAGAGTGACAATATAAACTAGAAATAAGGTCGACTGGAACTAATTATTAAGTCATTCATTCATTTTGAAAACTTAATATAGCAATCCCTCAATGTACCTAATCAGCCCAACCACGGCAGTATAAACTGAACTTCAGTAACATGTTAAGCATAAGCGAACCATTCCTAGGCAACAGGCTTATCTGCAACGGAAGATGATTCCAGACTGAGGGTTCGACCATAGAGAAAGCGCGACACTGCCTAGTTTTGTGGTAGCACGAGGAACCAAGAGCTCACTTATCGCCCCGTTGTCATAATAGACAATTAGAAAGTTTTGAAGTGTTACAGCGGTGAACAATCATCCATTTTATATGTCTCTTCGAAATAAATTGACATAATCAAATGTCGTTTATTGGTTCTGATGGTATAAATGTAGCCACACAGAATATACAGTAATACCACGTTAAACATTGTAAGGTTACTCTTCAATTTTGTAGCTTCAAAAGTAAGAAATTCCAATTCACTGGAAACTAACACTATATACATGGTTTTCATAAATGCCTTAGTAATATACAACCTAAAAATCTTGAATGAGAAGCATAAATTCCCAAACTTATGATAAAAATTATTTATCAAAGCAATTTTATAATCCACTAATATAGGTCAGAGACCGGAATAGACTTCGAGTGGGGAGAAAGTGGCCAGGGAGGTCACTTTCACTTAATGAGAGCAAGGCTACGGAAACTCAAAAACTAATTACTGGACTGAATGATAGACAAAGTTTCCGGAACCGAATACACAGTTGTAATGGAGAAAACGGAAAGTGGTAGAATTGCTTTGTTTGAGTCCTCGACTAGAACAACACACAAATATAATAAGCCTCAGTTTTCATGCATCCCAAATGAATTATAACTTACGAAATTGAGGCAATTAGGACGAGATATAAAAATATTGTGTACGCTACACAGTAATCTATAACATCAGCAAGATTTTAAATCTGCTATTATACTTAGCCGATTATAGAATAAAACGCTGCCTGAATAATTTATAAACAATCAGCAATTAAAGTAGTGTACAACATGTTCGTGTGTTCAGAATCACAACTAGGCCCTTCGGTGAACTTGAAGAGCGATAGGAAGATACACAAAATAACGTATAAATAACGTTTAAATATTTAAAACAATGGCGAGACAATTATTTATAAACGCTTGCGAATCGGATTGATAAATCACACATGCGCTCAAGGAAAAGAAAACTTCGTCTGTAGAGTTTATGATTTCAGCGATAGTAAAGAAGTAGATTTCTTGGTTAAGTCTTTTTCAATGGTGGATTTTAGGAGGGAGTGGCGGAAGTGGAGCAGCGACCGTGTGATCGATGCTTGCATAAGTCTCCACCAAGCTGAACATTGGAGGATATCTGATCGGAGCTCTGGCATTTGGATCACGTATCGAATTCATATCCAAGTACTGTGTTCCATCAGCTTCAGTGAAAGTCTAAAAGACACAGAAAACATTAGCTTCTTGCAAAGTGTTGTATGGAGTCTGTTCTGCACTCAATCACCATATCAATCCGTTACTCGCTCGTTAACTCTCTCTCACTCGCTTGATCATTCACTCACTTTTCGCTCATTTGCTCACTCACTCACTCACTCACTCGCTCGCTCGCTCGCTCGCTCACTCAAACACCACCAAAAACCCATCCATCAACCCACACATTCACCCACCAACCCAACAGTCACCAAGTGTAAATGAATCACAACCTTTGACATTACTCTAATCTTCTTTGAGATTGTTTTACTTTCATATACACAGAGTGTTTAATATTAGAACAAAATTGCGCTTCTCTTTTCCCAGAAAAATCATCAAGCATTTAACTGTAAACATCACGAGACTTAGTTTATGGCCAATTTGGTAATCATGACAGAACTGTCTGTAATTGCGATTCTAATGTCAGTTACGCCAGATAACAGTAGGCCCTACTGACGGCCTACTTTAAGTTGACATTTTTACTTTATTATTCCCAGGCAGGGCAGAAATTTTGTTGCACTAGCCCCACACTCTCGGTGGGTAGATGAGACGGCGAGGGAGAGGAGTCAGTACTGTCCAGCCGCCTTCATATGCCGAGGCTGAGAAAAATGAAGTTTCGTTTACACTTCGTACCCATGGCTTTCACAGGGCTAGCTTAAGTGACTGCTCTTCTTCTACTTCTTCTACTTTCCAGATCAGTTTCTGGTCGATCAGAATATTAACTAATGGCCTTGCACAACGACTGCGAACAACAGAGTATTTAAGATATAAATCGTCTTCTGCCTATGTTGAAATGCAAATACGACCTTCACAATGTGCGTCCGTGCTTACTAACCATACTAATCACTTGTCTTTGCATCTGGTTGTAGAGGTTATATGGTGTAATATAGTTAAGTATGTGTGTGTATATATGCGA
This sequence comes from Allolobophora icterica, assembly GCA_963556255.1. Lineage (NCBI taxonomy): Eukaryota > Metazoa > Annelida > Clitellata > Crassiclitellata > Lumbricidae > Allolobophora > Allolobophora icterica. The sequence goes on along the minus strand of OY744604.1, from coordinate 4,447,632 downwards.
GTATTATACATACGTAGGCATGCATTATGTATGCATGTATACGAATGCATATATCCATATATTGTAATTGTAATTGTAATTGAACATTTATATAGCGCCACTCAGATCAGCGGCGCTCTCGATCCGCATCACTGCCAAAACCGGCAAAAAGATAGGTTTTCAAGCGTATGCGGAACTGAAGAGGAGAGAGGACAAGAAGCTCCTGGCGGAGGGTCTGGGGAAGACTGTTCCAGGCTGAAGGACCCACATAGGCAAAGCTCCTGGATTGGGCCGTGGAAGAGTGCATACGCGGAACAACCATAAGGCCACGGGCCGAGGATCGTAAGGAGGCCCTCTCAGGCAGGGAAGAAACCGGGGTGCAGAAATTCATCAGGTAAGACGGAGCAGACCCAGTGAGACAGTTGCGCACGAGGGTGAGAGTTTTGAACTGAATTCTCTGTTGGGCAGGAAGCCAGTTGAGGGAGTCACGAATAAAGGCAGAGATGTGGGCAAACGTAGGAATATCACCTATAAGCCGAGCAGAAGCATTGAGGATAGACTGAAGTTTGTGCATATTGGCGGAGGAAAGGCCAGTGTACACAGCATTACCGAAGTCAACCCGAGTGCAGATCAAGACGTGAACCAGTGTAGAGACAGCATGGACCGAAAGACACCTGCGAATGGATCGAAGCTGGCGTAGATGATAAAAGCAAGATCGCGATAAAAGGTTAACTTGATCAGTGAAGGAGAGGGTAGAGTCAAGGACAATCCCCAAGTCACGAACAGAGGAGGAGAACTGAATGAGGGGAAACCTGAGATGAAGAGATTCAAAATCAATCTTGCTGAGTTGGAGGCGACCACCGAGCCAGATAAACTGAGTTTTATCATGGTTCAGCCGCAAGCGATTAAAAGAAAGCTAAACATCAAGAGCAGAAGAGGCTGCTAAGGTGCGTTCATCCATTTGGACAGCAGAAGAGGCCAGACCATGCAACAGAGATTGGGTGTCATCCGCATACTGGTGGGATGATAACGCAAACGGCTGTAAAATCCCCTCGAGGTCCGAAGTATAGAGTATGAAGAGCAAAGGAGCGAGAACAGAGCCTTGAGGGAGACCATAGGGGATAGTAACCCAAGGAGAGCGATGTGTTCCAAAGACCACAGAGATGTATAGATGTATGCATATATATATATATATATATATATATATATATATATATATATATATATATATATATATATATATATATATATGTATAGATGTATGCATATATATATGTATAGATGTAGGCTGTGTATGCTTTTGCGCTGGCTATACGTACACACACGTGCACACATATAAATGTATATACTCTAGTCACCCAGCATATCTCGTTGGTTAAGTATTTGAAAAGCAGTAATAGTCAAGACTTCAGGATCTAGTTGTGTCTAGTGCATAGTTATTATTAGACCACTTAAAAACGTGTAAACAATGAAAGATAATAATACGAAAATCAAACCTTTGGTGACAAGCGAGTGGCGGTTGCGTCTACAGTTTGGCGCGGCCAGTCCGAATTCTTTGAACCTGGTAGCAAGTAAATTACAAACGAATGAATATTATAACGACGCGACCCGACTGTATGTAACAGAAAAGTAGTTGAGATATTTCTTCAGCTCCATGCCATCATGCCTAAAAGGAGATGGGTTCCTTATCGACCCAATAATGGCCCACATGGTTGCCATCTAATTGCCATGAAAATGCTGGCAGAGTCACGACGATGTTACAATATTTTACTACAACGGTTTCCGTGTACTTGTGACCATATAATTATTTATAAAGTCCATTCTTTAATAAGTATGTGTGTTATGTATGTGAAAGTAAGCTTTCTTTTGTGTTAGATATTTCTATAGCTCTTGCGTTAGATGGATAAAACTGTAGAGATGACTAACGAAAGGATGTAATATTCCTTTTACACAACAGTACAACTGTATTTCATATTGCCCTCTGTTCAAAGTTCAGAAGTGCACACGACCATACGACAGAAACTCGATGGCGCAGAGCAATTGTGAGTAAAGGACTTACTACAGGTGCCTACGCAGTAACTGCCTCGGACGAGTTTCAAACCCGTACTCTCCGCGTTACAGGCCGAGCGCTATAACAAATCGGCCACCAGTCCTAATGGAACAAGTCAACCAGTTTTCTTCTTCTTCTGAACTCGACTAATTTCTGCACTCAGTAAGCACTAGCTGTAGTCCACAGAACCATTTAAATCAATAAAGCTATTCAATCAATAAAGCTATTTTGCAGGCGCTTAATTAAAGAATAAATATTATTATTATTATTATTATTATTATTATTATTATTATTATTATTATTATTATTATTATTATTATTATTATTATTATTATTATTATTGCTGTTGTTGTTGTTGTTGTTGTTATTATTATTATTATTATTATTATTATTATTATTATTATTATTATTATTATTATTATTATTATTATTATTATTAATAATATGAAAAGTAGAGTATCATAATCTTCTGATTTATTCATCGCTGATGAAAGCTGTCATGACATTCATATTATTCGCAGGTTTTTACTGGTCAATATTTCTTATATAAACAGAGCTGTAGACTAGGGTATACGCGGGTATACAGCGTGTACTCACCTCTAGAGACACTATATAGGCCTACTCACCTCACATAATATATCTTTTAGTATGCTCACCTCTGGAGGGCGTGTACTCACCTTTACAACATACTTTGACATATGTTGTAATATTGTAGAGTGTAGACTATAGGCCTAATTTAAACGAAATTTCAGTTATAAATTTAATTAATTCTGTTTGTTTGACGTTGCGAGTCGGAATTTCTGCATCTGCACTCCCCTGGATCTCCTCTTTTCTAACCTCACAATGTTCGATTTGGTGCTAAATTCTCTACAACTGTAAATCTAATTTTTGGTGCCCCTCAAAGTTCCATCCTTTGCCCGCTGCTCTTCATCTTATATGCAGCTAACATCACCAAAATTGCATTACGCCACGGTGTCCTCATTCACATTTATGCTGATGACACCCAACTATATACAAAACTTTCGGCTGCTCACTTGAAAACTTAAAAATTAGGCTCATTGCTTGCATTCATGAGATACAATCTTGATGTGCGTTCATGCGCTTGAAGTTAAATAAGCAAAATGGAATTGATATGTTTGACCGTCTCTTTCAATCATATATCGCCTTGAAAACTTTCTCTCTGTAACTTGTTGAAACTGGCTCTATCGACCCTTCGAATGTAGTTCGTGACCTTGGAGTTCTTCGTGATAGTAAACTTTCCAGGTCTAATCATTTTGGTTCTATCGCTAAAGCCTGCTTTTCTCATCTCCGGCGGAAACGTCAAACCAAACGCTGCCTAAATGAACACTGCCTTGGTGTCTTAGTACATCAACTTGTTTTATCCAAGATTGACTACTGTAAATCGATGCTTTCTGGTCAATCAATATCTATCTATCTATCTATCTATCTATCTATCTATCTATCTATCTATCTATCTATCTATCTATCTATCTATCTATCTATCTATCTATCTATCTATCTATCTATCTATCTATCTATCTATCTATCTATCTATCTATCTACCTACCTACCTACCTACCCACCCACCCACCCACCCACCCACCCATCCATCCATCCATCCATCCATCCATCCATCCATCCATCCATCCATCCATCCATCCATCCATCCATCCATCCATCCATCCATCCATCCATCCATCCATCCATCCATCCATCCATCCATCCATCTATTTAGGCAGCGAGAGAGAGAGAAAGACGGAGAGAGACATACAGATAGAAGAAACAGATACACAAACCGAAACAGATAAACAGCAATAGAGAAACAGAATAAGAGAGACACAGAAGATTAGCCTGTAATGGACAATGCACTGTCGGCTAGATGGGCAATAAGCAGAACGTAGAGCTCTCTGGTGCAGTTAACTGATGTTGTAGACTTGGTCATATTTTTATGTGTCAATAACTAAACTATCCTAACAGTTTCTCGATTACTCTTGACATATACCCTTTCCAGGCTCCTGAATCCAATAAGACCAGGCAGTATTTTTCAGTACCCGAGATAGAGGAAACATTGTGTTATAGGCCTTGAGAGAAAGACGTCCCTGATCTATCTTACATCCTAGACCTCAAGTGTAGTCTCAATGTTGAGCTCACACACTAATCTCTTCATTCAGTTGACTGTAAATCTCATATATTCGCTGAAAACTCTCATGGTTATATTGCTATCCTGTAATGAATCTAATCATTATATCCGTTTTCGGAAAAGCTCGCAATTACAATGCATTCGTAGAAGGCTGTTATATCCACTTCCTGAATGGCAGCGTGTCAAGGCTTACTCAGTCCGCCTAAGCGCATAATTATAGGGCCTAAGCTTATCATAATGGCCATAATTAGCCTAGCGCAAACGATTGATAACGTGCTTGTAACAGGATTTACTTTAAAATAACTACCGCTTATTTGAAAAATATTAAGTAAAATATCTACTGCCATGAAGGCTTTTCATTCCAATTGATAAGCTTATAGGGTTAAAGTGTTCCTTTGAGCAGTAACGGTAGCAACTCATAAATACAACACAACTGTACAACTATAGAATTATAGCGCGCTGTAACAAGACAAGTCTTGCACGAGAGCGCGTTACGCTGCATTCCTAGTAATAGTGCAATGTGAATAGATGAGTTTTTAATTTTGACTTAAATTGGGCAACACGTGTGCATAGTTGGAAGACCGTTCCATTCTGTGAGACCGAGAAGGCACGACTGCCAAACTTTGGCGCGAAGTACTTTATAATCCCCTCGCGTGGCCGATCGGAGTCCTCTGGAATTTGTAGTAGGACATGGCGTGAGCATGGATGTCTTGTACGAGGAAGATGTTTCAGAGTGAATATGATACATGAAGAGGGGGATTTTGAAGGCGATACGGGCACGGATGGGAGACCAGTGTAGTTGTTGCAGGGATGGTGTGATGTGACTTATAAGACCAAGACTAAAGAATAAATTGTTACAAATAAATTTAAGTAGCCGATAGACATACCTGAAACCTTTTTCTTGAAGCGAATACAACGAGCGATGACCAGTGCTGCCGTCAAAATGCAAAATACTGACAGAGCAGCGACTATCAATTCGAGATCTAAGTAAACATAAAAAACAATTGACGTTTTGTTGTCAACTACCGCCATACACACACTACGCCATATTTTGCTGCGTTGTTCCTAAAACTTCTGTGTGACAATTTACTTTAAAAATTAACCATTGAAACGAGGCCTCTAGACACAAAAAATGCATGTTACGACACAATAGTCTATTCGGCATCGCACTTGGTCTGCAATCCAAACAAATCCAAGCAGTTCGAACATGCTGATCAGACTCTCGATTACGACCCAATCAGTGTGTAATCTAGTCCCCCTGTTCTGGGGGGAAAGGTTTCTCGGGGGGGGAATTTCCCCCCAAAAAGGTCTCTGCCTTACAATATTGCTGAGCTCTGGGGGGGAAACTTCAATCCTGGGGGGGGGGAAATTCCCCCCCAAAAGATGTCTAGATTAAACACTGGACCCAATGCAAATTGCTTGTGCACACTTGTAGGCCTATCTTTTAAGCAAACAAGAGAATTTTGTAACATCACAAGCTACGAAATAACTGGCAAGTCCTGTGATTCACTGCCTCGTGTTTAGAACCTAGGTGTTCGTTCATTGTCCCCATAAGGACCGGTGTGAAGGCAGTGAGTGCCTCCTCTGCGTTCCATTGTGCTGGTTGGCCTTCCGAACGTTCGTCTTTCTGCCGTTCAATCGGTAGCCTACTTAACGCGGACACTCGCCTCATTTTCCATCGTTTTCGGTTCTCCTCCATCTCTTCTTCTTTGGAACTTCTTGCCTTCGGTACTGCGTGGAACCCTACTCGATAGGCTTTCTCCCTCCGTTCTCCATAGCTTAAAGTCTTTTCTGTTTCCGCGAGGCTCACACGCTGAGAGCGCCTCTGAAAAGTTCATGCTACGACAGACGCTTTATAAATTCCCAAATCCCATACCATACCATATGTATGCATCTTCCTTGGACTTTGTTGTCAGGAGGGTCAAAACATGCTTGACAGACTCATCTTTTTCCGTCGCCGGACCCAGCGCATGGAACTCATTGCCGCTGGTTATCCGGTCCATAGACTCCCACCCTTCCTCTTGCAATCACCTTAAAACGTACTTGTTTCGTGTAGCCTTCCTTAATATTGGGTAATTCGCTGCTGAGCACAGGTTGAGTGGCGCCATAGCAAGTAGGCCTACTGTGTGATGATGATGATGATGATGATGATGATGATGATGATGATGATGATGATGATGATGATGATGATGATGATGATGATGATGATCTGGCTATGTATGGAGCGCCTTTTTGAGAACCATTTAAGACGCTGCGGCTTAACCATATACATACCATATACAGTCATGGTAATGCCGTAATAACAATATCTATATATTGTTGCATGTGGCCACGTGCTATGGGTTGTTTAACGCATGATAGACTGCTACGTAGGTTAGGCGGTAGTTCTCTGTTCGATAAGGAGTGGCTTCAGCTATAAATAGCGCGATACTGCGTAGTTCAGGAGCTCTTTTGTAGTTCGTTGTCAGCCATGCTGAGTTGAAGTTAGTTGAGCTCATTAATTTGATCGACCGCCTGTAGGTTGACTTTAGAGTATGTTTTGGTGCTCGTCGACTTTGTATAATAGTTGACCGTAGTTCTCGTATCCTTTTTGAGTGACAAGTTGTAATAGTTAACCCTTACAGGGTCACCGGGGGTTAAAAAATACCCCCATATCGGTTTTTCACGGAAATTTTAATCCCTGAAAATAGTTGAAGAAATCGCTTCTATGACTTTTCCTAAACATGTTACATCCACAGAATGCATCCAGTTTCATTAGTTAGTAATGCACCCAAATCAGCTATAAAGTACGAAAATGCACCACGTCGTAGCTATTTTACTCAGGAATTTATAAACATAACATTATGCATGCTTTACACATGAGTGTCTTGCTGTTACAATGTCTCCTTATCAGTATCTGAACATTATATATAGAAATCGTTTTGGGTTCATCAAATTAGGATGAATAAATGAAGTTCTGCTAAATTATGACATTATAAACTCAATGATATTACAATGTACACAAACGTGAGTTTATAATGTCATAATTTAGCAGAACTTCATTTATTCATCCTAATTTGATGAACCCAAAACGATTTCTATATATAATGTTCAGACACTGTTCAGTAAATGCAGCATTTACTGAACAGTCATTCTGCATCTGCAGAGAGGCAGGCCCGCCGAGAGGGGAGGGCAGGGGGGCAAATGCCCAGGGGCCCGGCGACTTTTAAGGGGCCTGGGCTGGGCCCGCAATCAACTTATGAAAAATATTATAATCAGTTATACAAAGTTTATGATTTATGCCTTTTAAAATATATTATCTGACGCTTAACTACAATCAGTTTAAACTTCAAGCATCTGCATAAAATCATAGTTGTATATATATATGTACTTTTTTTATATAAATATAATATCGTACGGTCATACACGCACTTTAATTATTTCAATTTGTGTGTTTTTTTAGTTTTTCGTACGACCCGACGATATTATATTTATATAAAGCCTAAATATAGTTTAGAGGCCCGTAACTGCTCTGCCTAGGAGCCCGTTACTGTTCTGCCTAGGGGCCCGCGACTGCGCTTCCTAGGGACCCGTGACTGCTCTGCCTAGGGGCCCGGAATTTCTGTCGGCGGCCCTGCAGAGAGGGAAAGTGGGCAGGATAAGCAGGAATATGCAAGTGTTTTCCGCACACGAAACTGTTGCACTTAGTGCATTTGTGTTCACATTTCTTGTCGTCTTTACGTGGACACGAGTGGCATCGACCACGTTTCTTCGCTGGATTGGTTGCGCATCGACTAGGTGCCGGTTGTACACCGATCGCCAACATGGCTTTTGCTACAGATGGTTGGTGTGAAATTGATGGATCGGAGGCACGCTGTGTAATCAATGGCTCCACGAGCTTGTCAGCAACTTCTGTCAGGAAAAGACGTCGCTTATCAAGACGTGTTGAACCTTTATGATTTTTCCATTGCGGGTTTTTCAGATTCCACATGACGAATGCGTTTAGACAGGCAGCATCAATTATGAAATAGAATAATCGCATTGGCCACCTTCGAGTTTTCCGGGCGCACGTGTAGTACCCCACTTGTTGATCGAAGGCGTCGACAGCTCCTTTAGTTGCGTTGTAATCAAGGATCATGAGCGGTTTCTTCGCTTCGTTTGTGTCAACTTCGGGATGTTCATGCATTGTCGACAACAGCAAGACAGTCTTGTTCTTTTTCGGCGAGTATGACACCTTGTAAATGCAAACACCGACTCATATTCTGCACGCTTACTTGGTACCAGTTCACGCGGTACTTCTTTTCTGTTTTTTCTGACTGTACCAAGTAGTGTAAGTTTTTTGTAAGAAGAAACTGGGCCAAGTTGTAAGACGTAAAGAAATTGTCAGTAGTTACATTGCGTCCCGACCCGAACAATCTCACTGACAGATCTTTCACTACTCGCTCACCTTGCTTCTGTTCTGGAGAATTTCCTTGTTTTCCAAGGTACACTTGCATATTTGACACGTAATTTGTTCCACAATCGCATAGACACCACACTTTTATTCCATAACGATCCGGTTTTGATGGAATATATACACGGAACGGACATCGTCCGCGAAAACTAACAAGTGTCTCATCAATGCAGACAAATGGCGATGGTTCGTACAGGGTGCAACACTTGTCAACGAAACTGTTGAACATCTCTCTGATTGCTGCTAATTTGTCGTTCTGCTGTCTAGCTGATCTTGTTGATTTGTCGTCGAAACGTGCAGTGCCTACAAATGGTTTGAAGCGTTTCAGAGGCATCGTTGATCTAAGCTTCCGGTTCCTTCTGACCACATCTGTTCCAACGATTCCCTTTTTCCAGACATTACTCCAATCAGAATTAGCAATCCCACTGCCGCCTTTAGTTCAACAAGATCAAAATCGCGATTGTAATGGGTGTCTGCGTTTATTTTGGCTTCCCTTCTACGTTTCAGTTCTTCATTGGTGAATTTTAACAACATATAAAAAAATTCATCATCAAGATAGAGGTGTACCGAGTCTGGTGGCGAGTCGAGAACTTTGTCCCCAATAACAATTCCTCTTGGCGTTCGAACAACATTGATACTTGATCGACGACCTTGAACAGCAGCAAGCGCAGTTTTACTCCAAGTAATTGTCTTGTCCCTAGACAACAATGAGTCACTTGACGGTACAATTGACTCGCTCTCCTCTTCCGATGAACTGCAGCTAGCTGTGTCCGGCTCTGAACGTTGATACTCAACAACGTCTTCTGTTTCTGATTTCACACCAAATTCATCATCAGAGCTCATTTCTTCTTCTTGGTCATCACTCTCATTTATCCACTGCTGTATTTGAGCACTCGCCTGCGCTGCCGCAATTCTTCGTGACGACAGTGTGACCATTTCATACATAAATATTAGATGAATAACTCTTCTGATACTTTAAAACTGTTTCTAAAATTTCTGCATACATTACTAGGTCTACACAGTAAACAATGACGTCAGCAATAGCTTGTGCTCCATAGATAAAAACAATAATGTCAGTACCTTCTATAAATAACTTTTTTTAGTTTTATACTTGAAAATCGGAGTTTATCATAGGAATCATGCGAATCACAGTTGGGGTATTTTTTTACCCCCCGGTGACCAAAATCGGTTGAGAAATATCGTGACCCGATAAGGGTTAAGGCTTTTCTCGGATGTAGAATTCTTCATCGAAGAATTGCTGAGGTGTTCATTCGTTGCTCTACGCTGGAGACTGCGTTCAGCTGACGTTTCTTCTGTGTGTCGTTGTGAATGCTTGTAGAGGTAATTATATCGCATGTGCAATTAGAATACGTCCTAATTTATGGCACCCGAGGTTGTGCATTCTGTAGTAAGAGTAGATCATCCTTTAGACGACATTAATCCGATGCATATGTCACAAATGGGCCAGCGGTTGTTTATTTAGATAAGTAGGCCATATATGAGGTCATAAATTTGTTAGATAGAAGAGGTCACATTGAGATCCTGGGTTGGTCACTTATCCCCTCATTGGGCATTCAACTCGGGTGTTAGAGGTTAGTGCAGGACCGCGTAAGCCACGGCTGAGATTACAGGGACTTGGTTACAGATTAACTGCCAGGCACCCTGCACATATGTAAGACGGGGAGAGCTGTTTTCATCACGCCGAATATTTCGTTGGCAATTTATTCCAACGATAGGTTGGTCTGCATCTGGGATAAAGGCATCTGGAACAGCAGTTGGAGTAGACAGCGACAGCGTATTTACAGACCTCCTCACCTCCCACACAGTCTTGTCTGAGACTGCGCAGGAGTTCGCCGTCAACTCTAGCGAAGCATACAAATTCTACAGGTTGGCGGTCCTTGGTACAGAGCCATAAATAAGTTACTATTCTCGGAATAGCCCACTTCCAGATCTACACATATTTTAAAGCGGAGGATTAGATGGTATAGAAAAGTATGGCTGATACTCAAGATTCTGGGGTACATTGAAAAACTCGGAAAAATAGATAAATATTATGTGCAAGCACAGTCTAGACGATATGGGTGGTGGTGGTGTAAACAACTTGGGGTATGGTATCCCTATGCCCACCGTAGAGCTATTGGCCGCGATAACACAAAACCACATCGACTTCGTATCGGACGAGTGCCAGAGCCGCGAAATCTACACGGCAACCGGATTACTGACCGCATCGCAGACTCTTCCATTAACCGCCGTTTCTCTTGTATTAATTTGAAGACCAGCGCCGAGGTCGTCTCATTAGACTGCGGCTTCTGGAAGCTTACAGTGTTCGGTACTTGCGGTGATGACGCTACTGTTCGCGTTGCAACAACAGCGAATGCCGCGGAAGCATCGATCGCTCAGTTGACAGTTTGAAGCCTCCGAATTGAAGAGAGAAAAATAGAGGCGCTTAAAGTATTCCAGCGATCGAGTTGAACGTAACGCTGCTGACAGACACAATAATTATAACAGCCAAGTCATTGTACCCAACGCCGGGGAGTCCCAAAAATCTCGACTGAGACGACATCATGAGCTTTCTCTTGCAGACAATTAACAAAATAGATGCCCTCCTTAGATCGGGAACGGAAAGTCGTGGAAGATTATGTAAGAAGTTTTGGAGGGTTGTGCATATATAGCTAATGGGCTTTCCACTGGTCTTGCTATAATTAGACTTGGAACTGGGGTGAGTGGAGCCGCTCTGTTAGCCTCTGGAGTTGATTTCGTCCCTGGTATTATTCTGGTAGAGTTGGAGAAGTGTTGAACGATGAAGAGTGAGATACAAAACAAGAGTGTATCATGTGGCGGGATAATAAAAAGAGTTACCGAGACAGGGCCAAGACTAAGGCGATATAAAAACTTGACGTCGCTGGGTCTTCTCCGTGAGCCTCGGTATGACAGTTTTCATCCGAGGTGGTTGGAGTGCATGTTGAGTCTGTTGTTGTTTCGAGTGCGCCACCACCATATGATTAGTGGGCCATCATTTTTACTATAACACTCCGACGGTTTGGTCCGCTTTAATGAAGTTTTCATTTATGGGCAATCCACTGGCATCCAATTTTTTAAAAACTGTTTTAAAAACGTCCCTAAATCGATATGTGATATGGGTCCATGGACCCTGTTTTGAACTTGGTCTGTGATATTGGCCTATGGTACCTCTGTGAATACAGTTTTAAAAAGCGTTCTGTGCTATGGATTTAAGACTTCTATGGGCCCAAGGGCCTGGTATGGATTTTGTTTTCAAACCGCTCTTTACGAGCCCTGTTTTCAATCCGATAGTATGATTGCTACTATTCCCTCTCGAGCAATCTGGAGAGGACTGGTGTAACGACGATGTGACGAAAATTCGACGGAATAGTAGGCGCCGTAACCTTAGCCACCGGATGTATGATTGCGGTCTTCCACGTTGCAGGAACTTGGGAAGAAGAGACCGAATAATTGATAAGGTTGGCGAGGACGTCGAGTACAACGGCGCAGCGAGACACAAAAACCAGGTCGGCAGGCCGTCAGCATCATCGGCCGTGTGTCGCAGGTTATCCAAGATCTGAAATATGCGTAACTCCGAGATAAACGGTTGGTTGTGAGATGTTGTGACTTAAGCGGCCGGAGGCAGATAGTCGATATCGGCTGAACGATCGTTGAGGTCCTCCACCGTTTGTCCGCAGCTCCGGTCTCGAGGCATCCATCCCTTCATAATCCCTCCCACACGGCGACACAATTCGGCAGTTCCGTTCCGCGCCTCGAAGTTCCGCGGATGCCACCGTGTGACGCGCTTGATAAGTCGACCCACTCTAAAAGGTGTGATTTAAGGTGGGTTGTAAAATTTCTTCAGTCCTTGCCTGTCGACAATATACGCAATATCAGTGGAGGATTGTTCCAGAAGAAACACCCAATGCATGAACACACATGTGCTTGCATCGCCGTGCGACACAGAAGGGCCCCATGGGCATAGGAGCGCAATGATTCCCAGGTGGCTCAGAACATGAAAAGAACTCTCTGGAGGAGTTGAGAGAGATAGGGAAGATAATGGATAGACAGCGATAGAGAAGAGTAGCTGACAGGGAACAGAAAAGCTGTTTTTCTGTTCAAAGGTCAATTTGTCCAACTATTCAGTTCATTGGCCTGCGCATAATAAGCTTGTTGCTGCTGCTCTTCTACTTCTTCGTCTTCCTCTTCTTACTTCCACTACTACTACTGCTGTTACGATTATAACTACTATTACCATTACTACTACAAATAATAATAATACTAATAATACCACTATACTACTACTACTCCCACTACTATTATTACTGCTACCACTACCATTACTACTACTACCACAAGCATCACCATCGCTACAACGAACTCCATCAGGAACACGCCACTAACACCACGACCACCACAACACAATTTTTCTATTAAAACTTACACCAGTCCACCGGGGATGACTCTTCAGTAGAATCCGATCTACATATCACACTTGAATTCCAAGTGTAAGTAAAGTTTGGAACATTGTTAGCTGTCGTTACTTCTGTGCCGATATATTTGACGAAATAGATTTTGAACGAATAATAAGAACCATTTGTTGATGAATTTACTCCTATGGTCAACTTTGAAGTGACGCTTTGACTGGGACTTTGCACTGTTTCAATTCCACCAGTGAGACTCTTTCCTTCTGGTCCAAAATCTAAACCATGTTGAATCCATTCCATACTTGGCGCCCAAAATCCTCTGAAGTTGATGTTGCATTGAATCCAGATGTCATCACCGTTAATCAAACTGTGAGAGTTATTCCTCGTTGGGTTACTTTCACACACTGGCAACGACTCTGCAATTTTAATAAACATACTATTGCCTACAACTGAGAATAATAATTACCAGAAGACTGTTGCAATTTTGTCTAGGAACCCATGATCAGCATTCACATAGACTGTTTTATGAGTTATTTCTCAGCGAACCTTAAAGGTTATCTTAAAGGTTATCTACACAGAGAAGCTCTCCCAGTCCAACCGTGGTCAAACAAGACAGTCTTAAGGCAAAAGTGGAACAGAGAACAGCAATCAATTGGGGTAAGGCGCAACTCTACTGGATGGCAGACCGCGCGCGGGGGACAAGGAGCTCCGCCTGTCTTTCAGAGCGAAGTGAGCCATGACAGCTTCTGTGGCGCAGCAAAGTTCCCGGCGATAAGGGAAGGCACCGCCGGACCAAAGCAGATACCCGATAACTAATGCGCTGCGGGTAGGTGAACCAGTGGAGCATCTCCCGCATGTACTCTGAGACCCGGCCAAACTAAGGGATGCGACCAACCATCCGGGCAGCCGTGCGCAGGATCCGATTGAGGCAACTCAATAGGCAGGCTGGGAGCCCATCATATACGGCGCTACAATAATCAAGGATGGACACCGCATGAGCATGGACAAGTGTAGAATAATGCTGAACTAGGATTACGCCACTAACAGCACGACCACCACAAACACTATTTTTCTATTAAAACTAACACCGATGTGTTACGCCGTGGCCAACCCCCAGCACTGGGTGCTAAGTCAGGCTGTTGAAATGGGGCGGGTACGCGTCTTCGCAAGTCCATGGAAGGAAGAACCTCTAATCCAATGGGGTGGTCTGATCCATGAGCATCAACAGGATTTGCTGGGATTCGACTCCAGGGTTCCCTAGCTCTTTATAATTCAACCTTGACTTCAACTGTAATCGTTCACTCCTTCTGAACGAGGGCGGAGGTGCACTGGCTCCCTGCTCAGACCTTACTCCGAGCGGATCCAAGTTACTCCGAACAATATTTAACTCTACATTTGGCACAACAAGTGGCAAGGACGCGGCTGCCATGGGCAAAGCAATCATACGAGGCGAATGATCTGGGGTTCGATTACGACTGGCAGAACCATGAGAAGAAACCTCTTCAAGTCTTTCTAGGCGCTCTAGAAGTTCAGTTTGGTTCTCTCTCATTTCTTCTACATTAACAGCTAGGTTCACCTGGCTACCTCTTAGGTCAGTTACATCTTCTCTCACATCAGCAACATTGCTAGCTAGGTCAATTTGAGTACCTCTAACATCATCTAACTTATGATCCAGTTCAGTCTGACCATGAGCTAACGCACTTTGCGTAAAGACTAGATCTGACTGGCCTACAGCTAAACTGTCCAATCTTTCAGCTACTGAACCAATGCTTCCTAGAATCTGGGCCAAAGCGGAAGAAGACCGAGACAGAGAAGAGTACGAGCGGACAGCACGCTCCTGCCTATCACTAGGACCAGCCTCTATATCCAAAGATCGAAGAGAATTTAATGACATCTTGAATTAAAATTGAATAATCCAGCAGTTAATGACAATCCAAAGAAATGAACCACAATGTGAATTCTACAGAGCTAAACTAACAACTCTAAACTTTACACTTAATAACTACTTAGGCACAAACAAGCAATCATAATCATAATCATAATTTATATTAGCAATAGGTTATGTACCCCAAATTTCGAAGCGGGACAACAGTTTCACAAGATTCCAGACTACGCATAAATCCAGCACAGAATATTTTCATAGGCGTAGCAACGAATGCTTTAGGCCTAACGTTACATCCACAGAGTGTGCGACAACTTAGCTCAAACTTCGTGCCTTAACAAACTGCATAGTTTCGCACAATAACGCTCATAACGAATCAACTTATGTAGCGCACTAATGCTATAGCATCGATAATCCTGTTCCACGCACAGTACACAATCGCAAAAGCCAAAGCCTATTCGCAATGCAAGCGACCTACACAAATCTTAAACTGCAATAGCATCAACGCTATAACTTAAACTATCGTGCGGCAACTTCACGCACCTCTAATGGCTCCTCCAGATTGCAACGATGGCAGCTTTGCAAGTCAAACTCGAATCAAACTCAATTCCTTTATTGAGAAAATTCAAAAATGCATACACGATACACCATAGAAATTTCTTCTTTTTTTCAGAGACTCCGAGTCAAATAATGCTAAATCGCACTAGCACAACTGAGGGGATTGGAAACGACCCTCTGGGTTGTGCAATGAAGAGTTAACTGTGGGGTCTTAAGAAAGACTAGGCACCCATAACCCCCGACATATTTCACCCTGCTTATTCCCCCTCTTCGTTATTCTCAACACAATCTTCGTAACTGAAGGCATAAATTAACTTTTACCAAACAAGACAACAACTATATCCCCTATATTCTCAATAAGAACTCTTCCAATTTCTCTTATAATGTACCAAGATGCGGTATGTCAGCTTGTTTTCCTCAGCAAACGAATATTGTACTGTATTGTATTGTAGGTGTGGCTCATGTCCTGTTGCTGATTTCCGTCAAATCGAAACTTGAAAACCGCGATTAAAACAACAAGCAAAACATTAAGTGAACGAAGTCGATAGCAGTCGATAGCTTAGCGACTGGTTTCGATTTGAGGGCTTAGCGGCGGCGGCGGATGGCGGCAGATGGCGGCGGATGGCGGCGGATGGCGGCGCCGCCGGGGACTAACCGACGATGAATTTCCAGTAGTCAATCCCCATCAGGTGCTGTGAAATCAGACTGCGTTGAAGAATCCGATGCAAACATGAATTCTAAGTGTAAGTAAAATTTTGAACACTTTTAGCTCTCGTTACTTCTGTGTCGCTATATTTGGCGAAATAGAATTTGCACAAATAATAAGAACCATTTGTTGATGAATTTATTGCTATGGTCAACTTTGAAGTGACGCTTTGACTGGGACTTTGTACTGTTTCACTTCCATCAGTGAAGGTCTTTCCTTCTAGTTCAAATCTCCTCCATGTTGAGTCCATTCCATACTTGGCGCCCAGAATCCTCTGAAGTTGATGTTGCATTGAATTCAATCAGACAAAAGAGTAATTAGTCGACATCCAGCATGCAGGGTCTCAGTGGTCCAGCTCATCATTCCTACCGCAGCAGTCGCCTGGCCCGCAGGGTAGTGGACATAGGCCTGAAGGTCATCAGCGCATGATTGGCTACGAACAGACTCAGCTTTATAATAATAATAATAATGGTGGTAATAATAATAATAATAATAATAATAATAATAATAATAATAATAATAATAATAATAATAATAATAATAATAATAATAATAAGAATAATAATAATAATAATAATAATTACAAAGGCTCCAGAAATATACAGATAGGCCTACGTCTTTGACAACTATGCCTACGCCCCCCAGCTACAGACCAAACAGCACACTATTCTGTCAGAGGAAGGGACTCAACAAGGCGATCCCTTAGGACCACTGGAGTTCTGCCTGACGATACATCCACTTCTCGAGAGTCTGACAACCCCACTAAATATTGGCTACATGGACGATCTCACTCTTGCTGGACCGATTGATAAAGTCGAGTACGACATCAGCTTGATAGAGAAACTCGCGCCCATGTATGGTCTAGACTCTACAGCTGAATCGAGCAAAATGCGAAGCATCTTTTATAAGTTATGATGAAGCAAACAATAGTCAGGCCTTAGCCGAGTTTGAAAATGTGACCGTTGAAGATTTGACATTGCTCGGAGCACCTCTACTTCCAGGCAGAGCTGTCGATACATCCATTCAGAAAAAGATTGAAGATCTGGAGAAAGTCATCACAAGACTTGAGATGTTACACCCACACGACTCATTCACCCTGTTAAGGTGCAGCTTAAGCATACCGAAGCTGCTACACATATTAAGAACATCAGCCTGCTTCCTAAACGAAGGACTTCTATGCGACTTCGACGAAGTCTTGAGAACAGCACTCTGTAGCCTTCTTAACATTCACTTGAGCGGCGATCAATGGATCCAGGCATCTTTGCCTGTGAGAAACGGTGGTCTGGGCATTCGTAGTGCCGATATGCTGGCAACTTCCGCCTTTTTGGCATCAGCCGCTGGCACGCGAAGCCTTCAAGACCAACTGCTGCACGATGTCACCGTTACGGTCGCAGATCCATTGGTAGAGGAGGCTTCTAGCTCGTGGTCTTTGAGATCGAACGCGCCTACTCCCATCGAACAGAAGGCTCATGTACAAAGAGAATGGGACAGCGCACTGATATCGCGTTTACTTGAAGGCCTTTCAGAAAGAGCTACTGATTCCACTGCTAAAGCCAGACTGTTAGCTGCGCAATCACCACACTTAGGAGACTGGCTTCAAGCACTACCCATAACAATCGCAGGATTACGGATGCCAGGAGAAGTACTGAGAATAGCATCCGGCATACGGCTGGGCACTGCGTTATGTGAAAAACACATATGTAAATGTGGGGCGGTAGTAGAATCCAATGGCCATCACGGATTCTCCTGCATCAAGGGAACTGGAAGGCAACAACAACATGCCATGATCAATGACGTGATTTGGCGGGCTTTCATCAGAGCCAATTAAATACCGGCCATCAAAGAGCCCAATGGCCTCTCCAGAGCTGACGGGAAAAGGCCTGATGGAGTAACCATAATACCTTGGGCCAGAGGTCGATGCTTAGCGTGGGATGTCACGGTGCCAGATACATTCGCAGCATCATATCAGCATGTAACATCGCAAAATGCAGGTGCCGCGGCGGAAAAAGCAGCCCACAATAAGGAAAACAAATATGCTGCCATCTCACAATCGCACCATTTCATCCCTGTTGCAGTCGAAACCCCAGGAAGCTGGCATGCCGAGTCACTGGAATTTATCCAAGAACTTGGTGCCAAGATAAAAGCAGCTACAGGTGATCAACGTGAGACCAGCTATCTGCTCCAGTTGCCCTGCAAACTGGAAACTCTCTATCTGTTCTAGGCACCTCGGATTTGAACAACAAGGAGACCGTGCAGCCAGGACTGAATGTCGGTCTATAGCCTAGAATCCCTAGATACAGTTAGCAATTCGTCTGCATATGTCTTTGTTGGTTGTATGAAGAAATAAATTTGTATAATAATAATAATAATAATAATAATAATAATAATAATAATAATAATAATAATAATAATAATAATAATAATAATAATAATAATAATAATAATAATAATAATAATAATAATAATAATAATAATAATAATAATAATAGTAATAATAATAATAATAATAATAATAATAATAATAATAATAATAATAATAATAATAATAATAATAATAATACCTAGACCTAGACCAGCAATTATTAATCTGAATATTATTTTATATGTTAAGACCTAATTAACATCCCTCGTTGTAGGAGCGTCTTTCTTCTGCGAAGAATTTCTCAGTGTCCTTCTTGGCCAAGTTACTACGAAGTGTAGACGTCGTCCTTGTTGCTCTCGAAGGGTCTTGTGTATGTAGTTGGTTGAAGGTCTGTTTCTTCACATTGGATTTCGCAGCACAGTTCACCAAGCAACTGCCGTTCGAACAAAGACTGCTCCCGCTACGATTTTGAATGAGTTTCCAAAAGTTCAGATCGTCTTCTCCAAACGCCAAACTGTCACTGTCAAGTTATGCGCTGGCTTTATGGTTAAGAGCAGCACACCAACACACAACTTTCCATTAATAACTTCGCTTTTCCACTCCCGACACTACTCAAAATCGTCCGAATAGTTCGCTCCTATTCTGGTTCAACAAACTGTATTGGTCTTCTCGACGTTTTCTCTCTAAGTACCGGTACCGTCCGATCAGAAGTTAACCGTAGACAATATTCGACAGTCAACCTTTCGTGTGAAGTGCCTTGACATTACAACTGAATCCTGCTCGCTCCACAAGTTCTGATTACGCATGGACAGCAGACGAATGCAACTGCAGACTGTTAGATTTAACCCGTCCAATCTACATCCGACACCGTGAAAATAATATTCTCGAACCATGGTAAATATCCCCAAATCTCAGCTAAATTTGTTAATTACATAATTGATAAAAATTAACGACCTTATCTAATTGGCGCTTAATTAATGGACCTGCGAAGCTTCGATATTCGATTCGAAAACGAAGCGGGCGGTGGTATTCGATTCGATTCGAAAATGATGTCATGATTCGAAAAATTTCGAATCATTTTTCGGAAAAAAGATTAGCCCTTGACGCACTTTGTTGTAAACTAATTGTTTTGATTGTTTACTGCGCGTGGAATGATTGTGGAGTTTCTGCGTGCAACGCGTCACGCGACGACAGCAAACCCTCTGGCATGAAAATTGTTCTTATGATCAGAATATTATTTATGCTCTGCTTAAATCACGAGTTGGCAACATACGGCCCGCGGGCCGGATTCGGCTTCTGGGACCTTTGAACCAGCCATTGACATGTCTTTCAAGCTTATATCAGCATATTAGTACTTGGGAACCTTTAATCCGGTCCTTAATATCTGGATTTCTGTACGTAGGCGGTAGGCCGACATTAAAACATCTGTTTCTTATTTATTAAGAATCCGGTCCCTCGTCTAGTCAACTAGTTCACTGTTCAATCATCAGTATAATGACTCTCTGCATGAAACAAGACCACAGAGTGGATAATTTACAATCCCAATTTGCTTAGTTTACTGCTCATGAACTAGACCCAAATTGTTTGGATCTCCCTCTTCCATTGATGCCAATTCAGCACCAGACTCCATGCAAATGGAATTGATTGAACTCCAGTGCAACAGTGAATTGGAAAGGAAATTTCGTGAGGTAAGCTTACCTCTGATTTAGTTCTACAAACTGTACAATTCTCAGGATTCTTACCCTTCACTTAGATTTTATGCTCCGAAAATGGCTGCACTGTTTCCAAGAACATTATACTTGTGAATAGTTCTTCTCAAAGATTAAACTAACAAAATGCGAAAACGGATGCAGACTAACAGATGATAATCTCTCCAATGAACTTCGAATTGCCACTTCGAACATCAAAGCAAACTTTCCGGATTTGTATCGTGAGAAGAAGAGTGAGAACTCACATTAATCATTAAATATGTAATTACACACCAGTCTAATGGATACATTGCACAGACTAATAGGTCTTAGGTATTTTAAAACTGAAGAAACTTGAAACACATTTTGTTTTTAAAACAATTAGAGCTTTGCGCAGAAGTTATCCAGAAATGTAAAAGAGGATAGTAAGAGTTTTTACAACTATGTCAGAAGTTAGCAGAGAAGGAAAGACATGATAGGTCCATTGAAAAAGGAAGATGGAAAGGGAGAAGTTTTTATGGATGATGTGGAAGCTGCTGAAGTACTCAATAAATATTTCAGCTCAGTGTTTACTTTAGAAGAAATCGGAAATATCACAGAGCCTAAGCAAACAGACTGTAGCTGGGAATGTATTAACGCAGGTAATGCTTAATAAGGAAAATGTGGTGGAACAACTGAAAAGGCTAAAAACTGACAACAGTCCAGGCATAGATGAACTACATCCAAAATTCTTACATGAAGTGAGGGAAGAAATTGGAGAGGTATTAGCCCAGATCTTCAATAAATCAATGCAGACTGGAGAAGTACCACGGGAATGGAAGGATGCACTTATAGTGCCATTGTTTAAAAATGGAAATAGAAGTGAACCAGGGAACTACAGACCAGTCAGTGGTGGTGTGCAAGGTCATGGAGCGAATTATTAAGGATAATATAGTGGACATTTGAATGAGCATGAAATCATAAATCGTAGTCAACATGGATTTACCAAAGGCCGTTCATGTTTGACAAATCTGCTGGAGTTCTTTGAGGAGGTCTATGAGAGGATCGACGAGGAAAAACCTGTAGATATAATTTACTTGGATTTTGCCAAGGCATTTGACAAAGTACCTCATGTAAGGCTGGCCAAAAAGTTGCGAGCAAGTGGGATTAGAGGGCAAGTACTAACATGGATTGAGAGCTGGCTATCAGGTGGAAGACAAAAGGTGGGCATAGGAGATAAACACTCTAACTGGACGACAGTGCTAAGCGGAGTGCAACAAGGATCAGTGCTTGGGCCACTACTGTTCATACTTTTTTATTAATGACATAGACGATTGGATTTTATAAAAAAAATTCTAAGTTTGCAGATGACACAAAACTATGTAGAGCAGTAGATGATGAAGAAGAAGCGGAGATACTGCGGGATGATCTAAGAAGAATGTTCAGATGGTCACATGACTGGCAAATGCTGTTTAGTTTGGAAAAGTGCTCAGTGGTGCATATGGGGAAGAGAAACAGTGAGTTTTCATATGAAATGGGAGGTAAGGTATTGAAAGTGAGTGAGGAAGAGAGGGACTTGGGAGTGATTATGCACAAGAGTGCAAAGCCTTCGAGGCAATGTGCTGAAGCTTCAAAAAAGGCTAACTCAACTTTAGGCATGGTAAGAAGGGCAATAGTTACCAGAGACAAGGATACAATACTGAGGCTGTACAAATCGCTGGTTAGGCCGCAGTTGGAATACTGTATCCAGGTATGGAATCCATACCTGAAGCAGGACATTGATAAACTGGAGAAAGTGCAGAGAAGAGCTAAAAAAAATGATTTGGGGCAACAAGGATTTAAGTTATGAAGAAAGGTTGAGAAGGTGTGGACTAACAACACTGGAGAGAAGGAGGAGCAGAGGGGATCTAATCGAAGCTTATAAGATTATCACTGGAAAGGAAGCACTGCAGTGGGAGAGGTTCTTTGAATTAGCACCAAACAAGGCAACTCGGGGGCACAGAGATAAATTATATAAGATGCCGAAAGGAAAAATTAGGGCAGAAATTCTTCAGTGCAAGAGTTGTAGACCTGTGGAATGGTTTGGATGATAGTACTGTCTCAGTGGACACAATAACAGCTTTTAAGAAGAAGCTAGGGAAATTGGGCTATTAAGCATTCCAGTTTAATTTGCAGTGGTTCTAACACAGACTTCTGAACCACTTCTGAGCCACTTAAAACCCTTGTTATGTTATGTTATTGTAGTGTAGGACTATATAGTATTTGGATAATTGCGTTTCCATCATAAAAATTACTTTAATTTACTTGGAACTTGAAGGTTAACCGTAAAATTATTCCGAAATAGTGTATCTTGTGTGAGAAAAGGAATATCGTTACAATGGGTCTGTTCTATTGACAATTCGTCAGGGTCGACAGAATGCTCTTAACACTTTAACGACGAGCTGCAATCGTTTCCCAGTCGCTGTAGTTACATTCTAGTCGTTAAAGTGTTAAGAAGCAGATGAACTATAGTATGAGCAAATAGGGTAACTCTAGAAGGTTATCTCACACTTCAGCCCCACATAACATGAAACACTATAAAATAACTCAGGATGGCTCTGGACATAAATTTCACATTTCAACCCCACCTAACAAACTTTTGCTTATCTTGTTTCTATCTTATCAATGCTATACATCACGTAAAGTCTGCTTTCACCGGAGACTTGTCGCCGACGATAATCTGCTCTCTTTTCTGCTCTGATCTTGATTATGTCAACTCTGAGCTTGCAGACATATCAGGTCTTGAAGCCGACTGGCTTCAACGCACTGAAATTTCATGGCTTACGGGTGATGCAATAATAGCAACAGTAATAATAATCTTCACAGTTTTCTGAATCGTAGAACTAATATTCTTACCTATCACAATCAAATGTGCGCTGTACTCGACATCTTTTCCATCAATTTCACAATGGCATGTGTAGGTTCCAGCATCGCTTGATCTTGTAGAGTTAGCATAAATTATAACTTGTCCATTCGCATTTATTTTGACGCCAAAGTGTCTGAAATTCTCGTGGAATCTGCTTGTTCCGTGTACATATATGGTTGGAATGGCAAGGTTAGAACTGTAGAATGACCATTTGCGAACTGCAGATTCATTAGTCATTAGACAATTCATGCTCATCTTTTCGCCTGCCATGACAGCTGTGTTACTTGGAAGGAGAACAATGTCGCTGAGCACTGGAAAATATTTCAACATTAAACACAAACAGTCACTACTCAAATATTAGGAAATATGCCAAAAGAAGCAGACTCATAATATATAGCATTAAAATGATGGCGACATTCGTCTTACAATTTTGAAATATTTCCAGATTTGTATACGATAGGCCTAATGCAAATTACAGAGCACTACATTGGTAGTCATACTGTTCTTCAACAAACTCTTCATGCAGGTATTCTATAACGGTTCTCATACACTGGTTGAGGTAAGTTAAAAAGACAGTGGGATAGTCACTTACCATATATATATTTAATTAATTCATTCATTCGTTCAAGTATTTATATAGCACCTCTTCAAAGCGGTGCTCCCGACTGCAGCACGACCAAATAAGACAATTTCAGTCTAGTTTATAACGTATCAGAGGGAATTCTGGGGAGCAGGCGCAGCTCCATGCCTTCGGGCCCACCACTGAAAAAGCACTATTCTGCATTGTGGCAGTGCGGGCAAAAGGCACAATAAGCACCATGATAGTGCGACCGTACGCTACCTCCCGGTCTCCCGGAATAACGTACGCGTACCGTACGTACGTTATCGAAAAAATAACGTACGCGTACCGTACGCGTACGTTAAAAATGCCACAAATTTATGTGATCATTCACAAAGAACCTCAATATAACTATAATAGTCTTATAAGGTACACGTACCGTACGTGTACGTAAAAAATGAAAAAATGATCAGTTTAGCTCTACAGCAGGGGGGCGCTACACCAGGACGGACCAGGGCAAATGCACTGGTAAAAAAGCCTTTGCCCTGGTCGATGCCCTGCCAGAATTTTTGCCTTGTCCAGAATTTGTTCTGGCGTATTTTTTATATCCTGAGATACAAATTCACATAATTCACTTAAATGTTAAAATTTGCTTTACAAATGTCAAAAAGCGTTTAGCTTCGGGGGGGGCTTCAGCCATGTGATCTGACTATAGACAAATATAATAGTGCTGGGGGCGATTTATGGCAAGCGCGGTAGCGCGATCTTACATCAGAGTTTTTCGAACTGTGGTCTTCGAACCAAGAGGGGTCTGCGAAGGATATGGTGGGGGTCCGCGACAGCGTTCTGAAAATATTCATTAATGATTAACACTGCATGATTTTAGCATTAACAGCCTGTGTTTTCAAATTCATACACTGCTTACAGTACGCCTGTAACTGTATAATTCATACGGTCCAATTGGGTATTTAGTTATTTTTGGCGTACTACAATGACTAAGGAAGGTGTTTGGTCATTCCTAGTCTGATAAAATATGTACGTTTTAATAAGATTCAATAAATAATTTCTTCTTATCGACTGGTAATCATTTCTGCACCCACGGTAAGCGCGATGTTTGTGTAATATATGCTTGTCTATTTTCTGATTGTGTCAAATCTGGACTTATAGAAATTGTGGAATTCGCCTGGTTTTGTTAAGTTCTTATTATCACTAAAGCAGTTAGTTTTATATAGCGCCCCTTCAAGAATGCTTACTCAGGAGCACTCCCAGCCCAACCACGGTTGAACAACACAGTTTTGAGGACAGCAGGAAACAAGGTAAAATGACTAGTCGGTATTTGGCGGAGCGTGGTAGAGAGCCCATTCCAGATCATGGGGGCAGCCACAGAGAAGGCACGGTACTGCCGTGTGACTGTCCATGCGCGGGGAACAATAAGTTCAGCTTGCGCAGCTGAGCGGATAGAGCAACGACGCTGCGAACATGAAGTGGTACAGCAGAGCTCCCGCAGGTATGGAGGGGCCAAGCCCTCAAAGCACCGCCGGACCAAGGCAGAAATTTGGTAAGTGATGCGCTGCTGGTAGAGGAGCCAGTGGAGGACATCCCTCATATACTCAGTAGGGTGCATCGAAAAAAAATTTTTTTGAAAAGAATATTCTAATAGTTACCGATAGTTGCCTTTTATACTGCTTAGTTAGCATGCAAATTTTAGAATTTTTTGGATAAGTTCTTGAGGTGCCCCAAGGACCCTCAAATGTTCATGATTTGAAGGCTCCGGAGCACTGCATTTAACGTAATTTGTTGTAGGGCAAACTAATTAATGTATAGCTTTAAAGAGTTCTGTTGATCTTTTAGTAGGTAGGTAGCATGGGCGGCGATCCCGGGAGATCGAGGGGGACAAGACCCCACCTTTAACAGTGGGGGGGCACACCAAACATTTGTCCCCCCCCCCCAATTTTGAAGAAACACGAAAAAAGATAAAAAAGTTATCGTGCGTGAGCGGGAAAATTGTTTACCTCTTTTTAAGCCAGATCATTTCAAAACTCTTTTTTGAGCAGATCATTTCAAAAGTATCCCCCACCTGTCAAACAGGATCGCCGCCACTGGTAGGTAGCAATCCATTCGAGTTCCCAAATATGACCAGGAGTTTCTAACTGACCAGAGAACAGTAAGGTTGATGTGTATCAGCAGTGTCGACAAACTTACAACAAATAAGCTTGATAACAAGCAGAAAAGAAAAGCTAAGCAAGTTCAACGAGTCGAAATATATTGCGTCATTGTGTGGTGAGGTCATGGATGTTAATGATGACTCAGTAGAGATTCTGAATCTAGTTTCAATACCAGCAGGTCAAACACTTGTAATTGACCAGAAGATGAAACTAAAGATCACACTGTTCAATTTGGTAGTAATCAACTTGTGATGAACCTGCATCGAACGTTGTAGTCAAGAGACTTTCGAAGTAGACTACCAACATTTAAGTTAAGCCTGTGATCGTTATGGTGTTCCAGACAGAGCAGCTGCTGAGATAACACCATCCGTGCTGCAGGATTTCGGTGTTAGGCCTATGTGATGCTGATTTGTCAAATGTAATTGACCAAAATAAAGTTAGACACGAACGATGAAATTAACATTACGAACTGGAAGATTTGAACAACGTAGGTGATTTAAAACTTACTCGGTTTATTTTTGATGGTCGAAAAGATAAAACTCTATAGTACATAATGTCAAGGAAGGAAGTAAGTATAATACAGGTGAGCTGTTACCGAGGAAAACGTATCGTTGGTGAATGAAGGAACTAGGATCGACTCACGTCAGACATATCACCCACGACTAGATCAGCCTTGCAAAATTGTTAACCACATCGCAGCATAATAGGCTACTTTCACTACATACATCGCCAGCATTTGAAGCTCTACTGGTGGTTTGCAACAGTACTGCCGATGTACAATTGCAATATTCCATTGCAGTTGTCAACCACCGCAAGTGATTCAATGTTCCATGGTCTTTTTCTAGATTAATTCAACAAGCACTGGCCTCTAACGACCGCATTACTAATGTCCCACAATACTGCCGGTCACTACTGAGGTCAGTTAAAGTTGCAGGTGGAAAATCCTATTCAATTTTATCAAAGAACACTACTGGTAACTGTTTACACGTTAATAAACCATTGTCAATTGGTCCAGAGAAAGGACGAGGACCGCTTGTTGCTCCATGTTAACTGACGACCTTAAGAAAAATGCGTCATATCCTGAAAGCTTGGAAACTGTATGGTCTGGAATTCGAAATTCGTTCTTCCTGTTTGATGCCACTGATGAAACTGAACTCATTTTCTGGCAAATATGCGTAGCAGAACACCACTAACATTGGAGGTATCTGATGAAGTAATGATGCAATTTGTATCGACGCACCCAGCCTCCTAGAGTCCCATACCACTCCCATACCACTCCCATACCACTCATAGACAGTGGAGCGTTATGTTAAAGTTGGGACTGAGGCTTGCAGTTGCAGTCTGCGACATCAAAACTAGGAACGGTTTCATAAGAACAAGATTGGAATCCAGGCGAATAATGCCGACTTTTAACACTAAGAAAGAATATCGCGTAGCCTGACTCCTTATAAGCCTACTTGCATTAATGGGATAAGACTACTACTGTAGTTTACCGTTACTGTAGTTTAGACTCAACTCACTGTTTCATCATTGGTGTAATGGACATAATGATGGAATAATGTATACCTAATATGTTATACCAATATTGCATTCTACTTCTCATCAGATTCATACTGTAGATGCTTGTTTTTCTGGACATTACTCCTTGCATAACATGGGCAAACACTGTGCGTCTAATATCAAAACTTCAAGGTCGTTGGGGCACCTCAAGGTCATGTGCTAGATTGATGAAATTGCACCAGAATACTGCTGACATCAAATGGCAACTACTTTGCACTATTAGAAATAAAAATGAGACAAAAAATTTGTCTCCCATTATCATCGATGCACCCTAATACTCAGACACTCTGCCAAACTTGGGGATGCGGCCTACAAGGCGGGCAGCAGAACGCAGGATTCTACAGCACGTAGTAGGGTATGGGTAACTTTTGGAAAAGAAAGAAAAAGAAAACAGTTCTTATCCAAAATAGCACTAAGAATTGACAGTTTGTGCAAAGCAAGAACATCCCTCCCACATACATTACTGGGTTTAGGCGAAACCGATGTTACTGATTTCTTTAAAATGATTGTTTTCCATAATTATTGCAGGAAGTTTATAACAATTTATTTCAGTATTACTTTTTATATTATAATAGTCTTCAGCGTCATAAGTAAGCTTGTATTGTGGAAATAGTCTGCCTGTTATTTTTATTAAATTTTATGTGAAATTTTACTTTTTACATACTGGGTCCGCGAGCTATGCCTAGAAAAAATAGGGGTCCCTGGTCCAACAAGTTTGAAAACCTCTGTCTTACATGTATAATATGGTCAACATTTAAGCGTGCGCTACCGCTCTCTCCATAATTCGCCCTCTGGACTGGTTACTTGTATGACTGCCCCGGCTATGCCCTGGTTACAAAACGTGTCTGGAGCCGCCTCTGCTCTACAGTCTAAAGTATTGGTCTCCCTGTGTATACGCAGGTCTAGTTATTCACGAACGGTTCCGAAATTTAGTATTACCAATAAAATGAACACTAGCACTGACCACCCTATAAAGTGTGTCGTAAAATCTTAATTAGGGACCTGCGAAGCTTCGATATTCGATTCTAAACTGATGTCATGATTCGAAAAATTTTCGAATCTTTTTCGGATAAATGATTAGCCCTTGACGCACTTTGTTGCAAACCAATTGTTTTAAAATTAGAGCAGTTTTAAAATTAAGAACAACAAAGATCACGTCCTTTGGCCTTTTTTTTACCGGGCACCAGTCCATAAAACTGTATAGGCATATATTCATTGCGTCCCCAGAATCACCAGTACTGTCTTCCAGTTAAAGACAACAGAGACATTACTTCCCGAACACTACACTCTACAACTCAAGATTATTGTCATTTCTAATTTGAATGGAAACCCCAGGGCCATGATGAAAGGCAGACTTGTTGAACAGCTTTAGCAATATTGACAGACTGATATAGGCAATATATTATTTGTATATATACATATTTACATATATAATTCAGATTTTTAGGGCTAAAGATGTGTATCATTGAATAGGTTGGTTATTTTAACTTAAATGAGGACAATGATGTTCTTTGTTCTTTGTGTTACTGTGACATTGGAGCGTCCTTGGACCAGATATGTCCAGCTGCCTATGGCCTCTGCTCCTGCAAGAATTTCAAACTCTGTCTAACTTTGTTCCATGATGCGGTTTGTCAGCGTGTGTTCTTTGTAAACAATAACAAATAATTATCATCATCATGCTGATTAATCGCCGTTGACGCGTGCGATTAACGCGTTACAAATTTGCGATTACATTTTGTAACGCGTTATAATCGCACGCGTTAATTAAATACGGTTTATATATTGATTATAAAAGTTGTTTTAAATCACAAATAAAAATGGGATCAAAGGCAAGAAAAGGGTTTGCAATTAGAATGTTATACTCCGCTTAGATGTATGTACATCAAAGAGCGGTTATAATGCAATTATTAGGGCCTACAGTAAAGAATATACCTATACTTACTTAACTGATAATTTTTGTGTTAATTGGCTTAATGTTTAGTTTAATTGATTTTAAACTGCACAAAAGTTATCGATACTGTGGTACGCCTGTGCTATCATTCTTCGTGATTATCAAAGTGGTACTCGCTGATTCGATTCGAGATTCGATTCGAATTCGAACCTTTATCCCCGATTCGATTCGAGATTCGATTCGACTCAAAATTTGTGATTCGCAGGTCCCTAATCTTAATATTCTTCACACTAGGGGGCCAATGCGTTCGACATAATATTAACAATTTGGAATTTAAAAGTTTGAAAGTAGAGATCTCTGAGCAGCCACAGATGACTGATGTAATGGTTAAAATTGTTAACGACCGTCAATCACCAACTGTTATTGACTTTTCTTGTGCATAAAGTTATGTGTTTTTATTTTCGTCATGAACAGATGTGAACGTACGGTAACGTACGGCATAATAACGTACGCGTACCGTACGTACGTTATAGAAAAAATAACGTAGGGCCTAGGTACCGTACGCACGGTCGCACCTTGATAAGCATCCCCTTCCTCGAAGAGTGGAGGTGGCAGCTACCCTGAACTCCCAGCACGGGGCGGCTATCTATCACATTTCTATCACAAATAATCTACTCCTGTGGAGCATGGTTCTAGATACTCAAGGGGTATTTAAAAATGAGCATAAACAAAATATTAGGAGTGCAACAATCAGACAATTTCCTACAGCCGATAAAGATTAAACCGAATGGACAATTTTACTGTTTTCGTAACCGAAGTCTGTCTATTCCGCAAAGATCTAAGTCACGAGGAACATCGTCTGGGCAGAAAACTCGATAAGGAACAGTAAGAAGAAGAAACCCGACAATTATAAGCTAAAATATTTTCCAAACCTTGCTTCTGGTGCACTTGACAGTTGTGAGGTTTGAAAAGTATTGTCGCTTCATATTTACATTCTGTACATAGGTAGACACCTATTTATATATAGGACTTTTCCAAAACCTTATTTTATCACAAAGTCTTTCCAAATGAAACCTGATAATAATCGCTAAGTTTTGAATGAAGAGCCTTTATAGATAGCCAACCGATGTGCATAGTAAAACCACAAAAAATTGAACAGATGCATGAAAGCTATGAAAAATTAGTAGGACCTGTGTATATGGTTTTTGTTTACCTGCTCCAAACTTTGCGAGAAAAAATAATGTACTTTTCATTTCGCTTAGAGGCGTCTGAAAACGCAAAACGTAGATCGAATAGGCTATTAATCATTAACTTGCACAAAAGCAGCTTCTTTGTTTCGAATAATTATACAGCCTATGTCAAGTCACAGGTTAAGTGACCATTTGCCTAAGTCGGTAGTCTGCTGCCAAACACTTTAATACAACGTTACAGGATGTAGAGAACGCTAAAGCTACATGTAGTAGTTAGCAAACTGTCTATGTTGCATCCTGTGGCAGCAATGAGTAAGGAGTTAAATATTGTTCTCGAATTCAGCGCAATATTTCGAACCAACTATTGGCAACAACGTTCAACAATAATTCAAAAATACAAAGCGACTTCTCTCATATGAATGAAATCATTTGATAGTTGAATAAATGAATAATAGTTTTTTTTCTATCCCTCAGACTGAAGCTATGATTAACGTTTCAGGATCTACTACATCTAGAATTTCCTTTCTATTTAAGTCAGTATTGTGTACACGGTCTATCTGGGGTTTTCCTAAGTTCATTTAACAGGCTTGACTCAGGATGTCCGAAACACGATTGTACTGTCACGTGCTGTTTATGTTTGACTTCCCTGATCTGTGTCTGAGGGATACAAAAAAATTAACTATTATTTATCTATTCCAAATGAATATTGATGCTTGAAACAGGAAGCGGATGTTCACTTCGAATCCCTTAGACACGGTGATACCTGTAACGAAAACTATCCCAGAAATTCATATAGGCCTATCCGTCTCCATCATATTCCGTCGAGTAATCCACGATCGAGTAATCCACAGTGCAACTGATCCGACTCTACAGTAGCTTAAGCGTGACAATAATCCGAGTGGCGACTGATTCGTTGTAGACGAATTTCCGAGGGCGTAGAGGAAACCGGTCGTGTTTTAGATTCAAATGTCTCTCTGTATAATAAACTGGTCTCTGCTGTAAATCATCAGCAAGTCTCCTGTCTCTGTCTCCTCGACATCTCTGCCGCTTTCGAAACCATAGATCACGAACAACTTCTCCTACTGCTGTCCTCTTGGTTTGGCGTCTCTGGCAATGCTCTACTTTGGTTCCAGTCTTACTTGTCTTCACGCACCTTCTCTGTTAAAGCCTCCAGCCACTCGTCACAAGCCCCCCCAGTCTCTTGTGGTGGTCCTCAAGGCTCCGTCCTAGGGCCACTTCTCTTCATTCTTTACACTACACCCCTGAGCCATCTAATAAAATCTTCTTCTGTTGATCACCATCTGTATGCAGACGACACCCAACTCTTCATATCCTTTCCCGCTGACACGACAATTCGGCGCGAGACAATTCGGCGCGCGGCAATTCGGCGCCGGACAATTTGGCGTGCGACAATTCGGCGTGGACAATTTGGCGCGCGACAATTCGGCGTTGCGACAATTCAGCGACCGACAATTCGGCGCCGTATAACCCAAAAATTAGAGCATTTATATATCGCCCGTCCAAGGATCGAGACAAGATTAGAAAAGAGTGATTAACAGTTCTAAAAACAAAAAATCCTCATTAACATTTGTAATGATTACACGTTTCTCTGCTAGGCCCTATTAAAACGTTCGCCTATATTCGAGTGATTAAAAGTTCCCGTAAGTTATATCGCCAAAAAGTAATTGTTGCTAACAGTTTTAATGCAAAATATTCTAGCGATTAACAGTTTTAAGTTAAATGTCTGAAAAAGTTTAAAGTCACTTGTAATAGTTCTGATTATCATTATAAGTTCACACGAGTTGTTGGCAGCATGATAATAGTCTAATATGTCCATCGCATTCCTACAAGGTAATGTTGTGGCAACAGCCGCGTAAGTAGGACGGGATGTCACGGTTTTCGTAATCATTGACGACAGTCAGTAAACGTTCGTCTAGATCTCGGTATCTCTTCCTCTTGGTTGGGGCAGCTTCGCCGGCGAGGAGTTTATCGATCTTGAGTCGGCCAAGGTCCTGCTCCTTCTGAATCCTGACCTGGAACAGAATCTGACCATAAGTGCCTCACAAAATATGTTCTGTCTGAGATTCTGTAAATAAGCAAGTTCCCGCAATTTAGTTATTTTATGTGATAAGAATCTCCGAGATTAGGCCTACTATTAAATAAATGTGATGATGATAATGCATGACTGCTTGAGTTCGCGGTCCTAATAGGTAGGAATATTCTAGACGCAAACATGTCTAAGCAGGCCTATATACTGAGTTAGTCTAGTCACATCCGCCATCATCAACGATTTCCACCGTAGCATCTCCTCAGCTCGACCTCCCAGAATCCTGACCTGGCAGTGGTACCGAAACGGATCAAACAACTTGGCTACTGAGGAGTTGATTTAGTATATGGCCGTTCTCTTTGACGTGGCCTCGCTGAGAAATGTATATACATCTCGGTCGTGCAAGGGTCGTCAAATGCAAATCCTCAGATATTTCGTCATTGTCTGTGTGTTTTGTAGCCTACTGTTGCTTGTCTGTGGTAAACATAGCCTGCTATAATAATGATGTACCGTAAAAATTATAAAGCAATAAAATTCTAATGCTCATAATCAAATTATTTTGGTTGAGGGAAACTTTTTAATTTCTGTATATCAATATCAATTCTTTGCTGAAATTTTCAATCCCGCATTGGCGTAAATTTCTTCTAGCACTGCATCGAGCTGGTTTTCCTATAATGTTTAGCCTGTAAGTTATAAGAACGTCTGTTTAATGTCGGTGAAGTTCTATTTTTCTATGCATTCAAACAATAGTCTTGAACATCTTCAACCAGTTGACCACGCGATGCTTCAATTCGTCCAAGGATATGATTTTCAGCCTTAAGTCTAAGCGTGTGTTAGACTAGAGTCACTAGACTATTTGAGAAACAAAATGCGATCTTTAAAGAGGAATGGAATAAATCTTTACGCAGCAATCGACCATTCCCAGGGTTAATCCATTTGTTACTTGGCAACTCAATAAACTGTGCATGAGCGTCAGTTAGGCTTTTAATACGGATGTACTTGGTCGTCTATTTACATTCATAATCAGCTAGCCAAGGTATCAAAAGATGATATAGGCCTACTAACAAAGAACAAAGAAAACAAATAGACCTAGGAATGAAGTAATATGTCCCACATTTTTATGTCAACTGGAGCAGAGTTTTTTATTAATCGAGTTTCGTGAAAATGGATGGTATACAAGACCATCTAAAACTTGCCTTTTTACTTTGCCAAATGTGCATTCTTACTTTAATAATTGAATCATCACAGTTGGAGACTAGGTATAACTGTAAGAAATTCTGCGTTTACATCAAAAACATCTGTTTCCTGATATAAACCTACTTCTGAAATCTTCCAGCACTTGTAGATGTCCCAAGATACCATCGAAAAGTAATTATCGATATTAATAAAGCATCTAAAATTCTAGATTAACCAGTTATGCCTACACATTTCAATACCTGTAGCGCCTAAATATCGAAATAGCGGGGAACCACGTCATTCACAGGCTCATCTGAGCATTGAATTTTGTAGTAGGCCTAAAGCTGTGCAGTTTGTGATGTTGTGCAGTAGGCTATGTTTACTTTTGTATTCAGCAGCGCTCATGAATAAGCTGGTGCTTTGCGCTTAGCTTCAGATTAGTTCTTTAGATCAGCGGTTCCCAAACTTCTCTGGGTCGCGACCCACTTGTGAATATCTTAGCGGTCTCGGTACCCACTGCGTTAAATTAAGCATTGTGTACAAAAATGTGCTTCGTAAATTGGTATCGAAATATGCGGATTTACGTACAGCGCTCAGAAATTTAAAGCATTGAAAGGAAACTTAGGTAAAAACAGTTTACAATTTATTACAATCCAGCTATTTATAGCCCAATCATAGCCAAATGCTGTTGATGCAAAAAAATAAATGTTACTCGAAAAAAAAAGTTGGCGACCCACTTGCCAGAGCTTCGCCACCCACTTTAGGGTCGCGACCCACAGTTTTGGAAACTCTGCTTTAGATAAGCTTATTTGTAGTTTACGATCACGATTAAGAATCTTAATCATAATCGTAATTATTAATATCTTTTTTACATTTAAAACATCTGCATTTGTCCCGTGGCATCACTAGTGCAGTTATTAGATCTAAACGACTTTTTAACGTTTAATTTAGTATGTCAGAGTTATGCTGCTTATGTTGATAATAATATGCTGCGCGATGCGTAAAAATGAAACATTAGGCAAATTTCTTCGACCTGCATAATAACTCCCACGACCCAGACGCGACCTGTTGAAATTTTATAGCTGGCTCCGCCACTGATTAAGATTACAAAGTGCCGAGTCAGAGGGGTTATCCCAGTGGCGTAACCACGCCCGGGCAATTATGGGCAGTGCCTGGGTTGCAATTAATTCTGCCCGGGTTGTGCAAGTCCGAGAAATCGAGAAATTTTAATTTTGAGTTTTACATTGATTCAGACAAACGATACAGAATAGATATGCCATCCATCAGCCAACCGCGTCGACCTGCCTTTGCCGCCCTAACGCCCTTATCCCGTCCCTCCCCACCGAGGCTACTTGAAGCATGAAAAGCCGGCCAGAGAGACAAACAGACAGAGACAGACAGACAGAGACAGGTCAGACGAATAAGGCACTGAAGGCAGGCATTTCTTAGTCTGGAGCTAAGTTGGTGTATGCATTGGTTGTACACTGAATGGAGAATCTGGCTGTATATTAGTGTGCATGCGTATGAACGTATCTTCGTGTGAGCTGGGTGTTCGCTCTACTGTGGGTCAACCAAGGTCAAATACCTCGACACATCAGGATGACATAGACAGATGCCACAGTGAAGACCGATATATCCACGCACCGCTCTTACATACGTATGTGGCCATGTGTAGGCCTATCATGTATCATCCGTCACATACAGGCTATCTGTTCAGACTGCAGAGAGGCTGAAAGCTACACAGGCCTTATAACCCTTGTTGTGAACTGTGTTTTGTGTACAGTCTTGCAGTGCGAGATGTTAGCGTATATATTTAGTGCGCTTACTTTAGTTTCACGTGTATATGTATATATGATAGATGTATAACGTTTAGTCTTAGTGACACGCGCGGCCGGCCAATCTCGGCAGCGGCGCGCTATATGTATATTATTAGAGTTCGCTTAGGCGCACAGAAGACAGGTGTGTCAAGAGGCGCGAAGAATTATGCTGACTGGAGAAGTTTGAATTCGAGTGTGTTCGCTGTAGTAGTGTGGCTGACTAGTTGAGTTGTAATCGAATTGAGTTCTGTCTGTTTGTTTCTTATTAAACTAAAAGATATTAAACTGTGTTGCTGATTAATTCAGGTTATACTTATACGTAGAATTAGTGTTCAAAAGATGAACGTTAAATAGGCGTTAAGTAAGAAGAGAACAAGGATTTAATCAAAAGGATTGTCAACGGAAGGATTGGGTTGACATTATTGGTGGCAGCGGTGGGATAAAAACTCACGGTGGAATAGCGACGGTGTGGATAACAACTCACGGTGAATAACAACTCACGGTGAATAAATACTCACGGTGGAATAAATACTCACGGTGGATATAAATATTCACGGTGGAATAAATACTCACGGTGGATATAAACTCACGGTGGATTAAAATTCACGTTATCACCTCCTTCGGCGGATAGAAGAATCTACGACGGTGATAAAAGAATTTACAACGGTGTTAGAAGAATCTACGCGTTGTTACTGTGTGACGAATTTACGATATCAACGACGGTGGAACACGAGAAACGGTATAAAAATTTCGTTGTTTTCCACGAACAAATATAAAAGAAATCCCGTTTGTTTATCGATTCACACAACAAGAAAAACCGTGACTTCTTTGAAAAGAGAAATCACCAAAGTAAACAAGTAAGATGGAGAAACTAAGTGCTGAAAGACAAGCAGATATTAAGAAGATGTCTACGGAAAGGCTGAAACAGCGTTTGTTGAAAGCCGGTTTTAAAGAAGAACAATTAGAAGGTATGTCACGTGGTGACATGATGCAGGAACTCGCCGATGTGTGGGTTAAAGAAGAAGTCGAAGAAGAAGGTGCCGTTGGCGGTGCCGTAGAAAAGGCTATTGAAAAACCACCTGCGCCTATGTCTATGGAGATGTTGATGCAGTGGATGATGATGACTAGGCAGGAAGAGAAAGAGTTGAGACAAGAAGCAGAACGTGTAAGACAAGACGAATTGCGCTTGCAGAGAGAGAAAGAAGAGAAAGCAGAACGTCTGCAGAGAGAGAAAGAAGAGAAAGCAGAACGTTTGCAGAGAGAGAAAGAAGAGAAAGCGGAACTTGCAAGGCAAGAGGAATTGCGTCTGCAAAGAGAGAGAGAGAAGATAAAGCAGAACAAGTGCGTAAGGTAGAACTTGAATTGCAAAAGAATCAGTTTGAGATTCAGTTAGAACAGTTGAAAAGAGATAGGGAAGATGCTGAAAGAAGAAGATTGGAGCAGATGATTGAATTTGAAAAAGCTAGAAAAAGTGATGAAGAGGTTCGTCAGCAACAGATTGAAGCAAAGAGAATGCGTGAAGAAGAAAAAGAAAAAGCGCGAACGTTAGAGTTAGAACGCGCAGAACAGATAAGACAAGAAGAACTCAAATTTCAGAAAGAAAGTTTGGAAAAGGCAGAGGCAGAAAGACATGAACGTCTGAAACTGGAGAAATCAAAATTGACATTGAAAGAAACACAAATGAGAGAAGAACGGGAAGCAGAAAGAAGGAAACAGCAAGAAAGTGAAACTTTGGTGTCAAAAATTAAGAAAATAGGTGATGCAATGAAGCATGTATTGCCTCAAATGCCAACTGATATGATGGAGGTGCCATTATATTTTGAAACAGTCGAGAACGCGTTTCGTAGCTTTGCTGTGGAGAAGCCGTTTTGGGTTAAATTATTACTACCATTGATGACGCCGAAAGCTCGAACTGTTCTGAATAGATTGTCATTCGATGATCTAGACAATTATGATAGAGTCAAGCAGCACTTATTAAAAGAATTTAAGTTGACTTCGAGAGAATACAGAGCCAGATTTGTGGATGCTAAGAAGACAACAGAAGAGACTTATACGATGTTTACGGCAAGACTTAAGAACTTGCTAAACTATTACGTGAGAAGTCGAAACGTGAACAGAGAGTATGATACGCTCTTTGATTTGCTGGTAGCGGATAAGCTGAAAGAATGTTTACCGCCAGGTCCACTACAGTTTGTATTGTCAAAGGAAGGAACTGACTGTCTTCAAGCTAGTGCAGTGGCAGACCTAGCAGACATTCATGTAAACAATCGAATTGGGTTTGCATTTCCAAATATAAACAGTTATCCTTCTCAACGTTCCGTAAACCAAAGCCAGAGTGGAAAGTGGAAAAGTAATCCAGAAACAGGGAATCAGTTCAAAGGTAAAGAAGTCAAGGCTAGTGTCCCTGTACCCAATGAGACCAGAGAAGTGACGTTTGGTCGTCAGGGATTTAACAAATCGTCAGCGCCGTTTGCCAAGAGGGAAGGCAACACATCGTTTACGCAGTATAAGAGATATGAAGGCAATGAACAACGAGGTATGGTGGTGAAGCGTTGTCACAACTGTGGTTCAGACAAACATTTGGTTAAATTTTGTCCAGTTCCAGTGGCAGCAGCTAGTTCTAGCAGAAATCAAGAACACACAAGGGTGAATTTGATTCAAGTGGTTAGTGATACAGGTAATCAAACCACGGGTCAAGAAAACCAAGAAACTGAAGTAAAGTCAGTAATGAAATGTGGTATTCAAAAAGAAATTCTATTGGATGCTGAAATTCAGAGAGAAGTCATAAGAAAAGATGACAGTCGAATATTGAAGAAATCGTTCTTGCAATATGTCGAGGTTGAAATTCGTGCAGTAGACGGTAAAGAGCCAGTGAAAGTCAAAGCACTGAGCGACTCGGGTGCAGAGATTCCGGTGATTAGTGAAGAATTACTGGAAGGCATGAAGGTGGAACAAATTGGAAAAGTGAATTTACAATGTGTGGCAGGAGATGCCATTCCTGCGAAGTTAGTGAAAGTGGATGTTAGACTGTATGGTAGTGACGTGAAAGAAGAGGGATTTCCGCGTAAAATCCAGTGTTCACTTACACCTTATGTCACCTTGATGTGTGCTAGTATTGCAAAGATGGGCAGTACAGAAAGATTCTTGTTGCATCCAGAGATAATTGCCGAATTAAAAGCCGTACCACAGATGAAGGTTAAAACGATACAAGGAGATGTGAGTGTACGAGCAAATGTAATGACGAGAGCGCAGAGTCG
Source organism: Allolobophora icterica (assembly GCA_963556255.1). Lineage (NCBI taxonomy): Eukaryota > Metazoa > Annelida > Clitellata > Crassiclitellata > Lumbricidae > Allolobophora > Allolobophora icterica. Next base: position 4,408,862 of record OY744604.1, on the reverse strand, counting down.
GAAACAGGAAATGGTAGATGTTGATGAGAAGAGTGAAACTGAAAGTTCAAGTGATGAGGAAAACGAAAGTAATGAGCAACGAAGCTTATCGCGAGATGGTGTAACATCAGAGATAAACGAGCAAGAGATGGCTGCATGCGAGAATGGCACATTAAATGAAACGGAAGAAGACAATGAATGTGATGTGGGGATAGGAGACTTGTATAGAGATGAAGAGATGGATGAAGAACAAAAGGTGCAGATTGCCGATTCGAAGAAGTTCGAAGAGCAACAGAGAAAGGATGAATCGTTGAAGCCGTGGTGGAAGTTAGCACAAGAGAAAGAATCTGAATTCTGTGTGATCAACGGTTTATTGCATAAGAAATATCAGATATTAGATCAGACGATATATCAACTAGTGTTACCAAAAGAGAGACGAATTAAAGTGATGGAATTGGCGCATGAATCGGTATTTGGAGGACATCTAGGAGAAGAGAAAACAAGAGAACGAATAAAATTATCTTTTGTATGGCCAAAGATGAGAAGAGACATTGTGAAATTTTGTAAGTCTTGCGAGAAGTGTCAACTAAAGGCAAAGAGTTTGGTGATGGATAGAGTGCCTATCACTCCAGTCTCAAGAGAAGAGGTCGCCTTCAAGAGAATGACGATGGACCTCGTTGGCCCGATCGATCCAGTATCTGCTGCAGGTCACAAGTATTGTTTATGCATTGTGGACTCGTGCACCAGATGGCCTACAATCTTTTTATTGAAATCGCTGACAGCGAAGGCTGTGTGTGAAGCGTTGACGGAACTGTTCATGAACGTTGGTGTACCGTCAGTGATTACAAGTGATCAAGGAACGAACTTCACAGCCAGTTTGACAAGAGAATTTCTCGATTTAATGGGCTGTAGTCCACGATTCGACACACCAGGACACCCAGAGGCTGCTGGATTAGTAGAAAGATGGAATCAGACATTTAAAAAGATGATCCATCATGTGATAATAGACAACCCGAGGAAATGGCATAAGATAATTCCTTTCACAGTGTGGGCATTACGAGAAGTACCGAATGCAACTACTGGAGTATCACCATATATGCTTGTCTATGGGAAAATTCCGAGAGGACCATTGGCAATATTAAAAGAGAGTTGGACTAGAGAAATAAACTTACCACCTCATGTTGGAGTTAAACCAGAAAAGTATTTAAAAGAACTCAAAGAAAATATGGAGAAAGCATTATTGTTTGCAGAATCTTACTCTCGAGAAAAGCAATTACAATACACGAATCAGTATAACAAGAGAGCAAAGCACAAAGAATTTGAAGCTGGTGAGAAAGTCATAGTTTTGTATCCAACGTCAACAAACAAACTTATTTCTCGATGGCATGGTCCATGTACGATCATACATCGAAGATCAAAGTACTCTTATTTAGTCGATATGGGTGAAAATGGTCGAAAAATAATTCACGCCAACAAGATCAGAAAATATGTTACTCGAGCATTAAGTTGTGGTCTAATCGTTGAAGAAGATGAAGATTTTGGTTCAGTGGTTGAATTACCAATGAGGAATGAGGTTCAAGATGACAAGAATTCACTTAACCTCGATCCTGAACAAATTAGCCATTTGACAGTAACTCAGCAAGAACAGTTGTTGAAAGTTTTGAACAAATACTGTGACAGATTTTCAGAAAAACCCGGATTATGTACATTGGTTGAACATGAAATTGAACTAAAACCAGGATTTCATGGAAAGGAATTTGCAGCATATCGAATTCCTTTGATTTATCGAGCAGAAGTGGAACGTCAGATCAAAGAAATGTTAAAAACAAACATTATTAAACCATCATCGAGCAGAATGGCAAGCCCTTTGGTTATTGTTAAAAAGAAAGACGGATCTTTGAGACTTGCCTGTGACTACAGATACATTAACTCATTCACAGTGGATTGTAAATATCCGATGCCGATTGTCAGAGACGTTTTGAACAAAGTTGGAAAGTCTAATGTGATTTCTATTTTGGACTGTCGAAGTGCTTATTGGACTTGTCCTGTAAAACAATCTGATCAATGGAAGACAGCTTTTGTAACACATAATGGACTGTATGAATTTACCCGTGTTCCTTTTGGAATGATAAATTCAGGCCGAACTTTTGTTAAGGCGATAAATTTAGTTTTACAGCCTATAAGTGACTTTGCAGAACCGTATGTTGATGACATTGCTGTGCATTCTGACAGTTGGAAAGTTCACTTGCAGCATCTAGATGCATTTTTGATGCAAATGAGATTGCATAACGTTACTTTGAATTTGAAAAAATGCATATTTGGTAAGAGTGAGGTAAGGTTTATCGGTCATGTGGTTGGGTCTGGTAAGATAAAGATGAATCCAGACAGAATTGAAAGTTTGACTAATTTGAAGATCCCAGAAACTAAGAAGCAAGTTAAGCAACTGCTTGGATTTTTTAATTATTACAGACAGTTTATTAAGGACTTTGCACAGATTGCGAAACCTTTATCTGATTTAACTAGTAAACGTGTTTCTGATAAGATTGATTGGACTGTTGAACATCAGCAAGCATTTGATTTACTTAAAGAGGCTGTGCGATCCAAAGTAGTGTTATATGTTTTTGAAGTGGGAAAACCATTCAATTTGTACTGCGATAGTAGTGACTTTGCAGTCGGTGCTGTTTTAACACAGATGGACGACAAGGGAATAGAACGCCCTGTGTCATTTATCAGTCAGAAGTTAACTGATACCCAGAAGAGATGGGCTACTGTGGAAAAGGAAGCCTATGCTATTGTTTGGGCTTTAAACAAGTTAAAAGAAATTATAATTGGATCGAAAATTTTCATTTTTACTGATCACAATCCTCTTACATATTTGACTGAGTCAATGTCTAAGTCTGCTAAACTTGTGCGTTGGGCGTTAGCCTTACAAACTTTTGATGTTGAGGTGAAGTACAAGAAGGGCAGATTGAATGTTATTGCTGATTGTTTGTCAAGGTTATAAGTAATCGTAAGACTGTTCATTAATTAGTTAGATATATATATATGTTTCATGTATTTTGGTAATTTCGCAAATTTTGAAATTTAATTTGCTCAATTCCAGAAAAAGGAAGGAGGTAATGTGAACTGTGTTTTGTGTACAGTCTTGCAGTGCGAGATGTTAGCGTATATATTTAGTGCGCTTACTTTAGTTTCACGTGTATATGTATATATGATAGATGTATAACGTTTAGTCTTAGTGACACGCGCGGCCGGCCAATCTCGGCAGCGGCGCGCTATATGTATATTATTAGAGTTCGCTTAGGCGCACAGAAGACAGGTGTGTCAAGAGGCGCGAAGAATTATGCTGACTGGAGAAGTTTGAATTCGAGTGTGTTCGCTGTAGTAGTGTGGCTGACTAGTTGAGTTGTAATCGAATTGAGTTCTGTCTGTTTGTTTCTTATTAAACTAAAAGATATTAAACTGTGTTGCTGATTAATTCAGGTTATACTTATACGTAGAATTAGTGTTCAAAAGATGAACGTTAAATAGGCGTTAAGTAAGAAGAGAACAAGGATTTAATCAAAAGGATTGTCAACGGAAGGATTGGGTTGACACTTGTTGTAGCACTTTTGAAATGCATAGGCTAAATGTAATCAAATGGAACAATTGGCCAAATATAAAATTTCCAGAAGACATTTCCAATTCCAAGGGGTGAACTGCATAGCCCGGTTTACCTAAATTACATGTAGGCCTATACCCATGGAAATATTTTGGAGTGACTAAATCAGTCAAACGTCGTTTTCAAAGTTCTTTCTTTGCGGAATTTCCATGGTTGGAATATAGCTGTGCGTTCATTGCCTGACAATGCTACCTATCTATCGCCAACAATCCAGATTCCAGAACGATATCGCCCTTTGTATAGCCACTTGCATTTCCGATGTAATTTCGAAGGCCGTCAGTTATCAAAGAAGCGGGTATGTTCTCAGTGTTGGTAGATGATACAAAGATACTGATAGTGTCGTTTATATAATTGGATACTTAGTTACAGGCTACAGCTGCTAGTGCTATCTCTCCAAATCTGGCATTTTTCTAAGTTTAGTTAGTGCTTGATGTTGTCGCTTAGTTGTCATTATGGCCTACATGTTTGAACTATCTTTACCGGCTGCAGATTGATTACAGATTGAGTATTGTTAAGTTTCTAATGTAACAATGTGAATATTTTCTATCTGGTAGCAAAATGTTGAATGCTATAGACAGTAAATTATTATAATTATAATAATATTACAATAGTTGCTATCTATTTGCCACTTTCGAATTAATAAAAATGACCTCTACCAAGACCTACCTAAAATTATCATAATTATGATTGATGTTCAGTTGGGCAGCTGCCCGGGTTCCAATTTGACTCTGGTTACGCCACTGTTATCCAGATGGGTTGTCAAAAGGAGAACCAGGTCCGGTTTCCAGAGAGTTTAGAGAGAAGGCAGAGGAGCTGCTAAGGCGGGTGTCGTTTATGTCGAGATGAATTAAAGGACGGAGGACTCGGTTAGGATCTCGATTTCATCTATTTTCTCGTTTTTTTACCAAGCGTTTATTAGACGTTTTACCCAGTCGGTTCTTTCGGAGTCTGTTTACTCGATTCTTAGTTTTGTTTTACATTGCCGTTTCCGACTTGTTTACGTTTTGACAACCCGTGCGTAATGGATTCGCCCCTCGTTACTTATTCAATTGACCTGCTTTGGTCACTGTGCTCGTCTACGTCTATTTAAGGCCTTGTTTTGTGCTGGCTTGTGGAGACCGCCCATTTGCCTCCTTTGGCCTCGAGGCCGTCCGCACTACTTATCCAGTGCTGCTTCGTTGCAACTACATGTACCTCAGCTTCCGACCTCGCCGACGCTGTCATTTGCCCTCTATAATATTGGGTCGTCTTCTCCACAGCCTACTTCTGGCCCCCTTTCCTCCTCCTCACGATGTAACCTGTGGAATAAATTGAAAACTCCCGATGTTTTTTTTAAACATTTTCGAAAGCAAGGAACCAGTCTACAGTAGTTTTACGAACAAGAAATCAAAATGGTTGTGTGTTTCTGTTGACAATTTTCGGAAATTATTAAGGTCATATTATAGTATATCTAATATTTAGAGCTCCGATATTGCAATCACTACATTTTGAATACACGTATCCATGTATTTTTTCAAAAGTAATATTGAAACTGACAGTCTAGCACCTATAAAATAACTATTATTGTTATCTTAATTTGTCCCATCAGCGTGGGGCCTTTTTATGAATATTTTACAACTCCGATACTACAACTCCGATACTTTTTGGTAACGGTGTTGTAGTTTCGGAAAAGGAGCTGTAATTATGTGTTGAATTTGCTGTTTTTACGGTGTTGTATTTTTTCAAAATACTATAGAAACTAAAATCAAAATTGTAAATACTGTTTAGAATTGGTTAACAATGAAATTATGCTTGATTGATATAGACACGCCACGCTGTGGAATATTTTTTACAAGTCTTATAATTGTGATCAATATGGTTTTCTATGGCTGCTGTTAGTAGAAATAAGAAACAGCAAACCATTCCATAAGTTAATGATCTAAGAAGCAGGTTGCTTGAGTCGCAGATCTTCTTTGTAGTTTCTTCAGATATTAATAAAGTCAATGTTATAGACCTATAAGTCTAACAGTGTGTCTTTTACATTTTGACCAACGATTTACTCCCTTACTTCAAGGTATGTGCGCACGTTAAGTGGCGATCCTTTAGGCGATGATTCCGTTTTCCCAGTTTCAATAATTTTGTCTACTTGTTTTTCTGGAGTGACTTCAATGGCGGCTGTGACCTTCTTAAGGGTGGAATCAGGAACAATGTCGACTGGTGTCTCGTAGCTCTCCATTCGGCTGTAGACTGCTGGTGCACTGGGCTGTACTGGCATTAAACCCGAATATCCCGGCGTTGGCAGATGACCGAGGCGAGGTCGATAGGACAGCGCAACGCTTGGATCTGAGTCTCCTTCGCCAATGGTCTCGTAGTTGTCACTTGTTGCGTATGGTATGATGTCGTAGGCAGATTCTTGCATTGGCATTTCAATAGTTTCCTTAGTGGCTGAGGCGCAGTGATCTAATAATCGACACAAGATCACCTTTTAAAGAACCATTTCGGCAAGTTATCGTTTTTGAGAGATACTTAAAGGCGCGAAACTAACTAGCTAACTAACTAACACGAAAACTCAATAACGATACGTCATGCGTCTTAGCCAATAACAAATAAGTCCACAACCCGTTGACTTATCGATGTGACGTCATAAACATTACCGATACTAACGAAAATTACATAACGATGGGATAATAATGTTCACAATGGAGGACTTTATGTCTTCGTTGGAGTTAACGCTACGCCACAAATCGGGGAAATCCAGGATTCGTGGCTCGATTGGTCGGCAACTTCGAAGCGTGACCGACGGATTTTATTTAAAAAAATCAGGAATGGGATGCATGTCGATTCATCCTGATCTTTGTGTAGCCTAACTATGATTCGAACCCAGGTTATTCGGATGGAAAACCCGAAGTTCTAACCACTCCATCAAGGGGTCGTTTGAATTTAGGAAGCAACACTGAGTTGCCTTTACCATTGTTACACAAGGATGATATAAACTGTTAATAAATAGGTGGTAAGAAATTTTGAATTAATGTAAGCTAATGACTTCCTTAGCACCGTTGTAATAATACACAAGACATCAATCAATGGTCGCTTCAAGTAAAACAGAGTATTTAAGCCGTAACTTGCAACGACTGTCGGCTAGACCAGCGGTTCTCAACCTTTTGAGACTCAAGGAACACTTATAAATTTGTGTCTCGGTCGCGGACCACCACTAAAAATTGTGTCACTGGTGCACATATGCGACCCTATAAAATTATTAATTTATATAAAATTATAATATAAAATAATAAATTTGATAAGATTAAGTATTTTACTTATTATTTACTATTAAATTTAAAACAATTTTTAAACAAATATTTTAAAAATTGACAAAAATTTGTCTGTTTGCATGTTTTTAATTGTAAAAAATATAAATTGCAGGCCTTGCTCGCGGACCACCAGGCAGATGGCCGCGGACCACCAGTGGTCCGCGGACCACAGGTTGAGAACCGCTGGGCTAGACGGACTAGAAGCAGCTTCCTGATGTAGTTAAATGCATAGTCAATTGGTCATATTCCTATGTGTCAATGACTAAAGCTATCCTAGAAGTTTCTCGATTAGGCCTACTCTTGGCATACTTCCTTCCCAACCTAATGGATCTATAACAGAGTAGATTTAGGTAGGTAATATTAATAATAATAGTAAGTAATAATTGCAGAAGAGAGTTAAGTAAGTAGACACATAGGCAGGCGTCTTAGAAGCTGTAGGAGTTCAGAATAGGATTCGTTGTTATGACTTCTCCAGATTAACTGTATCCACCTGGCCAACTTCTAGTCAGCACCGTCTTCAAAGATAAGCTAGGAGCAAAGATTCCAGTTACTGACAATTAGGTAAATAGGTAAGACAAATTATTAAACAGGTGCAGGTTCTGGAAGGTTCCAGGAAAAGTGATCTATCAGCGTCAGATCTAGTCTTCCATTGGCCAAGTATAATTATGTAGATTTAACTAAGGACAACCTTCCTGGTAAACTCGTAATGTCAATCTAATAATCTAAGGTAAGGGCCTATAGGGAACGAACCAATCAGGAGTATACCTTTACCATGGACCTCAGAGTATGCTAGGTTAAGGAAGTCTGTAAAACAGTCAGCAAGAAGAGAAGCAGTCATTGAGGCATACGAATTTTAGTTTAGCTCACTTTGCTTGCAGTAAGACCATGCCTCTTGATGATTTATTGCTCCACATGTTTCTGACTTCTGCCGATGCATCGCTCGCAGGTCCGGAGATTGTATACGCCGACTTCATATATACATATTCCGTTCTTGTGTATAGGCCTATCTATATATTTATATTTACCTCTTCGTGTGAAGTGTTGTCGACTTAGTGCGTTCATTTTAACTTAAAGCTGGTCTATGGTTCCTTTTACTTATTCGCCACATCCTTACGTTGGGAGCGGTGTGTAACCCAGAGTTGCTTATATATGATAAACGAATATATATTACCGACATTCATTTGTACGTCCGCCGGACACTCCTATCATATATACATACGCTTTCCTTGTAGCCTGTTATACTTGATTCTGACCGCAGAAGGCTCGCGTCGAAGTTTATTGCTTACATGTCTGTGCTGCATCTTCTCTGTCGGAAGCTATTCCATAGTGCTGACTTAATATATACTATAGCTGCAGTTCTGCATAGCGCACGTAGTATTAAGGCATTTACACTGACGATACAATTATACAGCTGCAAAACCTGTTACGGAGTATTCTAACTGGCATTAGTATTTACAAGATGAGTTTTTATCGCGATGCTTACGGCATGTTCTTCATATGTGTTGCTATATGAGTTAATGTGTAGAGAGTTATTGATTACGTTCAGTTTACAAGTCAGATGTTGATTCAACGTTACAAGTTTCACAGTTTTCGTCGTGTGTACTGAGATTTATCTAAAGCTCCTGCGAGACGTATCATTCCTCCGAAGCATAGTTTAATGGCGAGTTCTATAAGCCGTGCCCGCGCTGCGCACGCATGTATGTATATACAGGTTCAATTGTTTCCGAGGCTATGGTTATTTACGTTTTTATTACATATTTTATTACGTCACATGAGTCAATTTTGCGGCATCAATGTTGAGTTTTCTATTGATATTGTCAACGTCACGTGCTCAGAGCACCCAAATGCACTTAACAAATGGCAGGCTATGATTAAACATTTCCATAAGCCTCAGAAGCGTAACGGAGTACAACTCACTCATCTCAGTCAGTATCTAATATTCAGCTATATCGCAGCACATATTCAGCAGTTTATCGTCAGTCAAGCAGTCAAGCACGCCGTCGCGCATTCTTAATATCTTTGCAGCAGGTCTTTAATTCAGCTAGAGATAGCAACAGTCTATGATGTGAGCTTCGATACGCATATAATTATATATATATATTTCAATCAATCCATCAATCAATGCAATTCGTTTATTCATACACTAAGCTGACACAGATGCAATTTAGATAAACTAGACTTTTGAGGACAAGTCGTGGGCCAAGAATACTGGGATTTGCACAGGATGTTTCCAATAAGCATTCTTATAAAGGATGCAAGATATATTGTTACGGTCATCTTTGAGCGGCAGGGAGAAGTTATGTGATCTCATACGAAGATTAGTATTTATAACACCTAGCCAGCAATTCAACACTTAGGCCTACACTTATTGTATGCCTTTGCTTTCTTTGTCATTTTAGTATGTAGAGTGTTGCTTTTCCGCGTTTGAGTTTAAAGATATTTCTTCTTGCATGATATTATATTTGTGTGTGTTTTACAATGTTTTATATCACGCCATGATGGATTGACCGAGCTGAGACATAAAGGCAACTCTTCGCTTGTCACGCTGCTAACGTTACACAAACACAGCGATTTGCTCAACTCGGCTCACGGTCAACGGGTCAGAGAAAATACGAAAGACGTGATGCGAACTCTTGTCAGAAATATCATCACGTCGTTTTCACATCTGATTCCACTTTGTTACCATCATAGCATTTCAATTTAGTTTGTTTATTCTGTGCTTAGGTGTTAGGACTGAATTACTCTAGATGAGACTATTCGTGACATTTAGCTTTCTCTAATCCGCTTCTGGTAGACCTGTAATTAATATGTGACTAATTTCTTTAGCTCCCAACTTAAGATAGCCATGTCTTTCGAACGAGGGCGTTCGATCTGGCGGAATGGAGGGTACTATAACAGAGTAGATTTAGGTAGGTAATATTAATAATAATAGTAAGTAATAATTGCAGAAGAGAGTTAAGTAAGTAGACACATAGGCAGGCGTCTTAGAAGCTGTAGGAGTTCAGAATAGGATTCGTTGTTATGACTTCTCCAGATTAACTGTATCCACCTGGCCAACTTCTAGTCAGCACCGTCTTCAAAGATAAGCTAGGAGCAAAGATTCCAGTTACTGACAATTAGGTAAATAGGTAAGACAAATTATTAAACAGGTGCAGGTTCTGGAAGGTTCCAGGAAAAGTGATCTATCAGCGTCAGATCTAGTCTTCCATTGGCCAAGTATAATTATGTAGATTTAACTAAGGACAACCTACCTGGTAAACTCGTAATGTCAATCTAATAATCTAAGGTAAGGGCCTATAGGGAACGAACCAATCAGGAGTATACCTTTACCATGGACCTCAGAGTATGCTAGGTTAAGGAAGTCTGTAAAACAGTCAGCAAGAAGAGAGTCAGTGAGAAGGTCGTTCAGAAGAGTCAGCGGTCAGCGGTCGGTCGAAGCAGAATGTAGCTTAGACTGCGCAATCTGTATTAGGCTGACATGTCTAGAGCTAACAGACACTAAGCGTTCCTTCTTAAGAGTTTAGTATAGAAGTTCTGTAGATGTCGCAATCTCGTAGTCATTACATCGTCTGTGTAACTGAACAATAATCTGCTAGTGAAACTGTATCTGTCAAGAAACATTCGTAATGATGACAATAAAGAAACTATACAGACAGAACCAAAGTCTGATAGATGTCGTAGACAGCAACCAATGGCTGTTATAGAGAAGAGTAATAGCTTCTGGAGCACCACGATCCAGAACTGTTATAGATCCACCAGTGGCTCATAGACCGGGCAGTACATTTCACTGCGTTATTGGCCTTGATGTCCCTTATCTATCTTACATCCTGGACCTGAAGTGTAGTCTCGATGTTGAGCCCACGCACTAAACTCTTCATTCAGTTGACTGTGAACCTCATTATATTCGCTGAAAACAGCCATGGTTATTGGTGTCGTGTATTGTATCTAATCATTATATCCGTTTTCGGAAAAGCTGGCAATTACAAAACCCACTTTCTAAATTACAGCGTGTCAAGGTTTAGGGCTTACTCAATACGCATAAGTGCAAATAAGCCTATCATAATTTATGCCCACAATTAGCCTATCGCAAACAATTAGGCTAACATGAAACCTAATGTCACTCGATGATGGGCTTGTAACAGGATCTACTTTAACACCGCTTACACAGCTTAGGCTACTATGAATATTAAGTAAAATATCAACTGCAGTAAAGACTTTTCGTTCCAGTCAATGAGCTTATCGAGTCTAAGAGTTCTTTTGAGGAGTAATAATAAGAACTTATAAAGACCAAAGAGTCTCATAACGGGTTGAAATAAGTTTAACAATCCGATAGACATACCTGTAACATTTTTCCTCAAGCGAATGCAGCGAACGATAGCCCGTGCTACCATTAGAATGCAAAATACTGACAGAGCAGCGACTAAGGACAAGGATACGAGATCTAAAAACATATAAAAGGCAATCGAACTTTTGTTGTAAGCACTCTTGAAAATACTGTTGCTTTGCGCTTACCTTAAGAGTAGCGCTTTAGAACAAAAAGGAGATTACGTTTGCGAATAAAATTACGAACTACCTCTGTACAAATATTTAGTTGAGTTAATCCACAATTATCCATATAGCATTTTAATCAAATAAGCATTCTAACGAGTCCTTTAGCCACATAAAAATGTATGTATAGTCTATTCGGCAGCGCACTAAGTCCGTTATCCAACGATTTCGGTTCTAACATGCTGAGCGAACTCGGTAACGACCCAGTGCAGGTTGCTTACTTATCTCTCTCACCCAGCAATAAAATTTGGTAACCGCAAAAGCTAGGAACACCCTGCTATGCGCGTCAATTCTACCAGTGTTCTGACGAAGTGGCCCTGCGATTCGCAGGCTCATGTCCAGAACTTTGACTAAGGTGAAGGAAATGAGCGCCCACTCTACTTTCCACTGTGAGAAACATGTATGTATGAATAAAGAGCCTGTTAGAGCTTATGATAGGCTACGGCACAGCTATTCATCAGATCTATACATGTGTGATTTCAGGTGGTTTGCAAATATTTCTTGAGTCCATCTCCGTCGGAAATGCACGCATTATCAGTGGAGGATTGTTCCAGAAGAATTATCCAATGAATGAAAATACTATTTGCTTGCATCGCCTTGCGGTAGAGAAGGTTCCCACTGGCTGTAGAATGCGATGATTCCCAGTTGGCTCAGAACATGAACAGAACTCTGCGAGGGAGTTGGAAGAGATAGTGAAGGTAATGGGAGGATAGACAGCGACAGAGAAGCGTAGCTGACAGGGAGTAACAAACTATGCAGGTAATTGGCCTGCGCGGAAAGAGCTAGTTGTTGTTGTTGCTACTATTTTTTTCTTTCTTTCTTCTTCTTCTTCTTCCTGCTGCTGCTACTAAAGCTACCTCTACTACTACTACTACTACTACAACTACCATTACCACCAGCATAACCATTACTACTGCGATATCCACACTCAGCATCACGACCACCAAAACATTATTTTTCTGTTAAAACTTACACCAGTCCACCGGGGATGACTTTTCAGTAGTTGGTGATGTGACTGCTGAAGACGATTCCCCATCAGGTGCTGTGAAATCAGACTGAGTTGAAGAATCCGATGTATATATCACACTTGAATTCCAAGTGTAAGTAAAGTTTGGAACATTGTTAGCTGTCGTTGCTTCTGTGTCGCTATATTTGGCGAAATAGATTCTGCACGAATAATAAGAACCATTTGTTACTGAATTTACGTCTATGGTCAACTTTGAAGTGATGGTGTGACTGGTACTTTGCATTGTTTGAATTCCATCAGGTTGGCTCTTTCTTTCTGGTTCAAAATCTAAACCATGTTGAGTCCACTCCATACTTGGCGCCCAGAATCCTCTGAAGTTAATGTTGCATTGAATCCAGATGGTGTCACCGTCAATCAAACTGTGTGAATAGTTTCTCGTAAGGTTACTTTCACACACTGGCAATGATTCTGCAAAATATATCATACAATTGCCTAAACTGACAATAAAGTCTGCTCTCCTGTTTTCTCATGCCTCGAATATGACAACTATTTTTTGTAGGTATCTTAGATATTGAACTCACAGTTTAGTATGAGCGATGGTGCGTCCACTTCGTAGTAAAAAACCTTGAACAACACTCGGTCAGCTATATCATTTTCATGTAGAATTCGTGATAAGGTTTAAGCTGATCTGACAGACCAACAAAATCCTTATCATGAAAACTATTCCTTTCCTTCAACCAGTGCTTTTTTTCAGCCGGAACGAGCCCGAACGGCGTTCCGGCACCTTTTTTCAGCTGCTGAAACGTAATTTATTTATTTTAATATTAAACACAATAATTTAGTTCTTTTAATTTAATTTAAGTGTTTTGAACTGCTTTCAGCGTTTATTGAGACCCTCCCAACCCCCAATCCCGTTTTTCTCGGCATTTTAGCCCGCCCATACTTGTTCCGTTCCGGAACCTATTGCTCCGTTCCGGAACCTTTTATTCTAGAAAAAAAGCACTGCCTTCAACAATTCCTTAATACCTCCCAGGAGGCTGCAATCCTAGGCATGCGTCTTTGACTGAGCCTCGATTTAGAACTGTCACTGGCTCTAGTGAGATACAAGCTGCTGTTCCAATAATGGGACCGCAAACCAATGTGTTTCCGATGACCCAAATCATTTCCTGTGGTGAGGAAACGCCTCAAACTTTCTAGTTCTCGCTGGCTTTCAAAAAACATCTGGATATCTAATCTCATTTCTTCTTGACACTGGCTAACCGAGCCTCAGATTCACATATCTGTATGACTCTGCACGCGATAAAAATTTCGTAAATAATAATAATATCAAAATTATTCTCAATCGTGAACGAATATTCTTACCTAAAACAATCAGATGTGCGCTGTATTCGACATCTTTGTCATTAATATCACAATGACACGTGTAGATTCCAGCGTCGCTTGATCTAGTAGAGTTAGCATAAATGATAACTTGTCCATTCGCATTTATTTCGACGCCAAAGTGTCTGAAATTGTCGTGGAATCTATTTGTCCCGTGTACATATATGGTTGGAATGGCAAGGTTAGAATTGTAGAATGACCATTTACGAACTGCTGAGTGATTAGCCATTAGACAATTCATGCTCATCTTTTCGCCTGCCATGACAGCTGTGTTACTTGGAAGGAGAACAATTTCGCTGAGCACTGGAAAACATTTCAACATTAAAAACAAAACGATGTCTACTCAAGTAATCGAAATAAAAATTATAGTCTATTGATTATCGATCGCTTTACAATGATGGTGATCTCCATCATACTGTTTTGAAATAATGACCGTTATAGGCCTACGTTTAATGATTGATCAAACTGTAGATTTATATTCACAAATACATTGGTAGTCGCATTGTTCTCTACCAACGCTTTATGCAGAAATTCTACATTGGTTCTACTAACCTGGTGGAGATAGGGGAATATCATAAGTTTTAAAAATAGTTGGGTAGTTTACCATTTACCCGTCACAAGTAATTTATTCCTATGGAGCGTGTGTCTAGATAATTATGAATTTTTAAACCTGAGTACAAACACGATGATTTTATTGTTTTCTTAGTCTGTGTGTATCTATTCCGCATGTAAGTCACGAGAATCACTGTTTTGACATAAAAGTCTGTAAGAAAAAGAGGAAAGAAATTTAGATTTGTAAAGGTTGGCGTCAAACACGTGAAGCGATCATGTCTTAAAAACTTCGCAACTTGTTCACTTGACAAGCAGTGAGGACTGAAAAGTATCGGCGCTTCATGTTTACTTTGTTGTTATAGATAGGCACATTACCAAAACCTAATGAAAGACGCTGATTTTAGCATATGCCCTAAACTTACTCAACACTGAAATCTGGTAAAAGCCGATCATTTTCGATGTACACCGACGTGTATAGTAAAATCACAGCAACTATTACTGCTAAAACTTATACAAATGTAGAAAAACTTTTAAAGTAACTTACCTGATCCAAACTTTACGAGAAAAAATAATGTAATTTTCATATTGCTTAGAACCGTCGGAACACAAAGGAAAAGTGGATTTAGCCTAATACTGAGCATCGACCTGAACTAAATCAACTTCTTTCTTTCGATATTATATTAATCCAGTGTTAAATCACGTGTTAGGTCACCATCTGCCTAGGCTTGTAGTCTGCTGTCACAAAAGCGTTACAAACTATAAATTGCGTTTAACTAAATTTTATCAAAAATCTCTTGTTCAGCATTAAATTTTTGTAGCAGTGAGTAATGAGTCTATGATTGTTCATCAATTTAGCACAATATTTCAATCAAACTTTGACAGCAATGTCCAATAACAGCGCAGAAATACAAAGTGACTTTCCTCATATGATTGTAATTATGTGATAGTAGATGTCTGAAGCTTTCATTAGCGTTTCAGGATCTTCCACATATGGAGTACGTACTCACTGCTTTCTATTTAGGTCACCATTGTGTACACGGGATATCTATACGCAGTGCATGTTTAAATCAGCACACAGTACACCGCACCATCGCTTTAACCCGGGATTTGGTATCTAAATCAGTTATCGCGTTACAGCGAGGGTCACGTTATAGCGAGGTCCGTGTTATACTGAAGTGGTAATTTGCGACCATGTACCAGTCTATGTAGCTGTCTGTTTGCAGGTTGCAGTTGTTTTCCGTGATCGTGGTGATTTTTTGCTGTTAATAGACAGCAAATATTAACCATGATCAAGAAAAACAAGTCCACAACATTCTCACTCGGTCGTCATTGGACTTGTTAAGGCGGCCACAAAATTCTTCTTAATTTAAATTGTAGTTTGAAGTGAAAGCAGTTTTCGATTGGGTTAATCATATTCGTTTTTATTATCGGTCATATACTGGTTGACACAACGCAACCGTGGACAAGTTACACTGATTGAACGCTAGCATAAAGGAAAGAATAATAAAAGATTTGAGAAATAACCTATTGAATATTGCTGTTGAAGTTTGAATCGTTCAGTTGATGTCATTATAAAGAATACGAGGTATTTAGTTTTACCATCCGTCGGTGGGAATTGAAAGGGGTGGGCACGAGGTCTAAGCCCTGGCGCAGACTAACTCTAGATGGAAAGAGACTGTTAAGAACGTGGTCAGAATTCCATATTACCCCTGGAGGAGTCGGTGCTCGGTTTGGCCAACTCGTTCAGCGACCGTTGGCGCCCTGTCCGAAACGTAGCCCACTCGCTTGAGTTTGGCAGTGAAGCGTTCAAGTCTCTGCCGCTCTGCTTTTGTGGCAAGGTCCCACCAAGCCGGGGAAGCGTAAAGTAGGCGCGACATAGTTGAGGCCTCCGCAACCGTCTGAATTCCTTTGGGGCTGAGTCCCTGAGCCCGCAGGAAGCGTATCGCATAGAGCGATGAAGCACATGAAGCCAAGACCTCGTCAATGTGGGATTTGACACCGAAATCTCTTCGCAGGGTGACACCAAGTATTTTCACTGAATCGACGCGCTCGATTCCATCAAGCACTGATGGGAGAGCTGTTGAAACCCGTCGTGCGACAATCATTTCTATGGATTTTGCTGTATTGAAACGGAGGTTACTTCGTTCAGCCCAGATGGTTACTTGGCTCAGTTCTTCCCGGATGGTGCTTCTCATAAGCGACCCGACAATCAAGTAAATATCATCGGAAAACTTGACGATCTTGTTTTCCTGGAAGCTCGGCAGGAGGTCTTGAGCATTAGTGTCGAATAAGGCCGGTCCAACGCCAGAATCCTGGACCACGCTAGAGTTTATTGTTGTTTCTACTGATGTTTTGTTGCCGAACCTTGTGACACTCTTTTCGGTTCATTACTTTATATTCTTTCGTTTAATTTTCCGCTTTCAGAGACCATGAACTTACGACTACGCGTATGAAATTCCATAGCTAATTTTTTGTGGTGTTAGTTATTTAAAGTCAACAAAGCATATATTATACAACACCTTAAAATCAGCTTTTCTTTGTAAGAAACAATTAGGGACCTGCGAATCACAAATTTTCCGTCGAATCGAATCTCGAATCGAATCGGGGGTAAAGATTCGAATTCGAATCGAATCTCGAATCGAATCAGCGGGTACCATGTTTGATATTCAAGTAGTGTGTAGGTGATAGCACAGGCGTACCACAGTATCAATACCTCAATAACATTTATGCAGTTTAAAATCAATTAAACTAAACATTAAGCTAATTAACAGAATTAACAATAACACAAATAATTTATGAGTTAAGTAAGTAAGTATATTCTTTATTGTACCAATTGCATAACCACACTTTGGTGTACATTCATCTAAGCCAGGCATGTGCAACTTCTTTTAACAGAGAGCCGCCCTAAGATTTTAAGGGCAGCTCTGGGGTCGTATGCCAATCGCAGACTAATTTCTGCAGATTAATTTGCCCCAGAAAATGAGACAATATTAACTGTATTCAAAATAAATATTGTGGAATAATTTTTACGATTAAACTTCAAGTTTAAAGTAAATGAAAATAATTTTTATGATGAAAGCATAATTATCCTAATAGGCCTACCTAAAGTTCTACACTACAATAAAAAGCAAAACATGTTTCAAGTTTTAAAAATATGTAAAACTGTGTACAATGCATCCATTTGCTAGATGTGCAATATATAATATATAATAATGATTAGGGTGAGATCTGACACTTCTTCCCACCACACAAATCCGGAATGTTTACTTTAATGTTCGAAGTGCCAATTCGAAGTTCATTGGAGAGATTGTCATCTGTTAGTCTGCATCCGTTTTTGCATTTTGTTAGTTTCATCTCTGAGAAGAACTGTTCACGAATTCGCGAATGTAGGTGCTTGGAAACAGTGCAACCATTTTCAGGGCATGAAATCTATGTGAAGGGTAAAAATCCTGAGAAATGTACAGTTTATAGAACTAAATCAGAGGTAGGCCTACTTCACGAAATTTCCTTTCCAATTCACTGTTGCTGAGGGTTTGCTGTTGTCGCGTGCCGCGTTGCACGCAGAAATTCAACAACCAATCCACGCGCAGTAAACAATTAAAACAATTAGTTTACAACAAAGTGCTAATCATTTTTCTGAAAAAGATTCGAAATTTTTCGAATCATGACATCATTTTCGAATCGAATCGAATACCGCCGCCCGATTCGTTTTCGAATCGAATATCGAAGCTTCGCAGGTCCCTAGAAACAATATACATTAGAGAAATGTTCGCGTCATTTGGATATTTGATTCAAGCAGATAAACTAATCTAGTTTTTGTGAAGACATTGAGTTGTGCTTGTTTCTCGCTACCGCGTGCTTACGCTAACAAACTACAGGCTAACAGGCTTCATACATGTAGAAGCGCATGATTTTCGTATACTGGATATTGTGGATAACCATTCCTTGTCTGTTCAGAGCAGTCTGCAAGCCATCTAGAGCTGCGAGTGACGTTTTTTTCTTGCACTGTAGAGAGGTTTAAATCTATTAATAGTCCTATAGAATTGAATAGTTTTTTCGGCGACACAGTTACGCTAATGGCTTTGATGGTAGAATAATCTCTTGGAGAGTCTTCAGCCAGCGAAAATCGTTTACAGATAATTTATGAGGTCAAAATAAATTTACCTCCACCCCTCTAAAAAATTATATTTCCGTCGACAAAATATTAGATTTTCGAAAAGAACCCAGGATATTCAGGTTTTAGAGATTATTCTGCGCATTTTCTCATTAATCTGGGAACAATAAACAATTAAGATAATTTAAAACGAAGAAAATATTGCGTTTGATTAAATTGCAAACAAAAAAGAAATAGATCACTCATAAAGACTTTCCGAATCTATGGTTGGTTTTTGATGAAATTATTGTTGACGTCAATTTGTCTTGAACCCCTCCTCCTTGTCAAGAATTGTCAAACTTTTCAAACCCCACATATTTAACTATGCATACTTTGGGTGCCTGACCGCGTTATATATTCGAATTCGCGTTATATCGACATGTGTTATAGCGAGGGTCCGGTGTATGTCTGAAAAAAGGACAGAAGGAACAAGCTTTGGGCTTTTCCTGAAGCCATTTTAAGGATTGACTCGATAAACCCAATTTCGATCAGGATGTCAGAAATACGATTGTGCTGTGCTACTGTCGCGTTTTGGTTAAGTTCGACATCATGCTCAAGGGCTAAACTGTGTTTGAGTGGTACAAAAACTTAACTATTAATTATTTATTTAAAGCGAATTCTGATGCCTGAAACAGAAAGCGATATAAGGATGTTCCTTTCGAGTCTGTTCGAGTTAGGTCCCAATACTGTAATACCAGCAACTTAAACTATCCGAGCCATTATCCGTCTCCAGCATAATCCGCATAATAATCCACGACCGAGTAGTCCACAGCGCAAGTGATCCGGCTGTACAGTATAGTTTAAGGGTGACAATAATCCGAGTGGCGACTCATTTGACAAATTTTCGGAGAGAATCGTGGAGCGGACAGCTTTTGCTTTTGCTTTCAATTCAAATACAATTAATTTCACTATTAACACTCATGTTGCTAAAATCAATCATCGACTCTGCTTCTCTTGCAGTCTCTGTGCAAGTTTTCACTCAAAGCTATAAACACTCTTTACAAGTCCTGTTCTGATTTCTCCTTTTCCTCATACTTCTCTCGTCTCTCCAATTCTAACAGCAATCCACCGCATCCGTGTTATCGAATTCCGTGGTCGATCGAGTAGAGTGCTACGATCGACTTGGCTCGGCCGAAGATCGACTCGATCAACTTTATCGACTTGGCAAATAAACGGTAAACTTGGTCGACTTTTGTCGACTTGGACTGTAGGCTTTTGGCCAAAATTGTTGACAACTGTTGTATTCTTATATTCCGGTACCTAAATAACTCATAAATTTCAATTGCACACTCTTCGTCAAACTGTCAAACTGTAATTGAACTGCTATGTAAAATTTCAGGTATTAAAATAGGGTGACCATACGTCCCGGTTTTCCGGGACATGTCCCGGTTTTATGTGGTGTGTCCCGGTGTCCCGACGACTTGTGTGAAAGAGCAAAATTGTCCTGGTTTCTGAGAAGTAAAAGAAATTGTCAACTTGAATCTTGGAAACGTCAGTTCTTTGCTAATAATAATAATAATAATAATAATAATAATAATAATAATAATAATAATAATAATAATAATAATAATAATAATAATAATAATAATAATAATAATAATAATAATAATAATAATAATAATAATAATAATAATAACCCAGTTGACCGAGCACGCTTGCTGGCAGTGAGCTCCGATCACTCCGGCGACTGGCTGACGGTCCTGCCAATTCCATCGTGTGGCCTCTGTCTCAGCAATGAGGCAGTGCGCGTGGCAGTTGGCCTTCGATTGGGACTGGACCTCTGCAGCCCATATCAGTGTAGCTGCGGTGTCCTGGTAGGTCCTGACGGCCAACATGGCCTCGCCTGTAGACTGGCTTTTGGGCTAGCCCTTCGTCATCACGCCATTAACGATATAGTCTGGCGGACCCTACAGAAAGCCGATGTTCCAAGCACGAAAGAACCCTCAGGTTTGTTTCGTGTAGACGGTAGGAGACCAGACAGGGCAACGCTAATCCCCTGGGCAGCAGGCAAACATCTGGCCTGGGATGCCACGGTGGTACACACCTGTGCAGCATCCTATATTGCCCACACAGCGAACGCAGCGGGGGCCGCTGCTGAACAAGCCGCAGTACGTAAAATCGACAAGTACTCGGGGTTGCCATCATCACACCTCTTTTTGCCTATTGCCCTTGAAACGCTGGGTCCCATCAACTCTGGAGGGGTTAGCTTCATCCGTGAGCTTGGCCAGCGTCTCTCGTCCGTTTCTGGAGAGCCGCGGGAGGTCACTTTTCTCTTTCAACGCTTTTCCATCTGCATCCAGCGCTACAACGCCATCGCATTTCGTGGCACTTTCACTGATGTTGCGGAGGACGAGGCCTGATTTTTCAGACATTCAACAACAGCTTCTAGCATAATTTTTTAGACTCCTGAGGGATTACATGTACCTCGGGGAAAAAAATAATCTTCGTTTATTAATTCAAACTGACAAGGACGCAGTAAGATTACATGATATAGTAGTAGGCCTAACAGAATTAATAGTTAATAGTAAATAGTTTGTAATCCCAAACAAAATCGTAACGAAAGAGAAGTTTGTAATTTATATATTATATCTTTAGCAAGTCAGTTAAAATGTTAAATGAAATATTAAAGTACAGAAAATGCAGTGGAAATATTAAAGGTTGTACTAAATACTGCTCCGGCTCGCTGATGCAGTTATATAAAACTGCTATAACTGTTATATCGATATTATTAATATATAATGATATAGTGATCCGGCCTGCCGATGCAGTCTAACGGTCTAACACTTAAGATTAGGCCTACCAGTCTAACACTCGAACGGTCTAACGGTCTACTTAGTGTGGGAATTGTAGAAAAAAGACTGGGGGGTTGAACATTTTATCCGTATTTTGCAAACTTATGTCAACGAAATTTCAAAGCAGCTGATTTCATCGCTAGCAGTTTTGCAAGTAGAACTCGAATCAAAACCAATTCCGTTCTTCAGAAAATTCAAAAAGGCATACATGATACACCATGGAAATTTCTTCCCTTTGTCAGATACTCAGAATCAAATAATGCCAAATCACACTAGCACAATTGAGGGGGTTGGAATTGACCCCCTGGGGGTATGCAATGAAGACTTAAGAGTGGGGTCCTAAGAAAGACTGAGGCGTTGAACCCCTATCCCTTGACAGTAGGGAAACTTGTTGGACTTTGGGCCAGTTTAAATTAACAGTGCAAATGCGCATCACATGCTTCGTTCAGGAGCTTCATCAGCATCAGGAGCTTCATGAGCTGGATTAGCTTCAGCAGCATCAGCCGCAGCAGCTGCTGCAGGAGCTGCATTAGCTGTATAATAGCAGCAGCAGCAGCTGCTGCATCAGATTTTATTGAATACATGTATACATACATGTATACATACAGACTGTGTACATACATGTACACATACATGTATATACACACACACACAGTGTCTGTGTGTGTGCAATAGGCCTAAGTGTCTTTCACGGGCCAAGATCATCCGGTGCGTTTGTAATGAATGAATGAACGGTTAGGATGAACGACTTAATTAACAACTGTTCTCGCAACAGGGAGCAATGCTCCTGAAATTGATGCTTGCGCATCAATGATCTGGTATCTGTGCCAGAGAAATCCGGTGTGACGGACTTGCTGTTTGTGTGAACTTATGATCACTTATTATAATTCCCCGATTTATGTATCGTATACGTATAATTGTAGGACTTCTACTCCTACCACAGTGTGACTGGGGTTGCTTGTTACTGTAAGTCTGTAATACTGGTACGCAGTCGGAGTCGTTGTAAGATTAAAAAATGACGGAACAGATTCGGTGTTTAATAATGCCTGCGTCGATCTTAATAATTGGGTAAACGTTGATCCATCGTTACTTCCGTTTAAAATCCAGTTTGTAACTGGTATGCGCCTCTGTTGCGTCTTATCGCTTTCAACGCAATTCTCCAAATTTTAACCGGCTCAGGACATTTTATTTGCAGCCAGACATTTAGGATTGACCTACTATCCGCGATCCATGTTCCGTTTGAACCATCTGCATTTAGACTATTGAAAGCTCCATACGCTTGATACTTGTCAGTAACAGTTGAACTAGCACTTGCCATAAATCCGGTAACACTTTCGTCAGCCTCCAAAATAGGTATGTATCCGATATGACATTTTTTCAGAGCATTATTATCCGCTCTACTAAGAGCGTTATCTACATAATTTTTAGTGGAGGCATCTTGAGGATTAACGGGTTTTTTTAAAATCGGTAATAGATTTTTGTCTCATAACGATATCTTGGTAAACATCGATTTTATGGTCGCTGGACGATTTGCCGAATCGAATTATATTTTCCGTTCCCACTTTGCACAAGAAACCTTCGATCGATTGCAACGTTATAGGTTGGTTTAAATAACCTTCTATTTTGTTTAACAGATTACCCAGTATCAAAGCAAACAATTTGTTTCCGCGTAGATCCTTACACCCCATATTACGTTGACGATCCGAGCCCACACTTAAAAATAGATTGCCGGTCATAACGTCACCAGTCTTAGAAACTTTGTTTACACCGCTGTTTAAATCTACGTAATTTTTGGTAGCACCATCTTGGGAATTAGTAGGTTCTAACACGTTGACCAGTTTATGAGAATCTAAATTAATATTCTCGGTCGCGGCGTTTGTTCCATCCATACGAAGGAAAGTAGCATTTGCCTGAGACAATGTAACTCCTCCGGCAATTATTCTTTCCGAGTATCCAACATCAGTATGTCCGAATTTATCCACAGGCATTTTTAGTATATATACAATGCATATATATATTTTATTTATATCAGAACAAACCGTTGCGTGAGCTCATGACCTCAAAGGAGGGCAATTATACTTATCGATTTAAGTATCGTATATGTATAATTGTATGCTATGAAGTCCTACGTTAATCTGACCGATAATAATAGTCCCACCGGGAATATGTGTTTTCGTAAATCTGTAATACTGATACGCAGTATTCGTTGAAATATTGAAAAATGACGGTGCAGTTGCGGTTCTAAATAACGGAGTCGTCATCGTAAATAACGTCGTAAATGTCGAATCGCCGTCGTTACGCCCTGATATGGTCCAAAAGACACTGTGTATTCTATATACATTATCGATGGCTTTCAACGCGATTCGCCAAATTTTAACCGGCTCAGGACATTTTATCTGTATCCAGGCATTTAAAGAATCATTAGAAACCCAAGATCCGTTCAAACCATCCGCGTTGAGACTATTAAACGCTCCGTACGCTCGATATCCGTCTATGTGTGAACTGGCACTAGCGACGAATCCGGTACTACTCTCGTCGGCTTCTAAATTAGGTATATATCCGAGATAACATTTCTTATGAGCATTATCTACGTAATATTTGGTAGCACCATCTTGGGGGTTAGTAGGATCTAACACGTTGACAATTTTATGAGAATCTAAATTAATATTCCCGGTCGCAGCGTTTGTTCCATCCATACGAAGGAAAGTAGCATTTGCTTGAGACAATGTGACTCCTCCGGCAATTACTCTTTCTGAATATCCAACATCAGTATGTCCGAATTTATCCACAGGCATTTTATAATATATATATCTATATATATATATTAAAATAAACCGTTTATAACTTCTTGAAAATTCGCGCCATCGTCCATCATCTTCAACACGTACAAGCACAGATGACCGCAAAACACTTCGTTATCGGGCTGTATTCGTTCGCTGTTATAATAAACCGGACGACGTAAATATTTCAGTAGCTCGGTAGGTGGAGGGAGACCATAGCCATCGAAATATTTCGCCGAAATTTCGCCTTTCTTCTTGATCCAACACACCCAATGAGTCCCGCTTCCACTAGATTTATCTAGGTTAAGAATGCCGCTTTCGTTAGTAGGCCTACTCGGTCTCTCGGGCAACTCGTCTCGTAGGAACACGCCTCTAAAGTTTGTGATATTTAGTTTCTTCTTGGCGACGTCTAGCAGTTGTATATTCGACAAAGGAACATTCGGTAACACGACTCCGCAAACGTCGATTTCTGTAACACTTCTAAAACTCATTTTATAATCAACGAATAGATTCTTTATGTGCTCAGCGTAACGAGTAATGTCCGTAAGCTAATGTATGAATACCGTCTTCCATTATTACTCGTTTGTCATCATCCGCGGATAATGCAACTTTATTTACCTGTTCTGTATAAATTTCGTGATGATACGATCTAAAAACGTTCATTTTTCTTAGTCGTTCTCTTTTGGTAAAAAGACAGTTTTTATAATCATCGTGAGTTATCGTTTTCTTAACAACATTTTGCTTAATGCCTTTACACTTCTTATGATCTTCGCCATCCATTCTATACGAGTAGGCCTACAACTTGGCCCTTAAACCTACAAACTCGGAAATCTGTTTTCCTGCTGATTCATCTTTGAACATACCGATTACTTTCTTGTTCAATCCGGTCTTTAAACCCGATGGGTGATCTTCAGGGTAATCACTCGTATCGAATCGAACCGCAACGTCTTCGGCGATATCCTCGTAAAAATCTTCTGTTTGTATTTCATATGCCAACGAATCTGTATCGGTGAATAACAATTTAGCTCTATCGCCGTATTTTTTCCGTATAAAATTGTAATGGAAATCGTACATCAAAGTTTTACTTAAGTCCAATATACACATGCCTAGATATATCGGTTTATTATAAAACAACCTCGGTCTTTTCATGTGAACGGCGATTAGATTCTCGTCGAAAATCGTCAGG
Source organism: Allolobophora icterica (assembly GCA_963556255.1). NCBI lineage: Eukaryota > Metazoa > Annelida > Clitellata > Crassiclitellata > Lumbricidae > Allolobophora > Allolobophora icterica. The sequence continues at coordinate 4,383,577 of OY744604.1, read as the reverse complement.
CGGTCATAATTAGTTTTTGCAGCTAACTTAATAGCTTCCTTCTCGTGACATACCAATTTTATATCTACATGATTTTCGATCCTTTCAAGAGTTTTTCCAAAGACGCTATTGTTCATCAATTTGAAAAAGTCTTTCTCAAAGTTATTAGTGGCACTCGTTCTCAATTCAGTGTTTAGGTCTACATAATATTTCAACCAAGGGCTTTCTTCGAATAGAATCCCTCTATGAATTTTCGCGATCTTCAACCCGAGCCTTTCGTACAACTTCAAATTTTCGTGGTGTACAACGTATTTCTTTTTATCGTTCAAGTTCGGAATTAGTTTTGGTATATTAGATGTAAATTCCGACGAGATGCTCTCGGGAGCCAGAGGATAGTCGTTGTGGAGATTATGGATATCTTGAGGATAGTCCAAATCCACTTCCAATATACACGATCCCAAAACATTCCAATTATTTAGCTCGTCGTCGCTCATCCATTTAAATCCACGAGTCGGTAAAGGCTTGCTCATCGCCCAACCGTATAAATTATTAGCGTCTAGATAAGTTATATATGACGAAGGCTCGCTGCTATCGAATTTATCCGCCGTCATATACTTATTGTTGGCTTTCCCATAACGATTCGAAATTGTGCTGATTCCTCCTCTTATTCCTTGCTTAATCATCAGAATCATATCGTAATCGCTCAACAACTCCAACTTTATACCGGTCAACTTCAAAGCGGCATCCCAGGCCTGTCCCGGAGAAGTGTAATACCATGCGGGATCTAGCCGATAATTCTTCATGCATACGTCTCTAAAGTTTTCGAAAACATCGGCTAAAAGTAGAACATCCGAAACATTGTACAGGTCGTGGTATTCTCTAAACGTTTTACATCCGAATGCATTCCATACAGTTTTGGCGTGATCGTAATCTTCGTCGCTAATATCTGAGTCGTTTAGCCGCGAATAAAATGCGGACTTGGGAGGTAGTTCGGTTTCGTTAAATCTATCGACGGAAGTAACGTAATCGTACGGGTAAATTCCTTTTTTAAGTAAAAGATCGAGCTGTTTCCCAGAATATAATGCGCCAAGATTTTTACATTGTTCTTTCTTCAGATTCTTAGATAAAGCGTCAAGACTCGAGGCTATGAATCTAAAACTGTCGATAAATCGCAATTCGCGTTTAACATTAATTTCTTTCCCTTCTTTGTTTAGAAACTTATCGACGATCACTTCTCTGCTAAACGATATGTACTTCTCTTCGTTATTAGGAATGCATTTAATTTTCTCATTCTGATCACCTCGCAATTTTTTTACGAACAGATGGCTGTCGTATCCGGACAGATTATGAAATACTACTGGAAAGAACCTCGGAACTTTATAGTCTAGATTACAACCATTATGAGCGGCCCCTCTAAAAATACCGCTCAAATGACAGTGGTCTCTAACCCGATCTGTACCCAACGCCCCTCCACAGATATGACATAAAGTAGTTTCCTTAAACTTTTTTCGGTCATCTGGAGTAAATATCATCTTCTTCGGAAATTTAAACTGATTGTATATTCGTTTTATAGTCTCTTCGAGACTTTCTACGAATATTTGACCGATATCGTCGTCTTCGCTTTCGGCCGTGTACGTTACAGGATCTTGTTGATATAATATATCGTCGAAGCATTTTACGTAATAACAAAACGAGCTAGGCGTGTGTTTTTGGTATTTATCGGTGTAAGACACGCGAGGATCTGGCTTGCAAGTGGCTATAGGTTTGATGAAAGATTCGAAATCTGCATAAACGATAAAGGGAACTCTCATCGACCTATTATAATTTTTAAAACTTAACGTAGTTCCCGGTTCTGGGACTTCTATTTTTTGAGCGGCGTTTTGCGAACAGTACTCGGTATGTTTATTAAGCGCTTCCATTCTTGTATAACCGTTTAAACATCTTCTACAATAGTGCATTGAAGTAGTTGACTTTTCCGTTCGTGATGCCATCAATCTGTTAAAATTCTTTATCCAACAATAATGTTTCTTATCTCCGTCGGAAATAAGCAATAGTTCAACGATAGAAACTTTATCGTCCCGCTGATTCGACACATAAATTGGGAATACTATCTTATTTTCATAACCGAATACGTCAACGCTTATATTATTATTTCTTTCAAACTTGCTTATTATATTAACATCCGCCGCAACCGGAAATTCGATATCGCTCCAATCGAGTTTCTTCGATTGTTTGATTAATTCTTTCGTAATTCTTTCGGGATGATTGTCCGTTGGATTTAAAGCTCTAGTAATGCACCACTTGAAACATTGGTCGTCATCGTTTTTCATATTGATAATAGCCTTTTTGCTAGATAGTTCTGTAGGCAACGGAATGTAAGAACTGCCTTTCAGTGGTTTATACACAGCAGTATTGACATCTAATTTAACAACATTCACGAATCTCCAATTACTTCCCCGCATCTGAAAACTCGCCATAGTCTCTGGGATCTTATTTATTGCATTATTGTATATTTCGTTAATATCGGTAGCATCTAAAATAACTTCAGTTTTCGAGACGAATGGAATATTCGCGGATTCTTCTTCTCCAGATTTCATATCAACGCGCTCCATGGTACATGTAAGAACGAGTTGAACCTTAACCTGACGATCTCTTGACAACAGACTAACCACCTGCGGTCTAACGGCGTTAAGAAAAGATACTGCATCGATTCCAGAAGAACCGTCAATAGTGTATTGTTTAGTGAATCCTTTAATTGCCGATGCAGTCTTTCGAATTTCGAACTTCTTAGTATTGATTTTAGCAAAGAGAGTCTTTATTTTCGATTTAAACGATTCCAATCTTTCGTTCACAGGTTTCTTCACTTTAGGAGGTATGTAACTAATTAACCAATCTGCAAAAGAATTAATATTCGACCTAACCTTAGTTTTCAACTCACTGAGAACTTTATTTGGCTTGGAAACGAACTTGGTCGGAGTAAGAATTGGGGTTCGAATATTGGGAACTGGAGAGTCGAGCAAGCTTTTATCTTTGCTCATAGCAGCAATCAGATCCGCTTTTGACAGTTTCCAATATCCGACCATGCCGCTCCGTTTTGCCATGACTCTCAATTCTTTTACAGTTTTCAACTTGTAGTCCATTCCTTTATATATACATATATATATATTCATTTCTTTAAGTGTTGTTTAAGAAAAACACAAATATTTTATTTATGTTTAATTTTTTATTTATTTTATTTTTTTCCCAAAATCTCACAGCTCATTCACAACGGAATCGATAGTTTTGTCGTTAATGCGATCGTACACCTTGATTTTGTATCTATTTCGCCATACTTTTCCATTATACCATTCTATTATTGGTGCATTTTGCCCGTGCGCCTTAGCTGCTTTGTATATCGACGGATACACGACAACATCACCGGTTTCTAGGTCTAAAATTTCTACTTTTCTCGGCTGATTTCTGATATACGTCGTTCTATCATACGCGCCTTCCTGGTAGTTTCTTTTAAGTATTCGTTCTTTCCGATATTCTTTCCAGTATCCTTTCTGATATTCTATCTGATATGCTTTTCGATATTCTTTCTGCTGCTCTTTCTGCAGTTCTTGCCTTTGTCGTCTCTGTAGTTTCTCTAGTTTCTCTTTTTCTGAGACATCGCGAGCAAGAATCTCCATTGCGCTCAATAGAGCTATAAGTTCGGGCTTGTTGAGATGAGCACAACCCCTAATGTTGTGCTGGACCAGTAAGCTTCTCAGCTCTGGAAGTTTCATCTTCTTATTACTAATATAAGTAAACATCTCTTTATGTATGTTTAAGAAAAAAAAGAAATTTTATTCATAGCCTTCACCCTTAGCATTTAGCATTTAAATCGCGGCGATTTAAGACGAGCTCCTACCGTAGACGACGTTTAGCTTCTGTCCGTCCGACTGAAACTCTAGCAACTTGTCCGAAATTACGATAGCATAAGCTTCGGTTTCGGCCACCACTGCCGTATTAAATATAGCTTTGATCTGAATGTCGACGACAGACGATTTTAACCGTTCAGATTGTTTGCTAACGTCGAATACCATAAGCGGATATAGTTCTTTATAATCACTCGGTGTTATATTACTCTGCGTTATCAACTGATCCATTCCGTAGAATTTTTCGCTAAACGTAGCCGCGGCTCGGTACGCTCTCGAGAATTGTTGATTAGGAAACGATAGGTTGTAGTCTACAGCAGGGTATCTTTCCTGATTCATCATCATGTACATGTTCTTAAGATCGCAATGGTCGAAGATCGACGGATTATGTTCTTGATTCCCGTCACGACTTGTCTGAAATCCTACGATTATATACCTCGGCTTTTCCGGAGATGTCTTGACGCTAAGTCTCCAGCTGAAAGTAGTCGACTGAGGAACAGTTATGGTGTCGCACTGACGAGCGCGATAGGCTACAGCCAACGATGCTTTCGATTCGATCGTTTTATACAACTGCATTTTTTCCATATCGGATGGAATAACGTGCGGCATAAACCACGATATCTTCTCTATTGCAACTTTTCCAGCCGCTGCATCGTGACCTCTAAAAATAGCATCGTCGTCGGCTTTACGCACTAACGTTAGCGTATGTTTCAAACCGTAAACAATCTTGTCGTAATCATCGCAAAAACCGAAGATATGCTTTAATGCAACTATAAAGCTGAACGTTCCCTTAGCAGTCGGTTTTCGAATAAGATACTGTTGTCTGACCGCAAACCCCGTGTTATCGGCGACAACGGCCGTTGCACCACTGTCTTTGTACCACAGCTGATTTAAACCTTGTGCCAGTTGAAAATCGTTTGGGTATTTAAGCAGTCCGAGCATCGTGGTAGCTTGACCTGGGTGAAATAACGTTTCTATTTCTTGATTCGACAGAGAATACGATATTTGGCTAAATAGATGCATTAGCCCGTTATTCGTAACAGCCACTGCATCGGCATTAACGTATGCGGTGTTATCCGCTTTAGTCAGTCTTCCTTCGAATAGCAAATAGGATTCTGAAGGGTGGCTGAATAAATCTTGGAGTTCAATGTTTATACGAATCTCACCCGTTGTGTTTAGATTCGTTCTCGCAGTAGGTTCGTACTCGTGAAATTCGTATCGTTCGATACTCTCGTCCGTCAAAGGTTGTTCCGTGAATCTTAGTATATCTGATTGCATTTTTTTATTAATAATATATGATTTTATTTTATTTAAATATAAATAACCTATGCAACTTTCAATCCAGCTCCGTTTAAACGTCTGACGAGATCTTGAATTCTAATAGCGCTCTTTGCATTGGAATTCATACCGTGCCCCATCATTAAATTATTTATATTTGTATTCTTCGAACGCGTTCCGTCGTTAATAAGTCTAGTTAGCACGTCTTTACTTTCTTGAGTTAGCAAGTCTTTGGCTTCGTTCAGCTGCGGTTGGAACGCTGAAAGCGCTGGAAGCGTTTGTGAAGCGAGTTCCGTAGCAGCTGTCCTTGTAGTCGGTAAATTTTTGGGACTCATAATTTTAGCAACCGCTTTATCGACTAATCGTTTCCCAGCGTCAGCAACGACAGTTTTACCAACATCCAGCGCTTTTTGCCCGATGTCTTTAGCCGCGTCTTTTCCTACGCTGAGAGCGGTTGACGCTATTTGTTTAGCCGCATTTGACGTAAATAGATTCTTGAAAAAACCCGCAACAACATCGAATATTCCCGCCCCTCCGATAACACATTGTTTCTTATACCTTCTTTTAGCAACTACTAACATTTTTTATATTAATAGCATTATATTTTTATATTCATTTTTATTTATCGCTCCTTGTCTTAGTAACTCGTCGCATATACCAACTATCTCATTTCTCACACCCGTATTCCCCGCCTCGAAGCTGGCCATTCGCAGAGATAACATTTCTATTAATGCATTAGGATCTTGAGGAATAACGATACGCTGTAGGCCTATTCCTTTACCTTGCGCCTTTGACATCATCGAGTCCCATATCGGTTTAATAATATTTTTATATTTTAAGCTCCTAGAGGATTTTGGTTTACTTGGATTTTTCGGCTGCCTCATAGCATTCGTTATCTTCAGAATCTCGGCATATTCTTCCCGATCGTTTGCATTGAAAATCGACTCGTCCGGTTTGGCCATCGTTAATAATTCCCAAAGTCCTGGAGTTCCTTCGTATATCTTAGGCCTATCGCCTACCGTCACGTTATTGCCGTCGATCGATATAGGGCTGTCGCCTATATAAAATTGACCGTCTTTTGAGTTTATACCGAACGTTGTGTCTACCGTCTTTTTATCGGACGCATATTGCTGCAGGTACTTCACCGCAATATCTCCTAGTTCTAAGGTTTTTATATCTTCTAGGCCTACCGGGTCTTCACCGTAAGCCTCTATCGAAGGGTATTGAGGAAACTGAATGGCTTTTAACGATGTCGAAATAGAAGCGGGAAGCGCTTTTAGAGCGTTAGCTGTCTCTGCAGAGTTTTCTTTTATAGTAGATAACAAAGCCTTTTGTTCTTTTGAAATTGTTGATTGCGAGTCGACTATTGGTTTGTACAATCTCGTTAATTCTCGTTGTAGTCCGATGTCTCCTAATCTCTCGGATAAAAAGTTTTGTCGAATATTCTTCTTCGATTTCAGAAACTCCTCAACGATAAAATCTCTTTTTGCGGGATCGGTTATCTTTAGAAACGACATTATATTTTACTTATATAAGCTTATAGCTATATTTTTTAAACGTAAATTCGAACGTAAATTCGAACGTATTTTTCACGTTCAATTTACGTTCCAGTTAAAACGTTCTCGTTAAACGTTAATTTTTCTGTGCTAACTTTGGTTTTATTTTTAATTTTTTCTTTCATATCGTTGAATTTCACAAACTCGCTTAGAATTAGCGAATATTCAACGTCTGAAATATTGTCGTCCACAAGAGCTTTTGAAATAAGGCTACTGATAGTGTTTAGTTTTGCTTCGGCTAACGTTTTAATCTTTTCGTGCTTTGTCAATTTCAGTGCAAGCTTCTTACTAACTTGTCCTCCGACAATAATTAACAATCCTACACCTACTGCCGTACCTGTTGCTATCGCTATGGCCGGAGTTGCAATTACAGTAGCCAGAGCTGCCAGTCCCGAGCTGCTGAGGCCCATCACAGTTACTATCAGAGCGTTGTCGATTACGCTAATAATTCTTATGTTCCTACGATACTTTGTACTTAAGGGGGTCTTTTTATCGCGTTCTTGTTCGATTTCTTTTTGAATTTCGTTAATTTTTTTAAAACGATACGATTGCGCTGAATTTTCCATTTGTTTATATTCCATTATTATTATTATTAAGATTTTTTAAAATTTAAACGTGGTAATTAATGTAGCATAGCGAATCTTTTTCGTTAATGATAACCACAGAATCGGAATTGTTTTGAATAGTAATAACAATGTCTTCTACATCTTCGCAAATGGTTGAGTCTTGCAAGCTGCATCGCTTTTCTTTAATCGCCTGTCTAAGCGAGACTAGACAGACTCCCCTAGTTAGTCGAACTCCAAATCCTAGCTCTTGCGAGACCGACGATCTGGGTTGAATTGTGATCACTCCTTGTGCGAAAATCTCCCAACGCTGTGAGCCCGGTTGTCTTATTGCCCGATGCGTTACTTCTTTAGGCAACCAAAATACTGATTCTGGTCGAGTTCTAACTCTGCTCGGAGAATTGCGTTTTGTTATAAACTTGTGCATTGGCATACCGTATCGCGACATTATATATATTATATATATATTTATATATATCATAACCTTTACAGAATCATACCAAGAATCGGACCAAGGATTGGAATGCTAGAAAGTACTTTTGAAATGGGATTGTCGTTTCCAAGAATCAATCCTGAACCATTGACAAATCCAGAACCTCTGCGCATGTACAGTCCTTCTCCTACACCGTCTAATCCAGATCCTGACCATGGTTTCAGGTAAAGACCTGCTGCGTGCGGAACCATCTTGTAGCTTCTTCCTCCTTTCTTTATGTATAAAGCACCTCCATTAACACCCGATCCCATCATTTTGCTAACACCTGTACTCGCTAATCCGCTTAAAGCTCCAGTTGCAAGACTTGGCAGAACCCTAGAAAGAAGAAATTTTCCAGCTGTAGCTAGAAGTGGTAATAACGCTGGAAGAAAACCACCTTCGACTTTCATATTATCTTCTATTTGCGTTTTACTCATTTTGATCGTAGTACCAGTTCCATTCTGATATGCTTTCGCCATTTTATTAATTTGTGCTCGTGTAAGAGCTAAAACATGTTCCCCGGATAGATCTCCGTGAGTAAGTCTTATACTCGTTCCTGTCCCTGCCTCAACTGCGCGTTTAATTTTGTCTTTTTGTCCATCCGAAACATTAACTTTTGTATTGGTATATCGACTCATTTTATATATATATAATTGAAATTAAAAACTTTAATACCACGATAATTAATTCTCACACTTCTCTAATTTGAAACCTGATCGACAACTCCTCTCCTCGAAGGTTGATTAGTTTTCCATTTTGATCTGTAAGTTTTGTTTCCATAGCCGAAATCGTAAATAGCGTAATAGGAAGATATACTAAATTAACGGGCACTTCTATAATCTTGTATCCGGGGCCTACATTCGGGAAAAAGGAATATATAATGTTTTCCGTTGTTCCGTTAGAGTACGAAGATCCTATTACGTCGCTGGTTACTCTCAAACTATTTACGTTCATTATATTTACTATGTTCTCGGATTCGTTATATCCTTCTGAATACACTCGGCTATTAAATCCTAAAACAGTTCTAATCGAGTTCTCGATTGTCATATTAACCTGATAGTTAGCACCGATATCTAACACCGACTTCAAAGTATTGTTGTTCGCTTGTAACGTTATACAGTACGCATCTCCCGTTTCGTCATAATGTCCTGATTGTTTCATGATTCTCTGAATGTGTTCGTTTATATCTACGATTTCGTAACTTCCTTCTGGGATTTCTATAGTAAACCACGTTTTACCATTATCCGGCGAATACACAAACTTGTTGTTTCCAGAATATATATTCGGGAAGGAATTATAAGTCTCAAGATTAACAAGACACATTTCATACTTTTTGTTTTTGTCAAGTTGAATCAGAGGATTAAATTTTGTTCGAATTTGCGTGCTCCTTTCGCTCACCAAAATGCTGAATGACTCTTTAGGCTCCGTGTTACGAGCGATCTTTTCTGTGTTGAGAACTATCTTTTCCAACCGCGCTTCCATTATATATATAATATATATCTTATGAAGATTATTTTTATGCTGAAGGCATATAAAATGTATCTAACCCACTTCTATACTTGCCGTTGTTTTTTTTACTGGTTAAATCTATCACTACAAATCCGTGCGGACGCTCCCACGCAGTTTTGCACAGTTTTACAAATTCGTCTTTAGGCATATCATCTACGCCTACGTGATCGTTGTATATATTATTAATATTTTTAAGATCTTGACTAAATAAACAGATAAAGTTTGCATTCTCTCTGATGGTCTGTCTAGGCAGTTTGAAGTAGTTTTGTGCGAGGTAAAATGAGTCAACATTACTATGTCTTCCTCTGATGTAATAAGCTTCGCATTTGTTTTGTTTTTCTAATTGTAAATCGTCGAAAATCATCAGGTTCTGCTTGGCACTCAAATCTCTCGGATCGGGCACTTCTTCCGAAGTTTCAAAGAATCGACAGTTCATATCAGATTTTTTAACTATACTTTTAGCCATTTCCTCAACAACTGATATTGGCGATACATTCAGCCTGGCTATCTCGTCTTGACAACCAAACAAATTGACGATTGCTTCTTTAGGCAATTTTTCTTCGAATGCTTTTTTCAGTATTTTATATTCTGGTTGAAAGAGAGATCTTCCAAAAACCTGTAAGTTATCATAATCTAACCATCCTGGATTCAAAAGTAAATTTAATAATAGCGTAGTCTTACCGCATCCAGACTTCCCAACGATCAGACCCCTTATACTTCTAGGTAATAATGGGTTATTAAATCTTTTCGATGTCTCATCGTTCCAAGATAAATCTTTAACTTCCATTTCTTTTTTAATTATAAAAATAGTTTTATATTAAAATGTATATGGAACAGATGTATTGCGTAAAGTGCAAGAGAGAAACCGAAATGACAGATATTCAAAATTTCATCAGTAAAAATAAAAGACCTATGATTAGAGCCGTATGTTCCGACTGCGGAAAAACTAAAACTCGATTTCTTTCCACTGCCAAAAAAGGAGGCGATCTATTTGGGTCTTTAAATTCAGCTACGAAAAATCTAAAACTTCCCTGGGCGAAATTCCCTGGAGAATTGCATCTTCCAGGACATTCGTTTACGGGCCCTGGAACAAGATTAGATTTAAGATTGAATCCTGACGCCTCCCCTAAAGACTGGAGTCAGCCTGTGGACAGAATCGACCAAGCAGCTTATCGTCATGATTTAGCTTATGACCAGTATTCGGATACCGCTGCCAGAAATGCAGCCGACAGAGTAATGGTAAATGAATTAAATAATATAAATAATCCTACATTACGTGAGCGCGTCGAAAGAGCGATAATTAAACCTATTTTGATGACAAAAGCCAATCTTGGTTTAGGTTTAGGTACTTCCGATTCAAAGCCAGCTGTTAAACCGTCTCAAAAATGGACGGATGAACTCGCCGAACAATTGCATAAACCGGTAATACGACATTTTACAAAAAGGAAGGTTTACGTCAATGGTATCGATCAAATTTGGGCTGCAGATCTTATAGACATGCAGTCTTTCACGAAATATAACGATAACGTTAAATATTTATTAAGCGTTATCGATATATTTTCAAAATACGGGTGGCTTGTCCCGATTAAAGATAAGAGCGGAAAATCTGTGTTCGATGCTTTCACCAAAATACTTTCTAGTAGCGGACGGAAACCCGAGAAACTGTGGGTCGATAAAGGTAAGGAGTTTTACAATAAAAACGTGAAATCAATTGGAATCCAGTTGTATTCTACTGAGAATGAAGAAAAATCATCCGTTATCGAACGATGGAATAGAACCATGAAGGAGAAAATGTTCAAATATTTCACAGCTAATTCGACTAGGAAATATATCGATGTTTTAGAAAATATGGTTTCTCGTTATAACAACACTAGACATTCTTCCATAAAAATGACTCCAATAAAAGCGAGTATAAAGATAAATGAGACTATTGTATGGAAAAATTTATATGGCGGTTTACACCCAAAACCACCTGATAAACCGAAATTTTCAATAGGTGATAAGGTCCGAATTTCTAAGAAAAAGACGTTCTTCGAAAAGGGTTATACCCCTAGATGGACGGAAGAGATCTTTACTGTGACAAAAATTCAATACACAGATCCTCCGACCTATAAGATAACAGATTACAACGGAGAGGAAATTCAAGGCACATTTTACGAACAGGAATTACAGAAAACGACTCAGGAAATTTATAGGATCGAAAAAATCATAAAAACACGTGGAAACAAATCTTTTGTCAAATGGGTGGGATATCCACAAAATTTTAATTCATGGGTTGATAATCAAGCATTGATAAATTTACATTAGAATCTCCATTCGAAACAGTGAGAAATCTCCATTTGCAACCTAATGTTACTACTTACTTATCACACCGGCCCAGCATCCTACTTGTGTTACTACTTATTACACCGTTCCAGAAGCTTAATGTTACTACTACTTGTATTACAAATTGCGGGAAAGCAATTCTTAAGAACAAGCCATATAATCTAGCAGCTCAATTGGCTGTTAAGATGGGTTCCACTGGTATGTTAAATACTTATGCTAAATCTACTGTTCCTTGACTCGAATATTGTCTATGTATGTATGTATGTATGGCTGTATGTATGTATGTATGTATGTATGTATGTATGTATGTATATTGTATATGTAAGTATGAAATAAGTATGAACAGTACTGCATTTATGTATATTGTGTATGTATATGTAAGTATGTGTGGATGGATGGATGGATGGATGGATGGATGGATGGATGGATGGATGGATGGATGGATGGATGGATGGATGGATGGATGGATGGATGGATGGATGGATGGATGGATGGATGGATATACGATTAAACAGGAAGATGAATTGAATGGACATTGGAACTCTGTATCTAGAAAGTTACATGGTTTCAATAAATGGGAATCTGTTAAAGAGGTCATTCCATGTGAGATCAACCAGACCCTCCAACCTTCAACCTTAGATTTGGCTGAAACTTTTTGCATCTGTTTGTCCACCATTTTTACATCTGTTTGTCCACCACCTGTTCAAGCTCTACAACACTAAGTTAAAAGCATTAACTGTTGTCCCACATGCGCATAGGCCTACTTGCAGCCCAGGATATGCTCCAGTTTACCTGACAGACCAACTTTGAAGACCCTTATCACAATGAAGACATAGAGTAATAATGGAATAAGATTTGTTACATACAGAGTGAACTATATGCAGATAACAGAAATTTAAAATTTTTGCAATTGCTTTTATTGTCTTCAATGCTACCATGCCATGAATATTACAGATTTAAATTGACAACTGCGTTATGTGGTCACTTTTCACCAATATTAGTGGGAAACTATTTGTTTCAATTCAGAATGATTTGCAGAATCAGAAAGTACACAGAACGTTGTACAAAATCACAACATTTTGCAGGGCTATGTGGATCTGTTCCAGAGATACTGGCCTCTGAATATGTCACCAAGTTCAAAATGTGTCGCGAGTGCTTCAAACCACCCCTCCATTACCCTCAGCCATACAATGCAGATACATGGTGATAGGCTTATGACAATTTCTATATGATGTAGGCCTACCAACGTATCAAACTACCAAAATAGCTAAATTACAGCCAAATCTGAGATAGGTCACATACAGCCCCTCTGTGATTTCACATGGATTGGCCCTTCTGAGACGTCGAAAAATAGCTAATATTCAGCAGAGCATCACTGCTGATTGCTTCTGATTACCAACACCAAATTTATATATCCAGACAGCTTATGGCATGCACTTTTCAGAAATATGAAGCACAGATAAATTCCAGTTCTCCAATTTCCCAATATCAGCTGGTGAAGTTGACCCCCATTCATCAGTTTGACCAAGATTAGCATGTGAGTATGAATTCATTTGCAAATTAACACCACAGTAAAGTACATCCGGTAGGAACCCATTACTTGTTATTTCAAAATATGAAGAGATTAAAATGTTGTTACTACTGCTTTTCCTCATATTGGTCTGGCAAATTCAAGAAAATACAGTTTGCAATTTCTGAGACTGCATATTGGCAGCTGTATTGTAAAGCCTGTACTCAAGACACAGTCATTATAACAGGTCCAGTAGGTCGCCAACAACTTTCTGAATACAGCAGTGAAAACCTCAAGCCTCTATCTGCTCTACTTCTTGACTTATTTCATGTTGAATATGGCTTCAGCGAACATTTCGCGAAATCGGATCCAAATTTCCGACTATTCCACCTCACTTTTAGATGGTATATATCTCGGTCAAATATTTGAATATTTGAATATTTGAATATTTGAATAAAATTTGGCATTTGTGCCAATATGGTGGCCAAACAGAAGAAAATTTTTTCAGCCATATCTAAAGTTGAAGGTGTGAAAATGTTTTAAAAACTGGTTGATTTCACACGGAATGACCTAAACCTAAACCTGTGGCTTGACAGATTGGACTTGCATCACATTATTAAGAAACGTCGCATGATGTTCTATTGGCGAATAGTTCGTTCAACATTTAACCTTCTTCAAAATATTTTATGGTGTTACTTTGGAGAGCATTTCCTTCATGATTCCGAACTCCTTGTCATTTCGAATATCAAATATTGTCTCACAACTGCCATTTACACCACAGTAGTTTTCTTAGTTTGTGCGTTTGGAATTGTGTTTAATTTTCGTAGTTTGTGCTTTTGAGGTTAAGTTTATTTTTCATAGTTTGTGCTTCTTAAAATTCGGTTTATGCAGCGTGTATGTTTTACTACTGTGTAATTTGACTTGTTCTTTTTGCCTTCGAGCGTAATAAAGTGCTCATCGGCTATTTCACAACGGCTGTATGTATCACAACAATCTATGCATAATGCAACATTTGCTCGGACTCAACTTCCGCTCCAGATAAAATGCCTCCGGGGCTTTGTTCCGGCCCAGATTAAAAATTCTGAACGCTAACTTCCTGTGAACAAAATATTTTGCGGACAAAAGCAAACATATCCAGACAGACACAGACTGACTGCCATTTAGCGTGGTTTGCATAAAGAAACAGTGGCGTCCACTGGCGAAAGCCTTGGGAACAGTTTGGACACGCTAGATAAACGATATATAATCTGACTCTAACAATGGTCTTGGTGGACCAACGGTGAAGCAGGATGCCTTCGAACCGAATGGTCTCCGGTTCAAACCCTCTTAACGCCGGTATTTTTTTAATTACTTTATTTTTTGGTCGGAGAACGCGCAGGATCTTCAATAGAGAAGCGGAACACAGGAGCAATGAGAAACAAGGTGGAACTCGAACACACAGACACGCACACAGAGCACAAGCACACGTCACCGGATGACTCTGGCACAGACACCAGAGCATTACTCCCTGTTGCATGAACAGTTGTTAATTAAAGGAAGCTCGTAAAGTCGTTCATCCTAACCGTTCATTCATTCATTACAAACGCACCGGATGATCTTGGCCCGTGAAAGACACTTAGGCCTATTGCACACACACATACACTGTGTGTGTGTGTATACATGTATGTGTACATGTATGTACACAGTCTGTATGTATACATGTATGTATACATGTATTCAATAAAATCTGATGCAGCAGCTGCTGCTGCTGCTATTATACAGCTAATGCAGCTCCTGCAGCAGCTGCTGCGGCTGATGCTGCTGAAGCTAATCCAGCTCATGAAGCTCCTGATGCTGATGAAGCTCCTGAACGAAGCATGTGATGCGCATTTGCACTGTTAATTTAAACTGGCCCAAAGTCCAACAAGTTTCCCTACTCTTGACAATTCCCCCGTTGGTCTACTGAATGTACTACTCTGTCTACTCTACCGAGTCTACTCTACTCTAACGGCCTAACGGTACCCAACCCTAACTGAAATCCTACACTTAAACCTTAATTTAACTGATATCGGATAGCCTTCAGTCTACTACTGTACGGTACTCTATATACTGACTCTATTGTACTTTATTATACTCTATCTGAGTCTACTCTAGTAGTCTTTCATCTACCTGATTCTATAAATTTTTTCCTTCCTCATGTTTCACATGCATACACATAAGCGTAGACTCGGGGGGGAGCCGGGGCACGTGCCACCCCCCTCCCCAATAATTGAGATGGACTGTACATTCAATGCAACAAGTATAGAAAAAATAGCCAAATGCCCCCATATTTTGGACAAGTTTACGCCAGTGTGCATACATGTGAAACGTGGTAATCATTCTAAGAATATAAGTAATATATATTACCAGTCATTATTCCTTAATAGATAATATTATAATATCGTATATGGTATAGTAACTAGCTAGGATGCAAGTTCTCGTTTGTATTGATCATCTATTTTATTTTGTCCAGTCGAAAAAAGATGCCGAAAAGAGCGTTACAAAAAGTGTCCCGGTTTTTGAAGGCCAATAAATGGTCACCATATATTATAATGACATCGTGTGTGGTTGAGTTGAGCTAGTCTCTCAAACATTTTGAGCTACACTCTAGGCAAGTCAGCTAAACACTGGGAAATGTCAACTGCACACCTCGTGTTGCAAGACACGCGATTTTACGCCCTGTTATATTCATGTAAGTCATAGTTCGAGAATTCGTGACTTTCGGTTTTAACATTCGTAAAAATTCGCGAATTTTTGGTCTATTTTAAAATTCGTAAAAATTCGTAAAAATTCGTTGGACCATTGTTAGGCCTTTTTACATTGACAGTGGCGCTGTGCAAAGACAGCGTAAGCAACAACAACAAATGTGATGACATCATGATTTGTTGTGTTAAGCGTCTGCTTAGAATTTAATGTAAAATTCAATATAAAATTTTATTACGCAACGAGTCAATTTAGTTAAAATCTAATTTCTTAACCCTTGAACAGTAACCTTTTTTTTACACCGGTCCTCGGTAACCTGGGGTTGTTTTATACCCCCGGGGGTAACTGCTGTTGTTTGTGAGGTAGGAACGAATTTTTCTAACGATACAGTACATCATAGGCCTAGTTTGATAATATTCTTTGTATTTAACACGATTAGGTATTCTATGCAGAGGACTGACGCCATTACGATGACGTCATTGCGTTATTGACATAAAACCAACTGTCGGTTTTGCTAATATTCATGTTATTGAATGTTTTTCTGTTATTATTACGATTACCGTTACTGCTAGCATAACTATTACTACTGTAAATTTTCGGGGCATGGCTGCAAGACCCAGGCGGCTCAATTCAGCTCAAGCATTAGTTTCCATTCAGGAATGGATAGACGCGGAACGCCGCGACGATGATGACGAAGAGGCCGCAGACGTTTTGACCAGTGAGTCAGAATTTGACGCCGGTGAGGAAGTTGACAATGTAGAGTTGAACGACGCTACTTCGAGTTCTGCCGAAGATGAAACAACACACGATGAAGAACCAGACGAGTGCATTTCAAAAGACAAGACGCTAAGATGGAGTAGCATTCCACTGCAGCCGCCTAAAGGTCGTCGCGGTAAGCATAACATCGTCCGCGAACGTTGTTCAGTGACAATTGACAAGGCACTACTGGCAGATCCAAGGATGTGCGTCGAACATTTCCTGGATGAGAAGTTCATGACAACTGTTCTCCAACATACAAACGAAGAGTTAGAGCGCCGAAGACAAAAAAGAGCAGATCAACAGCTCGTATGCCATGAAGACTTTGACCTCTTAGAAATGGAGGCATGCATCGGTCTTCTCATTCTCACAGGTGTCATGTCGTCGAAGGGAGAGTCGTCAGAACTGATGTGGTCCCAGACATTCGGGCGTCCTATTTTGCGAGCAACGATGCCGTTGAAACGATTTCTGGTGTTTTTGTCGAGTGCACGATTCGACGATAAGTCGACGAGAAAAGACCGAGTACAATCAGATAAACTTTCCGCTATTCGTGATCTTTATGACTCGTTCGCGTGCAAATGCAGAAATTCCTATCGACCATCATCTTTTGTTTGCATCGACGAGACTCTTATCGGTTTCCGTGGACGTTGCCCTTTCAGGATGTATATCCCTTCGAAGCCAGATAGATATGGTATAAAGAACTGGTCGATGTGTGATAACGGAACAAACTACCTTTGCAACTTGCAGATGTATTTGGGCAAAGTTGGTTCAACACCCGAGCGTCATCAGGGTGCACGTGTTGTGACTGACTTAGCTGAACCACTGTTCGGTTCAGGCAGGAATGTAACGGTTGACAACTTCTTCACTTCGTATGCTCTTGGACAGTCTTTGTTGTCGAAGAATCTGACTATCTTAGGGACGATCCGCAAGAACAAAACAGAGCTTCCACATTCAGTGATTGTCGCAAAGCGCCCAGAACATGAATCAATATTTGCTTTCACTGCAGACACAACATTAGTTTCATACGCACCAAAGAAGAATAGGTCGGTAATTCTGATGTCGACAATGCATAACAAACCGGAAGTAGACACTGATGGTCGAGGACGCAAGCCTTACATGATATTGGATTATAATGCCACTAAAGGCGCCGTAGATGCTTTTGACCAGTGCATTTCATATTACACTTGTGCTCGTCAAACACGGCGTTGGCCAATGCGGCTTTTTTTCTTTCTGATCGATGCTGCCTGCTACAATGCCTTTGTGCTATGGAAGTTGACATCAGAGAAGCCAAACAAACGAGTCGATAGACGCCGTCTGTTTCTGACTGAAGCTGGCGAGAAACTAATTCGTCCTTTCATAGAAATTCGTGCCAATGTGCCAACAATATCGCATCAGCCGTCTGTTGCTCGTGCAATTTTGTCTGTTGGGGTGCAACCCGTGTTACTCAAACCGGAGTCGCAGAAGTCGAGAAAGCGTGGTCGATGTCATGCATGCCCCAGAAAAAAAGATATAAAAGTTGAAAACCAATGCATTGAATGTGAACAATTTGTTTGTCAGCAGCATGCTGAAAAGAAGCTAATATGTAAGAGCTGTAGGCCTACAATTGAAGATGTCTTAGCATAAGAGATAATATTACTTGAGCTTTTGTTTGTTATCTAGATGTAAAGATATCATATGTTATTTGTTTGGATGTGGACTAAGCATTTTAGATTCTCCTTTGCAATTAGGTTTTCTTCATAACATCTCGTTTTTTGCCGCCATAATTATTGAAAATATGTTGACAGTATCCCGGGGGGCCCTATGCATAATTTTTTTTCACTTAATTTGAAGGATGGTCAATATTAGGGAAAGTCACCAAAGCGATTGTAAAAATTTCTAATACTTCCTTTAATAGCTGCAGTTACAACAATCTGGGGGTAGAAATTACCCCCAGGTTACCGTTCAAGGGTTAAAGATGAAAGAACATGGACCGGGGTGAAAGTATGTAGTAATTTTGGTGGAGAAGGAAAGGTAATCCAAAAATACAGTGTTGTGATAAGGAATTTTGTTGGTTGTTATGCCCGAATTCGGGAGCATTTGCATGGCTCAGATAGGCCTACAGAAAATAGAGTCGAGTGGGAGCAGTGGGCTGACTCAGAATCAGAGGAAGATGAAGTAGAAGACACAGCTCGGTGAACGTTGCCAACCCTTTTTAACCATGTTTGGTTGCAAGCTGTGTTAGTGACTGAGTGGTCACACTGGAGCTGGGTGTCACGAGTTGACCTTGGTATGAAACCGGTAGGCTGTATATACATAGGCCTATAGGAACTGTAGCATAGCAGGTATTTCAGCTATAGACTAATATATATATAGATATGTCGTTTGTAGCTAAGATAAAGACTTTAGATATGTGAATGTAGGTTGGTAGAAGCGTACGCTCATAAGATATATAGCATAAGGTGTATAATATAAAGCCTAGTATATATAGATATGTCGCTGTAGCGAATGTAGGGATCATAGGTCTGTAAATATAAGCTTATAGCTAATACAGCGATGGTCGTCGATGGCTGCTGGGGTCATAAAGGGATAGGCTATGGGTCAAGGTACATCGTCGACAGGTGTCATCTACGAGAGAAAGAAATTCGGGGCTGAGAGAGCCGAAGAGAGGAGAGTTTAACTCAGACAGTTGACACCGACGGTCGAACTGGAGAGTAGGGTGGAGTGAAAAAATGATTTTTAAATAATTGAATTCTAATAGTGGGCAAAAGATGCAATTTGGGTAGAAAAATAAACACACCAAATATTTTAAATTTCAAATGACATCTTCTGCCCTCTACCGTCGATGCAATATTTCAACGTGATTAACCTAATATCACAGTGGATGTCATCCAATCTCCTCTGCCTTAACCCTTCCAAAACAGAATTCACAATCCTAGGCCTTCCTGATCATATCAAGAAAAGCCCTAACCCTTCCATACACTTATCGACTAACTCATCGTTTCTTAACTTTCACATCGGACCCCCCATCCATTACTTGTGATCCACACCTCTCCTTCTCTAACCACATCTCCAACCTCTCGCGCTCCTGCTTCAGGCACATTTGTGACCTTCGTCGCATCCGGCCCAAGATCGACTTTAAAACTGCCTCTACCATTGTCACCTCTATTGTTCATTGATTACAGCAATTCTTTCTTGCTCAACCTTGAATATACCCAAATCAAGCGCCTGCAACTTATCCAAAAGTCACTAGCCAGGGCTGTCACTAGAATGCCCAAACATCATCATATCACTCACATCCTCAACTAAAATTGGCTAAAAATCCCAGAGTGAATCCACTTCAAAGTCCTGTCACTAACCTATAACTCCCTACAATACGTCCAGCCCAAGTACCTCCATGGTCTCTTCGCCATCCAGGCAACCCGCTCCACCCGATTCTCCTCCTATTTCAGTCTTTCTCGATATCCGGTCACTACTCATCTCAAGCGCCTAAACCCAGCCATATCCAACAGAGCACCACGCCTCTGGAACGATCTCCCCCTTGAATTCCGCAGATTCTTTGTTTCTCCATCATCATTCCAACCTGTCCTCATCCTTCTCCTCGTGTTCCTCTATCTCCGGGCTCTCCACTCCAAACTGTTCACCTTTTCAAGTAGGGCCTACTCCTACCCTGACTCATTTGATCTTCTGCCTTCCAATTCTTCTGGCCCTAAATGACACCCTCCTTCACAGCTGCTCTGTCTCCTCTCTTGATCTGCCCCCCCCCCCAGAAACCGGATTCGGACCTCTTTCGGGTTGCTCTCTGGAAAACTCAACACTCACAGTTGTATGCGGGCGCATCCTGGTTGAACAGAGATTTGGTACTTCTTTCGTTCTCTCCTAATTTTCTTCCTTTCAGTAATGTCGCTGCATTCATTAGGCATTATAATCATAGGCGTAATTTGTCGGGGAACGAGGGGTAACCGTACCCCACCCCACTTTTTTGGGCTGGGGTACCGTAACCCCAACCTTTTGAACAATGCCAATCAACACTTTATTATTTTGCCTTCCCAGAGATCGCACTCAACACCTTGCTTCCTGTATGTAAGAAATTGGTAGCCCCCACTTTATAGACCAAAGTTATGCCCCTGATTACAATTATATAATCCTGTAACACAACAGAGGCGATTTCCGCCACTGAATTGAACGTGTCTTTCATGAATTTTAACTGTTCGAAGACAGTCAGTTGAATAAAAAGAAAAATAATGCACCACATTGACGTTATTCAAAGAATTTCATATGGTAAATATATTACCGCCGGTAGAGGGCAGAAGACGCAAAGCAAAATCAACAATATTTTGAGCACTATTTACACTCACATGCTGGCAACTTTCCATCGCTATTAGAAAACGTTTCCTCAAAAAAGCTTTTTTTTGGCCATTTTCACTCCACCCTATTATTCATTGTCCGAACGTGTTAGTCTCCAGCTAATCTACGCTTATCTTAACTTCTGTCAACTGTTATAAGTTCTGCAGTTATGTGCAATTGCTTACAAAATGCACATTTAGTTGTTGAACAAAACAAATTTATTAGGTACAAAGGTGAGTTTGTTTTGACTAAGCGCCTGTGAATAGGCGAGTTCTCGTAACTTAGCTATTTATGTGGCGCCTTCCATTCATCAACAGACCAATAACAGTAATTTTATAGTCATTTTCCGGTAATATGAGAAATTCACTAATTCAAGAAGCGAAAATTTTTTTTTTACAAATTACATTGGTTTTTTGGAGCAAATCTTTAATATTTTCTATTTCACAAATATATATTTGGTTTTGCACTAATATGTAAATGTAGCAAGTTTTTAATAGGAAAAAATAACCCTACTAAAATATTTGTCCTCTCCGTTATTATACACATATGATATATGTAGGCCTATGCATAGTAGACAGTTTCCTGATGTGTATCGACATGCCAATATGTTTTTGGCATTAATATTTATAAAATAAATATAAAAGAAGTTATTTAATTCATCTCAGTTTTAATTTAATTAAGAAATGTCCACTCTGCTGCAAAAATAGAAGTAGCCTAATCAATGTTAAGTTGAATGTGTTTATTTTTGGCCAACTAACTAAATAAAATTCGCTTGCGCCAATCATTCCCAGTGATCAAATAAACAAAAAACATTAAAATATTTGTGGTATTGTCCTAAAAAAACTACTCACAACATCAAAATTACCACATAACAAGTCCGCTACGTTAGTATCGACAGTGTTGGGTATGAGTTAACTCAGATGAGTTTAAACTCACGAGTTAACTCACCTGCTGTGGTTTATGAGTTTGAGTTAACTCACCTTAAAGAGTGTGAGTTATGAGTTTGAGTTAATTCATATTTTCTGTGAGTTTGAGTTGTAACTGTCAATTATTTTAAACTCAACTCACTCTTCGGCACTCGGCACATATTATGTTGAAAGAAGCCTTTTTATATCGTCGGCTTTCCATAGAGGTGAGTGGTGACGGCAGGGAGGGTCGTAAACACTGCTAGCGGACAGTATTTAAGCACTGAATATTTTGTATATTGTGAACAGTTAAGAACAACATGGCTGAAGTACCATGTATTCTTGATGGAAAATATTTTTCTGTTACAAGTAGGCGTGATGGAAAAATTGTTGCTCGATTAGAACGTGCTAGTATGAAACGTGTGAGTTTTTGAGTTAACTCATTTAACAAGTGAGTTTGAGTTAACTCATTTCACTTAAGATGAGTTGAGTTTGAGTTTAAACTCATTCTGAGGTGCATGAGTTGAGTTTTGATTTAACTCATTTCTTGTCTGAATTTACCCAACACTGATTATCGAGAATTGAGAACAGAATGTGAAAATTTAACTTTATTAAAAACAGTCTGCCGAAGTAAAAACTTATAAAGAATGTCATAAATTATGTTGTTAAATAAATTGTATTATAAATGATATTTTAAGTAGACGACTTATCCTAACAGTGCAACAAATTTGTATAGCTCAAGAATAACTTATTTAATAACGGAGTGGACAGATAATGGAGTGAATAAATTGTGTTTCAGAACGGTAGATACTATATTATTTCTCATGCGTCCATATCAATCGTCGGTAAACTCATTATATTGCTTATAAGCGTTATATTACAAATATTATTGCAATTAAATTTATTCGTAATCATTGAAAGAATGCAATAACGGAGTGTGTGTATAATAAAAAAAACACATTAGATACCATATAAATGAAAATTAGTTAGAAATTTGTCTTAGCAGTCAGATCCTGTATTAAATTAAGACATACTTACTTACATAGATCTTCACAGAAGAGACGTGTTAAGTTGCGAGACCAAAGAAATGAAAGGGTTGTGAGATACGAGATAATTTTTACATATTAACGGAGCGGACATAATTTTCCGGGAACAGGTTAAAATATATTTTTAAAAAGTATACTGAAGATACGGTCCACCAAGTTGTATTTAGAAACATACAATTATATTTAATATAAAAGAAACAAACTAATTTTTTGACTTAATGCAAATCATTTTGAAATTGTTGACGAAAGCAATAAGTAGGCTACTATAGCCTAGGGACGGCAACGGAGCGGAACATTTTAAATTCAACATAAATTGTAATAAATTATTTTATTGCTTTGAATTACTTTCAAAGGTCTTCAATTGTTGACTGGTCAATAACGTTTCAATCTAATCACTTAGCATGATCAGACTAGGTACTGTGAAATGGCCGAAGACAGCCGTTTTTTGTAATTTAGCCAAATACTGGAAAATGACTGATGCTCTCATTAGGCACTGACTTTGTTGACTGAAAGGTATTTCGTTCATTGTGTGACGTTGCCGTCAAAATAGTAAGTAAAATATTGCATAGTCGAATCAAGTAGAGGAAACAACGATCAACTTGACTTGTCAAAACATTTGATCGACTCGACTTGCAAGTCGAAGATTTTTCGACCAGCTCGAATTGGCCGAGTTTCGACCAACTTTGTCGACTGTATCGATCGATCGCGGGGTATACGTCGTACTTCTGCCTTCCTTACCATTGGATCTTAACCTGGGACCGAAACTGACCATAGTTGCCCATCGATTTTGTTTTGACTAAGCGCCTGTGAATAGTCGAGTTATCGTGACTTAGTTATTTAACAGCTGAAGATATCCGAGATTACTATTACATGTAGATTGTAGACCTACATTAATTCGATGATGATAATGATGATGCCTGACTAGGCCTACTGCCCGAGTTCGCTGCCAGTCCCCGGAACCGCAAGCCTTCAAGACGAAACCATGGCAACCGCTAAGCTAATTTGATGAATTGGCGATTGACTTGGCCATTTAGTCGACTTGCCGTAGACAGCTACCGACTTCGTTCACGTTAGTATTTTGCTTACTGAGTTTCTCCGAGTTTATAATATTTTTGACGAAGACATCGGCCCTAGGACAGGAGCAACACTTGCTCTTAAAGTACGAGGCACAGTGCAAAGCCTAACAGCGTAATAACAATCGATGTCTGGTCACCAGTTCTTCACTGACTACCTGTTTGTTGTGCCTGAGTGGTGTATGTAACTATGCATGACGTCACAGAATCGTTTCATTGAAACGGCATCTGTTCTTTAGACAAACGCAGCGTTTAAAATACGTTGGCTTCCACATCTACGGCCAGTCGACTAAGTCGTTACGTAAATCGCTAACTCATCAAGACGGTAATACCTTAACGACTGGCTCATCCAATCACATAATCGTGGACGTATGCACTGAGGTATTAAATGCAAATACTCACAAGTCATTTCTCACTGGTTGATTGAGTCTGTAAATGATATTTGATTGGATCTTCACACTCTATCTCGTACTATTGCTTACTCTTAACATAGGCCCCTACCATAATTGTAAATATATACGGCCGATGTACTGTATAAATAATAAAAACCATTAACATGCTGATGCTTCAAATCAAGTAATGTTGCTGTAATCAGTGTGATTCTCGTTAACGTTAACGATAACGAAAATGTTCGTTAACGAACAAAAAATGATTTCGTTAACGATGACTATAACTGTAACTAAAAAATATCATTAACTATAACTATAACTATAACGAAAATAACACTAACCAAAACTAATCGCTATTTTCGTTAATGAAATAAAAAGTGCAATATCGATAAACATGAGAACGTGAAAATGCACTACAGCACCCTATATGTTCGCCCGGATTTTGGATTTGTGAATTAACTCAGTGGGCCTAGTAGGCCTAGTGGCTCATTCGTCGATATTTATAGTCTAACTATAGATATCGATGCGCTCGTTCTATTAAATGTAATTATTGTGAAAAACGTTTCTATAGTGATTGCAACCCAAGTTGACTAGCGCAAATTCGTAAAATTAGTAGTCATATTAATCTTCTAGCCAAAATGTGTAAAGACTTCTTCTTTGTTCTAAATTATCTTGTTTATTGCTCCCAAATAAAATGAGAAAATATGCTGCGTATTCTCTTTGCGGATCTCCTGAGTTCTTTTAAAAAATCTAATATTTCGAGATTCCTTTTCATGGAAAGATAATTTTTTCTTTCAATTATTAATATTAAAGAACGAGAAACTTGTTTTGATTTTAAATAAAAGAAGTTATTATGTTCATGTTCAAATTAGAAATGTTCATAATAAAAATCAAATTGAATATAGGCCTACATTTAAAAGAAAGCAAGATTGTATTTTTTATGGAAAAAATCCATTGACTATCTGTGACAGACAATGCATGTAGGCTACTGTAGTCATTAAATATCAAATTCAAATCTGAATAACAACATTTTGTTTTTCGCCAATTTCAGTTTTTTTGCATTTGTTAGAGTCACAGAAATTTTCTGGAGAGGGGTAATCCTCTAATGCTTGTGTCATTTTCTTTAACATAATTTTGTTAGGGGATCCTTGAATGTTTGACAGTTGTTGACAAGGGGAGGAGATCAAAACTGCCTAAAGCTTGTTGACATAATTAATCAATTATCTCAGAGGGACCATGTGGAGCGCCATTGGGGCTAGTTGTAACTATGTACTAACTAAATTAACTAAAATAAAAGTCCAGTAACTATAACTGTAACTATAACAAAATATAATACTAACTATAACTGTAACTATAACTAAAATGAAAAACCATTGACTATAACTGTAACTATAACTAAAAATAATACTAATTATAACTGTAACTATAACCAAAATTAAAAAAATCACTAACTATAACTGTAACTACAACTAAAATAAAATCTGTAAGGAGAATCACATTGGCTGCAATGTAACTTTTAATTTCTGTGCGCAATATCTGTTTGATTGCTGTCTTTAATGTATGTGGTCTTACTACAATGGTGTAAATTTTTGGCTTAATGTTGTAAGATTAGAGGAGTTTATGAGTGCTATTAATATCAAGATATGCCATTTAAGTAATAATCCTGCAGAAGGGAAGGTATAATTGATTAATACTTTTGGCTGGAATCTATTCAGGTAAACAGTATCAGTTGACACAGGTTTAGCATTAGTATCAAGAATGGCCTTTTTCAGTTTTTGTCTGATACAAACAATGGTCTATATGTGGAAACTTTAAATGGCGTGGCAGTGTGGCGCCGATTCAAACGGGCAGCAGACCACCTGGTAAATTCATTGAAAAATTAACAGGAGTTAGGCCATTCGGCCAGTGTATTACCATAGGAAAACGTATATTTACATTTCACTTAATGGCTTCAGCAGCCTCTCTTACTGGGAGGATGCTGTTATCCAGCATCTGCCATGAGACTTGGTGTGTAGGCCTACACTGTATCAGTGCAAATGCAAGTGTATTCATGCAATATGCAAATGCATGTTGCTTCATCTTATTAAATTTGCCAATACCTATACAGATTTGCAGTGTAAGGATGTTCATATTTGTAAGGCAAATGTCTGAAGGTGTCTTCTTTTTCAGTCCAATAATATGTAGTTGAGCTTCAGTGTGATGGAGTGGCTTTAGAGAACTTGGCCCTTTGACTGGTCACAGGACCAACGGCTGTTCAACTCTCATAGTGACTCACATGGGTGTCCAGAGAAGGGGAAGGGGGATTTGCCCCCCCCCCACATTTGTGAATAGATTTTCCATGCAAAAACGTCATTTTGCCCCTTGGAAAAATCTTCCCCCCTTAGAAACATTTTGCCCCCCCCTCCGGAGAAATTCCTGCGGATGCCCATGGTAACTCATGTTTCTGACTAGGGCACGCCGCGCCGCGTCGACGTCGACATTTTGTGGGCGCCGCCGCCGCCGATTTTTGTTCGTCGGCGCGCCGCCGCCGCCGACTAAAAATTACCGGCGCGCCGCCGCCGACACTATGACGTCGGCGCAGGGCTCTAATTGAAATGGAGAGCGGTGATGAAGAATATCAGCGGATCGATTCATTGAAAAATGATCATGGTCGAGGCCATACGTGTACAAAAATGATTGTTACAAGGTGAAGTTATTGTCAGTCAATAGATCTGTTTCACCCGTTTTAGTTTTCACAAATTTGAACAGAGATTTTGAGCATAGCAGAAATTCAACCTTGGTTCTTCCAGATTGATAATTAACTCTGGCCTGTGCATGACTCCATCTTGGCCCCTAGTGAATCGTAATCGTAATCTCGAGACTTCTACAGCGCCCCAAAAAAGCTACGTCGCGGGAACCAGCTTATTCACAGGCGCGAATATTCATGCACGTCTTAAATTCAGATGTAATGATTTTGTGAGCGTGAGAAGTGCTTCAAATAAATCAATTGTCAAATTAACAATTACTGTTTGCTACTGGTTATTCTAGAATCTAGGCCCTAGATGCCATATTAATATCGGCACTTACTACTTGGGGTAGCTTGGGACATCTGGCATGTGGGAAGAGCTCGGAAGTAAAATGTTGATGCTTTATATGCATAATTTTTAATGCTTCCCATTTACACTCAGTTTAAAATGTTATGCTTCTTTGTAATGGAAAGAAATTAGATGGCTTGCGAAGTAAAAGCAAGTTTTAGAAGCGTCGTCTACCACCCATTTTCACAAGACCCATTTAGTAACAGATCTCTACTCCAGTTGACATAAATAGGCTATGTGGGACATATTGCTGCTTGTGTAGGTCTATGTCTATGAATTATTTATTGTTCTTTTTAAGTATTTCACCTTTCGATACCTTGGTTCGATGATTACGATGGCAAATAGGCCAGGTAGACCTTCATCAGTTATAAAAGCTTAACTGGTGCTCAATGATAGTTTATTTACTTGAGTTGAGTTGGCAGTTGACAGATGGACCTGCCCTGGGAATGGTCGATTTCTAAGTAAAGATTTATTCCATTCCTCTTCAAAGATCGCATTTATTTCCCAAGTATAGTGTAGTCTACCACACGTTCAGACTTAAGGCCGACCGTCATACCCTTGGACCACATTGAAGTTAGCTGTGGGGAAAACTCGTGCGGTAGGAGGCCTGAACCGCCAGCTGACCGCACCCATGAGAGGGAAGCCAGTGTAAACAGGGGTCTTGCGGCGCTGGGAGCCAGTACCCCGTGCTTAGTCGGAAGACTCGCTTGGTTGATATTCGCTAAGGATGTCTTGCAGCGAGGCTATGACCTGCACAGAACCTGACTGGTTTGCTAGACCAGCCAAGGAGACGGACTCTGGCCTGACAATCATCCCGAAGCTCCAAGAAGAGTGCGCTATCGCTCTAATAGGCGCTGAATGGGTCTCAAAACTAACTATATGGCTAGATTTTCTATGTCACTCTTGTTTTCCAGCCGGAGTTTATTCCGGCCCTCTGATTGGTTGGACTGTGGTCCAGTCTTAGACCCTTTTTGGTCGGTTGATTTACATAGCCGATGACGCCGCGGGCGTTCCCTGGCTACCTTAATGACGGCCGTATCTGACATACCTCCAGCCAGTTGCAGCTCTCCCTTATCTGGGGTCATGTTCCTTGTAGAATTGTCGGGATGGCCGGACTGAATATTATACGAAAACCTACTCCACCAGTGATAGAAGAAATTCATGCGAAATGTGGGATTGAACAAATTCGGTGCACATACAAAGACATGCATTGCATATTGCTTTTGTTGTCAAGGTATTAAGGAAATGGCAACAAGAACAAGTGTATCAAAACAATGGTTACTTGTAACAAGATATTGCTTTAAATAACTGGGTGTTTCATGGCACAAAGACAAGATCATCAAAGTATAAGGAAGACGAATTTAGCCAGGAAGACAATGCATTCTTTGTATCAAGATAAAGACCGCAAACATTGTAATCAGCATGTTCACTCTTTATCTTCTTCATTAACACACGAGTTCCTACCAATCAAAGTGTCATTTCTGAGAATAGTTTGCTTATCATTGCAATATCATGCAAAACATGAAAAATGCAACAATAACAATTGAGCATATCAAACTGGCATCGGCGGCGCGCCGACAGATTGTCGGCGGCGGCGCGCCGGCAAACAAAAATCGGCGGCGGCGCCGCCCACGAAATGTCGCCGGCGGCGGCGCGGCGCGGCCGGCGCAGGGCTCTAATTTCAATGGGTGTCACGCCATTAATTTTAGACCCCGTTTAAGGGCCGTGGTAGACCGAGATTTTAAATCTCTGAAATAAGCTGCCATCGAGAGTCGAATCGACACACGCCCGCACAGATTTGCTTGGGATGTACGTGCAAACCAATGTTGCTAGACGTGCTAGTATTTCGTATTATCAAGATTTCTATAACGCCCACAATAGGGAAGTAATAGGAACCAGGTAATTCACAAGGTGACCAAAGCATTGATATTGTAGCAGACTTTGGATTTGTAGCCTGTGATAGTTGTGCAATGTGTACTCACTATGCAATAGGGTGGAGTGAAAAAAATTTCAGTGAATAAATTCTAATAGTGCGCAAAAGATGCAACTTGGGTAGAGAAAGAAACACACCAAATGTTATAAATTTCAAATGATATCCTCTGCCCTCTACCGTCGATGCAATATTTCAACGTGTTTGGCCTATTGTCTCACAGTGGATATCGTCCAATTTCTTCTGCCTTAACCCTTCCAAAACAGAATTCATCCAGGGCCTTCCTGATCATGTCAAGAAAAGTCCTAACACTTCGATACACCCATCAACTAACTCATCGTTTTTTAACCTTAAACTCGGATTTCCCAGTCCGCAATCGGTATTACTTGTGATCCACACCTCTCCTTCTCTAACCACATCTCCAACCTCTCACGCTCCTGCTTCATGCACATTTGTGACCTTCGTCGCATCTGGCTTAAGATCGACATTGAAACTGCCTCTACCACTATTACCTCTATTGTTCATTTAAAGCTTGATTACAGCAAGGTCCTCAACCTTGAATCCAACCAAATCAAGCGTCTATAACTTATACAAAATCACTAGCCAGAGCCAGAACGCCCAAACTTCACCATAATCACTCTCAATCTCAAAATCACACCACTGGCTAAACTAGCGAATGCACTTCAAAGTCCTTTCACTAACTTACAACTCAATACAATATTCCCAAGTACTTCGTGATTTCTTCACCATCCAGGCAACCAGCTCCACCCAATCCTCCTCCTATCTCAGTCTTTCACGATCCCCGATCACTTACCTCAAGTTCTCCAAGCGAGCCATATCCAACAGAGCACCACGCCTCTGGAACTATCTCCCCCTTGAATTTCCCCAGATTCTCAGTTCCTCCATCAACATTCCAACCCGTCCTCCATCTTTCTCCTCGTGTTGTCTATATATCTCCGGGGTTTCCACTCCAAACTGGTCTCACCTTTTCATGTACTCCTACCCAGACTCATCTGATCCTCTGTATTCCAATTTTTCCCGCCATAAACGATAGCCTCCTTCAGAGCTGCTCTGCCTCCTCTCTTCATCTGCCCCCCCTCGGACCTCTTTTGGACTACTCTCTGGATAACCCTTTCAACACTTACAGTCGTGTATTGGCGCATCCTGCTTGAACAGAGCTTCGGTACTTCTTTCGGTCTCCTAATTTTCTTCCTTTCAGTAACGTCGCTGCATTCATTAGGCGTTACAATCATAGGCGTAGTTTGTGGGTGGTTCGAGGAGTACCCGTACCCCGTCCCACTTTTTGAACAATGCCAATCAACATTTTATTATTGTGCCTTCCCAGAGATCGCAGTCAGCGCCATGCTTCGTGTATTTAAGAAATTGCTACTCACACCCCACTTTATAGACCAGAGTTACGCCTACTGGTTACAATTCCATAACCCTGTAACATTCCAGATGCGATTTCCGCAACTGATTTGAACGTGTATTTCATGAATTGTAACCGTTCGACGACAGTAAGTTCAAGAAAAAGAAAAAAATAATGCACTTCATTGACGTTTTCAAAGAAGTTGATGTGGTAAATAGGCCCTATTTTACCGCCGGTAGAGGGCAGAAGACGCAAAGCAAAATCAACAATATTTTGAGCACTATTTACTCTAACATGCTGGCAACTTTCCATCACTATTAGAAAACGATTGCTTAAAAATTTCTTCTTGCCATTTTCGCTCCACCCTACTATACAACCACACAGTGAACCGGAATTATAGTGTGCGTACAACGATCGGTGATCATGTTAGGGTCACACGGAGCATGCTTTTAGCCATACAGATCAACGTCGTAGGCCTAGCCTACTAGGCCACTGCAAAAATACCGCGGGAATTCCCCGACTAGGAAAGTTTTCGGCGAAAGTGCTAGGAGAGCTTGCTATCTTTCGCCCAGCGGTCTTCTAATTAAAGAAAATTTAGTTTGTGTTTTCATGATAAAGGTGTTAGAAATGTTTTCTTAGCACAAGTTATAATATCTCATAGAGTCACACGGTGTCATGACTTCCTCGAACAAGAAACGGTAGGCCTATATGTGTTTACAACACACTGTTTAATTCTTGATATCTTCTATAGGCTATGTAGGCCTATATATAATAAATATGTTTGTATTCTAATTTATACTGTCAAATTGCCAACAGTTATTCCTATTTTATGTCGAAACCTAAAAATTACCCTTCTTAACCACGATGGAATAACATAAATATTATTGTGTGTTCTATTTTCTCAAAACTGAAAGAGAAATAATATAGGGCACTCGAGGATTTTCTATGTGGATGATACCACCTTGTACATCCCGGATCTGTTTAGGGCTATACAAATCAGTTAAAGGTTCTAAAACATGCCTTTTAAATTATGAAAACTTGAAGGAATAAGAATGAGTGCACGTGTAGACTGCATCTCTTCACATAAACCTAAGTGAGTGTCCGCGGGAACCGACAATTGATACGACCCTGCAACACAGTATCTACTCTTGTATAATCTCATCTGGAAACTTCTGTAATGTAATGTAATGTAAATCTCCGAAATTTCTCAGCGCCACACAAAAGCCACGTCAGGGAGACCAGCTTATTCACCGGCGCTATATCAAATCAAGTCCGCAATAGCCATGTCCGCCTTATCCGTTCTGGTGCCAGGTTAGAGTCCGGAAGGTCAAGCCGAGGTGACAGCAGGGTACTACGGTGGTATACGGTGATGATGGCGGTTGTGTAGTGGCGCAGGAATGGAATCAGACTAGGATAGCTTGAAGAGTTCGGTTTTCAGTCGTGAGTGGAAAGCATATCGCCTGTTGACATCACCTCTCCTCCTCTTGCACTGTCCTCCGCTGCTTTCCACTCACGACTTAAAACGGAACTCTTCAAGCTATCCTATCCTGATTCCATTCCTGCACCACCACACAACCGCCAACATCACCGATTACCACCGTAGTACCCTGCTGTCTCCTCGGCTTGACCTCCCCGGACTCTGACCTGGCTCCGGAACGGATAAGGCGGACATGGCTATTGCGGACTTGATTTGATATAGCGCCGCTGAATAAGCTGGTCTCCCTGACGTGGCTTTTGTGTGGCGCTGAGAAATTTCGGAAATTTACATTACATTGCATTACATAGGAAATTTAGTTAGGATAGGCCAAGTGGAAAGAAGGGCAGAGGGAGTCAGAGGACAGATTAGATATAAGTGGATGATTTAGCCATAAATCCGCCACTGGCCCTGGGGGGTGGTTCCCCTTCCCCTCTTGGTCGTATGACGGTGCCCCTCAAGACTAGACCGGCCTATCATAGCAGGCTGCAGAGCAGAACAGGACTGGCATGATCTGGGTTTAGTTAAAGCCATGTCCATAGTGATAGGCGTAATAATTTTTTGGATTGTGGTTGCAGTACCGCTACTTTCTCAACCCCAATGAACAATGCCCATCACTATTCAGTCGGCTAGGTCTACTTTCAGCTGTGACTCCCCAAGTTATTGCTGTTCTGTCTATCTTCACGTATGTAAGTAGGGAGGGGTAGACAAACAGATGCCATAGACAGGACATTGAAGATTGGAATGACCCTGAATTGAGGCAGGAAATTGATAATTGGATTTTAACCTGGAACCACAGTATAAATATTACACAGTACGTCCACTCGCTTTGCTGCCTGTTGACTAGTTTTTCTGGTGACGCCATTTTGAAAGTGTGATTTTGAATTATAGATTTAAGCTGAAATAAACGTTAAAAGTAATATTGCTAATTCTAATGAAGTCCTCAATGTTGTTGTAACGTTTAAAAAAATTTAATGTGATGGAGTCCGGTGTATCGGTGTGTAAGCGACTTAAACTTAAACTTTCAAATTGCGGCCAGTAACACATTCTGACTGCTGCAGCGGCCGTGAGTCGCCATACTATGTAATTATCTATACTGTGCTGAAACCGAATCTGACCATTTTGCTTCGATTTTGTTTTAACTCAACACATGCGAATAAGCCGGTTCTCGTGACTTAGTTATTTAGGTGCTGAAGATATCAGAAATTACTATTACGTTTATTCGATGACGATTATGATGACGACGACGATGATGATGATGCCTAATTGCCCGAGTTCGCGGCTTTAGTTGTTGGTCACCTGGTAGGAAAATTCTTGACGCAAACCTGTCTGAGCAGGACTACTGAGCGTGTCTAATCACATTTGGCCTGTGCACTGGGCGTCGAATTTAAATCCTCAAAACTTGTCCCTCACTGGTTGATTCAGTCCGTAAATGAATTCCAGAGTAAGCAATAACACCCTGAGACTGTTTATTTAATCATTTATTTATGTAAAGCACTTCTTAAGCTCGCGAAATCAATAGGCCCTAGATATGAATTTAAGGAGCGATTAAATGGTCGCTATGGGTCAAGAAGGAGTCACGCAAAGACCAGAGTAACATATCAATCTCGAAGATTCAAAGGTTAAATTGTTGAAATGTTTTTGTTCAAAGTCCTTATTCAAAGTCACGAGGCTGAAACGAGTGAAGCAGTTGTGTTATACTGACAAAAACAACATGTAATTACAAAACTTTTCGTACACATTTTTCTTCAAAAAGAGAGAGGAAGTGACTTTAAACGATGCAGAAATTTGACTATATTCTCTTTTAGATTGATATGCTTCTCTTTGGTCTGTTGGGCAACCAGACTCGGAACTTTCCTTGACCATCTCCCATCTCTTTGCTTTAAAACAGCACTCGTGAATAAGCTGGTGCGTTGCACTGAAATTTAGAGAAAAGCTTTAGAAATGTGGAGTTTAAGATTGTAACTTGAGCGTTATCTGACATTTATAAAGTGCCACTTCAAGAATAAACCTATCAGTGGCGCTCCCTACCCGGACCAGTCAACACTATCAAGTAATACTGACTACAGGCGCTTGCCAAACTCTGGAAGGGACAAACTGAGGAGCTCGAGACGCAGGTCTGGAGAAAGGCGATTCCGGGTGGTGGACCCAATAATTATAAACACAGCGTCTGGATTGGGCTGCAGCAGTATGTATACGAGGGACAGTCAGAAGTCCATGGGCAGCTGATTGAAGGGTGCCATGACCCGGAACAGAGGAGACCGAAATTCAGAAATCCATTAGGTATTATGGAACAGAGCTGACAAGACAATTACGCTAAAGGGCTACGATCTTAGACATAATATGCTGCTGTATGGTGAGCCAGTGCAAAGTATCCAGTATAAGGGAAGTTACATGTATATGGCCAAACCTGAGGAAACTTCCAATAAGACGGGCAGTGGCATTAAGGACAGAATGAAGCTCCGAAATATTAGCTGGTAGAAGTCCAGCAAAGCTGGCGTTACCAAAGTACACCCTGGTGCACATAAGGGCATGAATAATGTCACAATGTGTAGTGACTGCATGAAATGAGAGACAGCGGCGGATAGTACGAAGCAGACGGAAGTGGTCAAATCATGAGCGGCAGACTGCCAGACACTGTTAACATTATCAGTCAAGGAGAGATCCAGATCTGAGACAACTCCAATGTCACGCACTGCGGAAAAGAAAAAAATTCCGGAAACATCTGGCGTGGAGATAAGATGTCGATCTTAGCAAGTTAAGACGAGCCGAATAAGCGATTACAATCACAGCGACCGCATGGTCTCGACCCTGCTCAATTTTCAATTAATTGATCGAGCCTTCACCACTGCCTGGATGCCACGCCAAGGTCTCTGTGTACGTACCGTACTAGCCAGAGATTCAAATCTGAATTAAGCGGCCATCGGTACGCGAATCGGCTATCTCACGCACGGACGTTTATGGGGCTTACGCTCTAACGGTACCAGTAGAGCTAACTGAGCTAATGTTTCGTAATTTCTAGATTTCTACAGAGCTCAAAACCTTAGCCTTGGTGTTGTAGCACGCCTATACGTAGCTTTGCAGTCTGTTATAGTTGTTTACACAATAGGCCCTATATAATGCATTAGCGGTGAACGAGCATCGGACGTACGGTGAGCACGTGAGTCGCGTAGGGCCGTAGGCTTTACAAGAATAGTGAGCCTATGCCTACTTTTAGCTCCACGGTAGATCAACGCTGTGCTAGGCCTACGTAAAAATAACCTAGGAAATCCTCTGACTAGGAAAATTTTTCGACGAAAGCCTAAAGAGAAATCTTTCGCACTCAATGTTTTCTCAATAGAAGGAATTTCATCTTGTGGATGTAACTGTAAATGTAAATGTAAATGTAAATATCCGAAATTTCTCAGCGCCACACAAAAGCCACGTCACGGAGACCAGCTTATCACCGGCGCTATATCAAATCAAGTCCGCAATAGCCATGTCCGCCTTATCCGTTCCGGTGCCAGGTCAGAGTCCGGGGAGGTCACGCCGAGGAGACAGCAGGGTACTACGGTGGTATACGGTGATGATGGCGGTTGTGTATGGCGCAGGAATGGAATCAGAATAGGATAGCTTGAAGAGTTCGGTTTTCAGTCGTGAGTGGAAAGCAGCGGAGGAGAGGTGATGTCAACAGGCGATATGGGAGGATGAGCAAACTGGCGGAGATCTTTTGGGAGGGCATTCCAAAGAGCCGGTGCAGCATAGACTAAAGAGCGGTTGCAGAATTTCATAGATGAAGACACTGAAGGCCGAGATAGAGAAAGATATGATGATGAGCGAGTAGACCCAGACGGTTGGATGGTGAATAGTTGGCGAATGTAAGAAGGTTGAGAGGTTTGAAGGGCTTTGTAAGTAAGAGATATGATTTTGTACTGGATGCGTTGAGGGACTTTCAGCCAATGAAGTGATTTCAAAACAGGAGTTATGTGGTGGTGTTTGGGAGTTTTGGTGACTGCGCGGGCGAGGGCATTCTGAACTGTTTCCAGGCGTTTTATTTGGGAAGAGTCGATGTTGTAGAAAAGGGAATTGCAGTAGTCAAGTTTGGAATGTACAATGGAGGTGGCTATTGTGCAGGCAGTTTTGTAATCGAGTATTGGGCGCAGTCGACGAAGGTCACGGATGTGCATGTAGCAGGTGCGAGATAGCTGAGTGATGTGGTCGGCAAAGGTAAGGTTTTTATCAAAGAATATTCCAAGATTGCGGACAGGAGAAGAGTAGGGTACGGGAGAAGCGAGATCTGTTGGCGAAAGGTCGGAAGGATAGGTTACTTTGCTTAGTTGCTCGCGGAGGCCAATAATGAGAAATTCTGTTTTTGAAGGGTAGACATAAAAGGTTTGCAGAGATTTCTAGGATTGGATGATATCTGGGTGATGATGTTGCGTAGATGATTTATTGCATCTGGAAGGGAGCGAGGAGAGAAAGATATGAACAGTTGTGTGTCGTCAGCATAGAGGTGATGATCGACAGAGGATGATGAAATAAGTTTGCTGAGTGGGGAGGTGTAAAGGATAAACAGCAGAGGACCGAGGACAGAACCTTGAGGAACACCGCAGGTGAGGGTGTGCGGGTTAGAGGAGTGACCAGCGGCATTGACGGTGAAAGAACGTGAGGAAAGGTATGAATTGATCCACGATAAGGCAGTACCAGAAATTCCAAATACAGAGGAAAGCCGCTTAATAAAGATAGCATGGTCTATTGTGTCAAAGGCGGCAGATATGTCCAAAAGGCACACACAACAGACTAGTCTTGTTGACGACCTATTGCCGTGACAAGTTTGCTGTATAGCGAGGTGAGGACTGTTACAGTGGAGTGATGTTTGGTGTAGGCAGATTGATTTGGGTTTAGGAGATTGTTTGAGGTAAGATAACCGTTGAGACGAGAGAGGACAACCCGTTCGAACAGCTTATAGACAGGAAAGAGAGATTTGAAATTGGGCGGTAGTTTGATGTTTTTTTTAGAAGTGGTTTAACGACTGAGTTTTTGAAAAGCATAGGAAACGTGCCGGTCGATAGAGACAGGTTGGTGATCTTGGTTATAGTAGGAACGAGAAGGGTTGCACAGTCTTTGAGTAAGGATGTTGGAATCGGGTCGAGATCGCGTTGTTTGTTTTGTGAGGCTTGAATGAGGGTAGTGATTTCTGTTTCAGTGGCTGGCTCAAACAGGTTAAAGCATGCAGTAGGTGGCAAATTTGTGTCACTGTGGTCGCCTTAGAGGGAAGAGTCGGTTTGTGTAGAGGTTGATTTTGATAAGAGAGTCTGTAATGAGAGACGGAGTGAGGAAACTTTGTCAGTGAAGAATGATGCAAGGACTCGGCAATGGATGCATGTGCGATGCAGTTTGGGAGAGGGTGAGAAGAGCCACGGCGAAGAAGGTTGTTTATGGTTTTCCAGAGATTTCTAGGATTGGATGAATTTGAATGAACAAGGGATGACAGGTAACGTTTTTTGGCTGACAGAAGTTGGCTGTGGTATCTATTGGTCAGGGTTTTAAGTCTATTAAGGAGAGAGATCACCAGAACGTCTGTAAGCTCGCTCCAGACGACGGTGCGATGATTTAAGAGCTTGAAGAAAAGAGTTGAACCATGGATTTTTGCATGAGTTTCAGGTTTAGTGATAACTGGAGCATGTTTGTTGAGGAGTTCTGACATAGTGGAATTGTATGCAGACAAGAGATCATTATGGTCTGTTGGGGGATTGAAGAGAAGGGATGAGGCCTCAAGATCGAGTTTGAATGCATCAAGGTCAATGGAGCTGATACGACGGAATGAGCACAGTTTGGGTGGAGGGCGAGGAGATGGCTCGATAGGCCCTATTGAGTTTAGTGAATATAGGATAGTGATCAGAGGGAGAGTTGAGTTCGCAGCTGAGGACTGGTAACAAGCTGGATGAGACAGAAGTA
The DNA here is from genome assembly GCA_963556255.1 of Allolobophora icterica. Classification (NCBI taxonomy): domain Eukaryota; kingdom Metazoa; phylum Annelida; class Clitellata; order Crassiclitellata; family Lumbricidae; genus Allolobophora; species Allolobophora icterica. The sequence continues at coordinate 4,345,489 of OY744604.1, read as the reverse complement.
ATGATTAAGTCGAAAGTGTGGCCATATTTGTGAGTGGGGAAAGAAACATGTTGGATCAGATTGAAAGCATTTAGGGAGGAAAGAAACTGGGATGCAAATGGATCGGATGGGTTGTCAACGTGGATGTTAAAGTCACCAGTGAGGACAAACTCATGGGGTGTGGTGACAGCAACAGATAGAAAAGAGTTGAATTCCTCAAGGAAAGCACTAGGTTTTGCAGAATAAGCTGATGATGTAGGAGGTCGGTAGATATTGTAGATCGTTAGTTTAGATGTGGGCAGTTTGATTGTGACTGATGATGATTCGAAAGTTTAATACGTGTATGTGGGCGCGGTGAGGACAGTAGCTGGTTTACGTATTAGGAAGGCAATTCCGTCTCCAAGATTGGATGTTGAAATTTTGGAAGAAGTTTTAGGTTGCCGGGGTGAGCTTATGAGGGAATATCCGTCGGGTCTATTGTTGGATGTCATTGTAGTGTATGTTTTTCACAGTCAAGATGCTAGAAGTGTTTTCTTACCACTAGTTATATCTCGTACCGTCAAGCGGTATCATGACTTTCACGGATAAGAAACGGTTCCGGTGCTAATTCTCAATATCTTCACTCTCTAACAACTGAAAGAGAAATATCAAGGAAGGTCTATCTAGGTCACGAGAAAGCTTTCTGTTTTTGGATATAGCCAATTGTTTAAACTGCTCATCCAGAAATGGCGGATCTCCAATTCTGACACCAGGTCCTAAGAGTGTTTGGTGAACCTATAACCGATAGTCATTCGCTGTTTTAATAAACAAGAAATACGTGAGAAAGCAATGCATAATTATAATAATTATTGTTATGCAAAACAGTTTGGTGATGGGTCTTCTCTTTTAGATGGTGGTTCTAATAAGTAGGCCCGGTTAGCAACGTTGGTTGCAGCGTACGTCCCATTTACCTTTGTGCGTGTATGAGCGGTTGGCATAAGGATGGTAACTTATTTCAGAGATTTAAATCTTGGACTTGCACTATCCGTACACGGGGATCTTACATTGTGTGGCACCCATTGAAACGGACATCCTTCTTCTTCAATTGTGCTACCTCTTCTTCAACCTTGAATCCACCAAAATCAAGCATCGGCACATTATCCAAAACTCGCTAGCCCGAGTTGTCATCAGAACGCCCAGGTATCACCAGTGGCGGCGCCAGGATTCAGGTTTGGAGGGGCTGGAGCCCTACGCTGAATATTGCGCGAAACATTTTTTTAATCTCTTTTTGTGCACGAAAAATGCGTTTAAAAAGCAAGGGGCAAGCACTTTGTAACGGCATGTTCATTATACATTATTAAAAAATTGTGTAATTACATTCAAACTAATTCAAATCTAAACTTAACTGATTTTTATTAGTTAGTTACTTATTGCGAAACAATATTTAAAACAGAATTATATGTAAAAAAACTCATTAATTTTTGTTAGTTGCTGGTGGCAACGTGTTGACGTGTCAGCTGCCTGGTCTCAGTTATCAAGTTCCCACTTGGCAGTTATTTAACATAAGTAGCAATAAAAAAGTTTCTTTAAACATCGGGCGACAACTGTATACTGTGTCCCCTTCACTGTTAAAGGTGGACCACCTCCCCACTATCGCCACCCCTGAATAAATCATCAAAATAATCGAGTTTTAGTGACTCCAGTGATTGTACGACATAATCCTGCAGATGATTTACTACACCTGTGATCTAAATCAACTCGCAACCCGTTCATATAATCGCGAGTTCAACGTAGGCTATATTATTACTCCTATAGATGTACTCAGTTGAAGTGTGTGCCACACACTGACTGGACAGCTCAGAAATAGCAGAGCAAGCAGAGCGATGACACGCACACACACACCTACACACATCTATACACACACACACACACACACACCAAAAAAACACATAAACACACACACGTGCAGGCTGCAGCGGAGAACCCTGCCAGTCTAGGCCGCCGTGTCATTACAGAAGCAAACTCACGGTCCTCACCCCCGGGGTCCACCTCCCCAACTGTTTGGCCGGTAGATCACGTAAGCCGTTGGCCCGTTGGTCGTAGGCTCGTACAGCAGACGAGATAATGTAGATATCACGGAGACGAGCTGCTGTGTAGTATGTGTTCTGTTGTACGAGTCGTTGGCTACTGTAATGGAAACATACGAGGATTTCGATCCCATGTGGAACAAAAGGCGTTAACCGGTAATGGCTTAATGTAGGCTGCATTATCACACTGGACAAAAGAGATATCATGAAAAAATGCAAACCCTTACTTTCGGCCAAAATATGGAAACCCCCACTTTTGAAGTTCGATGACGATCATTTTCCAATCCCCACCTTTGGTAGACGCCTCTGGTTGTAGCCATACGTTTTGTAAGGTTCCTTTCGCAGTCGTGCCATCCAACGTGTGTCTGGCTATTTAGTTTTGTAAATGTATGAAATGTTTGTAGTAATAAAGGACCTCTCTCTTTCTGTCTAATGTCAATTACAAAATATTTTTTACACCTTAATGAATCCCATATCCTGTAATTCAATAATTGTTAAATTCCAACTACCCATTCTTGTAATTGAGTTGCAAAAATTAAAATGAGCTAAAACTTCGGTATAGCTTGACAATTTCCTTATTTTGTTCAGACGTAGGCATATATAAAAATTAATAAATAATATATGTATTTATAAATAATATTTATAAATAATATATATAAATTTATAAATAATATATATATAAATTTATAAAATGGTCTTGGTCTTCTTGTATTGGTCTTATGTGCGTGGCCACCGACAAGTATTGGTTTACTAAATGCAGAGAGACAGACAAACAGACACAGAGAGATGGAGAGAGAGAGAGAGAGAGAGAGAGAGAGAGAGAGAGAGAGAGAGAGAGAGAGAGAGAGAGAGAGAGAGAGAGAGAGAGAGAGAGAGAGAGATGTGGAGAGAGAGAGTGGGGAGAGCGGGGCGAAGGGGGCATATAGTGCAGAGGCCAGCCACCTCGAGCGCAGGTCTTCTGGCCTTAAAACTTGCTATACAAGGTCATGTGTCAAGCGGCAGCCAAGCCTTGAAGCTCATACATTGCGATGGCCTGTACACCCCTAACTGGATGATGGATGAGTGCTAGGCTAGTCATCTATATCAGAGGGGCCAATACACAGTTGGCTAGCTAGCTACGTTTCTGACGCATCATTTCTTTGAGAATAATTGGGGAAATTCTTGTGCTATGGAGCCTGCTATTTATAAGTAGGCATTCAAAAGCTTCAGAGATTTCTCGCTTTTGCTTTGGGGGGCTAAACCACAGTTTGGGGAGGCTAAGCACCCCCTAGCCCACCCCTGGCGCCGCCACTGGGTATCACCATATCGCAACCTACCTCAAATCACTCCATTTGCTAAAAAAATATCAAAGCGAATCCACTTCAAAGTCCTATCACTAACCTGAAACTTCTACGATATTTCGACTGTTTACGAACTATGGCACTTAAATCTCTGCTATTATTATTATTATTATTATATTCCAAGTCCAAGTATCATAGCAAACTCTTCACCATCCAGCCATCCCGCTCCACTCATTATGCGAATGGCTGGTTTCAAATCAGAGTTTCCGGATCTAAGATCCGGCTGGATCCGGCTGAATTTCACCACTGCCGAGACCACCTTTACGTCCTGGATCTTATAAGGGGTATACAAATCAATGACTGTTCTAAAGCATACATTTGAAGTAAAAAGAATGAATGCCTGTGTTGACAACATCGGTTTTGTATAGACTTGCATGTAAATGAGTGTAAGCCGGAGACCGAAGAAGAAACGATGAAGAAGAAGGTGAAGAAGTAATTTATTTAGCGCCGTAGCAAAGTCGATGACAGACCTTTGAGATCAGAAAGATAAGCTAGGCCCTACTGTGGAAAATCATCCGAAACATATGCAACTTTAACCCTGACCCAAACGACCAGCAGATTATATGACCGCAAGCAGTGCGGTTCCTTAAAATGGTATTTTCAGTGGACTGTCTGGAAAGGAAGGCACAAGGAGTCAGACTCTGTCAGAGTATGCATTAGAGTTTTAAAATGTATTGACGTTCATATGTGCTGGTTTTTTAAAATAGGAAGAACAACCCAGCCGAGGCAAAAGTGACAAATTGTTTTCTGGTGAAACTTTCGGGAAAACTGGCTCTTCCCGGATCTCTTCTGTTAATTGCACTGCTATGTGTTCATTTCGAAAGTGGTAAGTTTCTTTATTGCTCTCTTATTATAAGCTATGACTATATTGTAATCAGTTTAAATGAGCTTTCAGTTTGGGCTTGGCGTGTCTCTTCATTTAGACTCGGGAATGCCGTTAGATTTAGAACTGGCCAACAAACGTCATGTTCGTCATCATGTGATAGAGGCGCTCATAAATGTAGAGTGCGGATGTTTCCAACGCGGAACTACGAGTCCTATGTGCACTAGTTAATGTCAAGTCTGTCACAGGTTTCTCTGGTTTGTTTGGATGCTGCATATCATTTTCCAGTAGGACTTGTGCGGCTTCCGACCTGATGCATAGAGATATATTAGCAAGTTATGCAGAAGAACAGCGCGTAGCAAAGAAGTCTGCGAAATATGATCTAAATTGTAATTGTAATTACGACAATTTACATAGCATCGTTGGTAGCAAGCTACTTCTAGGATGCTTCACACAAACGCACGCACACTATCTACAGTCAGCGCAAAAGCTAATCCTCGGAGTTTTTACCTAGCAAGTATAGTTTCGACTGGTTTTTTTAAACAGAAATGCTAAAGTTATGACAAAACGAGTTCGTTGAAATGTGTTTCTCTTTAGTCACTCTATTTACAAATTCACATATTAGTCATAGCAGTTTCTTTACAGAATGGTAATACTCTTGCAGTCTTGCTCGAAGAACATAAGATCTTGTTCGATGCCCGTGCGCTCTCTATAGGTCGACTCAACACCCCTAGGGGGCAGCTGCCAAGACGTGTGTTCTATAAGATGTTGATAATTCTACTTTTATATGTTTCAATGTTACTTACTGCGGTTTTTCAGTGAGCTTGTCAATAAGCACGCATATGTTAAATTATTATTAAAGTTTCCGATAGAAACGGGTGTATGTATACTCAACAGTAGAAAATTAGGTTCACCCCTAGCAAACAGAGTTCCTGCTGGTGAGCACCCTTCGACAGCTTAAGAAGTACCCAACGCTAAATTCTTTATATTTTGGTGGGTCAGTAATTGAGCGCTCCGAATGTGTGCGTAATATGGGTAATGGGTATATAATATTTGAGCTTCAATTGCCATAAAGATGTCATTTGGCAGTCGTCGTATTTCAAGTCGGGATGCTCTTTGAATTAGACGTTATATCCTTATGGCTACATGATTATTGTTGGATAATGCCCTTGTTTCCAACCGTCTTGCTAATGTACATGTAACTTCCAAGTCTTAAGGTATTATATTTTCCTCTGATAATCAGAGCGTTAACTTCAAATTGGTGTGCTGCCTGAAATACACTGCACTGCAACATAATTATGCCTACCCCTAAGAACTTTCACTATTCTAATTGATCCTCTGATTGCCGATCTCTTTCGTTACCTTGAACAAATACTGCCACTGAGACACGGTTTTTCAGTAGCGTGGTTGACCCGAGCTTCTGAAATGCACATTCACAATCTCCTGTCCCTGCTGCGTTTTTGGCGTCATGCTCATATCTTAGTCTGCTTTTCTGCATGTCTTCTGGACTAGCCCTTGGAATTAACCTGAATGAATGGCGCTATGGAAGTTCCAAGATTATGTTATATGGGATATCGCCATTTAGAACCTCTCAAACTTCTATAACTTTATAAAAGCCTAGTCTAGACTTCTTGCATGTTCCCGATAATATTGTATAATGTTATGTTGTGCAAGGTTACATGTAGAGATATCGCTATCGTTATCACCTTCGTTAAATATATCAAGTCATTTGGAGATGATGTTTTATAGGTAGAGAGCGGTAGTGAATGGTTTTAAATTATGAAAGCCAGATGAACCGTGCCTCAGAAGGTGGTTGAATTATCACCACTGATGACACACAGGCTTACCTCCATGGCCCAGCCAACTCAGCTGCTCTTATGGTCGAACATATCCTGGAAGATTCATCTGTTCTTGACCTCTGGTTGTCCTCCAATCGCCTCCACCTCAGCCATGATAAGACCCAGTACATTTGGCTCGGTAATCGTGTCCAGCATGCCGGGAACGATGCTAACTCTCCGCCTCAGGTTTCCCAATGTGCACTTCTCCTCTGTCCGTGATCTTGGATTCGTTCTAGACCCCGCTCTTTCTCTATTTGATCATGTCAATGGTGTCTCTCGCTCGTGCTTTTACTATTTGCGCCAACTTCTTGCCATTCACCAGTCCCTTCCGCTGCATGCGATGGCGACCTTGGTTCATTTTCTGATCTGCACTAGGATTGACTACGGAAATGCTGTCTATATTGGCCTGTCCTCTACTAATACATCAAAGCTTCAGTTCATCCTTAATGCTGCTGCTCGCCTCATAGGGGGCATCATGAAGTTTGCCCATATCTCTTCTTACATCCGGGACTCCCTTCACTGGCTTCCCATTCACCAATGCATCCAGTTTAAGGTCCTTTCCCTCATGCGTAACTGTCTTGTTGGCTCAGCTCCGCTGTATCTCAGGGTTTACTGAATCCCAGTTTCCGGTTTGCCTGGTCGGTCAGTCCTCTCTCCGGTCATTTGCCCTTGGCCACTTGGTAGTTCCTTGGATGCGCACTGCTACGGCCCAGTCTCGTAGTTTTGCGGTTGTGGGCCCTCCAATTTCATTATTGATTGATACATTACACTTGTAAATAAGGGAAGGTTTTAGGATTACAAGGTGTTACATTTTTATTCGGAGTTGTTGCCTTTATTTGCAAAAGCAAAATATATTATGGGGATTTTAAATTTTGCGGGAACCAAATGTCTCTGTAATTTAATCCATGAACTTAAAGGTAGGTAAACTACTTACATTTTTCATCTTTTTAAAGCGATTTCTCAGCTTTTCTTAATAAAACAATTGCATTTATGTTAGGAGTGTTAAAGCATGAAAAGTATTCTTATTAAAAACTGACATTACATAGCATAACATAATAATTATGCGCAATGAAAACATAAACATATTAGCCAGTTATTCTTATTTATGATGGCTCCAGGTGTTTTGAACTGAGAAAGTTATATTGGTTATAATATATATGTTAGATGCAAATTTTCGTCAAATTTGTGTAAACATTATTTTTTCATTAAATTTCAGTTGCAGTCAAATTATACCATGGCTTCTAATCGTAACTCCACATTTGTGCTAATATATGTTCACCTTTACCGAACATAATCTCGACTCTGACTCACTCGCTCCTGTTTCTTACAACTGAAACGACTGAGAGCTATCAGGCGATCCACTGTACCTACTGGCTTTACCTCCATTGTGCATGCATTCATTTGCTCTCGGGTCGACTACTGTAACTCGCTCCTCCTCGGTCTCCCTATGCTACGCCTCTCCCCCTCCAATCAGTCTTAAATGCTCCTGCTAGGCTCATAGCACGTCTTCCTCGATTTGCTCATATCTCCACATATATGATTGCAGTATTACACTGCTCCCGATTACTTCGCGTATCCAGTATAAGATCCTTCTTCTGGTTTCCAAGTCCCAGCTACGGCTTGCCCCTCAATACCTCTCTGACCTTATGCGGCAACCTCTCTCTGCAACTTCTGCTCGTCCTTTGCGCTCTACTGGCCGTCTTGAACTCTTTGTCCTTCGTACTCGGACCACTCTGGCCCAACGTCGAGCTTTTGCTGTCACAGGTCCCTCTGCCTGGAATGGTCTTCCATCTCGACTTCGAACTAAACTCATCATGGGAATCTCCCCTGAATCTACTCGCTTGCTCAAGACGTTTCTGTTTCCACGGGGCTCATGCACTGAGGGCGCCTCTGAATAGTTTATACTGCGAGAGGCGCCTTATAAATTACTAGATACGATACGATACGATACGATACGATATATATATCGTCTGCTTAGAGTGCAAAGGTGCTATCTCCAAATTTTCAAATTTTTTTTATTGTTTTATTCTATTGCTACCAATGTAGTGTTTGAACTGTGAAAAGATGGCATCGTTCACAGTGCAAATAAAAACGCAGCAACTGTTTTAATATTGGGGCTATCTCCAACAACCTAGTTTTGAAATGTGCAAAGGTTCTATCTCCAATAGAGCTACTGCACTATGTGTTTACCAAAAAATAGGTTCCATGGTTTACTTTAGTATACATACGGCGTCGTGCTGCAGACTAATCCAAAAGTATTTTAAAGGAAAATTGCAAGTTTCTAACAATCATGTTCGTAACATTTTGCATTAGTTAGACTTATTATTCTGAAAATATTATTGCATTTAATCATGGTAACTTGATGTCGACGAATCTCACGTGTCGATACAAATCATTAAAATCCGATGTAAACTTTGATGTCGGTGAATCTCATGAGTCAAGAGAAATATTGAAGTAAAATCCAAATTTCATGAAACTGATATCAGTGAATCAATTACGGTCACAGAATAATTATATAAATTAAGATTTTGCAAATATTGATTCCTTAACCCTATTGTATGCAGCTGAAAATATTATGAAGGGCCAAAATCATTTTTAACCGTTAGTTTCGAACTTCGAGTGCGAACCAATAATACATTTTTCAGCTTCTAAATCTTCTATTTCATTGTTCAAATAAATCAATGCAATTTACACAAATCATTATTTATTATTTTATAATATTTTTTTCTGTAAAAGGTAATTTTTAATCGCAAATTTAAGCTGTTGTAAAACTATAGCTATCTCCAGATAAGAAAATATTTTGAAATGTGCAAAGGTGCTATGGTCTGTCACAAGCATAGGAGATCGTTGGTCACTTGCTGTTATTTTGCATTTTTTCAGGCGAGGCGTCACAAAATTTAAAAAAATTACAACATTCCAACTAGGAAAATAATTTATTATCCAAATGACAATAAATCACAATCACATAAAAACTATTGGATTTGTAGCAACTATCAAAAGTTTAGATTTGCTCTCCTGAAAAATTACCAAAATGGAGATAGCACCTTTGCACTCTAAACAGACGATATATATATATATACTAGCTGGTTTACCCGGCGTTGCCCGGGGTTATAAGTTTCACTCCACCACCACCACCACCACCACCACCGACCGCCGCCGCCGCCGCCGCCGCCACCACCACCACCACCACCACCACCACAGGAAAAGTTAATGTGAAGTGAAATCCCTACGGGTGCGCTATCTGGCGAATCTTTAGAAATGCGTGCCGGTGACAGACAATTCGCGGTCAAACACAGAGAATCTTCTCGGGGGGCGCCATCTGACGAATGAAAGTAGGTTGAGTGCAAGTTTTTTGCCAGCTAAAAATGCATTTCCCGGGTACGTTTTGGCCCGGGAGACCATGGTAGCGGTGAAAACGGGGGACGCGAAGCCGACCACTAGGTGTGTAATGCCCACCCCGAGACAGTAGTGAAGGTTTGGAGTGAAAAGTTCTAAAGCTGTAGAAATGCATCGCGGTCAAAGATCGCGTGCTACAGACAGAGGGACAGAGGGACAGACTCTGCTTTATTTATATACTAGCTGGTTTACCCGGCGTTGCCCGGGGTTATAAGTTTCAATCCCTGCACCCCCACCACCCACCACCACCCACCATCCACCACCCCACCCCCACCACCCCCACCACCCCAGCCCACCCCCACCCCCCCACCATATATATATATATATATATATATATATATATATATATATATATATATATATATATATATATATATATATATATATATATATATATATATATATATATATACCCATACGAGACCGATAAGCCAGACTCAGTTGTGAACCCGGTTTATCCAGACATCGCCATTTTCCACGGAAATCGCGCAAAAAATTTTGAGCACACGTTCTGGCTATAGTAGACTCTAGATACACGCTGAATTCATATATATATATATATATATATATATATATATATATATATATATAGCACAACAGTAGATCAACAATTATATATCTCTAAGATAAGTACGCATATATAATTATAAGATAAATAGACCTTAATACGTTATAAATTGGTTCAAAATTATCAATGAATGAGAGGCTGGGAGCACAATAGCGTCTTACCTAAATTTTGTGACAACGACACCAATTTCTTATGTATTCCCTAAATTTTGAATCATGTGAATGAACTCGTGCACAAACGAGTTAATTGAAAGGGGTGAGGAAAGCGGAATGGTAAGAACGATAGAGAAAGATTATAAAAGGACAGGCTAGAAGGGAGTGGTAGACAAGACTAGTAGGATCGGTATAGACTTAAGACGTTATATATTTGAAAAATATGTTATAAATTTGAATAACGCGTTCTTTGCATTTGACTAATTAACAATCCATGAGATTAAAATTCATGCAGTGCCTTAATGCTGTAAATGTCGTATTTCTACTGACGATTTTTTTTTAATTGTGGTAATTACGATTACAGTCACACGTTTTAATCTTTACATTACTTTATAAAGACTCAAACACGTAGCCCAACTAAAAGAATGCTTTTCATCCCAATTAGCCGAAGGTGTTCTCGTCCAAGCGCCAGAAAACACGACAGTATTTGCAAATCATTCAACGTTTTTCAACTGTTCCAAGTCTAGTAACAAATCGGACGAACTTATCTGGCATCATTATACTGTGGATGGAAAACCAAACAGCGTCTACGAGGATGGAAGAATTAGAGACAAGTACAAAGGCAGGTTCAGCATAGATAAAAACTTGACCTCTGGTACATTCAACTTATTGGTTCAGAGACCGGAACCAACAGACGCTGGTAGATATGAATGCCGGGAAGATCCTTTGGAGAAAGGAGCTTCAGCCGAACTCACTGTTCTAGGTATGGATTCAAGGCTATGTCTTAAAAATATCTAGCAGTGTCTAATGTGTAGGCTGTCGCTTAACTATCGTAGCATTATTGTGCTTTTGGGTATTTTAGTGTCAATCAAATCGGGTTTAGGACATTTCCCCCCGGGGACATTTCCCCCCGGACAATTCCCCCCGGCATTTCCCCTCGGACAATTCCCCCCGTAGGACAATTCCCCCCGGACTTTTCCCCCCGTTGAGACAGTATAGTTGGTCTTGGACAATATCTATCTATCTGTCTGTCTGTCTGTCTGTATGTCTGTCTGTCTGTCTGTCTGTCTGTCTGTCTGTCTGTCTATCTATCTATCTATCTATCTATCTATGTATGTATGTAGGTATCTATCTATCTATCTATCTATCTATCTATCTATCTATCTATCTATCTATCTATCTATCTATCTATCTATCTATCTATCTATCTATCTATCTATCTATCTATCTATCTATCTATCTAACTATCTATCTATCTATCTATCTATCTATCTATCTATCTATCTATCTATCTATCTATCTATCTATCTATCTATCTATCTATCTATCTATCTATCTATCTATCTATCTATCTATCTATCTATCTATATGTATCTACATACAGATAGACCGACCGATAGACAGACCGATAGACAGATAGACAGACAGATAGATAGATGGATAGATAGATACTGGTAGATAGATCGATAGACAGATAGAAAGATAAATAGACAAACAGATAGACATACCCATAGACAGATAGATACATATAGGGATGGATAGATGGATAGCTAGATAGGTAGGTAGGTAGGTAGGTAGGTAGGTAGGTAGGTAGGTAGGTAGGTAGGTAGGTAGGTAGATAGTTAGATAGATAGATAGATAGATAGATAGATAGATAGATAGATAGATAGATAGATAGATAGATAGATAGATAGATAGATAGATAGATAGACCAAGACCAACTATACTGTCTCAACGGGGGGAATTGTCCTACGGGGGGAATTGTCCTACGGGGGGAATTGTCCGGGGGGAAATGCCGGCGGGAATTGTCCGGGGGAAATGTCCCGGGGGGAAATGTCCGGATACCAATCAAATCACGTAGCCCTATGAATAGTGCTAGAACATTTACATTTGATTTATTATAATATATTTCTGTAAGTTATTTAAAGTAATCATAACCCGCGCGGTCAGTTTATATGAGTCTGGTGGATGAAAACGGAGTTTTTATGGTAGACATTTTGGCAATTGTTCTGGAACTAGGTTCTCTAAAAAAAACAATATGAGGAGAAATGGCTTTAAAAGTTAGTTAAAGCCAGTTAAATGGCATACCAGCGACGCACTGACACCAATGTGCAAGGAAATCACTTTCAAAGCGTCTCTTAAATGAGACAAGAAGCTGCCTTAGAAAGTAAGCACGTTGAAAAGTCTTAAGGAATCTTTACATAAAACAGAATAGAGGTACTTAGTTAAAATGCTAGCTTGACATTGTAACTTTCTTTTTAATCTAGGTTTAATTTACTGGTTGATTTTATTTATTTTCCTGTAGATTCAAGCTTGGCTTGTGAGGCCAACATGGGTCTTCATGAAATCATTGGGTCGACGCAGTGTGACGAAGCCATAGCTCCAGACAAACCCATATTGTCATGCAGTGTTAATTACACTGGTAACATTGCTCCTCAAATGAAATGGAGAAAAGATGTAAGGGCATCAGAATCCATGATGACTGAATGTGACATCACAGGCAACCGCGTAGTGTGTAATGCAACATTAGAAGCTAACCATAACATGGATGGATCTGTCTATATCTGCCAAATTCCAACAGCAGAACAATACAACTGTTTTTTGAAAGTCAGCAAAACTATATGTAAGTTCATTATATTGTGCGTTTTTCAACATCTGCACATAATGGCTCAAGTTTAATTAAACTATAACATTCTTCAAGAATAAATTTTTTGCTCCCAGATTTTGGCGAAGTAAAGTTTATATAGACCTATTTCTCGTTAGATTAACATGTTTTCTGGAATTCCTTTATAATAAATAGAACGTTGTCCACAGATAATTATATTAATGAACGTAATTAACTATTTGTACAGACTTTCTCAACGCCGGTTTAGGTGCAGTTATGCTTTTTAGCAGCCTATCTCATATTCTTCATAATTTATGTTAATTCCTCACCACTCAGCCACCCTGCTCTAACCGATCCGCCTCCTATCTCGCTCTTCCGTCCCCCAGTCATTACTCGCCTAAGGTTCTCCAACCGATCCATATCCCACACTGCACCTCAACTCTGGAACGAACTTCCCTCCGAATTCACATATCATTATCAGTTCCTCCTCCAATACCACAACTCACCCAGAGTCATCTGCCTCGGACTCCTCTGCTTATCACCTACAGATTTTCCATTCCAAATCGAAGTTTCTCCTCTTCCAGAATTTCTACCCATATCCATGTTATCCTACGCCTTCGAAGCTTTCTTGTCCTCAATGAAACCCGACTTAGGAGACACTCTGCCTCCTCTCTCTGGCAACCTGACTCGGACCTCCATGGGCATCGGTCTCTGGAAAACCTCTCTGATACGACGCAGCGCTCGCGAATAAGCTAGTTCCATGCGCTTAACTTTAGAGTAGCGATTTAGACATTTGGACTTCACGATTACGATTCGATGTGATAGTTTGATATATACTTTGGTGACTACAGAACTGCCTGGGTTAGGTTTCAGTACGGTGTCACATAGGGTTCTGCCCTTTGCCCCATTCTGTAATACTTTACACAGCTGACACATTCCTTCTGTATTCACTAAATGCTTTACATATGAACACCTTTATGCAGATGACGTTCAGATCTTTGTCCAAGGCTCCTTCTCTAAGCAGAGTCCTCTCCGATCTTCTTGACCTCTTAGTTCCTCGTGTCAGGACTACTATGGCTCAATCCAGGTCCCTCACTTTGGAACCGACTTCCTCCTTCTGTCCGCAACACCATTCTCTCTGGTAGCGTTGCTTCTTCCTATTCTCACCTTAAATCCTGCTTTTTCTCTCGGGGTCTCGGGCACTGGGAGTGCCTCTGAATGGTCTTTACCGCGAGAGGCGCTTTATAAATGCCCATATACAATACAATACAATATTCCTCGTTGGAGCTATTGATTCCCTGTTACATGATCTCCGCTCCTGGATGTCATCAAGTCGACTTAACCTTAACTCTTCTAAGACTCAACTGATCTCGTTTGGCACTAAGCAGCATCTATCTACACTTGTTCTCCCACTTCTGTCGTCAAAATACCATGATTTTTCATTCTCAGTTTCCGGGACTTGGGCATCACCCTCGATAATATACTCTCTCGTTTTCTGAACATCTCTCGCCCCTGACACGTTTCTGTTTCTATCACCTTAGGCGTTTGAGGACTGTGAGAAGATCAGTTTCCTCTTCAGCGTTTACTACTATGGTCCATGCCTTCATTTGCTGCCGCATTGACTATTGCAATTCATTGTTTGCTGGGCTCCCTAAGCCGCGCCTTTCGTCCCTACAGTCTGTTCTGAATACAGCTGCCATGGCTCATTGCTCGTTTACCTCGCTTCTCTCACATCACTACCTCAGTTGTGACTGATGTACTTTACTGGGTTCATGTTGCTTCTCGCACCTAATGCAAGTTTCTCCTCCTGGTCACCAGGACACAGCAGGGAAAAGCTCCTAAGTACCTCTGTGACCAATTGCGCAAGCCTCTCTTTTCTCTCTCTTCCCGCCCTTTTCAGTCCGCGGGCCGAAGTGATCTCCTTGTCCCTCGGGCTATTACTTCGATGGTTCAGCACTGTGCTGTAATAGCGCTATATAAGTGGCTTGGCCACAGGGTTAGATCTATGGAAGATCTAGGAACAAGGGCAGTTGGATTCGGACTGGCACGAGGAATGGTTGCACATTAAGACTGTTAAATAAACGTGTTTCAAACTATTACATTGGCGACGTCGATAATTTGGAAAACGCGGAAAATAAATCGCTTACGAGTTCCAGACGAAACAAAACGTATTGCGAAACGCAACATTCGTTCTAATTCGCCGCTTACATTCGCACAAGTACGCACGTGCTCAGAGCTAAAATGGCCGACAACCTGCCTCCATTCCCAGCCTTCGACCCTTCGCCTGAAGCTGGTGATGTCGCTGTCCGCTGGAAGAAGTGGGTCGGACGAGTTCGCAACCTGTTAGTTGCTGTCAATGTTACTGACGATGCACGACAGAAAGCGCTACTCCTACACTATGCAGGCGAACATGTGAGTGACATTTTTAACACACTATCAATTTCCAGCCCTAACGAAGACGAATCCATGACAGATAGAGCCATAAACGCGCTGACCTCATTCTTCGCCCCTAAGCAGAACACGGAATTTGCGGTTTTTCAATTTCGTCAGGCAAAGCAGAACCAGACAGAAGACATTGCATCATATCTAACCCGACTTCGCCAGCTAGCCATCACCTGCGACTTCAGCGACACGAACCGCGAGCTGAAAAGCCAGCTCATCCAGGGCTGCTGGTCGAATCGCCTTCGTCGGAAGGCATTGACTGACCCCACGCTTACCCTGGACCAGCTATTTTACGTGGCTCATGCGGCTTAACTTGCTGACATTCAATCGTCTGCGATGACAAGTGAGCCTGCAACAGAGTTGGTCAGACAGATTAAAGCAACGAATCAGGCATTCAAGAAAACTTTGGCACATCATGACGAGTCCAAAAGAAATGCAACATGTCGCAACTGCGGGAAGGCTTGGCCGCACGCAGGTGGTCGCGAACACTGTCCGGCCTTTGACCAAACCTGCAGGGGTTGCGGGAAGCTGGGACATTTTTTATCTGTGTGTCGCAGCTCTGGCCCCTCTTGGCACCCAGATGATGGTCGTAGACCAAGAGTTAATTGGATTGCTCCAAATAACCTCAGCTCCGAATCAGAAACAGAGTACGTGCATGCAATCAACACTCGGACATGCCACCACGATGCACCCACTTTTGTTGTCACGCTGGACGATACATACCTCAAACTCACAGCAGATTCAGGAGCAACCGTGAATATCCTTGACGAGAAAGATTTTGGAAAACTCCATCCCAAGCAAAGACTCCGACCAACCACTACCAAAATCATGTCATACAATGGCTCAACGCCGCTTCCAGTGCTCGGCAAACTCACCATGCTGGCTGAATTGACTCCAACCGAGCATATACAGACTTGTATGTCATCGCCGGCTGCAGTGGCTCTCTTCTGAGCTGGGTGACGTCTACCCAGCTACACCTCATTAATGCCTTAGAATACGTGAACTCCTTCACAAGTCCGGCTGTTCCAAAGGCCATTACATTGGAAGAGGTACAGACAGAAACGAAACGCGATGTCACCTTGCAGGCTGTTAAATCAGCGATACAGTCGGGTCGGTGGACCCACCAGTCGCAAGACAACGGATTTGACTCGATTGCATATGATGTCTTTGCCAAGGTCAAATCTGACCTGACCCTTGACTTTTACAACGACGTTATTTTACATCACAACCACTTAGTAATACCTCAGTGCCTTCAGGAACGCTCGGTGCGGTTGGCTCATGAAGGACACCAAGGAATGTCCAACACAAATGCCCTGGTGAGAGACAAAATCTGGTTTCCAGGCATCGAAAAAATGGTCGAGACCCAAGTGCGGTCTTGTCTCCGTTGTGCTGCTGTCATGCCAATGGACAATTGTGAACCGATGATGTCTGAACTGCCAGCAGGTCCGTGGCAACATGTCAGCATTGACTTCGCTACCATCCAAGGCCACTGTCTGATGGTCATGTACGCCGAATATTCCAGATTTCCAGTGGTTGATATAATATCATCCCTTACGGCGACAACTGTCATTCCGAGAATTGATAAGATCTTCTCGGAATATGGTATACCAAAGACACTCAAATCAGACTACAGGCCACCTTTCAATGGCAAAGCATTTGAGCTGTTCAGTTCCCGTCTGGGCTTTCAGCGTTGCAAAATTACATCCTTTTGGCCTAGAGCTAATGATGAGCTTGAAAGGTTTATGAGAACAGCTAAACATGTGATACAGACAGCCTACCTGGAGGACAAGAACTGGAAGCAAGAGCTATACTGCTTTCTTCGCAATTATCGGGCTACCCCGCATTCAACGACTGGGGTCGCACCAGCAACGTTGTTGTTTGGCCGTCCCATGGCTGTGAAACTGCCACAGCTGATGGTGGAGGAAAATGATGATGACCTTCATTACCACGACGCTCATCAGAAAGCTGCAATGAAGGTGAATACTGATTGTGAATCTCACACAGAACTTTCAACCATGGCCGTTGGTGATTCGGCTCTGATGAAACCACCACACGCACACTCCAAGAGCAACACTCCTTTCGAACCACCGCCACATGAAGTTGTCACTAGAAAAGGCTCAATGATCACGGTGAGGAGGGGACGCTCCAGCAGAGGAATCTGGCCAAAGGACTCTGCCTAGACGATCCAGCCGTAAGAAGAAAAGGATCCGCAGTGGTTGAAAGACTTTGTCAGGGCATAATAATCCCTGTCCAGTCACTCACTTGTTGTGGTAGTCTACCCACACACAAGACATGCATAATGGGACAACTATGTTCATGTGGTGGTTAAAAATGTTCTTTAAAATGTTCTTTATAATCAAGATGGGGAGGGATGTAATAGCGCTATATAAGTGGCTTGGCCACAGGGTTAGATCTATGGAAGATCTAGGAACAAGGGCAGTTGGATTCGGACTGGCACGAGGAATGGTTGCACATTAAGACTGTTAAATAAACGTGTTTCAAACTATTACATGTGCTTTTGCCATCCTTGGCCCTTCTTTATGGAATGACCTGCCCTCTCACTCCGTAGCAAGATATTGCTTGAGATCTCGCCCTCTTTTCCGCTTTCTGAAGACATTCTTTTCCCTTGGGGCTGTCACGCTGGGAACGCCTCTAAATAGTTTATGCTATAAGCGGTTCTTAATAAGTAATCATGTATGATATGATATGATATGATATGATGTACTGTATATGTAAAATTGCATTCATGCCTTAAGATATCAATATATCGATTGTTAATCCATTAATTATAATGATTAATTAATTACATAATTAAATCCTTTCCTTTTTCTCCTCCGTCAAGTGTTCACCGACGATGAGGCTCCAACAAAACTTCTCCATTTCGGCCGGTCTCTTGCAAGTTCTATTGCCTTTTTTAACTCCCATCCTCTGTCTTCTATGTCCTCCAGTACATTATCTATCCACTTCTTCTTCGGTCGTCCCCTGCTCCTCGTTCCCTCCACTTCTCCGTGCAGCGCCTTTGCCGGCATTCTTCCGCTCTCCATTCTGATCACATGTCCATACCATGTTAGTCTTCTTTTCTTTATTCTTTCCACCACCGTTTTCTTCTGTCCCAGTTCTTCTCGTGTCACTTCGTTCCGTATCTTTTCTCTCCGTGATCTATTCAGTAGTCCTCGTAGCCATCCCATCTCCGCCACCAGCAGTCTTCTCTCGTCCTCCCTTTTCACGCACCAAGACTCTGCTCCATACATAAGGACCGGTATTACTAGTGTTTCATATAGCTTGGTTTTTGTTCTTATTGAGATGTTGGCTGATCTCCATAGTTTCCTCAGCTATAATCAAGAACATTAATAACAAGATTGATGCATGTTGTATTATTGAAATTGAACCTGAATAAACCGTAATTAGATCAGTTAAATTTACATTTCATAATCGACATAAATAATCGTCTAATGCGCAGATACCTTTTCCGACAATTCCGTGAGAAATATTACCTTGATCGATGAAGCATCTTGTTCCGCCAACACAAGTGCAGAGCTGCCATGTTCATACAAATGGTTAAAAGACAACAAGACAGAGCAGTTGGGTGAGGCGCTGAAACCAAATAAGTCAGGCAGATACAGATGTAAGGTCGAGTGTATAATTCGAAATGAAACATGTACATTCACAGCGAAGGAAATCAACGTTCTCGAATCAGGTAAATTCAGCGTTAATCAATTACATTTTCCAGAATATTTGCATACTGGCATAATGGCGCTCTATAATTGAAGACACCTGGCGCTGCAATACATAAATAGTTGGGTAATTACGTGTAACTTGGGTGACGTATGCATATATTGCCACAAAACAGCACACTAATTTCTAGTTGAAATGCGCTGGGAGCAAAACTGATCTGCTGACTTACACTGCACATGCTTCTTTTGTCTATCAATTTTTCCTCCACTTTATCGTTTTTTCCCGTTGTGGTGAAACTTTATAGGTTTCAAAAAGAATAGTGGAAATCGCGGGACCGGTAGACGATTGGTTAGAACGCTCGCCTTGTTGTTCAAGAAAGTACGGGTTCGAATCTCCTCTGAGACGGTCACAATTGCTGAGCGTCATCGATCGATGCCTGGTCATTAGAAAGCGGAGCTTAATAAATAATAATAATGACATAATTTTTGTCGACAGATAGAGAGCACCTTAGTCACAAGCGAAAAGCAAGAGCGTGGAAACGGTTTTCAGAGTGGGCGCCCAGTTAGAAGGTGGAATCTAGGCAATATTATTTTTGCATTTCATCGTCATCATAATCATCTACATCAGTTTTTGACGCCAGCCATTTGGCTGCGATGAGTACCGATTCCGATGCCCAGTCATTTGTCGTGTCCAGTGCTCCGCTCAACGTAGTCCAAGTCTTATAGTGTGTCCTCATTATATTGTTTATCCAGCGTAGTCTTGATCTGCTCTTTTATCTTTTTCCTTCAAACCTTTCACGTAGTGAATTGCGCGGGATTCGCTTTACTGGCATTCTGTTCACAATACCAAACAATCGGAGTCTTTGCTGGACGACTTTGTCTAACAGAGTTGCTTGGATACCCAAGAACATAGGCGTAGACTCTGGAGGGCAGCCGGGGCACGTGCCCCCAATAATTGAGATGGACTGTACATCTAATGCAACAAGTATAGAAAGAATAACCAAATGCCCCCAAATATTTTGGGCAAGCTTACGCCAGTGCCCAAGAATTGTCTTGTGTCTTCATTTATGATGTTCTCTAGTCTTGACAATTCAGAAATTTATGCATTTAGAAGATTTTTAAAAGCAATTTCGTACTATATTAGATTGAATTAAACTGAGTAACTTACTATAGCGCCTTCTAGCAAATCATAATGATAATATCATAATAATCATAATTATAATAATAGTAAAAATATGTGGCCTGACAATTCTGAAATTTATGCATTTAGAAGACTTTTAAAAGCAATTTCGTAGTATATTAGACTGAATTAAACTGAATAACTTACCATAGCGCCTTCTAGCAAATCATAATGATAATATCATAATAATAATAATAATAATAATAATAATAATAATAATAATAATAATAATAATAATAATAATAATAATAATATAATAATAATAATAATAATAATAATAATAATAATAATAATAATAATAATAATAATAATAAAAATATGTGGCCTGAACGCCAGTGTATATTATACATACTTGTGCGGCATCGCACCAGGTGGAGCTGGGGTCGCGGTAGCACAAGCTGTCTTACATTTAAACTCAAGGATGACATCTACTCATCTCTTTCTGCCCATCACCTTCGAAACACTGGGCTGTCTGAAATTCTGCCGGGATTAATTCCATTCTTAATTGTGGTCGGAACGTTTCGACCATCTCTGGAAAGTCAGAGGAGTTCAATTTCCTTTTCAAGCGCCTATCCATCTGTCTCCAGCGCTTTAATGCCGTAGCATTTCGAGGCACGTTCACTGAAGGGGGAGGCCTGTTTTTCCAGTTACCCAGCGTAATTTTTTGTCCTTGAGGGGCTATACTTTAGGTAAATAATAATAATAATAATAATAATAATAATAATAATAATAATAATAATAATAATAATAATAATAATAATAATAATAATAATAATAATAATAATAATAATAATAATAATAATAATAATAATAATAACGGAGGACGAGGCCTGATTTCCTAGAAATAACATAACAACAAATTAATATCTAAGTCCCCAAGGGATCATATGTACCTTGGGGCAAAAAATAATAATAATAATAATTCTTTCAATTAATATTTAAGTCCCCGAGCGATCATATGTATCTTGGGGCATAAAAAATAACAATAAATTAAAAAATTAATTCAAACTTTTACCTGCAAAATGTATTCATTTACCTATACCAAAGCTGCCGAAGAGGGAAATAAGGTCTCATCCCGTCGCTACTGGTGGATTCTAGTTGTTATTCCTGTCATGCTTGTTGCTGGCGTTGCTCTCTGCTTGAAACTCCGAAAAAGATGTAAGTTTCTGCTTTTACTTAGCTACGATACAAGACTTAGTGTAGTCGCAAGCTTAGGTGAAGATTTGAAATAAGAGAGTAGAGTGTAAACTATACGAGAGGGACTTTAGTGGCTACTAGTTCGGTAAGTCAAAACCGCACAGAGAGCAGGAGGGCACCCAAGCATTCGTAGTAAGATTGAATCAATACACGACATCATAATACAGTAAGCGATCGTCACAGATAAGCGAAGATGAGAAAGATAGAGAGAACCTTCAGAAATTCCAGAATGCTCTTGCCAGAGTAATCAACAAAACCTTAAACATCATCACATAATCTCCGTTTTCAAATTCCTTCATTGACTTAAAATTCCTCAACGAGTTCTCTGTATCTTTTGTATCTCAACCTCCAAACCCGTCAAACATTATCACTTAATGAAATACTATCTAATCCAAACACAGCTATAACTCCGTTGTCGTAAGCCATAGGGCAGGGCATAAATCGCTGGTCGCTTCTAAGGAAAATCGCAATTCAGTGGCCAGAACAACACCGTAAAATCCACAAGCTCTTAGTTCGTGAAAGACGAAATAAGAAAAGTAAGCAGTTTGAAATTGATGAGATTTCAACCCCGACATAAACGACTCCAGGAACCAGCAGCGCGGAATAAACTGGAAGAGCATTTCATTGTGTTTTATTCGGGGCACAATATGAATCAGTACATCAAATGACAAGGTATTTTGAATTTTTGTGTTGTTGTTAGATGATTTGTTGTGTTTAGCGGTAAAACGAATTCATTCATTCATTTTGAATATTTAATATAGCGCCCCCTCAAGTTGCCTACTAAGAAGCGCACTTAGCTCAACCACGGCAAAGTAAACTAGACTTAAGTCTCTTGTAAAACATAAGCGAACTATTCTTAGGCAACAGGCGTATCTGCAAAGAGAGATGATCCCAGATGGAGGAGCCGACCCCCAAAATCAGATGGAATCTCGTTAAAACGATCATAGTTTCACTTTATGTTTCGGCTTAGAAGGATTGAATGCCTGTAAGTTTTTATTTGGCTCGGTTTCCGTCTGTTTCCTTTTGTTTGAATTCACTCTTTTTGCAAATATCGTCGATGAGGGCCAAAGAAGAAAGGTCGCTCTAGCCTATATAGTACGCTATAAATAGATTTTGAAACAGATTAATTAAACTCCTACTTTGGGTGTTTGTTACGTTTTACAAACTAAGTCGTGCCAACCACGAATCTCTTCAGCAAAATTGTGTCTACGGGTATCGGTTTCTGTTGTTGTGGAAACAGATCTGACTTATATGTTGGGTTTTTATATTCTATCGGTTTGTGTGTTTTGCGTAGGCCTAATACAACGGCGCCAAAGAATTTTTTTCATTTAGCCAATGATTTTGACACACACAATATTGATGACTAAGTGATTGAACTTTTAGGTGGCAGTGAAAAATCTGAAAATATACTACAGAAAAGTGAACCACTGATATCTAAAGGAGAGCAAATGGTATTTCATATTTTACTAAATTACCTTTTGAGGACGATTTTACATTTGCGTCATTGTTCGGAATGGGTTGAAAAGCTTGGATTTCAATGTCATTGATGCGACACTTTCCAGTTGCAAAACTTAGTTTGTTATTTTTATCATATGTTTGATGCAATAAATGAAATTATTCATGTAGTCAATAAATAACTATAGTATTCCAGGCAATCTAGCTCAAATATCCATTGAACTTGGGCAAAATTGCTTCAGAAGCTTTTTAAACGGTTTCCTGTCCAGAAAAAAATTGCTGAATAACATATCCAAAATTCGACAAAATCGGAATAGGAGAACACCCCCATAAATGAATTTCAAAATGGCGAATTGTGAGTTTCTAAAAAATACCAATAATAATACAAATAATTTGCGCCTAGAGCTGGATAAAATGCGATTTTAATGGTTTCATGTCCAGGAAGCTTTGCTGAATAACATATCCAAAATTCGACAAAATTGGGCCACGGGAACACTCCCCAAAATGAATCTCAAAATGGCGGATTGGGGTTTTCTAAGAAATAATAATACAAACATTTTGCAATTAGCGCTGGGCTAAATGCTTCAGAAGCTTTTTAAACGGTTTCCTGCCCGCAAAGCACTTTTGAATAACATATCCAAAATTCGAGAAAATCGGAATAAGGGTACACATAGGCGTAGACTCTGGGGGGGTCAGCCGGGGCACGTGCCCCCCCAATAATTGATTTCTGTAGTATATTCAGCTTTGCTGAATAACATATCCAAAATTCGACAAAATTGGGCCACGGGAACACTCCCCAAAATGAATCTCAAAATGGCGGATTGGGGTTTTCTAAGAAATAATAATACAAACATTTTGCAATTAGCGCTGGGCTAAATGCTTCAGAAGCTTTTTAAACGGTTTCCTGCCCGCAAAGCACTTTTGAATAACATATCCAAAATTCGAGAAAATCGGAATAAGGG
Source organism: Allolobophora icterica (assembly GCA_963556255.1). NCBI lineage: Eukaryota > Metazoa > Annelida > Clitellata > Crassiclitellata > Lumbricidae > Allolobophora > Allolobophora icterica. The sequence goes on along the minus strand of OY744604.1, from coordinate 4,321,812 downwards.
TACACATAGGCGTAGACTCTGGGGGGGTCAGCCGGGGCACGTGCCCCCCCAATAATTGAGGAGCCGGGGCCATTCCCCCCAAAAAAAAATCGAGAGGAGAATTTCTTCAAATATTAAAATATTATGTTTCAATACAGATAAATTTCTTCAGAAACAGAAAAACAGAGACACAGAACTGAAATACTATCAGCAATCCATAATGGAAACAAAGATTTATTTTTATCTTCAATGTGAAACAAATTTAGGGCCTACATGTAAACAAAACACCCATTTCATACGCATTAACATAACTCCAGAAGCCTTTGCTGACTGTACAGACCAGAGGTGAAAAAAGCCTTTTCGGATTTTGCTTTAAACAACAACAAAAAGAAAACCACAAAATTTGTTTTGTTTAAAAAAATAAATTTCTTATTTTTGTAGAAGTTATTTTAATAGCATTGATTAAATGATTTTAAAATTTCGGAAATCGCAACTGAATTTACTGAGTTGGAGCTCTTGTTCATGCCATTTTTCATGATTTTTATGATCCGAAATCAGAAAAACTTAAAAACAACCAAAACAACAAAAACCTTAAAAACCACAAAACCGATAAAACAACAACAAACAACGTTTCATCTTGAAAAACTTTTTTGCATCTCTGGTCCAGACCCCATGCTCCACCAATATTTTGCCCACCAATATTTTTCCCCACCAATATTTTGGACAAGTTTACGCCAGTGAGGGTACACCCCATATATGAATTTCAAAATGGTGGATTGCGGTTTCTAAGAAATACCAATAATAAAACAAATAATTTTTGATTAGAGCTGGGTAAAAGTTTCAAAAGCTTATTAAACGGTTTCCTCTCCAGAAAAAAATGCTGAATAACATATCCAAAATTCGACAAAATTTTTACCACGGAAACACCCCCAAAAGTTATTTAAAAATGGCGGATTGGGTTTTTTTCTAGGAAATAATAATACAAATAATTTGCACTTAGAGCTGGGCTAAACGCTTCAGAAACTTCTTAAACGGTTTTCTGTCCAGAATAACATATCCAGGTCGCTGAATAACATATCCAGGTCTAACTGTAAATTGCCTGGACTATAGTACTTTGTTATGTAATGCAGTCTCTTATTTCTTGCCATATTCACTTATATTATTTTCCTTCAGCATTGCATAGACCTGTAGTAAGACATTTTCCAAAAAGGAAGGTTTACGTTAAAAGTGTTGACGACACATGGGCTGGTGACCTCATAGACATGCAGGCTTTCGCGGAATATAACGATGGCGTTAAATATTTATTAGGCGCAATCGATATATTTTCTAAATATGGGTGGATTGTTCCGCTAAAAGACAAGAGCGAAAAATCTGTGTTCGATGCTTTCCCCAGAATATTTTTTTAGCGGACGAAAAGCCGAGAAACTGTGGGTCGATAAATGAAATTGTTTTACTGTAAACAGGTACAGTCTTTAGGAATCCAGTTATATTCCACTGAGAATGAGAAGATGTCATCTGTTATCGAACGATGGAATCGAACGATGAAATTCAAGATGTTCAAATATTTTACGGCTAATTCGACTAGAAAATAGAAAATATAGTTGCTCGTTATAACAACACTGGGCATTCTTCCATAAAAATGTCTCGAATAAAAGCGAGTATGAAAGTAAACGAAAGCGCTGTGTGGATGAATTTATATGGCGGTTTACACCCAGAACTACCTGCTAGACCTAAATTTTCTATAGGCGATAAAGTCAGAATTTTTAAGAAGAAGACCTTCGAAAAGGGTTATACGCCTAGATGGACCGAAGAGGTGTTTACTGTATCACTAGTTCAATACACCAATCCTCCGACGTATAACAGATTATAACGGAGAAAAAATTCAGGACACCTTTAACGAACAGGAATTACAGAAAACGACTCAAGAAATTTATAGGATCGAAAAGATCATTAGAAGACGCGGAAAGAAATCTTTCGTAAAGTGGCTCGGTTACCCCGAATCATTAACTTCTTGGGTTGATAATGAAATCTTGACCACGTTGTGATACTGATCGCTCCCGCGACACGGATTATTGAAATACAAATCATTCATTCGAAAAGGTCAAACGATACACGACAACCGACGACGACGCGAAAATGATCGATACTTGTCTGAAATATGACTCACCGCAAGAGAATTCCATGAAAATGTCAACTAGCGCGAGACTCGCCGAAAGTGTGGGCATTTCCACGAGCACGTAATTGTCCAGAAACTTCGTATTATTTATATACGCACACACACCACACAGGCACGCACGCACTCTAGCACGCAAACACACGTGAAAGACATGTTACGTGACCGATACCAGATCGTCATTACCGTTACCAGATCAATTTTCCAAGTCACGTCGCGTGAACAGATCACTTTCGCTCAGTCATTTAGCTTATAATGGCTAATTAATTAAGTAATTAATTACCTATTAATTAATGGCCTATTAATTAATTAATAGGCTCAATTGGCCTAATTATCCTAATTGGCGGAGAAGCCTACCTTTGTCACTACTCATAACACTTGTCTCTAAGGCACAACAAGGCTTAGCTCCAGCCTACCTTTGTGACCTGATGCGAAAACTTCTCTCTGCTTCTTCTCATCAACCCCTAGGTTCTCTGAATCGGCTTGATCTGTTCGTTCCCCGGGTCAGGTCCGCCCTGGCTCAGTCTTGCTCCTTCGCTGTCGTGGGTCCATCCCTTGGTACTGCGTGGGACCCTACTTACTAAGTTCTCTCTCTCTCTCCTTCTCTCTGTCTCTGTCTGTCTCTGTCTGTCTGTCTGTCTGTCTATCTGTCTCTGTCTGTCTCTGTCTGTCTCTGTCTGTCTCTGTCTGTCTGTCTGTCTGTCTGTCTGTCTGTCTGTCTGTCTGTCTGTCTGTCTGTCTGTCTGTCGCTCCTCGGTTGTCCATCGTAGTCTTTTCTGTTTCCGCGAGGCTCACACGCTGAGAGCGCATTAGAATAGTTTGCACTGTGAGAGGCGCTTTATAAATTCCCAGCTATCATATCATATAAACATTATGTAAACCAAAGTGCGGTATAAGCAGTTGGTAATAATAAAAAAATATACGTATTTACTTACATTATCTAGCGCTGTTGTTTAGTCGTCATTAACGCGTGGGGTTAACTCGGTAAGTTTTTGGGCGATTCAAATTTTTAACGCGATCAACATTTTTAACTAGCGAATAATGCGGCAAGAAAGTCTTTCGTTCTTGCGCAAGCTCATGTCTACCAAATTAGTGCAACACATATTTATCCAGAAAGAGTTCGGAACAGGCCAGAATTGACATTCGTGAGATGTGTAATCTGTGACTGTTTTTGTTTCCTGTTCTCTCGCAAGGATTTCGTCAAATTTGTAGATTAGATTGGGATAAGAAATTCGGACATTACAAATAATTTTTTTAGTTGAAGAATGGAGTCGAGGAAAATGGGAAAAACAATATTAGACGGACAGTTTATTTTTTAAACGGACCACACAGTCTTTTGTAAGTATTGCAAAAAAGTCAAAAATACCACCGTCGCAATGACATAATTATCGTTCAGTCAATGTTCTCAGAGAGAAAATCCGGCCTAGCCTGTGTGGCAAAAGGTCTTTTAGTTAAAATGTTATGTGTTCATTATCGTTGTGTATCTATACCCGAGGCTGACCGACGGTGAAGCTTTAGCGAGCGAAGAGCGAGGCTTCAGACAGGCTGAATGACAATGAAGCTCCACAGTTACAACGAGGCCCCAGCCAGAGAGCGAGGCTCCGGAGAGGCTGAACGAAGATGAAGCTCCGGCGAGGGAATGTCCAACGTTCGAGTGTCTAGCTTCAATAGCCAGCTTAAACCATTGAAGTTATTTCAACGAGCGAGTCTCCAGCGTTACTTAGTTCGTTACTAGTAGTTTCAGTTTAACGACACTGTGTGATAACAAAGATCATTAACGATGTCCTCCTCCTTTATCAAGGCGTGGGACTGGCACTACCAGAGTACGTATAGTGGCAAAGTTACTTAGTTCGTTAGGTTTGGTTAGTTGCTGTTCCACGACATTGTGTCATAACAAAGATAATTATTAGCGTTGCCCTCCTTCTTTATCCAGACTTGAGACTGGCACTGCCAAATTACGAGCAGTGGCGGAGTTCCGTTAGCGTGGGGAGTAGTTTAACGACAGCGTATGACATCAAACTTAGGTCCTTGCCGTCTTTCAAGATTTTGTTTAATTGTGTGGATGTTCTTGTTCTCGATTTTGTATTAGAGCCTTCGTCAGAGCTCCATTGGGGCCAGAAGTCATCCGCTGGCTTGGAATTACACTGTTTTCCCGGTAGAGTGATCAGTGCTTCCTTCGCCAGAATCCTCTGCCAACCGGTTTCCTCCGGCGGTTGAGCGTCACTCAGACGTAGCCGCGTTTTCTGTCTTCTGTCTTTTTCTCGTTTTTTTAGTCTATTGTTGTTGTTCTCGGTTCCTAATGGACGTTGTTGTTGTTCTCAATGAGGTTTCGCGCCTTCGTCAGGGCTGTCCCTTCCGGCCAGAAGTCGTCTGCTGGTTCGAAATTACACGGTTTTTCCGGAAATTATTCCTTCGACAGAAACTTCTGCCAACCGGTTCCTTCCGTGGGTCGAGCGTCACTCTGACTACCGTCGTTTTTTCACTCTGTTGTTGTTGTTCTCGGTTGTGACATGTTTTTTGTTGTCCTCAGTGACAAGGTCGTGGGCTAGTTAGGACAAAGTAACAACGGTTAGGGCGGACAATGCAAGAAATATGACGGCTGCTGCTGGATTGCTGCCTTTTCAGCATTGGACTTGCACATAGTCTGCAGTTCTCTGTGAACAAAGCTATCATTGAGTCGGGCGTTGCAGGTGTACTTACAAAGTGTCGCAAAGTTGTTGGTCACTTTAAACACAGTCCTGGAAATATGATACAGTTGAAAACCCAACAACTTCTACTCTATCAGAAAACAGAAAAATTGATCCAGGATGTTCCATCACGCTGGAACTCAATCCTGTAGATGTTGGAACTGCTGCTGAAGAACAAAGAAGCTGTACTGGCAACATTGTAACAACCAGACCACAAACACGTGTTGACACCTCCAACGGTTGCCGAATGGGAGAAACTGCACCTTGTGCGTAAAATCGGTGAGCTTTGTCACTACGGAACTGAACTGCTGGGTGGTTTGAAACACATCTCATGCTCAATGATTCTCCCTACTTTTTGTCATCTTTATCGTGTAATAAAAACTCCGGATGACGACCCAGCATACATTGTGCAGTTCAAGGACATGTTTTAGCCGATCTCAAGAATCTACAAGAGCACCTCAATCTGTCGTGGTTGAGCTTTGCAACAGCACTTCAGCCACGATTGAAAGAACTCAAATGTGCGAAGAAGTCTGGAAGGAGCTACAGACGCTTACGGTCATCAACATCTGGAATAAAGCCGCGAACAACATAGCCATCGAATTCAATGTATGAGTTATCATATGATTCAGAAGATGAACACTCCTGCCTCAGCCAACAAACTCAAGAACGGTTCTGCAGCGCTACAAATCAGAACCACAGATTACACTCGACGACTGTCTACTGGAGTGGTGAAATTCACATACAGGAGCATATCCCGTCTTATCCATCATGGCTAAAAAGTATTTGTCTTCCTCTGCAACGACAGTCCCTTGTGAGCGACTATTTTTTGTCCATTCATTCAGTCATTCATTTGAGCATTTATATAGCGCCCCTTCAAGGGAGCTACTCCCGACTCCAGCACGGAGTAACAAAGCAGTTTTAACGCAGCATATAAATATTCAGATTGGATTTTAGGAAGAAGATGCAGCTCTGGTTGAGCTTTGCAACAACACTTGAGCCACGATTGAAGGAACTCAAATGTGCGAAGAAGTCTGGAAGGAGCTACAGACGCATCCGAAGTTTTTATTACACGATAAAGATGACAAAGAGTAGGGAGAATCATTGAGCATGGGATGTGTTTCTAACCACCCAGCAGTTCAGTTCCGTAGTGACATGCCAGAGGTAGGGCATGCCATACCACTGGGCCAACCACCAGAATTTACATAGTAGCAGTACGAGCAAATGGCACCTCGAGTCCCCCCCCTCTCTGCAGAACGAAGTAGTCGGCCGCGGGTGGGTGTCCGAGGGTCCTAAAATGGGTGGGAGCAAGACCCAACTGGTAGCGCCAGACCAAGGAGGCAATTCGATACTGGTTGGGCAGAAGTAGTGATAGATAGCCAGGTGACAGCGAAATTACGGGAAACCTAAAGCCAGGTGAGAGCGAAATTACGGGAAACCTATAGCCAGGTGACAGCGAAATTACGGGAAACCTATAGCCAGGTGACAGCGAAATTACGGGAAACCTATAGCCAGGTGACAGCGCTGTCTCGAAAAACCATAGCCATGTGACAGCGCAGTCTTATTAATTATAATTATGAATTATGATTACGAATTATGATTTATGAATTATGAACATATGTAATGCAAGACTTCATCACTCTACTTTAATAACATTTAAGCACAAATACATACATACATCAAACCAAACACACACACACACACACACACACACACGCACCCACGCACACACATACACATGCACACACACCATCGTTTTTTATCTCTGCCTTACGTGTACACTGAAATCTATTATAACAATTGGTCTCTGCACGTTAGACACATCTTGTATTCCACAGAAGGGTTCTAAGGGGTGGTGGATGGAACTATACTACATCTGACTGACCAGACATCGTTGAACTTTGCACTTTGTATAAAACTCAGACACAATGCAATTTCAACACAGGCCTTGTAAGACAGCACACACACCTTATCACCATTTTCCATTCCTAAGACATCCGAAATGCTGACGTGTGCACTAAAATTTTAAAATGTAGATTACAAAGACGTATGCGATAAACCTAAGATGTGCAATTGTGCATGTGCAAATGGAATGAGCATCAAACTTTTGGTTTTCTATATTGCAAAGACCTGTTGGGTGGACGTGGGCGAGATTTCTACAGTAAAATTATGCTTTTAGTTTGCTAAAATGGAAGGCATAATGATTTGTATGGTAAAATGTCAGATCGAGTTGGACGCTCTGACGCTAAAACTACAACTTTCACACTCCTAAGGTGTATGAGCCATTGACTTGTATGATTATGTTACAACTATTATGATGAAACACCGCTTCGTTTGATGTTTTCTCTAGTTGAGTTGTCGACAGCCCTGTAGACATAAGAAAATAACCGGAACAGAAGTATCTCAGTGGAGTGATGTTTCCGAAATCCAGACTGGCAGGATGGTAGAAGGTTATTCTCTCCAAGAAAGGCTACGAGTTGGCTCGCGACGAACTTTTCAATGATTTTTGAGAGGAACGAGACGTTGCCTAAGGGGGCTATAGTTTGCCGCGTCGGTACGATCGAGTTCTCCGCTCTTTAGGGTGGGTGTCAGTATGCACCTCTTTGCTGCCGTGGCAGGACATCATCCCGTATGGGTCTGGTGCACAATTCAGTGAGGACGGTAAGCAGAATGTCAACGTTCTCCTAGAGGAGAAATGTGGGCAGAATATCGAGTTCACACGACTTGGGTGGACAGAAAAGAATGAGTCGACGCAGCTCCGCGGCGGCGACCGTTTTCAGGACGGGGAGTCGTGACCGGACACATCTCATATAGTTTCCCAGATCTGAGTGTCCGTCTGTCCATCGCACGATAAACGCTTTTGGAATGTAGCGACAGTCCCTTCGTCGCTGCAGTGGAATGTATGGAATGTAACTGATGCTGCTAACCATGCCTGAGACCTCACTAAGGCGTTCATCGGGCGAAGACCGGGATCGGGCGAGCCCGATGTCGTCGGTCAGATAGACAGGCAGACGGCCTAGCTCTGTCCCTCCCTCCATCCATCACTGCCTCCATTCCTCCCTCCCTTCCTCCCTTCCGGCATCACAACCTCATTATGGCACACGATCTGACGGGAGCTTGAGGGGAGAAGGAGCAAAGACGAGGCGAAGACTGATTAGCCTTAACGTCGATTGATCATTTGCAGTACACGAACAACAACAAATTACATAGTCCTTGAGAATTTCTAATAACAGTCAACAAGACGTAATAAAACAGGAAAATACTATATTGTTGGTGAAAACAGTTCTTAAAAAAGTTGTGTAGACCCATGAATGACAAAGTGCCCTACAGAGTGAAGATTACATTTAAATCGTCAGCGACGGTAAAGATAGATGGCCTGACAAAGCCAAAAACAGCTCGAATTTTCATCTGCAATGTGACTTACAATCAAGCATTCCAATAAACAAATTCGTTTCTCTTCCTATTAATCCATTCATTTTCTTTTTTAACCCGTCATATGACGGGCAAATGCTCTAGTTGTTAATAAGAAACGGGCATCGCTGAACCAAAGCAATGCAGATAAACTTGTTTGCTTGAACAATTGGTTGCATTTATAAGAATAAACATTTAAAGCTACTTCCTTTAATTTGGATGTTCTATATAAATCAGAAACATCAAATACTGTGAAACTGCAATCCATCTAGGATTGTTCATTTTTGGCACATGCAATCAAAATGCGATCAGCATTTTAATCCTTCGATTAGTCGCGATTAAATTTTTTAGTCGAAATGCAGCTCTAGTTACTTTGTCTGTTGTCATAATATCGATTTATGATTGTTAAAGGAACAACCGATGTGAACTTGTTTTTTGTACACATTTTGAATATGCGATGTTATGCCTTTCCAGTGGTTGGGCCATCTACTTAGAATAACTCTCCACCGGGTCAGAATCAGTGATGGGCACTAAACTATTTTTTTAGTTAAACTAAAACTATTTTCCAACTAAAAAAATAGTTTATCTAAAGTTGACAACTGATTTTGGAAATTAGGTAACTAAACTAAAAAAAATTAGTTAAACTTTTTCCAACTTTTTTCCAACTTTTTTCCAACTTTTACGACAAACATTTTCACAATAAAAGACGTTAAATGAACTGTAATAATGCAAAGCGTCAATGACAATTTCACCTTCAAACTATGCAATGTGTACTGTTCTGGCATACAGTTACATGTGTACTGTAAGCAGTGTATGAATTTGAAAACACAGGCTGTTAAAACCATGCTAAAACCATGCAGTGTTAAAATGTTTTTTTGCTGACAGTGTTCAATGTTCACTGTGGGAAAATAGTTGCATATTGCTGATTTTCTTAGTTAAACTTTTTAGTTAGCAACTAAATTTTTTTAGTTAAACTATACAGTTACATGACATTGTGTACTGTTTTAACTACACTATTTTTTTTAGTTAAACTTCTTCCTTAACTAAAGTTTTTTAGTTAAATTAAAAGTTAGCAACTTTTTAGTTAACTATTGCCCATCACTGGTCTGAATGTTATTCTTTTCAGGGATGCTACATGTATAAACCATTCATAAACATATTAAAATCTGTCTCTTTTGCCGAAGTTGGGCCACGAGCTTCTCTGAGGATATATCTTGAAAGGGTGCTATATAAATGCTCTGAATGAATGAATTGCTTATTTGTGTATTGGTTTGTCGCACTTGAATAAATTAGAAAGCTTATTTAGACTTCGAGTCCTTTTAAAAGCATTACCTTACTCATAATTATAGTCTACATCAACGTGAATTATATCAGGCCTACACGCAGAAGGTTATAAAATATGCCTAGCCTAATCTATTCATTACTATTCATTACTTCTTTTAATATTGTTGCTTCTTTCGACCCGCAGGATGAGGATAATGCCATTCAAAAGGCATGTGATGATGCTCCTCTCATAAATAGAGGATTAAACGGTGATATACATGGTCCAGGACAGTACAAAGGCAAACAATGCGCCTATGAACGAATACGGTTTACTGAGGATCAACGGACCCTAAGCAACGAAGATGAAATGACTGCAGTTGAGAAAGTTTGCAACAATGGCCGACAGTGGATGAACTTCGATCACCCCAATTTGATTAAAATTGTCAATGTAATATTACATACTCCAGCAGCTGTTTACATCGTGATGGAATACCCAGCAGGAAGATCTGTCAGAAGAGCACTGGGGAAAGTACTGGAGAGTAAGGAGGATCTGCCAATTGAAGTGGTAAAGGACTGGGCCAAACAAATCGCAAAGGGTATGGAATATCTACACCAGAAAGGCATCGTACACAGAAACATTAGATCTGCTCAAAGTAAGTTTATTTTCAGTTAAATGATGACATTATATGAATACTGAACTTCTGATACTTCACAACCGAAAATGAGAGTCAAGGGCCTAAACCGACTGTATATGTAAACCAGTGAAGACTAACGAAAATTCCAACATTATTGGAATTTAAGTTATCATGTTGGAATAAAGGGATTCACACAAAGAACAAAATAAATTTCAAGATATTTGTGCCCAGGGATCGGTTGCGACCGGAACGCACCGGAACTGCGCTCCGGTTCTTTTTTTGACGACCAGTATTTTTTATACAGGATTTACAGGAACATTTCTAGATTAACATGGCGCCCGACGCTGGCGTTCCGGTTCATTTTTGTTTAGGTCGGGATCCCTGTTTGTGCCGATGACGCTAGAGAGTACCAATATTTTTCAGGCCTTACGACTTTTCATCAGTCCAATCTTGCAAACAATGGGCTCTTAATATTTCCTTGTTTACACATGACATTCGAATTATTTTTCCGTTAACATTCGTTCGTAAACTGGACTTTTTAATACAAAGTCACAACTTTAATAGCAACACTATTACTATATTAAAGGCATAAATCGATCGGGTATCCAAGACTGAAACATCGTACAGAGGATAACGAGTGCGGGAAGACAAGTATTTAAAAGCTCATCTCTTCATGAAAACTCTGCAGAGAAAACATTCGCAGGGTGAGAGTTCCAGAGTCTAGCCCTGTCTATGGAATAATATTATGCGCGCCAATCAAAAATCTTGTCGTCCAGTGCTCCTCTTTCAGTCTCTGCCTCTCGTTCCCAATTAAAAACGCTCTCCACCAAAATATCCTAGTTCCTCTTCTTTACCTTGCCTCTCCCGCTGCTGCAGTTATAAGCACCAGCCATCGTAGCCGTCTAACTGTTTGACTTTTGTTCTTGACCTGTAACCGATTCGGACCTTTCTTACTTGAATGAGCGCCGATGAACAATTAGATGGTTCCTTTGTCTCAGCTTTCTCTGGGCAGGGGCGTAGCCATACAAGGTGCGTACGCACCCCCTGTCAGATTCTGTCTTAGGGCTCTTCAATTCCCCCTAGCACACAAATTTTAAATTTGGCCAATTGTTCCATCTGATGACATATTTAGCATATGGTGTTCAAAAGTACCACAATAAGGACGTGTAGGTGTCAGCCTCTCTACACTCTGAACTATAGCCTGGCGCCGTAACAAAACGGCGCAGGACAAAACGGCGCAGACATAACGGCGCAGACAAAACGGCGCAGACAGAACGGCGCAATTCAAAGTACCCCGACAAAACGGCGCAGACAATACGGCGCAGTACAAAGATTATGATAACCTTCTAGTGATTGTTTGCTTATTAGCGATCAAACAGTGCCGTTCATCCCGCTTCTAGTTTAATGTACATTTTAATCGTTCATCCCGCTCTAGTTTAATTTACATTTTAATCGTTCATCCCGCTTCTAGTTTAATGTACATTTTAATCGTTCATCCCGCTTCTAGTTTAATGTACATTTTAATCGTTCATCCCGCTCTAGTTTAATTTACATTTTAATCGTTCATCCCGCTCTAGTTTAATGTACATTTTAATCGTTCATCCCGCTTCTAGTTTAATGTACATTTTAATCGTTCATCCCGCTCTAGTTTAATGTACATTTTAATCGTTCATCCCGCTCTAGTTTAATTTACATTTTAATCGTTCATCCCGCCTCTAGTTTAATTTACATTTTAATCGTTCATCCCGGCTCTAGTTTAATTTACATTTTAATCGATCATCCCGCTTCTAGTTTATTTTACATTTTAATCGATTAGCTCAGTTTTGCGCCGTTTTTTCTGCGTCGTTTTGTACTGCGCCGATTTGTTGCCGCGCCGTTTTGTCCTGCGCCGTTATGTCCTGCGCCGTTTTGTCTGCGCCGTTATGTCCTGCGCCGTTTTGTCCTGCGCCGTTTTGTCGGCGCACCCTATAGCCTGTATACGATGGAAGTCTGTGTATCATGGTGCATGATACACAGGGCCACAGACGTAAGTGTGGTGTCAAGGCGAGGACCCAGGGAATAGAAGGCGACCTCTATACCCAGTATCCTCGGTTTAAGTTACCCTGGTCGGAATATTTGACCCTGGTTGACCCACGTACAGTAGACACGATTGGTGTTACATGTTGATATGTTAACTCACATGCACATGTACACTAATGTATAGCCAGATTCTGCCTGTCAGGTGTTGAACCACTGCATACACATGAACGGTAAATCACTCAGTTCCAGCGATAAAAAATGCCTGAAATAATATCTGCGTTGTTCGTCTGTCTTTCGCTCTCTCTCTCTGTCTGTCTGTATCTCGCTGTCTTTCTCTCTCGTTTCCTGTCTCTGTCGCACTCTCTGTGTGTCTGTCTGTGTGTCTGTCTGTCTTTCTGTCTGTCTGTCTGTCTCTGTCTGTCTGTCTCTCGCTGTCTTTCTCTCTCGTTTCCTGTCTCTGTCGCACTCTCTGTGTGTCTGTCTGTGTGTCTGTCTGTCTGTCTTTCTGTCTGTCTGTCTGTCTCTCTCTCTCTCTCTCTTTCTCTCTCTCTCTCTCTCTCTCTCTCTCTCTCTCTCTCTCTCTCTCTCTCTCTCTCTCTCTCTCTTCTCTCTCTCTCTCTCTCTCTCTCTCTCTCTTTCTCTCTCTCTCTCTCTCTCTCTCTCTCTCTCTCTCTCTCTCTCTCTCTCTCTCTCTCTCTCAATGTCTCTCTACAAACCTTGTGGCTTGTACATGCTACTCTGTCTATACACGACTGCAGTCTTCATTCTTCATGTTACTCGGCCTGCTGTGATAGTGTGGTCTTTCATGTTCAGAATACAGTCGCTATTTGCATTCGTTTACTTTAAAACAAAAATTTAATTATATCTGTAAGCTTAAGTGCTTCAGTTAAATAAATAGTGATGAAGCGTTATAGAGATCTGACATATTGAACTTCACCAAAAATGCATGCCAGTAACGACTGTGATGGTGGAAATGGGACTGAAGCGGCTTGCACTGTAGATAATTCTATTGGCAATGTTTTAAACGAAAACGTTTTAATAGCTGTGTTTGAGCCTGGGTCACTTAACACAGTCTTGCTCAGTTGCTCAGTCAGAGGACAGAGAGCGAGCACAGTAACAGACGTTGGTCATCAGAATGATTTTGGACTAGCTGTTGAAGCAGTTAACTGATGCCGATAAATTCGGAACTAAAAATCGACGAGGTGCATTGGTTTCCCAGTCTCTTTTAGTACACGCTCGTCATTAAAGTGTCAGCATGAAAGGATGTCATCTCTTGCGAAGTAAGAACTTGTGCGTATCGTTCGATGTACTTGATAGAACGTACGTTATTTTTTTCTATAACGTACGTACGGTACGCGTACGTTATTATGCCGCACGTTGGCGTACGTTGACATCAGTTCATGACGAAAATAAAATACATAACATTATGCACAGGAAAAGTCAATAATAGTTGGGGATTGACGATCGTAAAAAATTTTAACCATTACATCAGTCCGTTATGGCTGTTCAGTGATCTCTACTTTTAAACTTTTAAATTCTAAATTGCTAATATTCTGTGTAATGTATAATATGAAGATAATTAAGATTTACGGCACACTTTATACGATGGTCAGTGCCAGTGACCATCTATTGGTAGGCCTAATACTAAATTTAGGTACCATTGGTAAATAATTAGGCCTGCGTATACACGGGAAGACTAATACTGTAGAGTGTAGAGCTAAACTGGTCATTGTTAACGTACGCGTACGGTACGCATAGGTTTTAAGATTATATATAGTTAGGCCCTATATTGAGGTTCTTTGTGAATGATCAGATAAACTTGTGGCATTTTTAACGTACGCGTACGTTATTCTTTTCGATAACGTAGGCTACGTACGGTACGCGTATTATATTCCGGTAAGTAACGTATACAGTCGCACTTTGGTCAAAACACGCTGAACGTACGATGTGCTATAGCATTACAGATATATTTTATGTTTAAGCATCCACATATAAGTTATACTGGAAGATTTAGAAGTCCATAATACCCGTGTTTCGTAATTTCCTACGATTAGCCTACTTGTCGATCCTCGATCACTTAAAATTCTGAAAATACAACTAGTAGCAAAGAGATTTAAAGTGAAAGTGTTTTTTCTTGTTTTCAGTCTTTATCTTGGAAGAAATTAAAGAACCATCTGACATTTGGAATAAAACCTTAAAAATGGGATGCAACAACTTTTTTGACAATGATCGTTTACATTACCACAGCTCAAACGCAGAAAACAAGGCTTATTCGTCTCCTGAAGCATTTACAAATGGAGTCTACTCTGAAAAATCTGATGTTTGGAGGTATGCATCTTCATAGCGGCTTTACAACTAAGACATTCTAAGCGTCATGGTTTTTCCTTCTGTAACAAAACTAACAATGAAGGATCCTTTATCCGGCAATTTCCCGAGAGAGCTCTGGTCATCAGTAGGGCCTATATGTTACAGGCAATTCGTAAAACCAGGGATTTTGTAAGATGCCTGAAATTTTTAGGCAATTTCTAAAATCCATGATTCACTCAGGCACTTTACAAAATCCCTGAAAAAACCAGGGATTTTGTAAAATCCCTGAAATCAGACGATGAAAATTTGCGTTATTAGATCGTTTATCCTCACTGCCAGGGCTGAAGCAGCTTCAGTACACCCCTATCTGTACAGTTTGTTTCGCCTTCTCAGGAGGCGTTTTATTACCGGAGTCATCCAGGGAGGGTCTTTGTCTTTCATTGCGATGGTTTAAACCGGGAAGCATGTGTCACAGACTGCTGGCATGAACGTATAGAAGTTTTCAAATGCAGAGGCAGACGTAGCGCTCTCAGTTATAAAATCCCACGAGAGATCAATTAGGTAGTTTTGTAACATTGCAAAAAATTGTCCTGGTGTGCGCAGGTGTCCCGTTGTTTTCCCTGGGTTATCCGGATCCGCATTGCAATAATGGCTGAGTGTTTGATTTTGATAATAGCTGACCAGGCAAGTGGTTCACCGGAAGTTTTGTGGTGCTGCGAAGAAGACGATAGGAATTACGTTGTTCGGGCAGGAGATTTTTATCGCAGCACCTCGCTTTTGAGTGGTTGATAATAATGCGCTTTATTAAAGTCTAGATACATACATGTATACATATCTGGGCGAATTTGGAGGTTCGGCGCCTTGCTGTCGACCGACAGAGAAGAGAGGCCGGTTTTTTCGACGAACTGAATTTAAAAGTGTACATAGCGTATATAGTTGACAGTGAATGGACATCTGGATTGTTTATTTATGTAAATAAGTTTAGAGTTTTGTTGGAATAAACCGTTCAAACGTCAGGTCTATCCTTGTGCAAGGTGAAGTCATAAAAGTTCTAAAACCTTAAGAAAAATCTTTTTTGTTTCGATTGATGGGAATAAATATTGAATATAGATCTTTTACATAAGTGCTTGTTGACTATGTGTTCTAAAGCGACAAGTTAAGTGGGTTCAGAAAAGACACCGAACTTTGAAATTGTAATTGTAATTTGAATTTTATACCCCCACTTCAGAGGAAACTAATCAAGGCACTCCCGACCCAATACAATGAAAGAATGATCGAACGTAATGCTCTTCAAGCTCTTGCGGAAAAGAGGCAAAGAGTGGTCGAGGAATTCATGTCGCAGGTTGTCTTGCAACTTATTGCAGGAGGATGGGCCGACCACAGCAAAACTTCTATGTTTGACCGCTGAATTTCAGGCCGGTGGAACAACCAAGTGGCCTTGCTTAGCAAAGCGGAGAAATCTGCGACCAGGTATGGAAGTGACTGGGATGCAAACCTCCTTGAAATAAGATGGAGCAGAGCATGCTAGACAATTACACATAAGCATAAAGTTCTTAAACTTTAAATGAGCTTTTGAATATGTAACCAGTGCAGATCCTCCCACATGAACAGAGCCGCAGCAATCAGAACTGATAGGAGCCGATTTGTGCAGGAATGACTTAAACATGCATAAATTGCAGTAGTCAACTCTAGAGCATATGAATGGATACACCAGTGTTGTTGCGGTTTGAATAGTAAGCAAATCTGACGCAGATGGTAAAAGCTAGTGCGACCTACATTCTTCACACTCACTGAGAAAGTCATTCATTGATTTAGGATCGCGCACATTAGTTGAAAAGGAGACATCAGGAAAGTAGTGCTGAACATTAGGCAAATCTGCCCACGGTTACCACGGTTACTCCCAAATAAGGAAGAACTGGGCTCAACTCAGTAGTGTTGTGGGCATAGAGTAAGAAACCTAAGATGGAACCTTGAGGGAGACCAGCTGTGACCATATACCAGTCAGACCGAGTGGAACCAACTATTACTGAGTGTGCCCAGAAAGGAATGAATGCAGCCACGGCAGTGGAGGGCCCACCACACCGAATGATTTTCAAGGCGCTACAAAAGAATATCGTGGTGAATGGTGTCGAAGTCCAGTTTAGGTCCACACGTCAAAAAGGGAAGAGATGTTACGTGCCGCCATGAAAAGGCCCAAAAGTGTCAACAAAAATGCGTGTGATAACAGTTTCTGTGGAACCACTTGCCTGGTCAGCTATTATCAAAACCAAACACTCAGCTGAACTTTCTAAACCCGGACTGTTGCTCGACAGCAGAAAATTAGCCTCAAATCAATTTGAAAGCTGTATCGACAAGTATTTCTCAATCGTTTTCGATAAGAAAGATAGGTTGGAAATAGGTCGACAGAAAACTGCGAGTAAGCTGCATTTGAACTTTAGCAATTCACGCTGATAAAAAATTAAAGTCGGAAAACGAAGGAATTGCACCAAGATACCCGATTAATTTCTTCCGGTTTATCTTCTCATTCCCGCGCATTTGGGTGATCAGAAAAACCTACTGACCAATACAAAGTGATTTCTGGAGACTGAGGAAAATTTAAGACACAGCGACCCGTTTATACACGCAATCAAAATGCGTTGCGTATGTCGCAGCCTTGGGACGTTTCTCTCAAATGTGTTAAACAAATTCGTGTTTACGATAACAATTCATTGCACCCGCGCCGACGCCATAAACACCAGGTCCTACGACACGCTCATTTTTGTAATTATGCGTGCGTCACAGCTCTTAGACACGACGTGACCAGAACATTCAACTATAGCGTTTTAAGGCAGAAATAGCGAGAATTCAGAAAGAGAGAAAATAGTATTGCAACACAAGATACACCTGTTTGGAAGAGCCTGCTGTAAAAACCAAGCCTCGTAGTGAAGCAGCGTGTTGCAGAGGCGCCAGTTGACAGCTGAAAGCCAGAACGCGCGAGACGTTGCCTGCAGTTAAATAGACGGAGATAGAGTGGGATACAGAGACTGTGTTTCGTTGACTTCACAGAAGCTTTCGATTGTATCTCGCACGAACAGCTCTGGATGGTAATGGCGGATATGGGCTATCCGGCACACATTATTAACTTGTTGAACAAATTGTACTGTAAACAACAGGCTAAAGTAAAGGTGGCGGGAACACTATCAAGAGGGTTCCGCATCAGGAGCGGGGTCAGACAGGGATGTGTGATCTCCCCCAATCTATTTAACATTATGGCGGAGGTGGTCATGAGGAAGGCGCTGGATGGATGGATGGGAGGGGTGCAGAGAGGTGGTATGAAAATTACGACATTAAGATATATGCTGATGATATTGTACTCCTGGCAGGATTAGAACTGGAACTACAGAGGTTAGTCACTCGATTGGAGCAAGTGGGGCCGAAAAGGGGATTACTGATAAATATGGACAAAACCAAAGGTGATGGCGCTAAAAGGCAGAACATGCAACATAAAGGTTGGAGGAAATAAACTGGAACAGGTTGATGTTTTTCGGTATCTGGGATCGCTGGTAAATGAAGATGCATTATGCACCAGATATATAAGAGAGAAACTGCAAGGGGACTGAGCACAGGGGCAGCACTGAGGCAAATATGGAGGAGTCACAGCATAAAACTGGCTACTAAGTTACGACTCATGAAGGCTCTTGTCTGGCCAGTGGCAACATATGGTTGTGAAAGCTGGACTATCAAGAAAAGAGACGGGCATTGACTTAGTATGGAAATGTGACTATTGTCTTTTGTCCCAACTACCTCACTTTCATCAATTACCTGATACCCATGAGGAAATTGTCCCTGTCGTCTCGCACTCATCCATCAGCTCATTCGTTAGTACTCATGAACTTGACTTAGGCCTAGTATTTGATCTACGTACTGAAAGTGAAATTGATGAAAATCCTCTCCATCAGGAAAGAGAAATAAATCCTGATATAAACTTCTATGATAAATATCAAACCCACTCTTCACTATATAAGGAAGTTAATCAACTTAAGGCTTTTGTAAAAGAATTAAACAACAAAAAACATTTCGGGGTAGCCCACATAAATTGTCGAAGTATTATAAATAAGCAGCATGACCTTAATCTATTTTTAACACAAACCAACCTGGTCATAGTGGCTCTCACCGAAACTTGGCTAAAGCAAGACCATGAAAATCAGATAGACATTCCAGGATATGATTTTGTCCATAGAGCCAGGATAGGTGGAAATGGGGGCGGCGTAGGATTCTTAATCAAATCTGTATATAAATTTAGCGTAATTGAAAATAAGGATCTCGATTTCCGCCAAAATACATTTGAATCAATATTTATTAAAATTTATCAAGATAAGGATAGCCACATCATCCTGGGATCTATATATCGACCTCCAAACGCTGCTATACCTGATTTTAACGAGGAATTCAAAATAACTCTTGAAATACTTACACATAAAAGAAATAAAATCATTCTTTCTGGCGACTTTAATATAAACCTATTAGGATGTGGAGATTTACAACCCACGTCTAATTTTTACAATATGCTGACCTCCCATAAATTACTCCCAACCATTTTGAGGCCTACTCGGGTAACAGAATTTAGTGCAACTTTAATTGATAATATTTTTGTAAACCTGCATATGCCTCACCAAGACTCTTGCATTTGTATAACAGACATTTCTGACCGCTTCCCAATTCCATTATTTTTTTTATCTCCAAATTACTAAAACCTGCAAATACTATCAGTACACCTAGAAGATATTTTACCACTGAATCTAAAACCGCATTCACTAACAAGCTACTATTATCTGATTGGTCACCAGTCGAAGAATTGTGTGCAGAAAATAACACAAATGAGGAATTCCTCGCTATTTACAAAAAGCACTATGATATAACTTTCCCGATGATAGCACATAATGCACCAAAACATCTGAAAATGAAACAACCTTAGATGACCAAGGCTTTACTAAATTTCGTAAGGAAAAAATCTTCCCTTTCTAAAAAATTTATTAAGACACCTACTATTGCAAATAAATTGAGATTTACGAAATACCGCAACCTCTTTAAAAAGATCAGAGACCACAGTGAAACATTATATTATGTGGAAAGAGTCACATCATGTGGAAATAATTTGCATAAAACCTGGACATTAATTAAACAGATCTTAAACCCTAACTATAAAACAAACTCTCCCAGAGACCTTCATAATGGGAAACTATGAAACGTCTGATCATAATTCATTGCTGATACCTTTAATGATTACTTTTCAAATATCGGCGAAAATTTGGTTTCTCATTTGCCTCCTGGTGCGCCAAGTTATAACCAATTTATGCTATGCCCATGCCTGTTCTTGCGGGATTCTCCCTGTGACCCCGGACGAAATTAGATTGATTGTAAATAATCTCAAGGATTCCAACTTGATAGGTTTGGATCAAAGTGTATAGAAGGGCAAGTGTGCTCACTCCCGATTTTACGCGGTCCTTTGGAGTTTCTTTTCGCTAGGTGGCGCCATTGTGAAATGATGTTGGCATGCAGCATTATTCGCAATGCCGCGACATCGTATAGTATTATTGCACGGGGAATGTAATTAGGCCTACATAAAATTATAATGCATGCATCTACTCGCTGAGCATACAGGTAATAGATAGTATTATAATGCAGGTAATTGTAATTATAATTGTAATTGAACAATTATATAGCGCCACGCAGATCAGCGGCGCTCTCGACCCGCATCACTGCCAAAACCGGCAAAAAGAAAGGTTTTCAAGCGTCTACGGAACTGAAGAAGAGAGAGGACAAGAAGCTCTTGACGGATGTACTGGGAAAGACTGTTCCAGGCTGAAGGACCCACATAGGCAAAGCTCCTGGATTGGGCCGTGGAAGAGTGCATACGCGGAACAACCATAAGGCCACGGGCCGAGGATCGCAAGGAGGCCCTCTCAGGCAGGGAAGAAACCGGGGTGCAGAAATTCATCAGGTAAGACGGCGCAGACCCAGTGAGGCAGTTGCGCACGAGGGTGATGGTTTTGAACTGAATTTTCTGTTGGGCAGGAAGCCAGTGGAGGAAGTATCGAATAAATGCAGAGATGTGGGTAAACTTAGGAATATCACCTATAAGCCGAGCAGAAGCATTGTAAGTAAGTAAGTAAGTATGTTCTTTATTGAACCGCTAGACTGAAGTTTGTGTATATAGGAGGAGGAAAGGCCAGTGTACACAGCATTACTAAAGTCAACCCGTGTGCAGATCAAGACGTGAACCAGTGTAGAGACAGCATGGACCGAAAGACACCTGCGGATGGATCGAAGTTGGCGTAGATGATAAAAGCAAGATCGCGATACATGGTTAACTTGATCAGTGAAGGAGAGGTTAGGGTCGAGGACAATTCCCAAGTCACGAACAGAAAAGGAGAACTGAACGAGGGGAACCTGAGATGAAGAGATTAAAATCTTGCTGAGTTGGAGGCGACCACCGAGCCAGATAAACTGAGTTTTATCAGGGTTCAGCCGCAAGCCAGTAGAAGAAAGCCAAGCATCCAGAGCAGAAGAGGCTGCTAAGGTGCGTTCAACCATTTGGACAATAGAGGACGAAGAGATTGGGTGTCATCCGCATACTGGTGGGATGAAACCCCAAACGGCTGTGAAATCCCCTCGAGGTCCGAAGTATAGAGTATGAAGAGCACAGGAGCGAGAGCAGAGCCTTGAGGGAGACCATAGGGAATAGTGACCCATGGAGTGCGATGTGTTCCAAAGACCACAGAGATGGATCTGTCAGAGAGGAAAGTGCGGAACCATAAGAGAGCACTGTCAGATATAGATATAGATAACCGGCTTAGGAGAATAGAGTGGTCTACAATGTCAAAAGCTGCACTTTTGTCATAGAGAGCTAGCAAGGTGACATAACCACTGTCCAAGGCTTGAAAAACATCTGCTAGAAGCCGAATTAGTAAGGTTTCAGTTGAATGAGATTTCCTAAATCCAGACTGAAATGGAGGCATGAGGGAATTAGAGTCGAGGTAGTGGACCAGTTGAAAAGCAACACATCTTTCCAGGAGCTTAGAAAGAAAAGAAAGTTTAGAGATGGGCCTAAGGTTAGCGGGAGAATTGGGATCCAGACCTTGTCGCTTGATGGAGGGAAAGCCAACAGCCCGCTTATGAGAGACCGGAATAGAACCCTGGGCCAGAGAGGAATAACAAATTAATTGCAAAAACGGAGCAAAGTCATCTATGAACTCCTCAATTAAAAAAGGAGGTAGCAGGTCCAGTTCACGAGACCTAGAAGAGGAATCCAGAACTAATTGACGGATGGTAGCTAACTGAAGAGGGTCCCAGGCTGAAAGCGAAGAGGTCGTGTGTAGAAACGATGGAGGTGGAGCATTAGCAGTGGCCTGACGTGTAGAGTCAATCTTAGACTGGAAGAAGTTCAAGAAATCGGTAGCCGTAAACTTATCTTTACTTATCTTTGACACATTAACATCCATGCATATACAACAAACATATTATGACGTGGATATTACTGACTTTATTGTCCCCAGAAACACAATGCATAAAACAATTATTTACATCACATAGTTCAATAAACTCATTGTCTAGAGAACAAAGGTGGTCTAGATGGGCCATAAACAGGCCCTTAGCCAGAAATAAAGAGTAGGGCGTCCAAAAGCATTCAGAGTCGTGACCACCCGATGCCGTGAGCGTATGAAGTCGCGACCGCCCGATGCCGCGACCGTACGAGTCCAACTGCAAAAGTCTGCAATGCCCCTGGACTGAACGACTTTTGGGCTTTGATCACAATTGTAACAGTTTTGTTATATATACAATGATACCAGCAACAATCTGTTGACTTCATATTGTAATTTTTAATTCCCTTATTTCACTATTATAGCCTAGGGAACAGACGTTACTTATTCTCAATCCAAACCCCTGTATAAGGTCAAGGTATTTATGTAGTCAAATCAGTTACCAATTACCATGAAATAACCTCATCTACATGGCACATAATTGCACGTATCCTAGATCATAAAATAGCTGCTAGAGAAGTGTATCTTGTGTGGGAAAATGAACATCGTTACACAGATGAAGGGGAATGGATTATACACTATAGCCTATCACATTTAGGATGTCGCGTCCATGCACAATTTATGCCCGTCCAAAATGATTTTCAGCCGTCCCAAGGACGGCTGGACGAGTGGCTGGCTAAGCGTTGATTTTCTGCTTCAATAATTCCACAGCAGCGTGCATGCCACCATTTCTTTGATTTATGATCAGAAACCTAGAGCACTCCGCTGAATAGCAGTATTGAGGAACTCACTGCCAACACCTGTTGCACCATAACATTCACTCATTGAATTTTCTTTGTTTATCATTTCCATTAGCTGCTCTTGGTTTGGCAGCCTACTTTCAATGGATAGCTTTCTGTTTCTGTAGAAAACACTCACTTGTTCCTCGAACGAAACGGATACACATACAGTACACTGTAAGCAGTTGTCTTCCAGAACATTTTTTCCAAAGCAAACTACTGATTCATTTGCTCGGCCATTTGAAGATATTGGCCGCCATTTTGTCCGCCATTTTGTCCGCCATTTTTTTATGGCAGTGCTACATATGTGTCTTTAGTTTCATCGCATTCCTTGTTCCCGAAAATGTTAATTTAGACTCTGAAATCATGTTTCCATCAGATACATGGCTTTTACTTATAGCCATTTGAAGATATTGGCCACCATTTTATCCGCCATTTTGTTTCCTGGCAGTGCTACGTAATTATGTACCTTTAGTTCCATCGCATTCCTTGACCCCGAAAATGTTAATTTAGAATCTAAAATCATGTTTTCATCACATACATTTCTTTACTTACGTATAGTCATATAAAGATACGGGCCGCCATTTTAGCCCCCATCTTGTTTTCTCATACAACCGCTAAAAAGCCAGCTTGCTAACCGCGATTTTCGTTTTCACCAGCGTCCAATTAGTCTAGAAACACCGAGGAGCAAATTGTTACATGGTTTGCTTCTAACAAGGTTATTTCGAGATTCCAAGCCTAGTCTATTAACATTACCGAGTCCCGACAGGCCAACACAAATCTACGCTGCCGCCACCTGGCGAAAGAAAACACTAAGAACACAAACGACGCAGTGTTAAAGCCTGGAGTGGGCACACTTGTCGGTACTTGTCGGTTTCACGACCCCCAAACACACCGAAAGAAAACACCACAACATGAAGTTAACTTTATATTTCACGTTATTAAACTAGAGGCGGGATGAACGATTAAAATGTTAATTACACTAGAAGCGGGATGAACGATTAAAATGTTAATTTAACTGGAAGCGGGATGAACGATTAAAATGTAAATTAAACTAGATACGGGATGACGATTAAAATGTAAATTAAAACGGAAGCAGAACGAACGATTAAAATGTAAATTAAACTGCAAGCGGGATGAATGATTAAAATGTTAATGAAACTAGAAGCGGGATGAATGATTAAAATGTTAAACTAGAAGCGGGATGAACGATTAAAATTTGGGGGTCGTGAAACCGACAAGTACCCACTTGTCCTTCTATACACTTTGGGTTTGGATGATATGTGCCCATCTATTATGAAGAAAACCATTGATCCTGTAGCCAATATCCTTACTTCCATAATTATTTAATGCGTCTTTTCGTACCGGGGTAGTTCCATTTGGTCTGAAGCAAGCTCGAGTCACCCAATCTTTGTTTTTAAGAAACAGTTGAAACTTTACTTGCTAAGCAAAACCTCCGAGCATTAACCTTTCCACTGACAGTAGACAGTGTGTGTGCGTTTGTGTGAAGCATCCTAGAAGTAGCTTGCTACCAACGATGCTATAGAAATTGTCGTAATTACAATTACAATTACAACTACAGTTACCCCAATTTATAAAACTGGTCCTAAAAACTGTATCGTTAATCATCGCCCAAGTTCCATACTCCCATCCTACTCCAAGATTTTGGAAAAATTGATGCAGTCCCGTCTCACCTTCTATTTAGACAAACTCAATATTTTGACTCCTTCACAGTATGGATTTAAACCCAACCATTATACAATCATGGCAATCCTAGACATCCAAAATAATATAACTGAAGCCATGACTAAAAGTAATTACTCTATCGGTATATTCCTCGATCTGGCCAAAGCATTTGACTCGGTAGATCATGCCATCCTAATAAGTAAATTACAGTCATATGGTATAAGGGGTATAACCCTAGCCTGGTTCAAAAATTACCTGAAAGATAGAAACCAACAGGTTCAATTTAACTCGACACTTTCTATACCTCTACAAATAAAGTATGGGGTCCCCCAAGGTTCGATACTAGGACCTCTCCTCTTTCTCATCTATATAAATGATTTAACGCAGGTGTCATCCGTATTAAATTCATTCTTTTTGCGGACGACACAAATATGTTTCTAACTGATAAGTCCATCGCCAATCTTTTTACAGAGTAAATTATGAGTTTAAAATAACTGCAAATTGGTTTTGGGGTAACAAATTAACCTTGAATCTCGGCAAAACTAATTACATATTATTCCATGCTAAACGGAGCCTAAT
Source organism: Allolobophora icterica (assembly GCA_963556255.1). NCBI lineage: Eukaryota > Metazoa > Annelida > Clitellata > Crassiclitellata > Lumbricidae > Allolobophora > Allolobophora icterica. The sequence goes on along the minus strand of OY744604.1, from coordinate 4,296,777 downwards.
CTAACGATTTCTATTAATGATATACCCATCGAACAAGTCATTTCCACTAAGTTCCTCGGAGTTCAAATTGACTCCCATCTTACTTGGATCCCACATATTATGTTAATTTCAAACAAAATAGCTAAAAATATAGGCATACTGAAAAGGGTTAGACACTGCCTGGCACCCAAAATATTATTAAAATTATATTACGCGTTGATATTGCCATACATATCATATTGCAATATCTCCTGGTGCTCTAACTATAAGACTATTCTAAAACCCCTTCTAAAACTCCACAAAAAAATAGCCGTTCGTGTGATCTTTGGTATTCAATGGAAATGTAGTAAAAAAATTGTTTCTTCAGCATGATATTCTAACCCCATCTCAATTAAACCACTACCAATGCCTTATATTCATGCATAGGTTTCATAACAACAAATTACCACTCTCAATGATTTTGTATTTCAGTACTGCCTCCTCTGTTCACTCCCATTATACTCGCAAGGCTAATGAATATCGTGCAGAGCCTGCTCGCATAAACCCAAAACGTTTCTCTATCAAATGTATGGGCCCTGCCCTCTGGATATTCAGAGCCTGCTCGCATAAACCCAAAACGTTTCTCTATCAAATGTATGGGCCCTGCCCTCTGGAACGCACTACCTAAAGAAATGGCCCAGATACGTCAATTTCATATGTTTAAAAGAAAAATCAAGACACACCTTATAGAAAATGGCTAGATCTATCATTTTATTTGTTTCCATGTATCTCATCTACTTCGCCTAGGTAAAAACAAACCTAAAGAAATAAGCCCCTATACTAAGCACTATGATTTCTACTGGTTATGCTAGGGCTCAAATTCATTCTGAAAACAGTGAAAACTGGTCACTTCAATTTTCTTTCTCACAAAACAAATTCTGATTCTTGTGTTAAGTTTTACTTAGTTAAGTGTCAGTTAAGAATAGGATAGGATATACGTTTCACGTCTCTTTCTAGTCCTATTAACTCGTTGTATAGCTAGCGATCCATGGGGTGCCACAGTCTATCGGGCTTTAGCCCTTAGTGGCATCCTATTACAATTGCACCTACCGATTATATTCCTTCCTGCCTATTGTAACCCAATATTGTTTTGTTTAAATTATGTTTGTTCACAGGACGGTTTTTTCTTTTGTCGATGCAGCATTGTTTTTGTCGATGTAGTATTGATTGAAATGAGTGTATGTTCTGTTCTAATAAACTATTTTGACTTGAATTGACTTTGACTTGACTTGACTTGAAGCATTCGAAATGAAATGCTTGAGACAGATTCTGAGAGTATCGTGGACGGAAAAAAAGAACAAATGAATGGGTACTGGAGAAGATAGGAACAGAAAGAAGCTTGTTTAACTCGATCAAACGAAGGAAGCTTTCTTACTTCGGACACCTGATGAGGAAGAAGGGAGACTGCCTGGAAAAGGAGATAGTGCAGTGTACAGTCCCAGGGGCAAGAGCACATGGGAGACCGAGGATGGGATGGATCACCAACATCAGAACTTGGGTGGATTTATCGTTCAATCAAGTGTTGTCGGAGAAGGAGGACAGGAGGAGATGGAGGAAACTTGTCCAAGAAGCGACCAACCCTCGGATTGAGGAAGATTGAAGACAAGACAAGACAAGACAGAGACTGAGAGAGAAGATGTTGGACAATGCGTATTGGTGTCTCGAAAGAAGTAAATTGGACAAGGTGAGTTAAACGAAAATGACTTGGATTAAGACGGTTGGATAGAGGGTGTAAAAGAAGTTTCTTAGAATGAAGAAGAGACAGCTCAGATTTCTTTGTAAATTGTTGTAGATACATCCAGCAGTGGCTTAGCTAGCTTTTCATGGGCCCGGGTGCAGAGGGTCCCACATGGGCCCCTGTTTGGCCCTGTAAGGCCTGTAGCCTTGCGTTCTTACCAATATTGTGGGCCTCTGGAGGTCGTGGACCCGGTTGCCTTGCACCCCCTGCACATATGATAGCTACGCCAGTGACATTCAGTAAAGTAATGTCTAAAATGAAAGAAATTTTTATATGAGAAAAAACATGATTTATCATTAATAGTAAGGTTAAGACTCATCTGTTGACATTATTTTCTCATCACAGTCTGACAGTGCTATGATTATTAAAGAGATTGGTCTATTTTATCAGTTGTTTTGCTTGTATTTTAAGTTTTAGTACAGTTGTTTTGGAGCTACTGACAACAAAACTACCGTACAGAACTGTCAAAGGGATTGACAAAATCATCGAACCCCTTGAAATTCCCGATACGTGTCCCGAAGAACTGAAAGGAATTTTAAAAGGTTAGTTTATTTTGCTATTAACATAGTCAGTCGTACGCGCTCCTAGCTCTTACAAAGACATTAATAACGTATTAATATTGACAAACGATTTATCAAATAGGGCCTCAGTCGTGTTTAGCGAAACAATTTTATTTCTAAATTTCAATTTAGACTCGGTGAGCAGGAAGGCCACTGCAAATTCGCAGCTAATATTCACCGAACATTCCTTCTAACAACCTCGTCTAAACACAAACCATACAATATATCTCTTGTTTGGCTGGCTCTTCCATGTATGTCCATGTGAAATAGCATGCCATTTTCAGGTTTCTCTTTCTGGTGATAGTCTCTATAATCCTCTTTCCTAAACGTTCACACTTTTTTATTCCACAACAGTTCCGGTGTAGGAGGCTGAATAGACTCCCCGTATAAAAAGACTTCAGGAGTGTTTACATCCTAGTATATAAAGACTGGAGAGTTAATTGACACTAGGACAAAAACACCACCCTGCGAATAAACACTCCAGGAGTGATGTCGTTTGAGATCGGACCAAATGACTGGTGAAGTTGATTCTTCCTAGGACAAATTGAATGGGAAGTTCATTCTTCCTAGGACCAAATGACTTATGGAGTTCATTCTTCCTGTGACAAATCGAATGGGGAGTTGATTCTTCCTAGGACCAAATGATTTGTGGAGTTCATTCTTCCTAGAGCCAAATGACTTGTGGAATTCATTCTTCCTGGGACAAATTGAATGGGGAGTTGATGCTTATTTGTACAAAATGACCTGTGGGGTTGATTCTTCCTAGGACAAATTGAATGGGAGTTCATTCTCTTAGGATCAATAACTTGTGGAGTTCATTCTTCCTAGGGAAATTGAATGGGGAGTTGAATCTTCCTCGGAAAAATAACCTGTGAGGTTCATTCTTCCTAGAGCCAAATGACTTGTGGAGTTCATTCTTTCTGGGCCAAGTTGAGTGGGGAGTTGATTCTTCCTTGGACAAAATAACGTGGTTTATTCTTCCTGGGACAAATTGAATGCGAAGTTGATTCTTTGTAGGACCAACTGAGTTGTGGAGTTCATTCTACCTAGGGAAATTGAATGGGGAGTTGATTCTTCCTAGGACCAAATGACTTGTGGAGTTCATTCTTCTTCGCTCGGTTACTTCAGTTAACAGGAACAGCACAGCACATACTGTAAACAGCGCATATCACCCGCAAGCTAACGGGCTTCTCGAAAGAAGCAATAACACCGTCCATGGTGCTCTATTAAAAGTTGAAGAAGATTAACAGGACCTGTGGCCAGAGACTTGAATTGTGTCATCTTTGCCATACCCACCAGTAAGCACAGTCGACGGGTTATAGTCCGATCTGCATGATGTACGGTTGAAATGCAATAATTCCCATACGTTGCGAAGAGCAATCTCACCTTCACAAACAACAGTTGATGATTCCGGTGAAACATTCAACAATGATAATGAAAAGAAAAGCTCCAGGAAGTAACCTGAAGATGTTTCATGAACGTGAATCGCAGCCAACCAAGGAAACTGATGAATACTGTATCCAGGTATGGAATCCATACCTGAAACAGGACATTGAAAAGCTGGAAAAAGTGCATAGAAGAGCTACAAAAATGATTTTGGGCTACAGAGATTTGAGTTATGAAGAAAGGTTGAAAAGGTGTGGACTAACAACACTGGAAAGGAGGAGCAGAGGAAATCTAATCGAAGCTTATAAGATTATCACTGGAAAGGAAGCACTGCAGACGTTCTTTGAATTAGCATCAAGCAAGGCAACACGAGGGCACAGGTATAAATTATTTAAGAGGCCTAAAGGAACATTAGGGCAGAAATTCTTTAGTGCAAGAGTTGAAGACCTATGGAATGGTTTGGATGATAGTACTGTCTCAGTGGACACTATCACAGCTTTTAAGAAGAAGCTAGGGAAACTGGGCTATTAAGCGTTCGAGATTAATTTGCAGTGGTTCTAACACAGACTACATGTCTTCTGGTCCTAGGACTTTTCGCCCCGGAAGATTTGCCCCCGGAAGATTCGCCCCGACATTTCGCCCCCCGGAACTTTCGCCCCCGGAAGATTAATCGTTAATCCAGCTTCTAGTCTTAGTTACATTTTCACCATAGATCCAGCTTCTGGTTTGAACTGTATTAGCCTTAGTTACATTTTCATCATAGATCCCGCTTCTACTCTTAGTTACATTTTCATCCGGAGGCGAATCTTCCCGGGGGCGATTCTTCTGGGGGCGAAATTTCCGAATCCCACGTCTTCTGAACCACTTAAAAGCCTTGTTATGTTATGTTATGTTATGTTACCATCGTTTAACATAATTATAGGCAGCATAATTTCTTGATCGATAGCTAAGGCCACGTTTTCCAATCATTATCTTAAAATCTCTGTTACTCTCTCCAGCACTTGTCTCTTTTCTTTAACTTGTTAGTCCATAATTTGTTCTCTTGAGAGAATAACAAGCTATCAATATCTCTTTCATTTACAGACATGATATGAACTTCCACACACTTCTCGTGATATTTGCTGTTTTCCTGATCCTTGATGCACATGTTTCCAATAATTCATTCCCTCTGTAAATGAATTCATATCGTCAGTCTTGCCATACGCTAAGCATACTGTGCAAAACAGAGCCACTAAACGTCAACAGCCATTTACTGTATGATAACCAATTCCTATTGATACCATCGCTACTGGAAAAAACCCGATGCGCATTTGTAAATGGTAGATTAGTTTCACTTGCTGTTGGTTGTATTGGGTGAAATTTTGAAAAACAGTTTGTAAATTATTGTGTACAGGACGTTTGAAATTGTAACAGGTGCCTTTTTATCATCGATAACTGAACTGTCATTGTTTGGGATTTGGATATTCCGGCGTTGTTTTCGTTGATATTGTGTTGTTGTCAGTTTCAAAATGTAAGGTGGGAAGCAAGTTTGCTGGGACTATTAAATGGCTGTTGACACCAATTTTTTTATTTCTTCCGCTTCTGTACTTGTTGAAGATCTTGTTTAGTGAAGGTCTCCGTAAACGAACGCCCTAGCGTAATTAATTATTTTCAGGATTTCGAAAAAATGAATAGCGTAAATAATTATTTAATCCAATTTCTCGTTTGAACAATGTTTTCATCGACCTTCCCAACTTCTAGTTTAGTTCTAATATTACACGTTTTCATCGTTCATCTATCCAGCTTCCGCTTTAAATAATTTTCATCGCACAACCAGCGGTACTTGTCGGTTTCACGACCACCAAATTCATGTCGGTTTCACGACCACCAAATTTTCATCGTTCATCCCGCTTCTAGTTTAATTAACATTTTGATCATTCATCCCGCTCTCAGTTTAATTTACATTTTAATCGTTCGTTCCGATTCCATTTTAATTTACATTTTAATCGTAATCCCGCATCTAGTTTAAATTTACATTTTAATCGTTCATCCCGCTTCCAGTTTAATTAACATTTTAATCGTTCATCCCGCTTTCAGTTTAAATTAACATTTTAATCGTTCATCCCGCTTCTAGTTTAATAACGTGAAATATAAAGTTAACTTTATGTTGTGGTGTTTTCTTTCGGTGTGTTTGGTGGTCGTGAAACCGACAAGTACCCATCCAGCTTCTATTTTAAGTTTTAATATGACACATTTTCATCGCTGATACAGCTTCTAGTTTGAGATCTATTTTCTTCGCACATCCAGCTTCCAGTTTGATTTCTATTTTCAACGCTCATCCAGCTTCCAGTTTGATTTCTATTTTCATCGCTCATCCAGCTTCCAGTTTGATTTCTATTGTCATCGCTCATCAAACTTCCAATAATTAGGCTAATTACGCTAAAGCGAACGTGGACATTTCGTCCAATAATTAAATACGCTAAAACGAACGTTTACCTTTACATTTACGTTTCAAATTTAAATCACTCATAACCGTATTTTAAAATTAATTTATTGACCAATAATAATAATAAATCTTCGTCAAAAGGAAACCCAGCGGAAGTAGCTCTAATTAGAGGCCGTTGGAGGTAGAGCCTCGTTTTAAGATTCAACTGTTAATTATATAAGTCTGCCATCTAGCGAATAAAAATAACGCCGTCATAAATAACATAAAAATAATTATAAGTAACTTCAATCGCCGAGTCATAACCGATTTTTAGACATTATTAAGAACTTAGAAGCGGCCCAATTATCACCGGCCCTGGCGGACTACCGGAATTTTCCCGATGTCCCGGCGGTCCAATTCATCCATGATTAAAAAGATCCTGCAGGAAATTCTTGAAGCATCATAATCGTAATCGTAATCTTCAAACTTCTAAAGCGCCACTCAAAGGCCAAGCGCAGGACACCAGCCTATTCACGAGCGCTACGTCAGATCAGAGGGGCCCCCAGAGAGTAGTCCAAAGAGGTCCAAGTCCGATTTTCAGGTCATGGAGGCCAAACCAAATCAATGGGGGTTCCAGAGAAGAGTCCAAATGAGGTCAAAGTCCGATTTCCAGGGTACCAGATCAGGGGGTTTCCAGAGAGTGGTCCAAAAAGAGGTCCAAGTCCGATTTCCAGGAGGCTAAACCAAATCAAAGGGGGTTCCAGAGAGTAGTCTAAACGAGGTCCAAGTCCGATTTCCAGGGTACCAGATCAGGTGAGGCAGAGTAGCTGTCAAGGCGGGTGTCGTTTACGGCGAGAATAATTGGAAGGCGGAGTATCAGATGAGTCAGGGTAGGAGTATTTGAAAAGGTGAGACTTCAGTTTTGAGTGGAAAGTCCGGGGGCGATAGATAAAGGAACGTGAGGATGAGGATGAAGGACGGGTGGCAATGATGATGGAGGCACTAAGAAACTGCGAAATTCAGGGGAGATCATTACAGAGGCGTGGTGCTGTGATGGAAATGGCTCGGTTGGAGAACTTGAGGTGAGTAGTGACTGGGGGTCGAAAAAGACTGAGGTAGGACGATGATTGGGTGGAGCGGGTTGTCTGAATGGTAAAGAGATCACGAAGGTGCTTGGGCTGGGAATATTCTAGGGAGTAGTAGGTTGATGATAGGACTTTGTAGTGGATTCGCTCTGGGATTTTTAACCAATGGAGTGATTTGAGGATGGGAGTGATATGATGATGTTTGGGCGTTCTAGTGACAGCTCTGGCTAGTGAGTTTTGGATAAGCTGTAGACGCCTGAGTTGAGTGGCTTCAAGGTTGAGGAAAAGAGAATTGCAGTAATCAAGCTTCGAATGAACAATGGAGGTAGCAATGGTGGAGGCAGTTTTAAGGTCAAGCATGGGTCGCATGCGTCGGAGGTCACGAATGTGCATGAAACGGGATCGCGAGAGGTTGGAGATGTGGTTAGAGAAGGAGAGGTGTGGATAAAAAATAACACCAAGATTGCGAACAGGGGAGCCAGAGGTGAAGGTGAGAGATGATGAGTTAGTCGAAAGGTTTATGGAAGGATCAGGGATTTTCTTGATTTGATCAGGAAGGCCTAGGATGATGAATTCAGTTTTGGAAGGGTTAAGGCAGAGGAGATTGGAAGACATCCACTGTCAGCATCGCGCTATCACAGTATAAATTATTACACAGTACCGGTACGTCGACTCCCATTGCTAACTCCCATTGGCATGTTTTTCTGGTGACGCCATTTTGATAGTGAGACTTTGAATTATAGATTTAAGCTGAAATTAACGTTAAAATAATATTGTTAATTCTAATGAAATCCTCAATTATGTTGTTGTAACGTTTAAAAAATATTTTTTGTGATGCATGGGTTCCGGTGTATTGACATGTAAACGTATCGTTTTCAAAGTGGCGGTCGGTGACACATTCTGACTGCTGCATCGGCCGGGAGTCGACGTACTGTGTAACTATCTATAGGCTATTGTGGCGCTATCGCTCTTCGGTTCCATGCTTCCTCGAAATACAGTTTTGGAAGTTTAGCGTTCTTTGCAAAGACGTCATAGCTGATCGAAAACACGATTCTTATTCCTCGTTGTAATCCGTGATTTTCCCAAACTGGAAGCATCATATCATACTGTTATCTAGACTCTGATTCAGTTGTGTACAGAAATTGAACATCTTGGGAACCTCTTCTCGTGTAGGTACATCGCTTCGCATGTCCGAACTAATCCTCAGTACTGCCAATTAACTATTTCAGTCTTTTTCTAGTCAGTTTGCAATTACTATGACCTCCCCTCGATCATCATACAGTAGTGGAGTAGATAATGTTAAACCACATATTATAGCAAAGGACTCTATCCAGGCTCTAGTCCCTCTCGTATCTGAAATTATAAATATCTCCTTCAGCAATGGAGTTGCTCCGATTTATATAAAAACTGCCAAGGTCATTCCTCTGTTCAAATCTGGCACTAAAAATAAAATTAATAACCATAGACCTATTTCGGTTCTTCCTTACTTCTCCAAATGTTTTGAAAAGCTAATGCATAATAGGCTAATAGATTATTTTACTAAATTGAACTTTCTATCAGTAAACTAGTACGGATTCCAAAAGGGACATTCCACTTTCATGGCCCTTCTGGATATGCAAGGAAAAATCTCAGAAGCTATAGACCGGAATGAATTCTTATTATGAATCTTTTTTGATCTGTCAGAAGCATTTGATACCGTGAATCATCAGATTTTGCTTAAAAAGTTAGAACATTAAGGCATTAGGGGTATATTACTACAGTTGTGTTCCAATTACCTAACTTTCAGGTCTCAGTATGTTTATTATGATGGATGTAGTTCTGACATAAAGGCTATTAGTTCCGGTGTTTTGAAATGTTGTTTGAAATGATCATGAAGTTGTGTGTTGAACTGTCCGCCTGTAAACTATTTATGTGAGAGGGTAATCCAGGCTGTAGCTGGACTTTTGACCCTTTTGGATTACCCTTTTGATGTCAGCACTTCAAATGCTATAGGCGAAACTGTCATAATTTGATTTCTCTGTTGTGTGGTACTTCAATAAACGATTCATTTAAAAAAAAATCAGTTTTGACACCTCACATGCGAAATGAAACATGAATTTAACATAAAATTAATAACTAATTACTGTAAGAAGATCGAAAACACGAAGAACAATCATCGTGACTTCAAAATGTTGGCCAAAACGAGGAAGATCATCAGGTTAATAATTTCGGTCGGCTTTCGCAAGTCCCAAATATTCAGCAGTTCAGCTGTCAAGATACAATTTCGGATATTGAGTTTTCACATGTATTGGCATGATAATTCGACCTGGCCGTTGAAAGTATCATGTATACCTTAAACACACCCTACCAGACCTGTTTGCGACTGTCTCATTAAGTCCATCTTTTTTATCATCAACAGTAACATCTTCTTATACACGCTGGCTTTGACTCAATTTTTCCAGTTGCAGTTCTTGTAATTGCATATTCAGACTACTGTAATGCGGCATTGCTAAAAACTATTTTCTGGTTCCCTGTTTAATTATTAATAAATTGTATTCCTTTAAATTAATTTGAATGGCTTTTGTAATTCAGACTGCAGGAGCAAGAATCCCTCTGAAAGACCAACGTTTTCCATAATAATAGATCATCTGCAAAAGTGGTCAGTATAATATTATCACTTTCAAGTACTTGTATTTATACAGCAGTACTGCATGGAAACTTTGTTTTATTATCAGTACCCACGAGTTTGAAATCGTAGAAAAAGTGGACCTGGGAAGGCGGTGATAAAAATAAACTTTAAATAATATTTTGAACAGTTTGAACGCCATTTTCAACCGAAGCTTTATTCCAGACCGTCACTTTTCAAACTTCAAAATTTCAGACAGCATGACAGACGAACTGTAGATGATCCAGTATCAGATGCAGAATTCAAGCTGCTAAATATGATGGAAACTAAAGACCTAACAGAGCAGCTTCGGTTTGGTACGAAATAAGGACAATACAGCACCTGTCCAGATACTGTAAGGCAGAAATAAATAAGATTCTACGGTGGACTCTGCAAGAGCAATGCTGCAACATATGAAAAATTTGAACGAAACCAGAAGATAAAACTCATATGTGATATAAGCTTAGTAAGCGACGCACAAAATCTAATATGGCAGTAAATGTGCCAGAAGGGAGGGAAGTAAAAAATATGGGAATACACACGAGCTCGAATGATCGCACTTACAACATTCATTCAGCCAAACAGTTCATAAAGGCATGCAAGATCTTCTCTAATCTTACATCTATGCCACCATCAGAATTAACATTATTATTATTACTTTATTATTATTATTATTATTATTATTATTATTATTATTATTATTATTATTATTATTATTATTATTATTATTATTATTATTATTATTATTATTATTATTATTATTATTATTATTATTAGTAGTAGTAGTAGTAGTAGTAGTAGTAGTAGTAGTAATAGTAGTAGTAGTAGTAGTAGTAGTAGTAGTAGTAGTAGTAGTAGTAGTAGTAGTAGTAGTAGTAGTAGTAGTAGTAGTAGTAGTAATAGTAGTAGTAGTAGTAGTAGTAGTAGTAGTAGTAGTAGTAGTAGTAGTAGTAGTAGTAGTAGTAGTAGTAGTAGTAGTAGTAGTAGTAGTAGTAGTAGTAGTAGTAGTAGTAGTAGTAGTATATTATTATTATTATTCATTTATTCATTCTGAGAATTTACATTATGCCTCTCCAGCCCTGCCACAGCGAATGAAATGGGATTTGAAGGTCTTATTTATTTAAAAAAAAACAGGCAACTTTAACCAAGGCAGCAAGTGCAGGCTTAGAGGGAGACCATTTTGGAGAATCCCGCAATCGAAAAGGCTCGTCGCTGACTAATAGCAACGCGGGACCAGAAGCTTCCCCCGACCAAAGAGCGGAGAGTTTGACGGGCTGCAAGGTCAGAGACAGTACGACAAAAATCAGACAGGTAGTATGGAGCACATACAAGAAGTAACTGGCAAACAAGTGAGGCAATTCGATAGGAGATGCGCTGAGAAACAGGAAGCCAGCGAAGGACATCACGCATTTAGGCGGACAGAAGCATGTTTAGTAAGGTTGCCAATGACGCGAGCCGCTGAGCGGAGACCTCAAGGAGCCTAATTAGCATAAGAGGCAATCCTGCAAGTACCGCACTGCAGTGATCAAATTTACTGGTGACGAAAGTATGCACAAGAGCCACAGTAGCATTGTGAGAGAGACAGATCGTGAGATAACTCGGTGTTGACGCAGCTTGTAGCAGCAATTACGATTTACCAAATTAATATGCTGTCGGAAATTAAGCTCTTGATCCAGAGTTACTCCAGTGTCTCGAACTCTGAGAGAAAGAGATATAAGGAAAAGTCACCGCTAACAGGCGCAGGTCAATGGACGCCAATATTATCTGCGGGTACCGAGCCAGATGAACTGTGTCTTAGAGGAGTTCATAAGCAAGCGATATTAAGCTATCCATGATGACAGAGCGTCAATGGCATTGGACTTCAACGATACACAAGATATTGCGTCAGTGGCGAGGCAGTGAACATAAGCTTGCACATCATCAGCACAGTTCATAAGCAAGCGAGGTGCAGGAGACCGCTTGCGGACAGCAAGAAGCTAATACCGTCTGTGTAAAGAATGCACAGTGAAGGGCCCAACACTGAGCCCTGTGGTACACTAAAAGGGACTGCGACCATATGGGACATAAATAAATAAATAAATAAATACTGAAGATTAAAGTGTCGTATTTCGTAGACAGTCGATAAGATCGAAGCAACGATTCAGAAGCACTTGGGATGCTACGAAGTGGCTAGAGGTGGATTCGAACCTGCAACCCTGCGGTTACAAGGAACCGACCTACACCACTGCACCACCGCGTCCCCTAGTCATAGAGGCACCAACAACTATAGGCCTACAATTGTTATTATTATTGTTATTATTAATATTATTACTACTATATTTTTGTTATTATTATTATTATTTTTTGCCCTGAGGTACTTCATTAACTCAGGGACTTAGAGATTAAGTGTGTTATTTTTCTGAAACGGTTATTCCTCGTCCAAGTCAGATTAGGCTGCCACTATGGAACCGCTAAAGGTCACTGCGTTGAACCGTTGGATGATTATCGAGATTCTCTGATATAAGAAGCTGGCCTCGCGTGGTTCCCCCGAGGCGCAAGAGAGATGTCGCCCCAATTCTGAGATAAAATCTAGGCCCTTGGGTCCCAACGTTTTCAGCGCCAGCGGTACGAAATTGTGAGTGCCCAGGCGGGTCTGGTATTTTTTAGTCTTCCTCCCATCAGCTAGCTCAGACGCCGCGCCCGCGCCGCCGCTGAAGGGAGGTAGGACGGGGCTTGACCCTCAACAGGGCAAAATGCGAATAGTACTTCTATTTGGCAGCAGCGATGAGTTTTTGGTATCCGTTGGTGGCTGATTTAAGGGTATTGAGGGCTTTTGATCTAGCTGCGGGTTCAAAAGTGTGCTGGTAGATGTGCTCAAGGCGCCTGCGGAAAGTTTTAAAGGCTTTGGGGTAGGAAGTAAACCAAAGGTTGCTGGTGTGTAAACTGTGTTTGATGATGAGTGGAGCATGAATGTCAACGAGGTTGGAAGTGTGAAATTGTTAAAAGAAAGCAGGTCATCAAGGGAGGTTTAGCAACAATTTTAAATCGAGAATATCCTGGAAGAAGGCTTGACAGTCTAAGAACTCGGTGAGACGGAAAAAATTAGTCGGAGAAGAACGAGCAAAACGGCTTGATTTCGAGGTCAGCCATGATAAGATTATGATCGGTAATTTTGAGAACAGAGTGTGATAGCTTGGGAGATAAGAGGGGAGCGTCAGGAATGATGAGATCAAGGGTGTGATTCTTTACATGGGTCGGGAAGTGAACATGTTGGGTGAGATTGACTGAGGAGATGAGGTTCAGGAAATCCGATGCAGGAGGGTCAGAGGGTCATGAATGCTGAAATTGCCGGGTAGTAAGAACTCGTTGGGAATAGTGGCAGCAAAGTAGAAGAGAGAGCCACATTCATGAAGAAGTCAGATGGTTTGAAGGAACAGACGGACGAGGTGAGATATATTGAAAACTGTAAGCCAGAGGCAAGTCGAAGAGTAATGGAGTACCACTCGAAAGAGCGGAAGGTATGATGAGAGGAATTTTGGACGACAGCCGGTTCACGGACCAAGAAAGCTATGCCGCCACCATGAATTTTTGCAGATTTTTAGGAAGCGGTGATGCGAGGAAAACTTAGCAGGGTGAGCCACAAGGAGTGCAATCAGAGAGATGAGGGTTTGACGACGAAGTGGAGATCCAAGTTTCTTGAAGGGCAATGCGATCAGGTGGACGACAACAGGTGACAAGATCACTTAGAGCAATTGAGTTTTTGTGGTTGAGAAAAGACCGAATATTGAGGGAATAGAGTAGAATTTTCTTGTTGACAGACCTGGATGTATGAAATGAGGAGTGTTTGCTGGAACCACGATTTTGTTTTGATGTCACCGGAAAGCAGTAGAGTGAGTAGGATTTGTCGGGTGTTTATGGCAGAAAATTTTTTTGTGGGACGGCGAGTGATGGAGAATGAGGGAATGGTGTCGAAATTAGAAAACAGTGGCGGTTGATAGTGGTGAAATGGGACACGAGAGGTGTTTAGTAAGTCCGATGGGATTTAGAGAGAGACGGACAACAAAAACAAGAGTAGTGTTGAGGCAAACGAAGGCATTGTTAATATTGGTCAGAATGGCGGGAATGGCGGAAGACGCCAATAAAAAAGGCAAGCGTCTCGTGACAGACTAAAAACTCAGCTGGGGCGTTTTTAGAGACAGCTGAAATTATTTTTGATAAAAAAAGGATCGATCTGACCTGATATCCTGAGTGACTGGACTAAATAGAAGGTTAAGACAAAACGAGACCCATGAAAAACTAACAAATTAAAATTAAATTAAGAAGTAAGAAATTAGATAAAAGGTCAACACAACGCTCTGACAGCTACACTGGTGGGGAGCGCTTGACCTTCGCAGGACGAAGAGGGGTAAATAATTACCCCAGCGGTGTTTGGATGTTGATTGTGGAGCAACTGTAGGTAGCCATAATTTGTCGTTCCACATGTTTACAAGTTACCACCAAAGACATATTTTGACTGCATACCCAGGGCTGTAGTCGAGCGTATACGCGGGTATACAGCGTATACTTACCTCTAGAGAAATTTGAGAGCGTATACCCATGGCTGTAGACGAGGGTATACGCGGGTATACAGCGTATACTTACCTCCGGGAACGAAAAATTTTCAAAAAAGAGAGGTTTTTAAAGGTTTTTAGGGCCAATGACTAAAAAAAAAAAAAAAAAAAAAGGTCATCAACTTTTTCAGAGACAAAATCGTAAAAAGTCTGAAAATTTTCTGAGAATTGGTGAAAAGTCTGAAATTTTTCCTAAAAAAAGGTCTTCAAAAGTTTTTTTACGCCGCTGGTCACCGGTAGCGTATACTCACCTCAAATTTTACCACTACAGCCCTGTGCATACCCACCACATTGCCATGTGGTGGGGAAAAGATTTTTCAATCCAAAGTGCCCTGGGGTAAAAATTTACCTCACTTCGTCGTCGACGTCGTTATTTTTTCGTTCATAGGGCAGATATGTTTTTTAAAGATATGAGCTCATAAGTGACTTACAATCATAAATCAAGTGTGGAATCTACCATGGAATTGAGTGTTAACAGTTTCATAATTGTAGAGAGTTTATTTTCCAAGATGGCGGCCATATTGGCCGCCAAAACAAAAATATGTATGTCTCAGCTCATAGGTAAGCTACAATGACAAATGAAGTGTCAATTGTAATATTCCCAAGGTCAAGGAATCGATTTATCGTAATATCAATCGTGTATGAGTACTACTGTCCAAGATGGCGGCCAACATGGCCGTCAAAACACAAAAATGTGCATATCTCGGCTCGTAGGTAAGGTACAATGACAAATGAAGTGTCAATTGTAGCATTTCCAAGGTCAAGGAATTCATTTATCGTAGTGATAATAGCGTGAGAATACTACTATCCAAGATGGCGACCAATATGGCCGCCAAAACACAAAAATAGGAATTATCAATCAACTGACTGATCGGTCACTATTGCCACTGCGATAAGTCGATTCTTTGACTTGGGTAATGTTACAATTGACACTTCATTTGTCATTTGCAGCTGACCTACAAGCTGATAAATACATATTTTTGTGTTTTGGCGACCATGTTGGCCGCCATCTTGGAAATTAGTATTCCCACACGATTGCCACTACGATAATTTGATTCCTTGACCTTAGAACTGTTACAATTGATACTTCATTTGTCATTGTAGCCTACCTATGTGCTGAGATATACATATTTTTGTGTTTTCGCGGCCATATTGGCCGCCATCTTGGAAAGTAGTATTCCTACTCTATTTTAACTATGATAAATCGATTTCTTGACCTTGAATATGTTTCAATTGACACTTCATTTGGAAGTTTAGCTTACCTATGAACTGAGACATACATATTGTTATGTCTGACGGACATATTGGCCGTCATCTTGGAAAATAGTATTCCCACACTATTGCCACTACGATAAATCGATTCCTCGACCTTGGGAATGTTACAAAGGACACTTCATTTGTCATTGTAAATTACTTATGAGCTGAGACATACATATTGTTATGTTTTGGGCGGCCATGTTGGTCGCCATCTTGGACAATAGTATTCGCACACTATTGCCACTATGATATATCGATTTCTTGACCTTGAAAATGTTGCAATTGACACTTCATTTGTCATTGTAGCATACCTACGTGCTGATATATACATTTTTGTGTGTTTTGGCGGCCATATTGGCCGCCATCTTGAAAAGTAGTATTTGCGCACTATTGCCACTATGATAAATCGATTCCTTGACCTTGGAAATGTTACAATTGACACTTCATTTGTCATCGTAGCTTACCTGTAAGCTGAGATATTACACATTGTTTTGGGGTAAAAAAATTACCCCTCTTCGTCCTCCGTGTATCGTAAAATCTTTCCGTCCTGCGAAGGTTAATCCAGTTTCCTGAATGGGGTGATTACACTGCAAACAATCGTGCCCTGTTATTACTTTTAATATTATTATTATTTATTCCAGCAGTCTCAAGGATCCCCTAAGTAGATAAATAAATTGTCCGGAAACATAATTATGCCAAAAACGACTATCCCTGGAACGGCAGAGCGAGTTTTTGCTTCGATATTGTTAACAAGCCACCTATTTATTTTCTTAACGCCGGAGGTACGAAAAATCCCTCAGGCTCTAAGAAACTATATAACAGAAACGTGTTTAAGCTTGGAGAAAACCGCCCTCATCTCCTGGGTGTGGAGCGAAGATGCCTCTAAAGCAATGCCTTTAAAGCGTTGGATGCAAATACATAATCTGTGGAAGAGATAAGCTGTCTCCCTTGGATCACACGAGACAGCGGATCCACAACAACCCAGCTTACACAAAATCTCACAGTCCGCGCGGTTGATGGGGCCCATTATCTCAACCACAATCGGCACGAACTCTTACGGTTCGCTGCGTATTCCGCGATCCCTCCGGGCGCCGATGAAGACAGGTGCAGATATGAGGCAGCACGAGTGTGGACGGCAGTGAAGTCCCAGGCGATATATCTGCCCCTCGCCCAGGGTCGAGGGTGTCTTCGTTCGGTGTTTTGCCATCTGTTCTAATCATGCCACACGGATCCTTTGAGCTGGGTATGTTCGCCTTCAGGAGTGCTCTGGTCTTTGGCCGCAAAGTGATGGGCTGTTGTTCCTGTCAATCGTCTGCACACCTACCCGTGGTGTTCTGTTGAATCGGTCGTCTTCCCGTCCTGACATTAATGAGGCGCAAACAGGTCCAGCCCCAGACGCAACCCCACGGTCACACGGACCGGCTCATTGGTGAGGTCCAATCCACAAGAGGGCAGAGGGGTGGTTATCTCCTGCGTGGGGGAGGTCACCGCGCCTAACTTGACCCTGTTGACTGGATCACTGTAGATTGTAGCAGGCCTTCACCGTGGCTTTATCAACCGCAATCAGCGGATGATCCCACGCTTTGCGTTTGCTCATGAGGGCTCTGCGCCGCCCGGTTGGCTGTATTTATTTATTTACTTATTATTATTATTTGTTGTTGTTGTTATTATTATTATTATTATTATTATTATTATTATTATTATTATTATTTTTTTTTTTTTTTTTTTGCCCGAGGTATTTAAGATCCCTCAGGCCCTAAGAGACTGTCTACTAATAGATTAGTTAAGCTTGGAGCTCATGGTCGTCATCCCCGGTGTGTGGTGTGACTTTATTATTATTATTATTATTATTATTATTATTATTATTATTATTATTATTATTATTATTATTATTATTATTATTATTATTATTACGACTACGACTACAACTACTACTACTACTACTACTACTACTACTACTACTACTACTACTACTACTACTACTACTACTATTACTATTACTACTACTACTACTACTACTACTACTATCACTACCACTACCACTACCACTACCACTACCACTACTACTACTACTACTACTACTGCTACTACCACTACCACTACCACTACCACTACTACTACTACTACTACTACTACTACTACTACTACTACTACTACTACTACTACTACTACTACTACCACTACTACTACTACTACTACCATCATTAGTTTAAAAGCATCGATATTGTTTGGAATGGATTACTAATAATTAATGTTGAGATGGTTGCTCTTCGGCTCCGGGCAACATCGACATAGTGCACCGGAAGGCGACCTCGTTGAACCCCTTAATTGTCACCGATAGGCGCTTAAAGATGAAGCTCGACTCGCGAGTGTCTCCGGTGACCTCAGAAAGGCGAAGACCCGTCTTGGTAATGAAGGCGAGACCCTCTCTGTTGAGGGGATCAAGGGTTTACTCGGCGACTGGAAGGAAAATGTACCTTCTCTGCAACTCTGCGTATTTGACACATTTTATTGTAGCAGCCAGCTCCGTCGCCCCTCCCTCCGGAAGATAAGACCGAAGCCCAGGGAGCCGTGTGAGCCTCTGGACGAGACCGGGGTGCAAATGGCTAGGTTAGGCTCGCAAATGGCTAGGCCCAAACGCAGACCAGCCGCCACTCTAACCGCCTCGTCGCTCAACCTGAGATCGTATGCGATCAGCGGAAGGGCGTATAGCCAGTCAGGGGAGTGAGGGAACCGCGCGGCACCCAGTCTGACTCAGACGTAGGGGTCCTACAGCGCGCTTCTGACCGACGAGAAGACCTCCTGTAAGAGTGGCCTATCTCATTGTGATTGTTTTAAGCTGGGGGCGAGCAAGTCCCCGGCGAATTGTCGCCATTGCGAAAGCCCTGTAGAATAGGCCGTGTCTTCGATCTGGGATGGATGACTAGAGGGGTAGGGTGTCCGCAGCTGAAGCCAAAAGGGCGGGCAGGGCCAGCGATGACACGCTCCTGATTCCCAGTAACCCCATCTTAATCGGAAGGGAAGCCTGCGTGAGCTGCACAATGCACATCGGTTATCGTCACGTTCAGGATCCGCTAGATCTCTCTTCTCAGCAAAGACTCGTAGTCTCTCAGGCGCGGATGGTCATGGCAGGTGGTGCACCGTAGTGTGTGTGCATAAGCCTGGGTGAGCCGAGGGAGCATCTAAGGATCAAAAGCGCGTCTTGTCTGGCGATATGCTGGAGTCTATCGATTGCCCCATGGAGGTCGGCCATGCTAGAATCGAAGGTGTAGATCATGGCCTCAGATGAGAGGAGCTGTGCTCCCAGGAGCGTTGCCGCTGAGGGTCGACGCGGGCGAAGTGACTCAAAGAGCTCCGGGCGCTGGCGGCGTGATCGGCGGTGATTATTTCCCACTTTGCGTGGTTCATTGCGAGACCGAAACTCGAGCACTCCCTCTCAATCAGTTCCACATCCGCCTCGACGGTCCCGGAGCTGCCCCCCCCCAAAGTGAGATGATCGAGATACCAGAAAGTCAAAGGCGACAGCAGCCGGGTTAAAATTGGTTGGAGTGGGAGACAGAAAAGCAGGGGACCCAGTGGGTCGCCCTGCTGTGGACCCTCCTGTGACTGTGTAGTAAAACTGCCGAATTGTAGCGTCGTTGCCTCGGCATAGGCGAGGTGGCAATACGCGACCAGTTTGTGTATGCTTTTCTCCACTGATCCCAGCATGCTATCCCGGTGCAAGCTGTTAAACGCGTTGGAGAGGTCCTGCTTGACTATAATGGATCCGGTTCCATGTTGCTCATAAAGCGCCTGGTGGAGTGAATCGCTGCCTCTCATACTTCCGAGTCCCCACACCAAGCTGTTGAGTGAGACGCGTGGCATGGGAAATGCGCAGGCACTTTTGGAAGCCAATCTGCGCCATATTATCCTATTGCTATAAGTCTGAAGCCACCTGAGCTCTTTCGTAGGGCGAAAAGTGTGCCGCCGAACAAGATGGGGCGCAGCTCCGAAGGACAGATGCTCGCGAGCAGAAGGTTAGTGAGCTGAGAAGCCCGGGTCATGCATCCAGGTCGCCGACCAACTCTTCGACATGCTGAGGGCGGAGACCATCCGGGCTCCCCGAGGAGCCCACGGGAAAGGAGCGAATCCTGGCGCGTACTCTTCCTCGGTGGTCTGTTAAGGTGATATTGTTGCCGGGCGGGGAATGGCTGATCGGTCCGGCGGATGTTTTTTGGCGCAGTAGTTATAGGGTCTCCTCGTCGATCGGTGCCGGGGTCTCGTCCGAGCAGAGGATGCGGGCGCCGCGCTGATGTTTCCGTTCTCGAGTTTAGCGGCTCTCGCCGCCGCAATCGTCCGATCCCCGCACGGGCCGCGCCTACCCTTTCCGTCGGTGGAAGCCGTTCTCGGTGAGAAAAGCGTTGCTGCCAGGCCAGGCCATCTGTCGTGAAAGTCGGCCACTAGTTTCCTGATCCGGAGCGTGAGGCTACGCCGCCGTCGCCTCAAGCAGGCACCTCCAGGATTCCAGCTCCGAAGGTGAGAAGTCGTCGCCACCCCTCCATATCCAGAGGGACCAGGAGAATGGACTCCATGATGTTATTTAAAAGATGGCCCACCACCGATCGAGCGCCCCTCGGGGTGTGTCTGAGCAAGCCCCTCGGAAGATTTGGGTGTTGCATTGACCCGCTGACTCAGGTCCGAGGACGGTCGGGTCGTCAGGCGCCCTAGCTGGGTCATCCGTGGTAGGCCGAGCATCGACGCGGGCAGCACCAGTGGTGGTGGTGGTGGTGGTGGTGGTGGTGGTGGTGGTGGTGGTGGTGGTGGTGGTGGTGGTGGTGGTGGTGGTGGTGGTGGTGGTGGTGGTGGTGGTGGTGGTGGTGGTGGTGGTGGTGGTGGTGGTGGTGGTGGTGGTGGTGGTGGTAGTAGTAGGTTTCGATTTTGGTAAATTGTATAGACGTGCCTAGCTGAAAACTTCTTGCTAAATAATTGCATATTTTAATTTAAATGTTGCTTTTCTTTTCAGGCAGCTGTAACTCTGCTGCATATGTTGCTTTCTACTTCAGCGTGTGCTGAAATTTAGCGAATATTCAGACAGTAAGATAAAAGAAGACTGCTGCATGTAATATCTTATACTTCAATGCAAAATTATGCTTATATTTAGCAAACCAGCTTCATATATTACTAGTCCCGGCAATCTAGCTCAAATACACCTTCAACCTGGGCAAAATTGCATCAGAAGATTTTTATAGGGTTCCTGCTCAGGAACTATTGCTGAATAACATATCCAAAATCCCCCAAAATCGGACCACGGGAACACCCACAAAATGGCCAAATCCAATATGGCCGCCATCGACCATATTGGAAACTTTACTTTTTGTTTTAGAGTATAATGCAAGTGTAATACCATTCTGAGGCATCTTCACCTTGAAAGGTCATGATCAAGGTCATTTTGCTACATTGATGACGCCATCAAGCAAACTTCCATCATTCAGTAAATGTAAATTTTCATGTGTAACTGTTCTTCACTGTGACCATAATTATGTACACACAAATAGAGTTTCGCATTATTACTGTAAGAGAGTCTGCTGTTATTCTTATTGTGGAGGACCTGACCCGGTCGCTTCAGTGGGAGATATTATGGAATCGCAAGGACAAAGCTAGTAGTAAGTAATATGGGGTTACTACTTCACAATAGAGCTATTCAGGTGTGACGGATGCGGAGGTGGGCCAGGGGGGGGATGCTCATGCGTGACGGATGCGGGGCTGCGCCAGTGGGTGGAGCTAAGGTGTGTTGTGCAGTCTATTTTGATTGGCTCACGCTTTGGCGCATACCATATTTGATTGACAAGCACACATATACATACAAGCATGCATACATACACACATACATGCACGCTGCTCTATGTGCGCACCATAATGTCCACCCAATCCATTAAATTGATAGCTATGCGTGTCTATTTCTTTAGCGCTATATTATTATCTCCCAATTTTAAACACTATTTAAACTGACACTTTAAGAACAGATTCTTTTAATAATATTTCTTTGCATCACTTACTTGTACGTGCTATAGTAAGTATGTGCACATGTATGAACCATACACATGTTATTATGCTTATATGTATACAAAGATGCATATTCCTATGAACTTACATACAAACATATACTATAGACCTATATGCTTACAGGCATATGTAAACATATAATATACCATATACATTTCATTTAATAATTTATTGCACACATCTGTATGACATATACAGCGCCCCAACCCTCCCTTCACCCAACCTTAACCCCGCCAGAGGAAGGGAAGGGAGGGGGAGGGGAGCGCTTTTGACATTACACTTACATTATATTTTAAAATTCTAATTTAAATATGTATTATGAGGTTGTTTTACATATTTGCACAGACTTTGGCATATTTTCAATATATGGAAAGTTGTGTCTACATACGCAAGTAGGCAAGTTTACAAATATGGTAGATCTGACTATGTCACAGAGTAGGAAAAACCGATGCATTCAGCTGTTTGGGAATGTTTACACATTGTGACATTTATTAGACTAGCGACTAAATATTTGTTAAGAAATATCAAACCAATAACTAAACGAGAAGGAAGAACTTTAAAACCGTTAGGTAAAGGGGATGAAGATGATAGAAAATTCACATTTTAGACTATGGCATATTTTCAATATATGGAAAGTTGTGTCTACATACGCAAGTAAGCAAGTTTACAAATATGGTGGGTCTGACTAAACCATTAGGCCTACGCAAAGACTAGGAAAGTCGTTGTGTTCGGCTGTTTGGGAATGTTTACAATGCCATTTACTAGACTAGTGAGTAAATATTTTGCTAAGAAATACCAAACTGATAAATAAAGAAAAGGAAGAACTCTAAAACCGGTAGGTAAAGAAGAAGTCAGAAAAGTCACATCTTAATCGAATTTGACAGAAATGTAGGCCTAATTATGGCTGTGACACTCTAACATACTCAGTCGAGTTTGCATTCAAAATTTATGTAAACTAATTAAAATCCACTGCAGAGTTGTTTCTCTTGCTTAGCTGAAGACGTAAAATCACAACATTTCAATTGCAAACTCATAGGCGACCAAAGTTAGCAAGAGTCCGAATGAGAATTTGCGTATGAGCTTAACAGTCCATTAGTTTGCAAGCTACATGACAAAGCGCTGAATCCGTCAAATTGTTCTAACAATCACTTTGATTGCCCGAGGATTTGCAATTATATACACGACTAGGCGTCAGAATTTCAAAGTGGCTGAATCAATTTACCCGTCTGCTAAACGCGCTAACAAACAATTGGCTCGACTAAGCTGTCATATGCACAGGGGTCTTTGCAATTAAGCTGTACACATACAAGACGCGTCAACTGTTTGAATGACAATTATAAACCCTCGGGTGTCAAATATCGGTCTTTCAAAACAAACGAATCAATTGCACTCAAATGCAGTCATATGAACCAATGTTTAGGCTATTCCAATGTGTAAATCTACGTGCACTAAAGTGGTCAGCCCTTTGGCTAATTCATTGGAGTTATATCGGGAGGAATAATCAAAAGAAACTTGAAACAACTACATTATTATACACCTACACGCCTACGGTGCGTATTACAGGTATAAGTCTACATTGGGTCAAGTTCAAACGTAAAGGATTTTATTTCACTTTATTACATTAAAATACATGTGTTGGAAAAGCCATATTATAAAACCTTGCAGGTTCATAAGAAACATGCAGAGTTGCACAACGTTGATAAGTTTATGTGTAAGTAGGATTACATGTTTACATGTGAAGAAAAGCAAATGGTGGGTAAATTCTAGCACTTGTCAGTGCGCTAAATAAACGGTTTCTCATCCTTCACACGTGCGCGATACATAGCCAATCGGTCATTAACACAGATGAACAGGTGTATTGGCATTGCATAGCAATCTTATAACTTGTTGACCTATGCAAGTTTAAATAGGAAGCGTATGTCTTTTACTTTGCACGGCACGATGTTAGAATGTTAACTCTTGGAATGAAACATCTCATAGTTCGAAGGTTTGATTACTAAATTTCTATCTTGTAAATTCCTAAAATGCATGAAATGTCGACACGCACAGTAAGCTTTTAACTTTTAGACTTGTGCGATTTAAGCCAAACTTAGAATCATTAGGCTTGCAAAACATTGGAATTGTGTAGGAGACTTTTAGATTCGTAAATGTATTGGACGATGTTAACAACTCTTAGGGTTAAGCCTTACATGATTTGTTGTTTTTGTATATAAAAATTCTGTCTCGTATATTACTAAGATGCATGAAATGTCGACTTGTGCAACTTTCAACTTTTAGTTTACCAAGTAGTGCAGAATGTATGCTAGACTTAGAATCTTTAAGTCTTAGATCTTGAGCAGCAAACTTGTGGTTTTCTAGGTTGTTAACAAGATTGAGACGAAGGTTAGTATAGTAAAAGTCCAAAGTGCTACTTTGAAGACATACGAATGGTAGTTTTAATGCTAAAAAGGAAAAGTTTAAGTTGAGGAGACGCATGCGATAACAACTTGTGTGCTTGAACTACAACTGTTATCATAAGCTTACATTTTCTAAGATTGTAAGACTGATGAGACAAATGTTTTTAAGTTGAAAAGATTGTTTATATGATAAAAGTTTGACTTTTGAAAGATGTAAAGACCAAGGTTTTTGTGGTAAAATTGCTACTCATATTTTGGAAAGTCGGTCTGAGTGGAGATTCCTAGGTTAAACTTATCCATGTTAGATTGCTAAAGTCACATGATGTGATGATAATTTTAAATGTTTTCACATTCAGAAAACACATAGGATTCTGCAGTAAAATGCAAAGCTTAAGTTGACAAGCTGCGTCGTGTGATGATGGCTTGCTTACTAAGATGTAGAACTTTATGTAGAAAGATGAATGTTTAGGGACATAACAAGCTGACTCCTTTTAGGTTTGCAAATGCAGATGAACTGAGAGATTACTTATCAAACATATGATTTGTAGGATGCATGGAGAAATGTTATGAAGTATTTTAAACTAAAATTGCAACTTTATGCACAAAGATGTGCAGTATGAAGTTTTCCACGACCGACTAAGGCAAGAACGTATGGAATGAGAGTTTACTTAGCAAACTTATGATTTGTAAGCTGCATGCAGAAATAGTATGAAGGATTTTAAAGTAAAATTGTATCCTTAATGTCCAAAGATTTGTGACATGAAGGTTTGCATGACAAACTAAGATGTCTTAGAATGCAAAGACTTGTGGTATGAGAGTTTACTTAGAAAACTTGTGAAGTTGAGAATGTAGACACATATGATATGAGTGACACTTGTGTCTTTTATGTTGTATGGTGAAATGTCTTGAAGACTGGTATGATAAAGGTTCCGCATTTACATTGCACATGCGCTTGCAATGAGGGTTTGTATGCCAAAATTACAAATTTCTACCTTTCAACGGGTTAAAAGTAATGTAAATATTATGGATTAGCCAACTCTTTCACAAATTTTGAGTTTGAGAATGCTAAAATGTGAAACTTAGGTTAAAGAATGTGTAGTTCAATGACATTGGATGGTAAGTAAGATGTTTGGAGGTTTCATTATGGTCGAATGCTTGAAAGTAAGACTAAATTTCAAGATGTGCTTGTGTTTGAACGGTTTTGGTTATGTAGACACCTATTGTGGAGCGTGTGTATATTTGGATTTGTGGAAATGTGATGTTTGTGAATGAAAGGAGCTGTAAAAGTTGCAGTCTTGTAGTGTTTGAGTCATGTAGAGGTTCAAGCTTTTAGCTCTAGTGTGTGGAAATGTCATGTTTTCAAATAAAGTACACATGCAAAGCATTTAAAATGGTATATTTTGGAACGTTCAAATGACACGCGTAGTAGTTTTAACAGCAGAGGTGTGAAGCAAGTGTTTGCAATGTTTGTCAAATGTTTTCCATTGAAATGTACAAAGACTGTAAATGATACATTTTTGGACACTTTGGATGGTGAAACTCATGCGTATGATAATTCTAGCTGGATGGTGTGTGATGCATGAACGTGCAATTTGTGGAAATTTAAAGTTTTTGACTGAAATGTGAAAAAACATGCAAAAGTGTAAATGTTTTGTAGATTTCAATGAAGAAATTGCTGTGCAGTGTGCATGTTAGGTGAAGTAAGAAACATTTGGTTGCAGTTTGTAGAAACTTAAAGTTTTAGACTGTGAAAAAACATGTTTTGTAGATTTCAAATGAAGAATCTGCTGTGCATGATAGGTGAAGTAAGAAACAGGTGGTTGCAGTTTGTGGAAATGTTTGATTGAAATGTGAAAAGCATTTGAAAATGTGCTTGTTTTGCAGATTTCAAATGATGAAACTGTTGTGCATGAAGTAAGAAACAGGTGGTTTCAGTTTGTGGAAACTTATAGTGTTTGACTGAAATGTGAAAACCATTTGAAAATGTGCTTGTTTTGCAGATTTCAAATGATGAAACTGTTGTGCATGATCGGTGAAGGAAGAAACATGCGGTTGTAGTTTGTGGAAACTTAAAGTTTTTGACTAAAATGCAAAAAACATGTGAAAATGTGCATCGTTTTGATGATTTTAGGTGATGGAACTGGTGGGTATCATAGTTCTAAATGGAGAAGTAAGAAACATGTGTCTGCAATTTGTGGGTAAAGAGCGTTTACAATGGAAAGCATGATACATTTTAGAGAATTCAAATGATGGAAATGCTTGGTATAGCTAAAGTTTATTCGTAGAGGTGAATTATCCACATGAAAAGAACTTAAAATGGTATGTTTTGGTAGAGTTCGGATGATGGGTTTTGTGTGTAACATGGTTCTAGCCTGAGTTTAGGTCATATGAAGTGAAGTATAACTTTGAATTTTGGAGAAAAGACATGAAAAATGTCAAAGTCCAATTGTATGGCAGTTCTATTTGGAGGGAAGTAAGCATAAGGTTGTAACTTGCATTGAAAACAGACGTTTTTGATTAGAAGACATTTGCAAAGTGTGTGAAATGATATAGTTTTGGGAGATTCAGACTATGGAACATGTGTGCAGGCTAGTTCTAGCAAAGCGTTGCAGTCATAATGTTTTGGAAAATGTGAGTTTTGTAATGTAAACTGTTACATTTTTGGAGGGTTAGGATGACATGTCTTAGCTAGAGAGGCGAAACTTAGCTAGAGAGAGAAGCAACTTCCTTATGCATGATACTTTACATATTTTCATTCTCAGGAGTATTGCAAAAACAAAGACACGAGTTGCAGGTTTCAAGTTGAGCTATGTCAGTAATATAGTTTCACAGCTTCTATGCCAAGTCACCAAAGTTTGAACTATCAAAATATATTTTCACAGAGGGGAAATGCTACACATATTATGTTAAATTCATCGCTTCATATTAAGTTTGATAAAGTTCAAGACATCAATTTATTCACGTTTTGCATACATCTCACAGTTACAAGTCCATCTTTAATTAACCAAGCTTGAAAACATTGTTAGAAAAAAGCGAAACTGTCTAAATATGCACTATACACATGAATAAAAATTGCAAAGATGACAGTTGCCATGATTAGAGAAACATGAAGAATCCAAAACATTTTCAGTTCATTTCAGTTTTGAAGTGTACGCTGTTGTGCTTTCCATCTGACCTTATTACTACTTGGTTTTGATATGCAATCGGTTGATGCATCAGTGCACTAGACACCGTCACAGTAGAAGTTACTAATTACTTACATACTACATTAGAGAGTTACGAATCAATATAACTTGAAAACAGTGCTAGAGAAAAGCAAAACACTCGAAATGTGCACTTTACATACAAATGCAAAAGTCAGAGGTGTGCATTTTTCACGAAGTTGTCCATTTCCAATGAAGAATTTTAGGCTAGATATATTTTAACAGTTCCAAGTATTCTAGCTCTGCACAAAGGACAATCATTAGAATTGTCGGCACATGTCTCACAGCAGACTATGTGACAGCACGGTAGTGTAAGCGTTTGTACTTGAGTAGAACGACAACATCTGCAGATCAATGAGGTTTGCAATTTTTCATTCTCAGTCTTAAGTCGCATGAGAAGATAAGAATGAGAGGAGTTTGTTGTATGACACTTGTCAAGTTTTTCAACATTTCCATCTGTTGGTTCACTTTCTTTCAGCATATTTTCTCCACTTGTACAATCTGGCTCACAGTTCTGCACACTAGTTTCGTGCTTCTCTTCCATGAAACACATTCTCAATATAGCTTTTAGTAATTTAACGGGTGGCGTGTATGACTATGTTGACTACTCAAGCAACAATGACAATTGGAACTAAGAATGACAACTCTTAACAAATTCAAGTGCTTGTTAAACTTTCATCCATTGACTAGTCTACTTTCGAAATTAGTCATTGGCATAATATCGCTAAATGCGCTACATAAATTGTTGAAGCTGTTGACATGGCTAAAATTCTTCATTGGAAATGGACAACTTTGTGAAAAATGCACTTAGGCATCAACCGATTGCATATCAAAACCAAGTAGTAATAAGGTCAGATGGAAAGCACAACAGCGTACACTTCAAAACTGAAATGAACTGAAAATGTTTTGGATTCTTCATGTTTCTCTAATCATGGCAACTGTCATCTTTGCAATTTTTATTCATGTGTATAGTGCATATTTAGACAGTTTCGCTTTTTTCTAACAATGTTTTCAAGCTTGGTTAATTAAAGATGGACTTGTAACTGTGAGATGTATGCAAAACGTGAATAAATTGATGTCTTGAACTTTATCAAACTTAATATGAAGCGATGAATTTAACATAATATGTGTAGCATTTCCCCTCTGTGAAAATATATTTTGATAGTTCAAACTTTGGTGACTTGGCATAGAAGCTGTGAAACTATATTACTGACATAGCTCAACTTGAAACCTGCAACTCGTGTCTTTGTTTTTGCAATACTCCTGAGAATGAAAATATGTAAAGTATCATGCATAAGGAAGTTGCTTCTCTCTCTAGCTAAGTTTCGCCTCTCTAGCTAAGACATGTCATCCTAACCCTCCAAAAATGTAACAGTTTACATTACAAAACTCACATTTTCCAAAACATTATGACTGCAACGCTTTGCTAGAACTAGCCTGCACACATGTTCCATAGTCTGAATCTCCCAAAACTATATCATTTCACACACTTTGCAAATGTCTTCTAATCAAAAACGTCTGTTTTCAATGCAAGTTACAACCTTATGCTTACTTCCCTCCAAATAGAACTGCCATACAATTGGACTTTGACATTTTTCATGTCTTTTCTCCAAAATTCAAAGTTATACTTCACTTCATATGACCTAAACTCAGGCTAGAACCATGTTACACACAAAACCCATCATCCGAACTCTACCAAAACATACCATTTTAAGTTCTTTTCATGTGGATAATTCACCTCTACGAATAAACTTTAGCTATACCAAGCATTTCCATCATTTGAATTCTCTAAAATGTATCATGCTTTCCATTGTAAACGCTCTTTACCCACAAATTGCAGACACATGTTTCTTACTTCTCCATTTAGAACTATGATACCCACCAGTTCCATCACCTAAAATCATCAAAACGATGCACATTTTCACATGTTTTTTGCATTTTAGTCAAAAACTTTAAGTTTCCACAAACTACAACCGCATGTTTCTTCCTTCACCGATCATGCACAACAGTTTCATCATTTGAAATCTGCAAAACAAGCACATTTTCAAATGGTTTTCACATTTCAGTCAAACACTATAAGTTTCCACAAACTGAAACCACCTGTTTCTTACTTCATGCACAACAGTTTCATCATTTGAAATCTGCAAAACAAGCACATTTTCAAATGCTTTTCACATTTCAATCAAACATTTCCACAAACTGCAACCACCTGTTTCTTACTTCACCTATCATGCACAGCAGATTCTTCATTTGAAATCTACAAAACATGTTTTTTCACAGTCTAAAACTTTAAGTTTCTACAAACTGCAACCAAATGTTTCTTACTTCACCTAACATGCACACTGCACAGCAATTTCTTCATTGAAATCTACAAAACATTTACACTTTTGCATGTTTTTTCACATTTCAGTCAAAAACTTTAAATTTCCACAAATTGCACGTTCATGCATCACACACCATCCAGCTAGAATTATCATACGCATGAGTTTCACCATCCAAAGTGTCCAAAAATGTATCATTTACAGTCTTTGTACATTTCAATGGAAAACATTTGACAAACATTGCAAACACTTGCTTCACACCTCTGCTGTTAAAACTACTACGCGTGTCATTTGAACGTTCCAAAATATACCATTTTAAATGCTTTGCATGTGTACTTTATTTGAAAACATGACATTTCCACACACTAGAGCTAAAAGCTTGAACCTCTACATGACTCAAACACTACAAGACTGCAACTTTTACAGCTCCTTTCATTCACAAACATCACATTTCCACAAATCCAAATATACACACGCTCCACAATAGGTGTCTACATAACCAAAACCGTTCAAACACAAGCACATCTTGAAATTTAGTCTTACTTTCAAGCATTCGACCATAATGAAACCTCCAAACATCTTACTTACCATCCAATGTCATTGAACTACACATTCTTTAACCTAAGTTTCACATTTTAGCATTCTCAAACTCAAAATTTGTGAAAGAGTTGGCTAATCCATAATATTTACATTACTTTTAACCCGTTGAAAGGTAGAAATTTGTAATTTTGGCATACAAACCCTCATTGCAAGCGCATGTGCAATGTAAATGCGGAACCTTTATCATACCAGTCTTCAAGACATTTCACCATACAACATAAAAGACACAAGTGTCACTCATATCATATGTGTCTACATTCTCAACTTCACAAGTTTTCTAAGTAAACTCTCATACCACAAGTCTTTGCATTCTAAGACATCTTAGTTTGTCATGCAAACCTTCATGTCACAAATCTTTGGACATTAAGGATACAATTTTACTTTAAAATCCTTCATACTATTTCTGCATGCAGCTTACAAATCATAAGTTTGCTAAGTAAACTCTCATTCCATACGTTCTTGCCTTAGTCGGTCGTGGAAAACTTCATACTGCACATCTTTGTGCATAAAGTTGCAATTTTAGTTTAAAATACTTCATAACATTTCTCCATGCATCCTACAAATCATATGTTTGATAAGTAATCTCTCAGTTCATCTGCATTTGCAAACCTAAAAGGAGTCAGCTTGTTATGTCCCTAAACATTCATCTTTCTACATAAAGTTCTACATCTTAGTAAGCAAGCCATCATCACACGACGCAGCTTGTCAACTTAAGCTTTGCATTTTACTGCAGAATCCTATGTGTTTTCTGAATGTGAAAACATTTAAAATTATCATCACATCATGTGACTTTAGCAATCTAACATGGATAAGTTTAACCTAGGAATCTCCACTCAGACCGACTTTCCAAAATATGAGTAGCAATTTTACCACAAAAACCTTGGTCTTTACATCTTTCAAAAGTCAAACTTTTATCATATAAACAATCTTTTCAACTTAAAAACATTTGTCTCATCAGTCTTACAATCTTAGAAAATGTAAGCTTATGATAACAGTTGTAGTTCAAGCACACAAGTTGTTATCGCATGCGTCTCCTCAACTTAAACTTTTCCTTTTTAGCATTAAAACTACCATTCGTATGTCTTCAAAGTAGCACTTTGGACTTTTACTATACTAACCTTCGTCTCAATCTTGTTAACAACCTAGAAAACCACAAGTTTGCTGCTCAAGATCTAAGACTTAAAGATTCTAAGTCTAGCATACATTCTGCACTACTTGGTAAACTAAAAGTTGAAAGTTGCACAAGTCGACATTTCATGCATCTTAGTAATATACGAGACAGAATTTTTATATACAAAAACAACAAATCATGTAAGGCTTAACCCTAAGAGTTGTTAACATCGTCCAATACATTTACGAATCTAAAAGTCTCCTACACAATTCCAATGTTTTGCAAGCCTAATGATTCTAAGTTTGGCTTAAATCGCACAAGTCTAAAAGTTAAAAGCTTACTGTGCGTGTCGACATTTCATGCATTTTAGGAATTTACAAGATAGAAATTTAGTAATCAAACCTTCGAACTATGAGATGTTTCATTCCAAGAGTTAACATTCTAACATCGTGCCGTGCAAAGTAAAAGACATACGCTTCCTATTTAAACTTGCATAGGTCAACAAGTTATAAGATTGCTATGCAATGCCAATACACCTGTTCATCTGTGTTAATGACCGATTGGCTATGTATCGCGCACGTGTGAAGGATGAGAAACCGTTTATTTAGCGCACTGACAAGTGCTAGAATTTACCCACCATTTGCTTTTCTTCACATGTAAACATGTAATCCTACTTACACATAAACTTATCAACGTTGTGCAACTCTGCATGTTTCTTATGAACCTGCAAGGTTTTATAATATGGCTTTTCCAACACATGTATTTTAATGTAATAAAGTGAAATAAAATCCTTTACGTTTGAACTTGACCCAATGTAGACTTATACCTGTAATACGCACCGTAGGCGTGTAGGTGTATAATAATGTAGTTGTTTCAAGTTTCTTTTGATTATTCCTCCCGATATAACTCCAATGAATTAGCCAAAGGGCTGACCACTTTAGTGCACGTAGATTTACACATTGGAATAGCCTAAACATTGGTTCATATGACTGCATTTGAGTGCAATTGATTCGTTTGTTTTGAAAGACCGATATTTGACACCCGAGGGTTTATAATTGTCATTCAAACAGTTGACGCGTCTTGTATGTGTACAGCTTAATTGCAAAGACCCCTGTGCATATGACAGCTTAGTCGAGCCAATTGTTTGTTAGCGCGTTTAGCAGACGGGTAAATTGATTCAGCCACTTTGAAATTCTGACGCCTAGTCGTGTATATAATTGCAAATCCTCGGGCAATCAAAGTGATTGTTAGAACAATTTGACGGATTCAGCGCTTTGTCATGTAGCTTGCAAACTAATGGACTGTTAAGCTCATACGCAAATTCTCATTCGGACTCTTGCTAACTTTGGTCGCCTATGAGTTTGCAATTGAAATGTTGTGATTTTACGTCTTCAGCTAAGCAAGAGAAACAACTCTGCAGTGGATTTTAATTAGTTTACATAAATTTTGAATGCAAACTCGACTGAGTATGTTAGAGTGTCACAGCCATAATTAGGCCTACATTTCTGTCAAATTCGATTAAGATGTGACTTTTCTGACTTCTTCTTTACCTACCGGTTTTAGAGTTCTTCCTTTTCTTTATTTATCAGTTTGGTATTTCTTAGCAAAATATTTACTCACTAGTCTAGTAAATGGCATTGTAAACATTCCCAAACAGCCGAACACAACGACTTTCCTAGTCTTTGCGTAGGCCTAATGGTTTAGTCAGACCCACCATATTTGTAAACTTGCTTACTTGCGTATGTAGACACAACTTTCCATATATTGAAAATATGCCATAGTCTAAAATGTGAATTTTCTATCATCTTCATCCCCTTTACCTAACGGTTTTAAAGTTCTTCCTTCTCGTTTAGTTATTGGTTTGATATTTCTTAACAAATATTTAGTCGCTAGTCTAATAAATGTCACAATGTGTAAACATTCCCAAACAGCTGAATGCATCGGTTTTTCCTACTCTGTGACATAGTCAGATCTACCATATTTGTAAACTTGCCTACTTGCGTATGTAGACACAACTTTCCATATATTGAAAATATGCCAAAGTCTGTGCAAATATGTAAAACAACCTCATAATACATATTTAAATTAGAATTTTAAAATATAATGTAAGTGTAATGTCAAAAGCGCTCCCCTCCCCCTCCCTTCCCTTCCTCTGGCGGGGTTAAGGTTGGGTGAAGGGAGGGTTGGGGCGCTGTATATGTCATACAGATGTGTGCAATAAATTATTAAATGAAATGTATATGGTATATTATATGTTTACATATGCCTGTAAGCATATAGGTCTATAGTATATGTTTGTATGTAAGTTCATAGGAATATGCATCTTTGTATACATATAAGCATAATAACATGTGTATGGTTCATACATGTGCACATACTTACTATAGCACGTACAAGTAAGTGATGCAAAGAAATATTATTAAAAGAATCTGTTCTTAAAGTGTCAGTTTAAATAGTGTTTAAAATTGGGAGATAATAATATAGCGCTAAAGAAATAGACACGCATAGCTATCAATTTAATGGATTGGGTGGACATTATGGTGCGCACATAGAGCAGCGTGCATGTATGTGTGTATGTATGCATGCTTGTATGTATATGTGTGCTTGTCAATCAAATATGGTATGCGCCAAAGCGTGAGCCAATCAAAATAGACTGCACAACACACCTTAGCTCCACCCACTGGCGCAGCCCCGCATCCGTCACGCATGAGCATCCCCCCCCTGGCCCACCTCCGCATCCGTCACACCTGAATAGCTCTATTGTGAAGTAGTAACCCCATATTACTTACTACTAAAGCTGCATATCATGCTGGCACAGTTGCACGTACTGCACATTACACTGGCTGAAAAACAATGTTGCCCTGAACAGTTTGAGTCCCTGATTAGAGACGTGGAGGAGTTGCATCAGGACTTCCGGGAATTTGAGGAGTGCGAGGCCAAGTCTGTGCTCTGCCAATACTTTCCAGTTTGGCTGCAGTTGGTCGTCGTCATCAAGAACGCTGTAGTATGCGAGAGAGAAGGATTGGAATCTACTTGCGGCTACTGTCGAGGATTCTATGCCAATATTTGCAGAATGCGACTGCATAAACTTCCTACGTTATAAAATATGTGGAACAAGTCAAAGTGTTGGAGTTCACACATCCTGAGCTCTACCGGGTGTGTGAGCCGGTCCGTTGTTGAAGATCGCTCAGGGTGGTTCTGCGCTGTCGGAGGTGGCATGAAGGTCAAGCAGACCATCGAGCGAGTGTCGATGTGTCCTGGGGGTCACTATGTGGTAGGAGCCACACGCAATGCCACTGCTTGAGCAGAGTTCGAGCTCTTGTTCCACGAGATTGTGTCTATCACCAGCGTTCTCAACTCTCTCACCTCTAACCACCCCATGAGCCAAACAGAAGGCCATCTACAGCATGCATTAAGCGCCACTCGTCGTCTGGAATTTAACCATAACGTGTCTAAGCCGTTAGACTTTGTGCTAGAGCGGCAGAATCCATACTCGGTGACAGTCAACGTGCCTGTGCAACTGCGCAATCTGATCGCAAAGGTGGATGTTGACCAAAAGGTGGCTACACGCCTGCTCAACTTTCTTGAGAATGGTCACCATGCGTACCGCTCACACAGGCAAGAGAGATTAGGTGAGAAGACCAAGAAAATTAGCACGACTTCATCCTCAGAAGACTCCATCAACAATGGAGAAGGAGAAAAACGACGGGTCGTCCAAGGAGATGGCAGAGGCGCATGGGAAGATACACATTGCTAAGGAGCGCGGCATATACTATCAGGCAGATACTCGCACATAATTTGCTCTCAGCATCTCCGCTGTTCGATGGTGATCTTCCAGCTCACACCATCAAGTCACTACTTGTTAAGGAGATTGGGCCTAGACTGGACCTCACCCAATGGCATTAGGAGTCTACTCTTCTCAAACATGTTGTGGTAGATTTCATGTCCAAGATCTACAAAAATGTAAACACTTATTCCAGCTGCTGCAACAACATCGTTTCCACAGCTGAGACATCTCAATGTAGGAGACAAGTACCTGATGGAGGAATGTCTCATTTTGGCAAAGGGATGAAGCTGAGGTTACGATGGTGTCGATGACCACACCACGATTAGGGAATTGTGCTAGTGGAATCTGCCGCATCTTAGACATGAAATCTACCACAATATGTGTGGCAACAGTAGACTCCTGACGCCATTGGTGAGATCCAGTCTAGGCTCAATTTCCCCAAAAAGTAGATTGGCATAAAATCCTCGACAGTTGCCACAAGTAGATTTCAGTTTCTTTCTCTCTTGGATATTACAGGTCCTGCACAATAAGAATAACAACAGACTCTCTTACAGTAATAATGTTAAACTCAATTTCCGTGAATATGGTCACAGTGAAGAACAGTAACATATAAAAATTTACATTTACCGAATGACGGAATGTTTGCTTGATGACGTTATCGATGAATCAAAATGACCTTGATCATGACCTTTCAAGGTGAAGGTGACCCCGAATGGTGAAAACAATATCAGAAATGAATTCTACATACAGAAATCAGTAACATTAGAGGTATTACACGTGCATATACTCTAAAAAAAGAAGTAAATTTTCCAGTATGGTCGATGGCGGCCATATTGGATTTGGCCATTTTGTGGGTGTTCCCGTGGTCCGATTTTGGGGGATTTTGGATATGTTATTCAACAATGGTTCCTGAGCAGGAAACCGTTTTAAAAGCTCCTGAAGCATTTCACCCAGGTCTAACTGGAAATTATTAGTATGATTATTGGTATTTCTAGGAAACCCCAATCCGCCATTTTGAAATTATTTTTAGGGGTGTTCCCGTGGTTTGATTTAGGGGGATTTTTGAATATGTTATTCAGCAATGGTTCCTGAGCAGGAAACCGTTTAAAAACCTTGTGATGCAATTTGCAAAGGTCTAACTATAAATTGCCTGGACTATGCATAGAAACGAAGATTGGGCTACTTTATATGCTACATGCCGCTTCACTGTATGGTGATTTTAATAAAGAGTCTATTCACCGGTTGAAATTGCGACGAAGTGTCTTGATTCCAATGTTCGGGAAAAAATTTGAAACGTCTTCGTCCTGTCGACAACCCTTGTAATCCTGACCATGACCATTGTCCGTCAGCGACAAACGACAGGCCACTGGTCCAGGAGACTAATCATTTATCAACACGGGTTGTTCGAGATTCAAACCGCGCAGCCAATCAATCAATCAATCAATCAATCAATCAATCAATCAATCAATAATTGTTGTTTATTCATTACACAGTTGTCGAACACTTAATGTCTAGAACAATTTATACCAGCTATAGCAAAATACAGTGAGGGTCTCTGATTCTTGGTCTTTGCTTACTCTCCTGACTATTGATTCTTCCCTACACGAGAGGCTAACAATTAGTAGGCCTATATATTCTTATATAATGCCAACTATTAAGGCTCGCAATTCCTCAGAAGATCAAGTGAAAGAGAAAGACTTTCCAACCTAAGCTCTAAGGCCAAAACATGTTGCTCATTACATACAGCCTATAATTTAGTGCAAATCTTCAAAATTTCTCATCGCCGCGTGCACAGGAGTCGCGTCAGGGTACCCAGTTAATTCGATGGGGCTATTGCAGGTCAAGTCCGCAAAAGCCAGGTTGTTTAGTCCGTTTCGGCACCAGATCAGAATTCGGGGAAGTCAAACCGCGCAAACATCATGGTGCTACGGTGAAAATCTTTGGTGGTGGTGGTCGTGGGTGGTGCAAGAGTAGAACCAAGATAACAAAGTCTGGAGCTTGGTTTTCAGTCGTCAGTAGAAAGCAGGAGAGTGCAGGCAGAGGAGAAGTAGAGATGAGATTGACAGGCGAGAGGGAATGAATGAACTGGTGGAGATCTCTTGAAAGTTCGTTCCGAAGATTTGGCGTACCCTACATTAAGGAGCAATTTCAGAATTTCCGAGAGTAGGAGACTGTTGTTGGAGGCCGAGATAGAGAACAGTACAATAAGGAACGAGCAGATCATGCCATGGTACGACCATAGTGCCAGCTATAACCTACAGTAATCGGAAATCAAGTACAACACATCATTCATTCATTCACTCATTCATTCATTCATTCATTCAGAGCTCAAGGACTTATATAGCGCCCCTCCAAAATACCTATTCAGAGGCGCTCCCAGCCCAACTCCTGCGATAAGGAAGCTTTTCATATGCTTAACGCCGAGGAGGGCAAGAGGAAGCCTGTTCTGACAATCTGTTCTCATAGCTCTCATAATATGCTCTGTTCCAACACCTATGGACCTGATGATTTCTAACACGAACCAGCCTTAAGTGTATAAACTTTGCACCGACGTTTAAATTCATTAGCCTACTGCTATCATGTTGTTTTAATGTTAGATTATTTATCTTTCTGAACATCACTGATAACTATTTCCAATGAACGTTCAGAATTTCAATTTCAATTTAAGTTCAGGTTTAAACAGTCAATTGTTAAGCATGGTGTAGGTCCAATATTAAGTTCCTCGATATGAAAGTAAAAAACTGTTTAATGTTGCTACATTTAGTGTGAAATTGTGAAATTTATGTAACAAATGTCATCGTTTATGAATACGTAGTCTGTCTGTGCAACTCCTGCTCTTTTTTGTTGACACCCTAACATTTTAACACATCAGCGATTTAGCGTTACTTTAGAGTAGGGCCTACATAAAAACGAAATTGTCATCTCACCATTATCTGGAACCGGTTGCTTAATTGTTCATCTTCAAACCCAAGTTTTACAAATCATGGTGAAGTGAACACAGGTGACCGCAATTTTAATGTTTCATATCAATAAGTTAACTTTAAGGTCACTAGGCAGTTACATTTTAATTAGTTATATAAATGGTCCCCTTTATGCATACCACTGTAACATGATTTTAAATCGCTTTCGAAGCCAATTCAACTAAACTAATCATTGTCTTATTGTGTTTGCTTAGGCCTATCTTAGTCATATTTCCTAGGTAGGTCATTAAGTAATAGGAAAACTAATTTTTATAGTTTCAAGAGACATACATGTATATTGAGTAAAGTCGTCAAGTAGAATCGTTAAAATCAATATAGGCCTAATGCTAAAAAAAAATCAATCTAAGACTATCATACTCCCAGTAGGGTGACCACACGTCCCGGATTGTCCGGGACAGTCCCGGAATTTGAAAAAATGTCCCGCGTCCCGGACACTTCCTTTCCGGGACAATGAAACGTCCCGGAATGAATTTTTCCTATTATTAAATACGTAGGATTAGCTAGTTTAATATCCGGATAATAATAATAGAAAGTAAAAATAGTAAAAATTACAAAGTATAAAAAGAAGTAACAATATCAACAAATAAGCAGTGTCGCATAAAATTACAAATCCGTGGCACAATGTAATCTTAAGATTATCGCTAACATTTAAACTTGGGGTCTACATTCTGCACTAGAGGCTGTTATGTCTATGACATCTAATCGTAATCGTTATCTAAAAATTTTCTAAAGCGCCACTCGAAGGCCAAACGCAGGATACCAACCTATACATATTCACAAGCGCTGCGTCAAATCAGAGGGTGGTAAAAAGGAGGTCCTAGTTCGTTTTCCAGAGGGCCAGATCAAGAAAGGAGCAGAGCAGCTGTTAAGGCGGGTATCGTTTAGAGCGAGCAGAATTGGAAGGTGGAGGATCAGATGGCTCAGGGAAGGAGTTCTTGAAAAGGTAAGACGTAATTCAATTTTGAATTATAGCCCGCGCGTGAAAGATAGAGGAACACGAGTAGGAGGATGGGCGGTGCCGTAGCGAATCGCCGAATCCCGAATCGCCGAAATGGTATTGCCGCCGAATCGCCGAAACTAGTTTGTGAAGAATGGCCGTATCGCCGAAAATGCTCTTCGTAGCGAATCGCCGAATCCCGAATCGCCGAAATCGTATTGCCGCCGATTCGCCGAAACTATAATAATAATAATAATAATAATAATAATAATAATAATAATAATAATAATAATAATAATAATAATAATAATAATAATAATAATAATAATAATAATAATAATAATAATAATAATAATAATAATAATAATAATAATAATCTTCATTAATTCAAACTGACAAGTACGCAGTAAGATTACATCATATATATACTACATATATATATATAGTATATACTGACCTATACATATATATATATTATACGTCACTCACCAACAAAGAATTAGAATTTACTTTAATAAGATTTATTGTGATTATACGCAACGCAACCGCAGCCATTGACACGGTTCCCATGACGTCTATTAAGAGATCAGTGTGCATCTGTAACCTAGGGCATTGTATGTATATGTACAGCCAGTGTATATCTATCATTATTATTATTATTATTATTATTATTATTATTATTATTATTATTATTATTATTATTATTATTATAATAATAATAATAATAATAATAATAATAATAATAATATTATTATATATTATTATTATTTAAGGTTCGGGATATCGAACTCTGATCACTTTCGGCGATTCGGGATTCGGCGATTCGAGTCGGCATTGATTTTCGGCAAATCGGCCGCTCGGTAGAAAACTGCTTTCGGCGATTCGGCGGATTTTGCAGTTTAAGGGCTTTCAGCGAATCGGGATTCGGCGATTCGGGTAGACGCCGGATGGGCAGGGCTGTAGTCGAGGGTATACGCGAGTATAGCCTATAACGTATACTCAGTGATTTACTCACCTCTAAAGACCGTATACTTACCTCACAAAATATTTGTACGCAAATCTAATTTGTTTCGGAAAAAGTAATCGGTAGCGTATACTCACCTCTAATTTGTTTCGGAAAACTAACCGGTAGCGTGTACTCACCTCTAATTTTACCACTACAGTCCTGAGGATGGGTTGCAATAATGATGGATGAACCGAGAATCTGCGGAATTCAGAAGGGCGATTGTTCTAGAGCACCGTGGTGCTGTGTTGGATATGCCTTGATAGAGAACTTAAGATGAGTTGTGACTGGGGGATCGAGAAAGACTGATATCGGAGTACGCTCGGGTGGAGCGGGTTGCCTGGATGGTGAAGAGATCACGTAGGTATTTGGGCTGGGAATATTGTAGGGCGTTTTAGGTTAGTGATAGGACTTTGAAGTGGATTCTAGGATTTTTAGCCAATGGAGTGATTTGAGGATGGGAGTGATATGATGATGTTGGGCGTTCTAGTGACAGCCCGGGCTAGTGAGTTTTGAAAGTTGCATAAGTTGCAGACGCTTGATTTGGGTGGATTTAAGGTTGAGGAAGTAGGAATTGCAGTAATCGAACTTAATGAACAATTTATGGAGGTAGCAATGGTGGAGGCAGTTTTAAGGTTGAGCATAGGCCGAATGCGGCGGTCACGAATGTGCATGAAGCAGGAATGCGAGATGTTGAAAATATGGTAAGTGAAGCACAGGTAGGCCTATGGGTAAAAGTAATACCAAGATTGCGGACTGGAGTCAGAGGTGAAAGTAAAAGACCACGAGCTGTGACTGGAGGCTTAAACAGAGAAGGATCGAGAAGACAAGTAGAATGTTGTACATCATCGGCTAAAACGTGGCCCCGTAGTCGCTTTTTCAAGTCTTTAACTATCTAGGCTTGAACCTTGATTAATTTTAAGCAGTTATATTTTGAGTTTCAGCAGTAAATTGACCGATTTGTATTGTTTTACCTCGTTTTCTTTCTGATTAAAACAACTACAAATAAAATGCTTAATTTTGGTCTAAAATCTTACAATATATTTCAGTCGAGGTATTGCGTTTAGGCCTATGTATAGCGCTCTTCCTAATGATCCCAGCTCCTAATTGAATTTGACTTATATTGGAAGTACTGTGGTGTCCCGGAGTGGCAGAAAAGAAATGTGGTCACCCTAACTTCCAGTACTCGGACATTTGAACCTTAGAAGCTGGATACTATTGAGGGGATGCAGAAACGGATTATTCATCACGATTTATTGTAAACAGCTCCACTTCTATCTCAGACTTCTACTTTAAACTATGAAGTATATTGATGGCTTGCACACTATAGTCCTAACCAGTGCTTTTTTCAGCCGGAACGCGCCGGAACGGCGTGCCGGCACCTTTTTTCAGCTCCTGGAAAGTAATTTATTTATTTTAATAATCAAAACAATAATTTAGTTACTTTAATTTCAGTGTTTCGAACTGTTTTCAGTGTTTATTGAAACCCCAACCAACCCCAATCCCGTTTTTCTCGGGATTTTAGCCCGTCCATAATTGTTCCGTTCCGAAACCTTTTTTCCTAGAAAAAAAGCACTCGTCCTAACATACACAAAAAAACTTACTTGATACGAGAAAGCAGTTCTGTTAGAATAGACTGGAATTGGTGACAGAGGACATCTGCAGACAGGTCAGCATCAATATTGCGTTCTGTTAAAATCACTTAACCCTTACATTGTGCAAACACTGCGTACAAGCATGAATATTTTTTTGTGAGTTACTTATGATATGAGCATGCGAACTAGATACCTGCACATTTCTAAATGTATTCGCGAAAACAGAAATTTAATCTTATTTTGGCACAGTTTATAACGTTAACTTGGGCTATTTTTTGGGCCAATTCCTGAAAATGAAAATGTTTTGTGCTACTTTTGGACACTTCCGGCTAGTATTTCTTGAAGTTCACAATTTTCAAAACTGTTGATATTTCTTTTAATTGATTGTTTGAAAGAAATTTAGGTGGTTTTGGTAAGACTTTATCATACTGATCTAAACTGTATATTGCTCTATTAATGTAAATGGATCCTGAAGCAGGCACAAATTCCGTGGATTGGACCCGCTGTATTTTCTGTCAGAAAGTGACACGGGAAAATACGCGTTGCCCAGGTTTGTCAAAGAGCGATTATTCTGGCTTAGGCTACAGAACTCTCTCTGACATTGTAAGCGGGTTTAAAGAGCTAGGATCATTTCCATATGGCATTAATGTTAATTCGTGGGATGAAGGGGATGGTATCGAAAGTACCTGCAGAAGAAACAATGCATGCTGGCATCTTACATGCAGGCAACAGCTGCACTCGACCACACTTGAACGGATGCGTAAGCGACTTCATGCACAAGGTCCAGAAGAAAATGACCAGGAACTGCCCAGTCACAGTTCGGACGAATATGAAGTCCCTATGCGTTTGCCGCGCATGACACGTTCAACCTCAGGTTTTGTAGAGACCGCATTTAGTTCGGTTTGTTTTTTGCGAGGTAGAAGGGAAAGACAATCGGCGTACAGTTATGACCGAACCGGTTACTGACAGAGTACGCCGTTGTGCTCAAATAATACAGGATCCTCAATTACTGGCTAAACTTGCACAAGGAGATTTAATTGCAATTGAAGCCCAGTACCATCCAGAATGTCTACTTGGACTTTATCGTAAAGCATCGAAGGTGGAGAAATCAGTTCCACAAGTAGATGCTGAGGTTTATCAATGTTCTCAAATCAATGCAGAGTCACTTGCTTTGGCTGATGTTATTGCGTATGTGGAAGAGATATGAGTGAATGAGAATACACCCACAGTGTTTACATTAACCTCTTCGCTGCGGAGGACGAGTATGTCTCGTCATTGAAATGCTATTGCCATACGCGAAGCACGAGTATGTCTCGTCATACAAATTATAGGTATCCATTTGAGGCCCTGGTCATATATCACACAAAAATACATACATACATACATACATACATCCATACACGCAAACAAACATACATACATAAATGCATACATATACACATACATATATACATATATACGTACATACATATATACACACATACATATATACATACATTCATAATATACATTTATACATACAAACATATATACAATATACATACATGCATAATATACATATATACATATATACCTACACATATACACATATACATGCATATATACATATATACATACATACATATATACACACATACATATAATACATACATAGTTACATACATATATATACATATATACATACATACATATATACATATATACATATATATATATACATACATACATACATACATACATGCATACATACATACATGCATACATAAACATATAAATACATACATGCATACGTACATCCATCCATCCATCCATACATACATAGATATCTGCATACATACATGACGCACACGGGATTACAAGGCCGTCGCAGCGAAGGGGTTAAGTAAACTTGTAGAGTTGTATGCTGTGCAGCTTCAACTTCATGGCATTTCTGTTGTTAATAGAATTCACTCAACGCGATTTAAGGACCGCCTGCTAGAAAATTGCCCTGATCTTACCGCTGTAGATCATGGTAAAGAAATTTTATTAACCTTTAATGATAGTCTTGGCATTGCATTGCATAAATTGAAGGAAAACTCTGACAGTGATGCCGTCTTGTTAATGCACACTGCAAAGCTGATTAGAAATGAGATTTTTAGATCAAAAGAATCTAATTTCAATGGTTTCTTTGATAAAACCAGTCAGCAAAATTCTGTTCCTTCGATTTTAGTTTCTCTCATTGGTATGTTGCTTGAAGGCCCAGGCAATTTTGAGGTTAGTGACAATCAGGCAGCTTTGTCAATAGCACAGTTGATTGTTTTTAACGCCATCAAAAGGCCTCGCAGAACGATGGCTTCAGGGGCCTGTCAAAAATCTCCTTTTGTTCGGCATGCTCTAAATCAAGAAACCCCTCTTCCAATTTATGTAGGCATGATGTTGCATTCAGCAACACGTAAAAAGAAACTGGTAGATAAATGCAATAAACTTGGCCTGTCGGTATCATATGACAGAATTAACCAAATATCAACAAAATTGGGAAACAGTGTATGTACACAGTACAATTCAGAGCAACTTGTATGCCCTCCTGTTCTGAGGAGTGGTTTGTTCACTGTTGCTGCTGTCGATAACATCGACCACAATCCCAGTTCGACAACAGCCAAGTCTTCTTTCCATGGAACTGCAATTTCTCTCATGCAGTTTCCGAGTGTTGAAAATCCTGGTGTTAACAGGCATATAACTCACTCGCTTGATGAAGCTTCATCTGTTTCATCTGAAATCGTGCTTCCACTTGTGTATTCAGAAGTTCCACCATGTATTTTTCCTAAACTTGACCCAAACATTCCATCAGCTCCATGTCATTTATCAGACACAGTCAATAATATACAATCTGAATATGACTGGCTGAAGAAAGTTATGGATTGCGTTGAAAATGAACTCGATCCAATAAATATAACATGGGCTGGCCACCATGCTGAAGTCAGCATTCAAAAATCACAACCACTGCCAATCATTGCAATGTTGCCACTTTTCCGTCACAGTGCCAACACCGTTGCAATGATTCGACATTCACTGACGGTGGTTCGTAATGCTGTACATAATTTAAATCC
Organism: Allolobophora icterica; assembly: GCA_963556255.1. Taxonomy (NCBI): domain Eukaryota; kingdom Metazoa; phylum Annelida; class Clitellata; order Crassiclitellata; family Lumbricidae; genus Allolobophora; species Allolobophora icterica. Next base: position 4,252,034 of record OY744604.1, on the reverse strand, counting down.
AGAACAAGTTCCTGTTGTAACTTTTGACCAGCCCCTGTATGCACTAGCAAAGCAAATACAGTGGCACTGGCCTGAAGTATATGGAGAAGGGCGTTTTGTAATCATGATGGGTGGCTTGCATATTGAAATGGCTGCTCTCAAGATGCTAGGTAACTGGTTGGATGGTTCAGGGTGGGTTCAGTGTCTAGTGAACGCTGGTGTAGCGACATCTGGGGTTGCTGATGCGTTCATTGGTGCATCACATGTTAAAAGGACTCGTTATGCACACACAGTTACAGCTGCTGCTCTATACATTTGCCAGCAACATGCATACTCAAAGTACTGTGGTGATATCCCTGAACCAAATAGAATGTCTCATGTCTAGTGGTGTTCGGAGAAAAGTAAGACTTCAGTTCAGTTCTTATACTGGAACACTGTTCTGGAGTTGGAGTTGATGGTTCTGACCTTTGTTCGGTCAATAAGAGAGGGTAATTTTGAGTTATGTGTCGAGTCATTAAGAAATTTGGCACCATGTTTTTTTTGTCTCGATCACACGCATTATGCACGATGGTTGTCTGTGCATTTGCGAGACATGTTGAACCTGGAAATAACACATCCTAATATTGCATCCGAATTTAAGAATTCTAATTTTACGGTCTCTAAATCCAACAAGCATTTCTCCAACATTTCAATTGACCATGCACATGAACAACTAAATGCGTTGATCAAGGCTGATGGAGGTGCAGTTGGGCTGACCGAAAGTGATGCTGCTCTTAGCAGATGAATAATTGCAGGTCCTGAAATTCTAAAATTTTTGGAAGAATTTGAAGGGATTTTTAGTTGGGATAGTAATGACCGCAAACATCATGAACAGAAAGCATGTTGTCAGAAACAATTTCAGCAGGATGTTAAGAATGTACTCGAGGTTTTCGAGCAAGAGGACAATCCATTCAGTGAAACAACAGCCGTTGATGATTTATTGTTTCTTGACTGTCACACAATTGCAGATAAGGTTGTTTGTTCCAGTGTGAGAGCAGCACACAAGTTGGGCAGCAAACAGTTGGAGAACTTTTTCCAGGAACGACTTCATGGAATGGTTTCTATTCATGACCCGATTCCTAAAAATAAGCTGCCATTGCTAACATTCAAGTCAGCTTCCAAAAGAAAGAGTGCAAGTCGCTTAAAAGTAGCTGAGCTAAAAATGGATTGTCAATTGTTTTCACAATTGTACATTGCTTGCCAATCTCGTGAGAGTGATGTTAACGAATTTTTTCGACATGAAAATCAAGCTTGTCCACCGTCTTTGTCACAGCGAGGATCACTGAGATTTGGTACCAAATCAGATTTGCTGACTTGCCTGAGTACATTGTCTAGCCCAACCAAAGATATTTCTGAACTTGATGTAGAATGTTGTGTTTTGGATGGTGCTGTGATTGCGCAAATGCTTAATCCTGGTGGTAGCAGAAATTTTGAGGAATATATTAAAACAATATTCCTTCCTTACATTCGTTCTGTTTTGTCAAAAGTTCAGAGATTAGATATTGTTTTTGACAGATATATTCCAAATAGTCTGAAATCCACTGCAAGGGAGAAGCGTGGTTCAGGAACACGAACACGTGTTGTGGCTACCACAAAGATTCCAATAAACTGGCAGGAATTCCTAAGGGTCGATGATAACAAGACAGAACTCTTTCATGTCCTTGCTGAAGCTGCATCCAAAATTATTCATCATGGCAAACAGATTGTTGTCACAAATGATGACCATGTACTATGCAATCAGCAAGTAGGTGTAAGCAGCATCGACCCATGCAATCATGAAGAGGCAGATATGCGCCTCATTCTCCACTGCTCTAATGCTTCTTTAAACGGTCTGAAAAGAATTGCCATCAGAACAGTGGATACTAGGGCATAGTGACCAGAAAGGATTATGTTTGGCATATCTTAATTTGTTGCTCCTGTGCATAGGATAGTTTCTGGAATGGAAATTATATTTCTGGTATGCTGCTTAACTTTGCCGCCATGGCTCTGAAGTTAGTCCAATATACCACATTATGCGACTATTGAGCTATAGTCCAGGCAATTTACAGTTGGACCTGGGAAAAATTGCTTCAGAAGCTTTTTAAACGGTTTTCTGCTCAGAAACCCTTGCTGAATAACATATCCAAAATCGGACAATAACCGTCAACGGGAACACCCCAAAAATGAATTTTAAAATGGCGGATTGGGGTTTCGTAAGAAATACCAATGATAATAACGCAACGGATAATAACGAATAAAAACGGATTTGCATTTAGACATGGGCAAGAGTGCTTCAGAAGCTTTTTAAATGGTTTCCTGCTCAGAAACCATTGCTCAATAAAATATCCAAAATCGAACAAAATCGGTCCAGGGGAACACCCCACAAAATTAGTTTAAATATGGTGGATTTGGGGTTTCCTCAGAAATACCAGTAATAATAGGGCCCTAGCAATAATTTGCAGTTAGACATATGAAAAGTGCTTCAGAAGCTTTTTAAACGGTTTCCTACTCAGAGACCATTGCTGAATGACATGTCCAAAATTGGATAAAATCGGACCACAGGAACACTCCCAAAAATGAATTTCAAAATGGCGGATTGGCGGTTTTCTCAGAAATACCAATAATAATAACAATTATATGCAGTTAGACCTGGGCGAAAGTACTTCAGATGCTTTTTAAACGGTTTCCTGCTCAGAGATCATTGCTGAATGACATATCCAAAATTGGATAAAATCGGACCACGGGAACACCCCCAAAACTTAGTTTCAAAATGGTGGATTTGGGGTTTCCTTAGAAATACCAGTAATAATAGGGGCCTAACAATAATTTGCAGTTAGACATATGTAAAAGTGCTTCAGAAGCTTTTTAAACGGTTTCCTGCTCAGAGATCATTGCTGAATGACATATCCAAAATCCAACTAAATCGAACCACGGGAACACTTACAAAAATGAATTTTAAAATGGCGGATTGGAGTTTCATAAGAAATACTAAATATGAGAGGGGTCTACCATTAATTTGCAGTCAGACATGGACACACTCACCAACCAAACTCATCAAACTCACCAGCCACACTCACCCACCTCACCAAAATCACCAACCAAACTCATCAATCAAACTCACCAAACTCACCAACCAAACTCACCAAAGTCACCAAAGTTACCAAAGTCACCAAAGTCACCAAAGTCACCAAACTCACCAAAGTCACTAAACTCACCAACCAAACTCACCAAACTCAACAAACTCACCAAACTCACCAACCAAACTCACCAAATTCATCAACCAAACTCAACATTTTTGACTAGTGCACACAAGAAACAGCCCAAAAAAGAGGCACTATTTTAACGCCATTTTCAATAAGGCATTTGCCATGGTTTTCACCTGCGAAAGTAGGGGAAACTTCAATTGCTCGGCGGCAAAGTTAGATGCAATAAATTTGATGCAATCTTTCTTCCACATTTATGTTTTAGGACTGGAGCAACCTTTCTGGTTGTGCCAAGGTTGGTTTTAAACCAAAACATATTTCTTGCTATGCCCTAGTGGATACCGATGTTGTTGTTCTGGCAGTGTCTTTTTTCCATCGTCTGAATATTTCGGAACTGTGGATCCACTTCGGTGTGGGCAAAGCAGTTAAGCTAATTGCTGTCCATGAGTTGTCCGAAGCTCTTGGTTCAGGCAAATGCTTAGCGTTGCCTATTTTCCATAGCTTGACAGGATGCGATACCACCTCCAGCTTTTGTGGAAAAGGTAAAAAGTCTGCATGGGAAGCCTGGACTTCCTATCCAGTTGTAACCGAGGCATTCCTGAATATGAATGATGCCAATGACTGCTTGGCAGAAGCCACAATCTCTGTGTTGGAACGATTTATTATAATCATGTACGACAGAACCAGTGAGTGCACAAGTCTCGACACTGCTCGAATGCAACTCTTTACCAAGAAATCAAAATCATTGGAATCACTTCCACCAACATCCGATTCTTTCTTTCAGCACGTCAAGCGAACAATCTATCAAGCAGTACACTGCTGGGGGCATTGTTTGGAAAAGCAACCTCATTTCCCAGATCCCAGTGAGTGGGGTTGGAGAACAGATGGTGAAAGCTGGGTGCCACAATGGATGACTTTGCCAGAGGTTTCACAAAGTTGCAGTGAACTGATCAATTGTGGCTGCAAGAAGGGTTGTTTTGGAAGATGCAAGTGTGTAAAATCACATCTGGTCTGCACATCTTTGTGTCAGTGTGGTGACGTAGACAAGTGTGTCCGGAAATAAGTCAGAGAATTTCATTGTTGGTCAAGGAAAAAGTTACTGGGTCATTCTAGCTCAACTCAACCAATGCCTCCCACACGACCATCTCCAAAATGGCTGAAATTTCAACCACAAGCTGCACGATGTATTCGTTTTAAAAGCGCAAAATTTTGAGGTTACATTTAAAATATTTTCTAAGATATCTTGGATTTTCCGTGACCACACTCTACTGACAATTATGTGGCACAGTTTGACTTGGTTACATATTCACATCTGCTGGATATAGGCTGTCAAAGTTGACCAAATCTCACACAAAATTTTGAGGCGCTTCCAGCCAACACATCTTGCAACACATGGTTACACTTTCCGCCAATTCAGAGATGGTCGGGTGGGAACCTTCCTCAGAATTGGTTGAGTTGAGCTGGAATGACCCTACTGGGGACAACATATTTTGGAATTGCTCTGGCTCACCGTGTTTGTGTGCGATGTCGGGTGGTTCAAATGTAATCGGATGCCATTTGGTACCTTCACCTGATGCATCTCAAGAATTCTTAAATTTTCTGCATTAATATTTTCTCATACAACTCTTTGTGTGATTTTTCTGGAGGCATGGGACCTAGCAGAACAGTAATTTAAAACTCTTATTTTTAAGGTCCACCCTACTACTAATGCATGTGTGTATATTTTGTATATCCTGGAAACGAGGTCAACATGTGCCGTCGTCTAGGGATGGAGGGAATGTCACAGCCTGTGCAAGCTCTCTTACTTCTATTCGTCGTGGCGTCATCAAGCCAGCGGTGAGAGGCCCCTACTGAGGACCAACGCCAGATAATGCACTCTACGAGCCCAGATAACGGGTGACCGTCGAACTCCGTTAATTCGTCACAGCTCCATGAGACCAGTGGCGTCTACCAATGGTGGAGTGTGGAGAACGATCTCCATCGAACTTCAAAAGTGGGGGGTTTGACATATTTTGACTGAAAGTGGGGGGTTGCATTTTTTCATGATAGCTCTTTTGTCCCGTGTGATAATATAACCAAATCCAACAAAGCAAAAATATTTAAAATCCGAAAAGGTCAAAAAAAATTTTCGCGCTACGCGCGATAATTGCTCTTACTCTCTTTGGGCACTGTCAGTCTAGACGTAGACTCAGCACCTATTAGGGCCTAAAGTAGAAAACATTCAGCTAATTAAGTCATCCATTAATTCATTAATCTGTAGGCTGATTAATTCGTTTATTTTACGACGCCGTCATATCAAAGACGATTGGCGTCTCTCCCACTGCAGAATCTCAGAAAACACCACAATGTGTATTTCAGGGGGTAAATTTTGGGGGGTTGATTCTCCATTTACTTTTGGGGGGGTTAGACGCCACTGCATGAGACCACGACCAGTGACCACCATTAAGGATCGACGACAAGTGAATCAAGTCGCAATGTACTCGATAAGCCGGTTGAATGGTCCTCCGTTATCGAGAACGAATGATGAAGCTGATGACGGCCGCACCACCTTCCCATGCAGAAGGTCTTGACGTCGACGCCTTGCTATCGCATTCTGAGGCCTGAACACTTGGTCAAGCAGACGCCTAGAACTTTTACTTTTCTCTTTGCATTTAATGACCGAGAGCCGGACATACTCTGTGTAGCTTTAGTCATTAAAAAACTTTAGAACATTTCCCTTGACTGCAGACACTCATTGTGGTTGAAACTGCTACCTCGATTGACGTTATTGTGTTAAGTCTTACCTGCAGTATTTATCTGTTATATTAAAGCTATACTTTCAGTAATTTGAAACTAGTCGTGCCAGAGTTACACTGGAACTGTTATTAAGTTTTTTGGACTGCATTACACTTTACTAGTCTTTATAATGCAATTTTAAACTAGTTGTGCCTAATTAAGCGAAACTGTTGTCATTTTGTTGAAATGAATTGTTTGAAATAAAAAGGTGGATAGGGACCGGTGTAGGGGAGAAGGAGCCGGTGAAAAAATATTTAAAATAGTTTTATTGTTCAAACTTTGGTTAATGTATGTATTTGGAATTTCTTGGAAAGTTATCAGGAAAGTCGAGGATTTTTAAAACAATAAATGAGGGAGAACCCTGCTGTCTGTCATTAAATCATTGTATATAAATTTACATGTGTTTTAAAACAAAAAACTAAAAAAAATTGGGAACTCGCATGTGCAAAACAAACCACATATCAGTGGAAAGGTTTGTTCAAGCTCTACAATGCCAAGTCAAAAGCATTGTTCTATCTTTTGTTACACATATGCATACCTGAGGCCGAAGATGAAGCAGTTTATGGGACGGACCAACTTTGAACATTCTTATCAACATGAAGACGGGAGTAATAAGGTTCTGCTCTGTTACATAAAGAGTGAACTATATGCAGATAACAGAAATGTAAAATATTTGCAATAGCTTTTGTTGTCTTCACTGCTGCAATGCCATGAATATTGTAGATTTAAACGTGCAACTGCGTTTTTGGCCACTTTTACACCAATATTAGTGGTAAACTATTTGTCTCAATTCAGAATGATTTACAGAATCAGAAAGTACACAAAAAGTTGTACAAAATCACCTAATTTTGCAAGCCTATGTTCATCCACTCCTGAGATACAGTCCTCTGAACATGTTGCCAAGTTCAAACATGTCGCGAGTGCTTCAAACCCCTCTCTATTACCGTCAGCCATACAATGCAGATACATGGTGATAGGCTTCTGAAAATTTCAATATGATGTGTAAACATATCAAACTACAAAATAGCAAAATTACAACCAAATCTGAACTAGGCCACCTACAGGCCCTCTGTTATTTCCAATGGACAATGACCCCTATGTATAGTGGTTAATGTAAAAAAAATTCGAAAATTTTTTTTCACTTCAGAAAATGTGCAGGTATCCTATCATTATCTACACTCCGAGCTGATTCCAAATATGTAAAGTGTTTGTTGTACGCGGAAAATGCACAATGTTACTAGGGTGACCACATTTCTTTTCTGCCATTCCGGGACACCACAGTACTTCCAATATAAGTCAAATTCAATTAGGAGCTGGGATCATTAGGAAGAGCGCTATACATAGGCCTAAACGCAATACCTCGACTGAAATATATTGTAAGATTTTAGACCAAAATTAAGCATTTTATTTGTAGTTGTTTTAATCAGAAAGAAAACGAGGTAAAACAATACAAATCGGTCAATTTACTGCTGAAACTCAAAATATAACTGCTTAAAATTAATCAAGGTTCAAGCCTAGATAGTTAAAGACTTGAAAAAGCGACTACGGGGCCACGTTTTAGCCGATGATGTACAACATTCTACTTGTCTTCTCGATCCTTCTCTGTTTAAGCCTCCAGTCACAGCTCGTGGTCTTTTACTTTCGCCTCTGACTCCAGTCCGCAATCTTGGTATTACTTTTACCCATAGGCCTACCTGTGCTTCACTTACCATATTTTCAACATCTCGCATTCCTGCTTCATGCACATTCGTGACCGCCGCATTCGGCCTATGCTCAACCTTAAAACTGCCTCCACCATTGCTACCTCCATAAATTGTTCATTAAGTTCGATTACTGCAATTCCTACTTCCTCAACCTTAAATCCACCCAAATCAAGCGTCTGCAACTTATGCAACTTTCAAAACTCACTAGCCCGGGCTGTCACTAGAACGCCCAACATCATCATATCACTCCCATCCTCAAATCACTCCATTGGCTAAAAATCCTAGAATCCACTTCAAAGTCCTATCACTAACCTAAAACGCCCTACAATATTCCCAGCCCAAATACCTACGTGATCTCTTCACCATCCAGGCAACCCGCTCCACCCGAGCGTACTCCGATATCAGTCTTTCTCGATCCCCCAGTCACAACTCATCTTAAGTTCTCTATCAAGGCATATCCAACACAGCACCACGGTGCTCTAGAACAATCGCCCTTCTGAATTCCGCAGATTCTCGGTTCATCCATCATTATTGCAACCCATCCTCAGGACTGTAGTGGTAAAATTAGAGGTGAGTACACGCTACCGGTTAGTTTTCCGAAACAAATTAGAGGTGAGTATACGCTACCGATTACTTTTTCCGAAACAAATTAGATTTGCGTACAAATATTTTGTGAGGTAAGTATACGGTCTTTAGAGGTGAGTAAATCACTGAGTATACGTTATAGGCTATACTCGCGTATACCCTCGACTACAGCCCTGCCCATCCGGCGTCTACCCGAATCGCCGAATCCCGATTCGCTGAAAGCCCTTAAACTGCAAAATCCGCCGAATCGCCGAAAGCAGTTTTCTACCGAGCGGCCGATTTGCCGAAAATCAATGCCGACTCGAATCGCCGAATCCCGAATCGCCGAAAGTGATCAGAGTTCGATATCCCGAACCTTAAATAATAATAATATATAATAATATTATTATTATTATTATTATTATTATTATTATAATAATAATAATAATAATAATAATAATAATAATAATAATAATCTTCATTAATTCAAACTGACAAGTACGCAGTAAGATTACATCATATATATACTACATATATATATATAGTATATACTGACCTATACATATATATATATTATACGTCACTCACCAACAAAGAATTAGAATTTACTTTAATAAGATTTATTGTGATTATACGCAACGCAACCGCAGCCATTGACACGGTTCCCATGACGTCTATTAAGAGATCAGTGTGCATCTGTAACCTAGGGCATTGTATGTATATGTACAGCCAGTGTATATCTATCATTATTATTATTATTATTATTATTATTATTATTATTATTATAATAATAATAATAATAATAATAATAATAATAATAATAATAATAATAATAATAATAATAATAATAATAATAATAATAATAATAATAATGATAGATATACACTGGCTGTACATATACATACAATGCCCTAGGTTACAGATGCACACTGATCTCTTAATAGACGTCATGGGAACCGTGTCAATGGCTGCGGTTGCGTTGCGTATAATCACAATAAATCTTATTAAAGTAAATTCTAATTCTTTGTTGGTGAGTGACGTATAATATATATATATGTATAGGTCAGTATATACTATATATATATATGTAGTATATATATGATGTAATCTTACTGCGTACTTGTCAGTTTGAATTAATGAAGATTATTATTATTATTATTATTATCACTCTCATTGTTATTATTATTATTGTCGCTATTATTATTATTATTATTATTATTATTATTATTATTATTATTATTATTATTATTATTATTATTATTATTATTATTATTATTATTATTATTATTATTATAATTATTATTATTATTGTTATATTTAACAATGATGATTAAATAATCTGAAGCGCCATCTCAGCGTCACTCAGTGAACAATTTATCGTGAAAAGGTCGACGAGAAGCAGATGGCGTTCCCGCGTTGGACAGCTATCGACAGTCTCTGAAACAGGTAGCTTGTCTCAAGCGTGTCCTGAGTTGAATCCGTCAGCCTATGTCCCAGTTCCAACACAAAATCCAATCCTTCGGAACTCCATGCACCACTCGTCTCCACTGCAACCGCTACAAAAGCATGCGTTCGGGTGATTGTGTCGTATTTGGATCTTTTGGCGGCGGCTGCCCGGTTTGCGGCCTCACCTGCTCCGGTTGATGTTACAGCCAGATGTGACGCTGCATATGTGTTCGAAACGGTCACATCCCAAGTGAGGCACCTTCCGCATGACCACGGGATAAGCGTCACACCGTCAGGTCGCTTGCCGTCCTCTCTGGTGAGGCCCAACGGTTCCTTCTGAGAAGGGATATTTGCTCTTCCAAATGATCTCCATATGACATCGTTGAGCATGTTGTGCCGTTGATGTCTGCCAGCGTTTTTTCTGCAGACAAGACCATGGAGTCCTCTGGCGTCAACTCTCTCGCCACAATGACACACATGTGGTTCGCACAGAGTCGTTCCAAGTCTTATTCCAACCGCGACCCGTATCACTTCATCGGACAAGCGGAGGCCCAATGCAGTGACCGGAGGAGCTAGCAACCAGTCTCCCGCGTGTGGTGCCCGAGAAGCTAAGAGACGAGCCCGGTCCAGTGCATTGTTCGCAGACTCGTGCAAAGTTATCCACGCCTTATTTATCCAGCGGCTGTCCCATTCTCTTTGACGATGAGCTGTAGATCCGGTTGGTGGTTCCGCACTCGTGAGTGTTGTCCATGCTTTCAGTGCTGTGGTTACAAGGTCGTCTGAGGCATCAGCAAATTCTGGTGGCAGCATGTGTGCTTGGAGTTCGCCTGTGCTCGCAGCAGAAGCCAAGAAGGCAGAAAGTGCCAGCGTAGCAGCACAGCGTATCCCAAGCCCACCATCCTTCACCGGAAGGGATGCCTGAAGCCAATTCTCGTCCGACAGTTCCACGTTCAAAATTTTCGACAATCCATTTCGTAACAAAGAGTCAAATCTTGTTAGACTAGGGCAGTCGACGCATAAGGCTGTGCGCATTGTGTAAAGGAGCTTTGGCACGCTCAATCCATTTCGTAACAGGATTAGAGCGTCATGTGAGTGAAGCATGGAGAGTCTCCCTACAGCTCGTTCCAGGTCATCCGCCTTCTTGTTTATCACCTTGTCGACGGTTGGTCCAGGCATCAGAGGTGAGCTCAACAGCGTTGTCTCTCCTAATGGCATGTGTGTGAAGCCGTGGAACGAGGGATCGTCAATTTTTATTTCATGATTCTGAAAGACTATTTCACATTTCGCGCGATTAAGTTGAAGCCCAATCTTAGCTGACTCCTGAGCGATCAACTGAATATCTTGGGCAACCTCGCCCAACTTGCCTCCTAGTGTCAGATCGTCTAGGAATGCCACTCTCAACTCCGACATCAGCTTCAACAGGATCGGCTGCACTGTGATGCAGAATTCCAGCGGACCCAACGGGTCACCCTGCTGAGTTCCTTCTTCTGATCGAATAATATTTGATCCATGTCGTAACAACGGTTTGCAGGAATATGCGGCATGTGCGAAACGGTAAAGTTCTGGTATGTCTCTTGCGACCGCTTCCAGCAGAGAGTCCCTGCGAAGAGTGTTAAATGCGTTGACAAAATCTAATTTTACCAGAACTCCATCTGTCGGCATCGAGGTAACCCAGCGGCGGGTTGCGTGTACTGCTGCTTCTGCGCCCCCTGGTATGCCAACCCCCAGTTGGATAGGGCCGAGCAGAGGAGACAATCTCGTAACAGCGTGGGTGTTCGCGCATTTAGCTGCTAGGCGTCGCAACGTGTATCCGACCGCGATTGGTCTGATGCCTCCGTCTTTCTTCTTCAGAGCAATCAGATTGGCCCCGTATATAATTTCGTTAACTTCGATCGGTAGGCTGCCTTCCAGCATCAGATTGACCAATTCGCTCAGCTGGTGGATGAGGTTACAATCGCCTCCAACCGAAGTTAAGTCTTTGAGGTGCTGTGGAGTGATGCCGTCTGGACCAGCTGCCGAGCCTGCTGGAAACGAAGAGATGGCCTTGACGATCGATTGCTCTGAAATCCTCAACGGAGCAAACCGATCAGAAAGCTTTGGGTCACAGATTGGTCTTCTGTCCGACGGAGCTGGCGGGTGCTTCGCCTTTAGTCCAGCCAACGTCTCAGGAGTGTCGGGAGCTGGTTCGTCATCGCTGCAGATAAGGCGAATGGCAGCCTTGTAGTTACCATCTTCCAACTTGCTGGCTACTGCTGATGCAATGTATTTTGCCAAGTCACGTTCCCTCGGAGCTGTGCGACGAACCGGGGTTGGCTTATTTTCATCGTCGTCTGAATCGAATGCCGGTCCTTTCGAACGCCAGTTCGTTATTCTGGTGATAATTGTCCGCGTTAGCTTTCGTTTGACTCCCCCTCTTTTTGGCTTGGTCAAGATACATCCTCCAAAGGCTAAGAGGTCCGACCATTTCCCAGTGTCATCTGGCTTCCTTACGACGGCCTCTACAAGTTCACCCAAAAGGGCGGCGCATGATGCTCTTGCTGATCGAGGAATTCTTTTGACAAGTGAGCCTCTTACGACCGGGTGCAAAAGGTTTGATACTGAAGGCACAGGAAAGTACTGTCTGTCAGAATCTGGCTGCGTTTGGATGGGTATGTCATTTTCATTGTCTGCTGTAGAGGAGGGTGACAAATTCGCGCCGCTGGGGGCTAATATCTCTGCCGGTGGCTGGCTGGATCCGGGGCAGGGAGAAGACCTAGGCCCATGACGATGAATAGTCCCATCCGATGAATGTGTTTTAAATTTTGCCCAGCAAATGCGGCATGTCCCGTTTCCCTTAGCGGGCTTCCAATTCATGTTGTGTTTAAAGGGATAAGAATTTATTCAAACGAAACTAAAGTAAACAGTTAGGCTCTGCCTTCAAAAGATAATGTGTTGCCATGGCAATGATGACGTCGCAAGCCATTTAAACACGATTTGGCGAAATTTGAAGGTTGCGATGATCGCTGATGGTAATAACAAAGTTTTCAAACCGAAATGTCCTAAATCCTGAGCGATTCGACTTCTACAGACAAAGTATCCGAAGTCACGAGATGTTGACTTAACAATATATATAAAAATCTAACTGTGACGCCGACACAAGCCGAAGAATTCACATATATTACGCAACGTTTGAAAACCTCGACCTATGCCGCCAACGGATGACGTAACATTCATCGTTTAAATAATATTATTATTATTATTATTATTATTATTATTATTATTATTATTATTATTATTATTATTATTATTATTATTATTATTATAGTTTCGGCGAATCGGCGGCAATACGATTTCGGCGATTCGGGATTCGGCGATTCGCTACGAAGAGCATTTTCGGCGATACGGCCATTCTTCACAAACTAGTTTCGGCGATTCGGCGGCAATACCATTTCGGCGATTCGGGATTCGGCGATTCGCTACGGCACCGCCCATCCTCCTACTCGTGTTCCTCTATCTTTCACGCGCGGGCTATAATTCAAAATTGAATTACGTCTTACCTTTTCAAGAACTCCTTCCCTGAGCCATCTGATCCTCCACCTTCCAATTCTGCTCGCTCTAAACGATACCCGCCTTAACAGCTGCTCTGCTCCTTTCTTGATCTGGCCCTCTGGAAAACGAACTAGGACCTCCTTTTTACCACCCTCTGATTTGACGCAGCGCTTGTGAATATGTATAGGTTGGTATCCTGCGTTTGGCCTTCGAGTGGCGCTTTAGAAAATTTTTAGATAACGATTACGATTAGATGTCATAGACATAACAGCCTCTAGTGCAGAATGTAGACCCCAAGTTTAAATGTTAGCGATAATCTTAAGATTACATTGTGCCACGGATTTGTAATTTTATGCGACACTGCTTATTTGTTGATATTGTTACTTCTTTTTATACTTTGTAATTTTTACTATTTTTACTTTCTATTATTATTATCCGGATATTAAACTAGCTAATCCTACGTATTTAATAATAGGAAAAATTCATTCCGGGACGTTTCATTGTCCCGGAAAGGAAGTGTCCGGGACGCGGGACATTTTTTCAAATTCCGGGACTGTCCCGGACATTCCGGGACGTGTGGTCACCCTAAATGTTACACTAACAAAACGGACTACAATGGAAGAAAGTGAGTATCAGATTTTTTAAACGTTTTGTTGCGAAATTGCTGTGCGTGCCTCGCGTCGCTAGGCGTCACGTCGTAAATGTGATGCGGCCTTACGTCATTATGCTATGACGCCAGAATGTTTTGTTGTTTTTCCTTCCCCTCGGACCGCACAGGTCCCTGACCACACAAGGCCTGACCGCACAGGTCCCTAGCTACACGGGTACCTTACGACACAGGTCCCCTGTGAAGTAAATAATAAGGGCTTATGATCTAATGATGACGTTCATTAATAAGTAGGCTAGCTGTGGCGCCATGAGGTCATTGCTTCGTGGAGAGAAATATATAATGTTGTTAACCATTCTTAGGGTAGAATTAATAGTTGTCGTGTGTAATCAATTAGTGTTCAGTTATCAAAGTACAGACTTTGAGATTGATTTCTTTGGAAGAACTCAGACACTGAGCTATTAAGTTCTTGAGATTAGCACTGTGTTCTGTGAATTCGCATCCTGAGTTGACTTGATAAGGTGGTGAAAATATATAACGAAAGGAGTCGTCAAGAGAAGCTCGGGAGTCTTGTTCTTGTCTTTCGACTTACATCTGGGCCGAACAGTCTAAGTGTCGATTTGCACTACTAAGTCCTCCGCATACCACGAAGGCTGGACCCCGAGCCCGAGAACAGTTGTACACCCCCATGCACGACTCCCGACTACGAACATTTCTGCATTCTGGTATCCTGGTAGAAATCCGGGTTGGGAGTGGTTTGCGACAGTCTAGACATCTAGTTTATGCCAGGATTGGAAGGTGATACCAGTGTAAATCGGTGGAGGTTTGGTCAGAAATTAAATGGAGACAGCACTCGTCACAGCAGCAGCAAGATGCTGGATCAAGTTTCCTTAATCAATACGTGATTTGTGTGGCAATAGGATCTTGTCAGCAGGAAATCAAGCTTGTGTTGCCTTTGACGTGTTTAATGCTATGTAGGCCAATTGTAAATAGTCGATATTTCACCATCGTCGTCCCCGCCACAAAAAAGCAACGCCAGGAGACCAAATTAATCACCGACGCAATGCTAAATCAAGTCCTAATAGCAAGGTGCACGTGTTGGCGAGAAGTGCTCGCTAAGATTAAAAGAAGTCATGAAAGAAGTTCATGAAAGGTATTAAAAGTGATCAAAAGTGATCATCGACATGAATATTAAAGTATCCAGTTATGATATAATTATGACAGTGCTGTTGGAGCCTTGGAGGATGAGATTAGAACCCCGAAGAGATTGAAATTCTTTAAAGAAATCCGTTATTATTATTATTATTATTATTATTATTATTATTATTATTAT
The DNA here is from genome assembly GCA_963556255.1 of Allolobophora icterica. Classification (NCBI taxonomy): domain Eukaryota; kingdom Metazoa; phylum Annelida; class Clitellata; order Crassiclitellata; family Lumbricidae; genus Allolobophora; species Allolobophora icterica. The sequence continues at coordinate 4,236,878 of OY744604.1, read as the reverse complement.
TATTATTATTATTATTATTATTATTATTATTATTATTATTATTATTATTATTATTATTATTATTATTATTATTATTATTATTATTATTATTATTATTATTATTACAAACATTTTAACGCGCTCAAAGTCACACAGAAATGCGAATCTGAGGCGCGGTTAGTCAGCCGCCAGGTGAAGAGCAATTAGATATCCATATGTTTGAAAGCCAGTGAGAAGCAGGGCCGTTTTATGGTCGTCGTAGGCCCCATGCACTTTTGCATTCGTAGGCCCTTCCATACACCAATCGATTAACTAATTGGCTCTTACCGCAATCTTGGTGTCACCTTTGATCCACGTCTCTCCTTCTCTAACCACAACTCCAACCTCTCGCGCTCCTGCTTCATCCAGAATCGTGACCTCCAACGCATCCGGCCTATGCTCGACCTTAAAACTGCCTCCACCATTGCTGCCTCCATTGCTCATTCAAAGCTTGATTATTGCAATTCCGTCTTCCTTAACATTGATTCCACACAAATCACGCGTCGGCAACTTATCCAAAACTCACTAGCCAGAGCTGTCACTAGAACGCCCAGACATCACCATATTACTCCCATCCTCAAATCACTCCATTGGTTAAAAATCCCAGAGCGAATCCACTTCAAAGTCTTATCACCAACCTATAATTCCCTAAAATATTCCCAGCCCAAGTATCTCCGTGATGTCTTCACCATCCAGGCAACCCGCTCCACCCGATCCTCCTCCTATCTCAGTCTTTCCCGACCCCCAGTCACTTCTCATCTCAAGTTCTCCAACCGAGCCATATCCAACACCGCAGTGACCGCACCACGCCTCTGGAACAATCTCCCCTGAATTCCGCAGTTTCCTAGTGCCTCCATCATCATTGCAACCCGTCCTCCATACTTCACCTCATGTTCCTCTATCTATCATCCCCGGGTTTTCAACTCAAAATTGAAGTCTCTTGCAACTTTCCAAACACTCCTGCTCTGACTCATCTGACCTTCCAATTCTTCTTGCCTAAACGACACCCGCCTTGACAGCTGCTCTGCCTCCTCTCTTGATCTGGCTTCCTGGAAACCGGACTCGGACCTCCCTTGGACTATATGTATACTCTCTGGAAACCCCCTCTGCTTTGACGAAGCGCTCGTGAATAGGCTAGTGCCCTGCGCTTGACCTTCAAGTGGCGCCTTAGAAGTTTGGATATTATGATTATGATTACGACCCCAACTAAACTGTCAACTCTGCATTAAACCTAACTGCACTGCTTTCAATTGAAAACGACTTAATTCGAGTAATGACACTTGAAGACGTTATAACTTACACGTATGTGATTTTGCTAATGCAAAGAGCCGCAAAGCTCATATAATGTAGGCTAACACAACTTAATTTAAACTGTTTCAGTACAAAGCTATTAAATTTGAACTTGCTGTTGTTTGCAATTTTCCTTTTTCATTTCTCTGGTCAATCATTTAATATCTCATTTTCAGATTTTCAGACTTTCGTAGGCCCCTGAAAACTTCGTAGGCCCTAGGCACAGTGCCTACTGTGCCTAGTGGATAAAACGGCCCTGGTGAGAAGTAATGAGTTTTGAGGCGTTTCTTGAAGGAAGAATAAGAGGTCGAGCAACGGATAAGCAATGGTAGTCGGTTCCATTCCTTGGGGGCTGCAGCACGAAATACACGAGAGCCCATGGCAGTGCTGCATCTAGGCTCAACGAAAAGACCCATAACCGAAGACCGTAGACTGCGTGACGGGATGTAAGGAGAGAGTAGTGGTTGAAGGTAGGTAGGAGTGCACATTGTGAGGGTTTTAAATGTCAAGCAGGCCAGTTTAAATCTAATTCTGAATTTTACAGGAAACCATTGCAGCTGATGGAGCACAGTTAATGAGTTTGAACGAGAAGATGCACGCAACACCACGCGAACCAGGGAATTTTGGATGCGTTGAAGCCTGTTGACTTGAAGATCTGAAATGCCTGCAAACACAGAGTTGGCATAATCGAGGCGAGAGCAGACAAGAGAACAGGCTATGGTCTGGGACATGTTTCTGGTAAGAGCAGATCTTATGTGACGAATTGCCCTGATATGATAGAAACAAGATTTGCAAAGGCTTGCTATGTGAGATTGGAATGTAAGATTACTGTCCAATAGTAAAACGGGGGGAGAGGGCGCCAAATTCATAGTTCGTCCCCGGGCGCAAAATATCCTATAGCTACGCCACTGACTTAGAATATGGCGATGACTGAAATTGACGAATTGTGCAGCGTAGAAATTAGTGCGGCTATTTTCCATGATTTAAGCCAAATTTAAACACATGGAAGTTTCATGAATTAGATTTTTAAAACAATATTTACATTTCTGGTCGATGTTCCTCCAGATTAGACAGCATTGAGGCGACTGACACAACGAATTTGTGAAGATAGTCCATGGGAAGTCCAACAGTCCGAGATTAAATTTATCCAAATTTGAATAGGATCCTAGTAATTCCAACTATTAGTCGACAGCTACTTAAGATCTGCGTGCAGTAACTTATATAAAAACATAATAATCTATTGTAATGGCTACTCTAAAAGCAGGAACAGAAGAGAAAAAAAATCACGCTACGAACTGATAAACGTGGCAGCCCGCACGCGGCGCCATAATACTAATATTTACTAATTCAAACTCCCGGAGAAGGATGATCGCTATTTCATATCTAGAATTCAATATAGGCCTAAATATATGAACTGAATAACCAACACAGTATAATTACCTACTAATCTAGAATTAGGCCTACTATATAGGCCTCACCTTGTCACCTTGTCACCTTGTGCCGTCAGTTCGTGGAACTCTAGCGACCGTCATGACCAGCCTCCTCCATTCTTCCCTGTTCCGTACCACGTCCCTTAGTTGTGCAAGGTTCATCGCTGTCCTCCTGTGTATCTCCTCCATCCACCGAGTTCTCGGGCGGCCCCTTTTCCTCACCCCATCTCCGCACGCCAGCATCATCTCCTTCTCCAACCCGTCTGCTCTCATCACGTGTCCAAAGTACATCAATTTCTGTCTGATGGCCATTTGTTGTAGTGTCATGTCTCCTCTTAGTTGTCCTATTTCCTGGATTACAGATACATTTGTTCTCTTTTCTCTCCACGATATTCCCAGCAGCCTTCTCCATATATCCACATTTCACACGCGTCGATCTTATCTTCTGTCGCTTTTGTTTTTGTCCACGTCTCGCTTCCGTATAGCACTATTGGGAATATCATTGACTTCACCAACCCTGTTTTTGTCTCCATGCTCACATACCTGTCTCTCCAAATCTTTTCCATTCCCTGCATTGCGGATTTTCCTAGTGTTATTCTCCGTCTCACTTCCGGTTCACATCTTCCCTCTCTTTCGATCATTGAGCCCATGCAGAAACGACAAACATGTTACGACCTGTATTTCCTCTCCGTCTATCTCAAATGTTTCCCACTCTGCCGTTGTCATGATCTTGGTCTTCTTGATGTTGAAGTATAACCCTGCTTTCTCGCTTTCTTTCCTCTCTGAGGGTTATGTGACATAGGCCTATATGTCCCATATCAGAAAAAAAGTCCGTGGATTCATGAGATCGAGCAAACTGGTTTGTTTAACGATTTTATTTATTTGTTAAGTGTTTGATCAATCTAACAGTGACCTTTCGATGAGTTCCCGCACATACAATGGACCAAATATATTTATTTTAAAATTATTAATTTTTTAAAATAAAATACAAACTTTATAGGCCTACATTTTTTTTCTGTCAGGGAAATAATACGATACAAAACACTTAAATAATGTATATCGACCCTTCACAAAGAGGTTATTCATTGACAAGAGCCATTCGTATCACAGTCATGCAGAAATCATCCGCTCCACCAACTTTCATATTTGGGCTCTCAGGCACATCCGACCTTTTCTCACCGAAAACCTTGCAAACACCATCGCTTGTGGGATAGTCAACTCTCGCCTTGACTATTGCAACAGCCTTCTCTAGAGAACATCATCGAAAAATCTAACCTCTCTACAACGCATCCAAAACAACCTCGCTCGTGTCGTTTGCAACTCCCCATATCGTGCCAGCAGTAAGCCACTCCTCAAATCCCTCCACTGGCTACCCGTCAAGGAGAGGATCATCTACAAAATCTCCGGCATCACCTATAACTGCATCTCAACAAATACTCCGTCATATCTCTCCGACCTTCTTCACAACCCCATGCCCTCGAGAAACATGCGGTCATCTGGAACCCGAACCCTTGTCCTTCAGCGGTGTCGTACTACAACTGCATCAAAATCTGTCACCTCGTCCGCCCCTCGAATCTGGAACAACCTACCATCCAACATCAGGATCTCTACGACTCTAGCCACTTTCAAGAAAAACTTAAAGACCGAACTTTTCACAAAGGCCTAGCTGGACTGATCTCCCTGCTACCAGTGCTTCTGAATCGTTGCATCGATTTCCTTTCGACTGTTTACGAACTATGGCACTTAAATCTCTGTTATTATTATTATTATTATTATTATTATTATTATTATTATTATTATTATTATTATTATTATTATTATTATTATTATTATTATTATTATTATTATTATTATTATTATTATTATTATTATTATTATTATTATTATTATTATTATTATTACTAGTACTACTACTACTACTACTACTACTACTACTACTACTACTACTACTACTACTACTACTACTACTACTACTACTACTACTACTACTACTACTACTACTACTACTATTATTATTATTATTATTATTATTATTATTATTATTATTATTATTATTATTATTATTATTATTATTATTATTATTATTATTATTATTATTATTATTATAGATATTGAGAAAATCTTCATGGGACATACTTTTCCCATTTTCCCTTATGCAATGTTATAAAGCTTTGTTATAAAGCTATCCTAGCTTTGTTTCTCTTGCTTTTTTCCTCTTGCATTTTTGTTTGTTATTGTCTTATTATATTTTTTTCAACTCTCTTTAGTTAAGTCTGCATATTTCCGTGTATATTACGTTAATGATGATTGTAATGGTCTTGTGACCACTTATGCTAAGGCTCTATAATGATGTTGCTAACCTGCCTGGATCGTCATGAATTGACTCTGATATTATTACCTGGGGGTTCCTCCTAAGCGGGACAATAGTCCCTTCTGGAACTCCCAATTGTATCCCACCTATGGTTGCCACACGCATTTGTCCTTTTTTTGTAAAATTCAATCATCATTATTTTGTTCTTGTGTGTTTATTTGCTATTCTCTGTTTCGTTCGATTTATGATGAGATACAATAAAGAATTATGTTATGTTATGTTATGTTATAAAATGCCCGTACCTGAAACGGCGAAAATGTCGTTTTAGACGTATACCCATGACTTTCATCGTAACTGGTTTATATTGTATTTTCATGGACAACTTTATCACATCGCTCCACATGCCTAACATAATGTATAGCCATAGATTAGAAGGTACTGAATAATCATAAAAAATCGAATGGGCTTGCCGGAAGCTAATTTGGACAATTAGGGACATTCAGTCCATCGATATCCAAGCAGCGGGCAAGAAGATGAACTTTTTGAAGTGGATGGACACAAAGGCTGTCCATCTCATATTCAATTCTGAGCCACACATAGGCACAGTTAGACCTATTGATATAGCCTACGTCAGAAGAGTTCCGCTGACAAGGTTGTTGTCAGTTACGTTCCATCATTGGAGAAAGAATACAACAAATAATGGGAAGAGTTGATCTGGCAGACTAGGCCTCAGTAGCGGATCCAGGATTTCTTGCGTGTGGGGCAAGGGTTTCTTCTGAGGGGCGCCACATTCTAGGGTAAATTTGTAATCAACTTTAAATGATAGTACATGTATATTTGAAGTAATACCATTTGTAGTAGGCCTATAGACCATTAGTATATAGTATCCTATATTAAACCGTTTCAAAGTGAAGAAATGTTTCCTATTCTATGTACACCGTCAGTGGGAAGATGAAACGGCGAGAGAGAAGACCCACCCTCATAATTATATCGAGGCTAAGAAAATGAAGTCGCTAGCACTTCATACCCATGGCTGCCTCAGAGTAGCTTAAGGGACTGCTCTTCTTCATCTTCTGTTCTTTTGCACTTGGCATCGTTCCTACCTTATTAAATTAGGCATTACAGTTTGATCATTTGAAATCCGAAATTTTGCAAGCAAATGTAAAATGTAAATCTGCGACTAAATGAGGTTGCAGATGCTACAAAGAGACTTAGTGCCTACATGTAGGCCCTACATCGATGACATCATGCTGTGGAGTCTGTCTATGCGCCTCAAACTTAACCCTGCCAAATCCGAGCTCATCTGGTTTGACCGTTCCTCTAATCTCCTACAGTGTGCTGAACTCTCACTCTCTACTTCCTCCTTTCTACTCTGCCCATCATCTTCTGTTCCGGAACTTTGAGACATTGTTGACTCAACACGTGTACTCTCCCTGATACCTCAGATAGCCGCCATTTCTCGAGCTTGCTTGTTTCACCTCAGAAGAATCCGGCAGCTTCGCTCTACTCTGCATTCAGCATCATTAGAAACACTGTTGCACTGCCTTATCCTGACGCGACTATACTACTGCAACTCTATACTCTATGATCTCCCTGAATGTAAACTGCTTCCTCTAACTAAAATACTGCATCAGGCTGCAAGACTCTCTCTCTGTCTCTGTCTCTCTGTCTCTCTGTCTCTCTCTGTCTCTCTCTGTCTCTCTCTCTCTCTCTCTCTCTTGGACTCTCCTACCGAGACCATATCACACCTATTCGCACTCCGCCTAAAAAGCTGAGATTTTCACTTGCATGCTGTAGGTAATTTTGTGATAAATGTAAGTTTCAAACATTGTTTGGCATTTGCTTCAAGACTAGCTCATAATTTTATGCTTATAGTTCCTTCGCTCAGTTTTCTGCGGGTCTGCGTTTAGTAGTTTAAACTTTAGTCAACCATTAGGATACAATTTATTATTATATCCAATTTTACAATTTAAAGCTAATGTTATTTATTTAAGGAACGTGAATTGATATTATAAATACCATATATTCTTCGTTTCATAGCAGTTTAATCCAATACGTGGATCGCCAATCCGAAAGCGACTTGTAGAGAATTGCCATGATAAATATCCAAAACGCCGTATAATTTAGGTTTAGATGCCGGGTGCGCTAGACATTTGATATACTATACAAACTCTTTAACAGCCGGAATGTGTGCTAGTTTGATGATGGATATGTTTAAGCCTGTCTGTTGATGGCACCGGCAATTTGGGGAGAGCATCTTATAAATGACTCATATTGATGATGACTTTGCTTGCCTGTGGGCTGTGTACTAGTGTGTAGGACTCTGTTGCACTTTGTAACTTAGCCTACATCCTGAGACACTTACATAGAGAGTGAGGGTCAATTCAGGGTCATGCCAATCGTCCATGTCCTGCCCATGTTGTCTGTCTCTACCCCGCCCTACTACATACGTAAAGATAGACAGAACAGCAATACTTGGGGAAGCACAGTTTAAATTAGACCTAGCCGACTGTATACTGATGGGCGTTGTTCATTGGGGTTAAGAAAGTGGGGTACGATAACCAAGTCCATAGCAAAAATTATGCGTATCACTATGGACATGGCTTTAGCTAAACCTCGGTCATGCCAGGCCCGTTCTGGCAGCGCACCATAACAGGCGGGTCTTGTCTGGAGGGGCGCCGTCGTACAACCAAGAGGGGCGCGGGGGGCGAACCGCCCCCCGGGCCTATAGCTAAATCCGCCACTGCTAGGCCTAGATAAAATCATATTGTGGAACAGATATTTGGTGCCGATACAAGACAGTATTATCTGAAAATGGTACCTGATAGCCTGCCGGGGTGTAACTTTGGTAAGATAACAACCATAAGGCGGAGAGTGAGGGTGATGTCAGAAATCTGTGGCGTCTGCCACCTGTGGATCGGTTAGTCTGCCAGGTGACCTGTGTGGCTGAAAGTCTGCCTGTCTGATTGCCTGTGACTCAGTTCGTCTGGCTTTCGGTTTACCTGTGTTTCTAAGTACTTTCCTACTTTTGTGGTACATTACTCACTATGTCTACATACAAAAAGCAAGGCGGATACTGCGATCTCTGGGAAAGCGCAATAATGAACCATTGATTGTCATTGTTTAAAAAGTGGGGGTACGGTACCCCAAGTCCAAAAAGTGTGGGGCACAGGTACCTCTGGTACCCCTACAAATTACGCTTATGATAGCATGGACACTACAGTGATGAGTTGCTACTTAAACAAGAAGTCTGTCAACGGGGACACCAAAATAACAGTTCTTTACATTGCAGAAAATGACCTCATTAAAGTTCAGACTTTATGCTTCATGGTCTCAAAGGTACTTCGAGAAAGACTACTTTTCCGACTGGAGCCATCAAGGGGAAGGCGTCTCCAGCGATGATAGGCCTACATGATCATTTGCCTCACATCATGCCCGACAGCAAGTGATGCAAGCTTTATAACAGGAGAGGCAAAGATAATCGGTCAAGGTTCAGTGTGCCACCTGTACTCAGTGTTCAGTAGTGTTGATCTGTGTTTGCAACGTGACCGTAACTGTTTCATCGAGTTTCAAACTAATTAACTGTCATAACTGTGCAATTAAATTCGTTGCTAAATATTCAGTGATCATAATCTGACATTTAACCAACACAGTTCAACAATTTTCAGGCTGCTGCCAAAATGTACGTTTACGTGATGGGCACTAAACTATTTTTGTTAGTTAGGCCTAAACTAAAATTATTTTCCAACTAAAAAATAGTTTAACTAAAGTTGGCAACTGATTTTGGAAATTAGTTAACTCAACTAAAAAAAGTAGTCAAACTTTTTCCAACTTTTTACGACAAACATTTTCACAATAAAAGACGTTAAATGAACACTAATAATGCAAAGCTGGCATAATCGTGAGACACCGCGATGTGATCCTTTGACAGGGTTACATTGCCAGATTACTGCATAAATGATAAGTAAACACTTGCTTTCTTATTTACTTATATTATAATTTTTATTTCGATTTATTATTACTTCAATGTTTTACAATCTATGCTTCTAGCTTCAGTCCCATTGTGCGTTTGCTAAAAGTGTAATAAAAAATATACTTACCTACTTACTTACTTACTTACTTACTTACTTACTTACTTACTTACTTACTTACTTACTTACTTACTTCTATTGATAATCTAGCTGCCACGACTTTAGCTCTAAGACTACGAAAATATCTGGAGATGGCCACCTGTGTAAGAAGAAGAAGCTCGTCTTGAGGCACTTACAGAAGAAGTAGAAAAACCGTACCAATACGAACATTCCTCGTATGGGCGACAGCAACTAAAAATAGAACATATCGCATTCTGGTAAAATCCAGCCAAAGTTTTATTGCGTAAGTTATGGTCAACTTCATAAATACAACGACGTAGTTGAAAGCTAAAGTCTTCAAAGGTTTCAGGATCATTTCGAAAATCGAAATCTTAACCGTAAACTTTGTATTTCTGTGGCGCCTAGAAGGAATCGGCGTGAGAACAAGCTCGCTATTCGTAATCGTAATCGTAATCTCTTAATTTCTACAGCGCCTACAAAAGCTAAGTCGCGGTAGGGTGGGCGATCATGTACAATCTGGGTGCCTATGTACTATCTGGCACCCCGATTGTACATGATCGCCCCTTATACAGCGTGGTTATTGGGGACTTGATTTGATATAGCGCCTACAAATAAAATGGTCTTGACTTTGCTTTTGAGAGGCGCTGAGAAATTTTTAGAGATGTATGTACATCTACATTTACATTTACATGTTGTATTTGGTCCCATGAATGTTGTAAATTAATTTCTTGAATTAACGTAAATTAATGAACAGTCTGCTCTAAGATAAAATCGAAACTTTATGGCCCTATGAGTCATGCACAATCGTACAAAATCCGCCATTGCCACCATAAATCTGAGCGAACCGGATTCTGTTAATTCTCACTTTATTCACAGTTTATCTCTTATTTTCAAAATCTATGTAATCATTATATACATGTAGGGCATGTGCTCTTGTCAGATGCAAATAAAGGCTACTTACTTACTTACTCAGTAGTATGCCTGAAACCTTAAATTTGTGGAAATAAATGACATTCATAAATGGATGGCGCATAGCATTTAAACTATTACTCTTTTCCACTGGAATATCTTAACTATTCTAGTTGATGCACACGAAACTGTCAGCTAACTTAAGATGCACCTTTTTAGAACCGTTGATCTTTGATCCAAAGTTTTATTAAATAGTTACCTGAAATTTGCTATGTAACTATATTCTGCTACATACAAAACATAATATTATACTGGGTGTTAACTTCCGAGTTTGTGATGCCTATGCCATAGAATCGAATACAGATTTGGATTCAGATCACTATGTTCCGGGTTTTACAATGCAGAATCGCATGCAACAGTTACAGAAACATATAGTAATATATATATATATATATATATATATATATATATATATGTATGTATGTATGTATGTATATATGTATATATATCAGTGCAGGCGTTAGGGGCGTGCGAACCATGCGGTCGCACGGTGCCCGCATCTTGGGGGCCCAGAAAATGTCACAGAAAATTAACATGAACAAGACACCCTAATAATAAAAATTTTAGTTTCTATTAAATCTTCTCTTTTGTCAGTAAAATAAAAGTCAACTTCCTCTGTATCCTAGAATTCATGTGTATACTTAAATTTTGTTTCTTGTGCTTGTTAACAATATACTTGAATAAAATAATTAGCAATGAAAAACAATTTGACTTATGTTATGGGGGCCCATACAGTCTACTCTGCACGGGACCCGAAATATCCTATATTTTGGACCCCGTGCAGAGTAGACTGTACGGGCTCCCATAACATAAATCAAATTGTTTTGTATATATATACACATGTATATATATATATAGAAAATCTATGTTATATATATATATATATATATGAATCTGTTAGAAGCAATTTCGGCATTTATCTGTATCTGTTGCTGGCCATTCTGACATAAGCCTATATTGTATTGTATTGTATATGTTCATTTATAAAGTGCCCCTCGCGGTATAGACCATTCAGAGGCACTCCCAGTGCGCTAGATCCTGAGAGAAAATGCAGGATTTAAGGTGAGAAAAGGAAGAAGCAACGCTACCAGAGAGAATGGTGGTGCGGACAGAAGGAGGAAGTCGGTTCCAAAGTGAGGGACCTATGCAGGCGAAGTATCTGAATCTGTTGCTGGCCATTCCAGCATTTATGTATCCATGGCAAGTGAGGGATTTTATGGAAGATCTTGTTTTATCTCAGCAACCCATACGCATCTTTCTCACTGGACTGACCCAAAGCAATGCATTTGGAAAATTTCTACAGTGCTAGTATTGTGCATGGTATGTGCTAATATTGACCAATTTCAGTGCTTTTGATATGGCTACTGTCAGTATTTGTTGCAGTACACAGGATTAATGGAAATGGTTGCCTTTAATAAAGATTGCCATTAAAGCTGAAATGTAAAATAATGCCACCAACACCATTAAGTTCCGAACTTATAAAATTTGAGATATGATATGATTTCAGACATTATTTCAGTTAGTTTTAAAATTATGAATTTTAGCAAAAGATACGGTTTCACCAGTTGGTTACTTCTGTATTTCCAAAATGGCTGCTACCTGTGAGAACAAAAACTTGAAACTGTTAATTACCGACAGTAACTTAATTGGAAAAGGAGGTTACGGTGAAGTGCATGGTCCATGTGTTTGGAAAGATAAGACTTGTGCAATTAAGAGGCGAATATTTATCATAGATGAAGATTGTAAAAGTGAACAAGAAGCATTTGAAAAAGAACAAGAAGCATGTAAGAAGTGGATGTCGCTGCAACACAGAAATTTGGTAACTGTTTACAATGTAAGCTTTGAGTCATCTGTTCTATACATATTGATGGAATACGGTAGCGGAGGATCTTTAAGGAGCGTTTTGAAGAATTGCACATCTGCTCTTCCACTGGAAATTCTGAAGGACTGGGGCATTCAGATCGCTGAAGGCATGGCATATCTTCATCAAAATAAGATTGTTCACAGAGACCTCAAGTCCCTTAATGGTGAGTTTATATAAGTTCCCTTATGTATGTATATCTTATGTATATCTTATGTATATCTTCTGTGTGCACATTTGTGTGTCTCGACATCTGTAATGCAACCTAAGAATTTCTTCATGACGTTTCTTGGTAGCTTAAATGGTGTAATAACAAAGAACAAGTTCTTTACCCTTGTGCACTGACCTTGACTTCTCAGCCTTGAATTTTGAGCCCTTGATACTGTTTGGGTTTAACACTTTCAGGTCCAGCTGTCAGCTGGTTTACCTCTTCTAATTTAAATTTTCTAGTTGCAATTATAATCACACCTCATGATTACTTAAACCTGTGAACAAAGCCTATTGAATGAACTCGACTCAGCATTGCATGTCTTGAGCTGTGGAGTGAAACCAGGTTCTATATGTGGCAGTCTTTTGTTCATCCTTTATACCACTCCACTTGGTGCTCTAGCTTTGTGTATCATCAGCATAGAGATGATTCTTAGTGAATTATTGTAAAATGGTGCTCTAAGTGGTGTAGTGTACAGTGATGGGGAAAATACTTTTAAAAAGTATTTTGAGTACAAGTATAAATACTTGTATACAAAAGTATTTAAAATACAGGTATAAAATATATTTTCATACAAGTATTTTAAATACAAGTATAAAATACTTGCTTGGGAAAGTATTTTAAATACAAAGTAGAAATGCTTCAGGCCAAAGTTTATCACAAATGATAAAGTCGTATAAAAATTAGATTGAAACTCTTAATATAGAACTTGGACACCAGCAAAAAAAATTTCCAGTTCACCATTTATATGGCACTTAGCCATTTGCCTTAATTATTATCAGTAGTTGCTTGAAAGGCTTGTCATTTAAGCGATTACGTCTTGGTAATGAAATCAGAGATCCTTTGGAGAACAATCTCTTGACTGGTGCTGAAGATGGCATAGTTGCGTTCAGCTTCCGGAAGAGGAGTTTCACTGGTTTCTCAACAGTGCACAGTGGTCTACTTGTCTAACTTCTTCAACAATAATATTATAGTTCATAATTAGCTCATTAACTGCCTTGACTATTTTATCAGTTTGTTTAACAACAGAAAAAATTTGCTATTTAAAATAGCTGGTAAAACACTTGCTTCCTTAGAATCTGCAATTGTTCACAAGCATTAATATCTATATTTAGACCATAATAATTATAATATAGATGTCGATGGTAGTGCCAACCAGCAGTAGAATGATCCAACCCAATAAAAACAGCCCACTAGAAATTGCAGGCCTAGTGGATGCAATATTGTCTTGTTAATTGTTATTAATGAGAAATAAAAGTATTTTTTTAAAGTATTTTAAAATTACAATTTAAGTACAAGTACCTGAAAAAGTATTTTGAGTAAACGTATAAATACTGTCATTGCAACGTATTTAAAATACATACAAGTACAAAATACCTAGATAGTATTTCAAGTAGTATTTTAAATACGGGTATATGCATGATGTAAAGATGCTTCTAAAACATTTGGTTTCAGCTTGCACCTACAATTATGAAGCTATTGGCTGTCAACAATGCTCACTGTGAGCCAAAAATTCAGGTTCACGATTCTGAAGCCGCTATGCAAAAGACCTTTTGGATAAATTTATATCGTTTGACCAATGACCATTTTCCAGTTCTTTGCCTCCCTAGGCAGTTTCATACGTCCAACCTCACCATTTGCCGCTATGTAGCCACAAAACTAGGGCATAACCGAAATCACAATAAGCAAATCGATTTAGACAGCTTTTGGACTATCCGGAATTATCTAGATCCGGAATGTCTAACGAACCAATTAATAACAGTTGCTTTTAGATGGTTTAGCCTATGAAGGGCTTAATAACGATGTATAGGCTACTCCTTATAACTATAATTGTGACTGCTAAAGCTGTCAACGACCAGAACTGTCACTCTATCGGTCTCTATCTCTTGCTCTCTCTCCCACGGGGATAATCATACAGATCATAACACCTTTAACGACCCCATAGACGCACACTATATCTATATAAATAAAGCGAGAATTCTGTCTGTCTGTCTGTCTGTCAGTTTGACCGGGCTTAACTTCTACAATTTTGCAGCTTTTCACTCGAAACCTACACTACTGTGTCGGCCTCGGCATCGGACACCCAGTGGAGGGGTTCGCGTACCCCCTTTTCACCGCTAACATGGTGAAAATCCCCCAAAACTCTACCTAACCGACCGTCTTTCACGCCCCAGGTCGCCTCTTCCACTGCAAAGCGGTTCTATTTATGGCGCCGGTATTCCCCAACGTCATTAATATTGCGCCTAACGCCCCAGCTCGCCTCTTCCACTGCCAAGCGATTCTATTTATAGCGCGGGTATTCCAAAACGTCATTAATAATGTGCATAACGACGTTGTTTACTGTCGCACAAAATTTAATTACGATCGATTCGAACTATATTCATCGTTTTACAGCAAAATTGTATGCTCAAAGACTCTTCTTTACTAAGGGCAGTGAGGGCTAGATTTCTAGCGTTTTCTTTAACCCGCCAACGCCGCGTTCACCCTCTTCGACTGCGAAGCAGTCAGTCCACGGGAGACTGCGAAGCAGTCGTCGCCAGAGGGCGACTGCGAAGCAGTCAGTCCACGGCAGAGGTCGGAAGACTGCGAAGCAGTCTCCCCCACACGTCGCCTAAATTTCTTCCTTATTCGCTACACGGATTTAAACTTATACCTAAATTTCTTGCTTATTCGCTACAGGGATTGAAACTTATAACCCCGGGAAACGCCGGGTAAACCAGCAAATCAGTCCACGGGAGACTGCGAAGCAGTCGTCGCCAGAGGGCGACTGCGAAGCAGTCAGTCCACGGCAGAGGTCGGAAGACTGCGAAGCAGTCTCCCCCACACGTCGCCTAAATTTCTTCCTTATTCGCTACACGGATTTAAACTTATACCTAAATTTCTTGCTTATTCGCTACAGGGATTGAAACTTATAACCCCTGGCAACGCCGGGTAAACCAGCTAGTATCTATATAAATAAAGCCAGCTTTCTGTCTGTCTCTCTGTCTGTTTGACCGGGCTTAACTTCTACAATTTTCCACCTTTTCACTCCAAACCTTCACTACTGTGTCGGCCTCGGCATCGGACACCCAGTGGAGGGGTTCGCGTACCCCCTTTTCACCGCTAACATGGTGAAAAAGCCCAAAAACTACCCAACAGACCGTCCCAAACGCCCCAGCTCGAAACGGTTCTATTTCTGGCGCCGGTGTTCCCCAACGTCATTAATAATGCGAATAACGACAAGCGGTCCTTTTTATGGCGCGGGTATTCCTCAACGTCATTAATAATGCGCATAACAACGTTGTTTACTTTGCACAAAATTTAATTACGATCGATTCGAACTATATTCATCGTTTTACAGCAAAATTGTATGTTCAAAGACAAACATCTAAATTATCTCTCTTATGAAACAACCAGTCTGCTTTACTAAGAGCGACGCCGACTACAGACCGGCAGTGAGGGCTAGATTTCTCGCGTTTTCTTTAACCCACCAACGCCCGGTTCACCCTCTTCGACGGGAGACTGCGAAGCAATCTCCCCCTAAGGTCGCCAGACGCCACCAGGGCCTCCAAGATTGCGAAGCAGTCGTCGCCAGAGGGCGAGTGCGAAGCAGTCAGTCCATGGCAGACGTCGCAAGACGCGACAAGGCGTATACAAGACTGCGAAGCAGTCTCCGCTGTACGCCAGAAGGCGTCTACAAGTCTCCCCCACAGGTCGCCTGACGCCACAAGGGCGTCCAAGACTGCGAAGCAGTCGGCGCCACAGGGCGACTGCGAAGCAGTCAGTCCACGGCAGAGGTCGCTACACGCCAGAAGGCGTATACAAGACTGCGAAGCAGTCTCCGCTGTACGCCAGAAGGCGTACACAAGACTGCAAAGCGGTCTCCCCCACAGGTCGCCTAAATTTCTTCCTTATTCGCTACACGGATTGAAACTTATACCTAATTTTTTTGCTTATTCGCTACACGGATTGAAACTTATACCTAATTTTTTTGCTTATTCGCTACAGGGATTGAAACTTATAACCCCGGGCAAGGTATGGGGCGCGCATATACGTATATATATATATATATATATATATATATATATATATATCAAGTAAACCGAAAAAACAATTTTGCACCACACCATCTCAGAGTTTCCAAATAGCATAAAAATTATATAATCAACAGAATATGGCAAAAGTCAAAATCTTTCCAGATAATGAAAGTAAACTATTCATAATGCTCGTGTAGGAGTAACTTTGGAACGAAAAAGTATAGGAGGCCCAGATTTCGAGCATACTCAATTATTGTTTTTTGATGTCGACCAGAAACCAGGTGTTTGCCCTAGAAAACACAAAGAGCTTCCTGATGTAATATACGATTGAGCCAACTTAGACCAGTCCTATGAGAGGGACTGTGAAAGAAATTTTTCACAGCCTGCAAAATCCATTAATTATCATTATGATGCCGAATTAAAACTGCTTAACTAATTTTCTTTATTACCCCAAAGTAAAAAAAATTTTACCTCAAAAGATGAATTAATCTAAATTTTCAAATTCTCTAAACAATTTATAAAAAATGCTTTATAAAGCCAAACTCTTTAATGCTATAATAATAGCAAAAATAATAACACATGTAATAGCTCTTCTTTGCCAGCCTATGCATTAGGTGGAGTAAAAAAATTTTTTTAATAAACGAATTCTAATAGTGGGCAAAAGATGCAACTTGGTTAGAGAAAGAAACACACCAAATATTTTTTTAATTTTCAAAAGATATCTTCTGCCCTCTAGCATTGATGTAACATTTCAACGTGGTTAGCCTAATCTCACAGTGGATGTCATCCAATCTCCTCTGCCTTAACCCTTAAAAAACTGAAATCATCATCCTAGGCCTTCCTGGTCATATCAAGAAAAGCCTTAACCTTCCATACACCTATCAACTAACTCATCATCTCTTTCCATCACCTCCGACTCCCACGTCCATAATCTTTGTACTAGTTTTGATCCAAACCTCTCCTTCTCTAACCGCATCTCCAATCTTTCGCTCTCTTGATTCATGCACATTCGTGACCTTCGGCCCATGATCGACCTTAAAACTGCATCTACCAAATGTTGCTACCTCCATTGTTCATTCAAATCTTGATTATAGCAATTTCCTTTTCCTCAACCTTGAATCAACTCAAATCAAGCATCTGCAACTTTCTAACATTCATTAGCCAGGGTTGTCACTAGAACACCCAAACATCATCATATCACTTCGATTCTCAAATCACTCCATTGGCTAAAAATTCCAGAGGGAATCTACTTCAAAGTCCTGTCACTAACCTACAACTCCCTACAATATTCCCAGCCCAAGTACCTCCGTGATCTCTTCACCATACAGGCAACCCGCTCCACCCAATCATCCTCCTATCTCAGTCTTTCTCAACCACAGTCACTACTCATCTCAAGTTCTCCAACTGAGCCACATCCAACAGAGCATCACGCCTCTGGAACAATTTCCCCCTTGAATTCCGCAGATTCCCGGTTCTCCATCATCATTCCAACCCGTCCTCCATCCTCCTCGTCGTATTCCTCTATCCATCCTCGGGTTTTTACTTAAAACTGGTGTCACCTTTTCAAGTACTCCTACTCTGATTTATCTGATCCTCTGCCTTAAAATTCGTCTCGCCCTAAACGACCCCCTCCTTGACAAGTGCTCTGCCTCCTCTCTTGATCTGGCCTCCCTGCAAACCGGACTCGGACCTCTTTTGGACTACTCCCTGGAAAACCCGTCAACACTCACTGTCATACTGGCGCATCCTGCTTGAACAGAACTTCGGTACTTCTTTCGTTCTCTCCTAATTTTCTTCCTTTCAATGACGTCGCTGCTATCATTAGGAGTTACAATTCCACAATCCTGTAGCACACCAGATGCGATTTCCGCAACTGATTTGAACGTGTATTTAATAAATTGTGACCTTTCGACAATAGTTCGCTCAAGGTGAAAAAAATAATGCACTACATGGACTTTTTCCAAAGAATTTATACGTTAAATGTTTTACTGCCGTAGAGGGCAGAAGACACAAAGCAAAATCAAAATTATTTTGAACACCATTTACACTAACATGCTGGCAACTTTTGATCACTATTAGAAAATGCTTACTTGAAAAAGAAAATGTTATTGCCATTTTCACTCCACCCTAGTAATATGCATAATTGCATATCTGCTACTACTGCATCATAGTCCACTTGCACTGTACTTGCAATTGTCATAACATTTATTGGCATTAACTGATTCTGTTTTTGGTATGGCAACACCACAAAAATCAGCCCAGGTCACTATCACACGTCTTCCAGAAACTCAAGAACATTTGCAGCTACATACAAATTCACTGGGGTGACGGCTTTGTTCATAAGAACAGCCCTCATGGCAATCCAAATCCTGGAACCCATAACCAAAACTTCCATTCTTAGCTTCATCAACCTCTGTGGGGAAAATTGCTCTGGGTCGGGTCCTGTTCACATTCTGTCCATATAAGTTGAGGTCTCCATACAGTAAGTTTCATTCAGCAGAATTCTTGTCTTCTGCATAATCACCAGCATTGGTTTGTGGTTTCTTGCGGCATTGAATTAGGTTAGAACATATCCAACCAAGTCCATACACTCAGTCAGTATATCTACATGATAATTAATTATTCATAGACTGCATTGCTGACAGATGGAGTTCGACAGGGTTCCATGCTTGGCCCTCTTGTTTACACTAGACACTACCAGCTATGGGAAGTATTTTAAAAACTAGTACCGTATTTTCGCGGATATAACACGCACTCGTATATAACACGCACACGAATATAACCCGCTACTTTTAAGGGTTTGTGTAAAAATAAAATTATATATCACGCACCCGATAATAAGACGCACGTATTTTCAGGCGTCCACCAACGAAGTAATAGACGAAAACGTCCGAAAACGTCTAACCTTAGTGCTACTTAACCTAATAAAATTTCTAATCGAATATAGTCATAGCTGTTCTATTAGACGCAAATAAAAATCATTTATTTCATAAAAATTTAGTTTGCAAAGAAAGTGAAGAATCGTGCAAAAAGCGAACATTTCAATCAAGTTTTCTATCTAAATTTTCTGTACACATTTAAACCTGTCTTCGAAAGCTACTTCTTTACTGGAATCTTCACAAGGTAACGTCTTCTCTGTCGGAAAACTTATAGCGCTATAGTTACTTTTAACGGATTAGTCCCTAAACGACGCGCCTGCACTATAGTGTAGTAGCTGTGTAGCCTACTATTGTAATAAAGTCTGGTGACCTATCAAAAACATATTTTTTAAACTGCGTCCAAGATAATATAGTTGAGTACAGAAATAAGTGAAAGATATGTTTAGAATATGAACCCAAATATGTAATTTAACCAATCAAAACGGGCATCTAAACATATGTACTAACGCGTGCGCTAGCGGTATAATATTTGAATTACGTTCGTTGACCTACCAAAAGCGTTGTATTTTCGAAACTTTACGTCATATAGGCCAAGATAATATAATTAGGCACAGAAATAAGTGGGATATTTTTAGAATGGGAACGTAAATACGTAATTCAACCAATAAAAATGGACTTTTGAATCTATTGCGTATTTGAATGACCCAAGATGGCGGATAGGACTCGCGGATTCTGGGATAAATAAACTTGCTGTTTGCTTGAGAAATTAGGTCCAAATGATGACAGTTTTGATGAATCTGACAATGAAAAACTGTCTCATGTATTAAATGAAGAAAATAAAGTGGCTTTGACAGAGGAAATCCCGACTTTGACACGAGTTTACATGCGTACGTGGTCCGAACGCGTGAAGTGGTATGAAAAATATCGGGTGACCTGGTTTTACTAAGAAATTCGTAACTTCTTCATTTATGAAAGTATTTTGAAAATGTTCTTTTATCTTGTCTGGCAGCTTGTCAAGCTGACTTCTATTTTGATAATACCCGCTAATAATAAACGAATGATGTCGGACTTCATGTTTTAACGATTTCGAGGACATCCATTGTACAGAGTTTGTGTAATTTTAAATTTATATAACACGCCCACGAATATACCACGCATCTAGGGTGCGTCGTTTGTAAAACTTTGTATAACCCGCGGGTTATATTCGCTAAAATACGGTACATAATATATGCACTTATGTATGTGTAAACATTAAGCATGCATGCATTTAGGTATTTATCACTATGCTTAAAGTAGATCCTTTTTAGGCCTTCTCAAAAGAGTTGCATGACATGAGTGGTGCACAGTCGGATTCAGGGAAATGAGAAAGGAAACCATGTTCAGCATTGGCGGAAAAAGGAATTTTATTTTTGTATTAATGTTTATATTTCAGTCATAATAATGGAACCTGAAGCTGCTTCCAATCCTTATGGAAAGACACTGAAGATAATAGACTTTGATCAGATACGTGCACATGACCATACAACCGTTATGTCAGTTGCTGGGTCATTTGCTTGGATGGCTCCAGAAGTTCTTGAACAACAATATTTTTCTACAGCCAGTGATGTTTGGAGGTAAGTTTAATGTCAATACAATCGTGTTTGTGTGTGACGCTTCTATGGCATTATGGCATATCATAGATTTGGCCTTCACAGTGGTTGGTCCTTAACTGTGGAATACATTTCGACCATGCTTTTGTAAAGTAAGGTCAGGTAAGTTAATTTTTAATTTAATGCATCTGTCATCTTGATCAGCGTTAGACCTCAGAGATTATTTTAGTCTTTGGGGCTGAAGGTTGCTTTGGTTGATTGAAGCACAAACACCTCATATGTGGAATTTTCTCATATGCTTGGATATCTATCAGTGGGACTTCATTTCTATGCAGTCTTGGATGGTGGTCAATATATGCTCCTCCTTAATCCATTGAAGAGTTGATTTGAATGACTGAGAATGCCACAACTGAAGAAATTTACAATCTTAAATTAAATTTTAAATTAAATCTTAAATCTTTGAAATTGAATGACTCACATATTGATTTGGCTGATGCTGCTCTTAGCTTTGGCATTATTTTTATTCTACCCTGTCTCTTATCGACTTTATAAAATGGTTTTTTGTAAGTCATCATATATGTGTGTGTATGTATACATGAAATACAGATCGAGCAACATACTCCCAAATCAGATAAGAAAAAAGATATTCTAAGAACTGGTCTTCATCAGGCTGCCCAGCCTATTTTGTCTTCCTCATCTGAGGAAAGTGATGACTGAAAGAGATTCACCCTTAAATAATATACTAGCCTCTCATGAATTGGAGCTTGAAGTCTTTTCAGTATACCCAGATGTCACTACCATATCTGATAGCCTTGACACAGACCCAGACCAGAACTATTTCCATACTAATAATTGGACAGGTGATTATATAACCCCGGATAATATAGCAAATCTGATGCCCAGAACTGAGAATCAAGACTTATGCCTCACTGTCTTACACATAAATTGCCAAAGCATATCCCACAAGTTGTCTGAAATTAGAGAACTTACTGCTAAACTACAAACTTCAATTGTTGCCCTTTCGGAAACCTGGCTAGATGAAAATCTTATTGACACCATTCTAATCACTGGATATAAATTTATAGGTCAGGCTAGAATGGGCAGACGGGAGGGGGAGGCGGTCTTCTGGCCAGAGAAGATCTCAACTATCATTTATACAATATCGCATGAAAGGCGAAAAGAATATGGAACTTTTTAAAGTCTCTTTATTAGGCTTCACTTAAAAAGCTCACCAATAATTGGAGTGATATACAGACCACCGGGACAGAATTTAAAAGATTTTATTGATGAATTTGAGGAAATGACATTGGCTCTAAGGAGCTCCTCAAAAGAAGTTGTACTCCTTGGTGATTATAATATTGATATTACTGAAAGTCGATGAGCATACAGACACCAACACTTTTTACAACACTCTAATTTCTCAACAATATTTCCCGCCCATAATTAAGCTCACTAGAATCACCCCAACGTCGAAAACTCCTAATTGACAACATTTTCTGCACCTCCTGGTCCAAATTACAGTTTGCTTCGATTTTAATTTCTGATCTTTCTGACCACTTACCTGTCTTTGTTCAATTCTCCCTTGAGACTATTAACAACATAGAGCATAAAGAAACTAAATACAGGCCTATAACTCGGAAGGCATGAATCTATTCAAAAGGCACTTGAGGATATAAATAGGGAACACGTATATAACTTTTGTAATCAAGTTTTGATAAATGAAGCCTATGAAAACTTCATTGCAAATTATACTAAGTCTTACAACTACGCTTTTCCACTTAAAAGGAATTACAGGGGAATAGGATTAAATTCAACCAACCTTGGCTGACCCCGGGACTATTCAAATCCTGCAGGGAAAAATCTCGTATATGTCAGATATCTAAAAAGTCCCACCATAGCCAATAAGCAAAAGTTTTGTATGGTCTACAGAAATAAATTTAAAACCATAAGGATAAATGCCGAACGGAACTATTATACCACAGAGTTTTTCAAATACAGTATTGACTTAAAAATGATTCACTCGGCAATGCACCTTGAAGATAAACTTTCAAGAGTAGACTCTCTAGTAATTTTTATTAACAGTACTAGAACAGATAGTGCAGAGATAATAGCAAATACCTTCAACTCATATTTTACTAACCTACCTAAGAACCTGGCTGAAAAAATCCGTACTCCCCTTGTTCCTTTGATGAATATATGCCGGCCTCCGCCTTAACTTCCATGGGATTATTACTAACCTCCCTGGAGGAACTTATGAATGTTGGACTTGGCCTTAAAAACACATACCAAAGGTCTCGATGGCATTGACCCGTATATAGCTACTCTCAACCTGCACCTGATTATAAGACCGCTAACTGAAATTGTTAATAGCTCCTTGACTAATGGGATAGTCCCTCTGCTCCCTCACCTCCTTAAATCTGCTAAGATAACGCCGATCTTTAAGAAGGGTGACAAAGAATGCATTGGGAACTATGGACCAATTTCAGTACTCCCATACTTCGCAAATTTCTAGAAAAAATGATGTGCGACCGACTTAGTTCCTACATTAACAAGGCTAATCTCATTCATACCTCCCACTATGGATTCCAGGCGGGCCACTCAACCTACATGGCCTTGTTAGATATGGAAGATAGAATCTCAAAGGCTATGGACATTGTCCAACGAATATTCGGTAGGAATTTTCATAGACCTGGCTAAAGCCTTTGATACTGTAGACCACTTCATCCTGCTACAAAAATTGTTCCACTGCGGCATTAGAGGTAATCAAATAAAATGGTTTACTAGTTACTTTGAACATCTTTCCCAAAGAGTAATATGCAATGGAGCACTTTCTAACCTCGAGTAGATAGCTTACGAAGTCCCACAGGGTTCAAATCTTGGGCCATCCTCTTTCTGTTATTCATACATGATTTAGCAAATGTTTCTACAAAACTATACTTTATTCTTTTTGCAGATGACACCAACCTATTCTATTCTAACCGCTCATGGCAAGCTCTCATGGATACAGTTAATCTCGAATTACGGCGAGTGACCAAATGGTTCATTGCAAATTGACTCACACTTAATATTGACAAAGAAATTTTATTATGTTCAAATCACACAGAAAAATCCAACAACTATCTCCATCTCTTGTACTAGACGATGCTCCCATATCTCAGGTTGACTCCACTAGATTCCTCGGGGTAATTGTTGACCAGCATCTAACCTGGAACCCACATAAATTACATTTCATTAAAGGTAGCAAAAAATATTGGGATAATATCAGAGTCTCACATTTGCTTCCTAAAGAGGTTAGACTCAGTTTATATCACACGCTAATCCAGCCGTACTTAAGTTACTGCAACTTACTCTGGGTATCTAATTATGACTCTCGACTCAAAAAAATGACAACCCTTCAAAAAAGGCTATCAGAATGATTGAGGGAGCTCAAAGAAACACCCACTCTGCCCCTATTTTTAAGGAACTAAAGTTATTAACATTAAAACAAATTAGGGTGGCCCAGGTTGGTGATTTCTTTTTCCAAAATGAACATAAACTACTCCGTGCTTCATGTTTTGAATACTTCGCTCTCGGTTCAACGTTGCACGAACACAACACAAGAGGAGCTTCACTATACCGTTCAGAAAAGGCACGCACCAATTTAAGAGCGTTTAACATAAGGTCTAATGGCCCCCTTATCTTGAATTCAATACCTTTAGAAATTCGATCAGCAAAAAATCGACAAGACTTCATAAACGTTTACATCAATTTCTTACTGCATCATGATCAATTATCACTAGTAACATGATACCAAATCTTGTGGCATTAGAAGGCGGATTCACACCGCGGTGGAACGGGCCCAGAAGTATTTAGTTAAGTTCTTTCTACTTCTCCATTATTTTTTTTCTTCTCTCTCCTCTCCACCTCCTTTCCTCTCCTCCCATTAATTAAGAATTAGTTACGGTATTAATTCATTTTTTTCTTCCTCCTGTGTTAAGTACTATAATTTACTTAAGATTCTATTCGACCAGTCATTTACGAGAAGATGGTAATTTGTTTGGTCGGGTAACCTTGTTTAGCGGGACTTCCATCCCTTTGGGTCACCCATGATTGTCATCAATAACACCATTTCAGCTTTCTGATAAGACGGAATATTGCTCATTTTAGAAATCTAGATATAAAGAAGTCTTTTTGTTTTCTTGGTACACGACTTAATATTCTTTTGACTGATTGTTGTTATTGATTGCATTAGAGACATATTGATATATATATATATATATATATATATATATATATATATATATATCACCTTGTCACCTTGTGCTGTCAACTCCTGGAGCTCTAGCGACCGTCATGATACACAGTTTCCATTGCTTCCTATTCGAAGTCAGGTCCCTTAGTTCTTCCAAATTCAAGCCAGTTACATCGTGAATCTCATCCATCCATTTCTTCCTTGGTCGACCCCGTCTTTTTTTCCCCTCACCACAAGCCAACATCATTTCCTTTTCTAGCCCATCAGATCGCATAACATGACCAAAGAATCCTAGCTTCAATCTTGTCGCCTTTTGTTTTAATGACTCTTCATTCTCGACACCAATCTCCACTCGTATTGATTCGTTCGTCCTTTTCTCTGTCCATGATATTCTCAACATCTTTCTCCATATCCACATTTCACATGCGTTGACCTTTTTCTCCATGTTCTTTGTCATTGTCCACGACTCACAACCATACAGAACCGTTGGAACGATTAGGGCTGTCACGAGCCTTTTTTTGTATCTATGCTCACATGCTTGTCCTTCCATATCTTTTCCAGTCCAATCATTGCAGCTTTCCCAATCGCAATCCTTCGTTTTATTTCTGTATCACATTTTCCTTCTTTTTCAACCAATGATCCCAAGAAAGTGAAGCTTTCTACCACCTCTATTTCTTCTCCGTCAATCTCAAAAGTATCCCATTCTGCTGTTGTCATGACTTTTGTCTTCTTTATGTTGAAGTATAAGCCAGCTTTTTCACTTTCTCTCCTTACCCTTCTTATTATATATATATATATATATATATATATATATATTATATGTATGCTATGCTATGATTTGTATATTATATGTATGCTATGCTATGATTTGGCATTCCCCAGGACTCGGTACTTGGACCTATCCTCTCTCTATATCCTCTATACGGCTGACATTTCTCTGATCTTTACCAAACATGCTGCGACAGGCCAACTCTATGCTGATGACGCACAAGCTTTTGTTCATGGTCCACCAGCTGATCAATTTTCCATTGTTTCCTCCGTTGATGCACTTACCCAAGACTTGCACCTTTGGATGTCATAAAATCGACTTAGTTTAAATTCCATCAAGACTCAATTGATTGGTTTGGCACTAAGCAACAACTAAATAAGCTTGACTATTCACTGCTGGCACTCAAGTTTCCTTCTTATACCTACTTCTCCAGTGTGTACATGCGATCTGGATGTCACTCTTGGCTCCTCCCTCACCTTTTCTGAACATATCTCGACTCTGACTCACTCGTGCTTCTTCCAACTGAGACGACTGAGAGCTATCAGACGTTCCACTACTCCTGCTGTCTTTACATGTACCTCCAATGTACATGCAATGTCATGCATTCATTTGCTCTCGGGTCGACTACTGTATCTCACTCCTCGTCGGTCTCCCCATGCTACACCTCTCCCCCTCAAGTCAGTTTTAAATGCTGCTGCTAGGCTTATAGCACGTCTTCCTCGCTTTGCTCATATCTCCACATATATGATTGAAGTCTTACACTGGCTCCCGATTACTTCGCGTATCCTCCTTCTGGTTTCCAAGTCCCAGCTACGACTTGCCCCTAAATACCTCTCAGACCTTAAGCGGCAACCCCTCTCTGCAACTTCTGCTCGTCCTTTGCGCTCTACTGGCCGTTTTGATCTCATTGTCCCTCGTACTAGGACCACTCTGGCCCAACGTCGAGCTTTTGCTGTAACAGGCGGTATAGTAAGTATGTAGATGCACACATGCATTCATACAATGCTAACTAAGGCAGTAGCTGTTTCAACATTTTGGAGTAACCTTCACAGTGAGCTGACTGATAACAACTGATAACAACTGTAGTTAGGAGAGGAAGTAATGTGTTCGTAATCTGTGTTAGAAAGAGACGTTCAAGAATCTTAGGAATTTTGTTAAGGATGGAGATGGGTCTAAGATCTGAAAGGTTTTGGTGTACTGATCAGATTTTTTCAAATAGAGTAGTGACTAAAGTAGATTTTAAAGATGGAGGAATAAAGCCGTGAGCAAAGGACAGGACGGCCAATTGTACACTAAAGTGATAGAAAAAGCAGAACTAGATTAACGATGTAAGTATGATGTCCATCAGGAGCATGTAAGAAAACTGTGATGGAGGAGAGACAGTACTTCATAGTAGGTCACAGTTTGCATGTCGTCTATTCAGTCTAATATACGGGATATGTAAGGTTGTATTATCAGATAAAATCAAGCATTTCCAAATATTCCTGTTGGCTTGTGTAGTCTGTATTAGCTATTCTACTTGTAATACGTAATATTTTGATGATTAACAGTTATGGTGTGGTTTTGTGGGAAATGTCAACAAGAGAAATTCCCTACAAAGGTATTGGTAACCCAGCGATTGCATCTGGTGTAATGAATAACACATGCGAGTTGCCAGTTCCTGATTCATGTCCAGACAGCATCAGAACTGTTCTGGACGGTGAGTATGGTTTATTTATTTAATTTTCTTTCTATCAGCCTTGTACATTAGGGCATAGCAAGAAATATGTTTTGGTTTAAAATGAACTTTGGCACAACCAGTAAGGTTGCTCCAGTCCTAAAACAGAAGTGTGGAAGACAGATTGCATCAAATTTATTGCATCTAACTTTGCCGCCGAGCAATTGAAGTTTCCTCTACTTTCGCAGGTTTCCTCTACATGGCAAATGCCTTATTGAAAAAGGCCATTTTGAAATTCATTTTTGGGAGTGTTCCCGTGCTTTGATTTAGTTCGATTTTGATATGTCATTCAACAATGATCTCTGAGCAGGAAACCGTTTTAAAAGCTTCTGAAGCACTTTTGTTTATTCTAACTGCAAATTATTGTCAGGCCCCTATTATTACTGGTATTTCTAAGGAAACCCCAAATCCACCATTTTGAAACTAAGTTTTGGGGGTGTTCCCGTGGTCCGATTTAATCCAATTTTGGATATTTAATTCAGCAATGATCTCTGAGCAGGAAACCGTTTAAAAAGCTTTGGAAGTACTTTCGCCCAGGTCTAACTGCATATTACTGGTGTTATTATCGGTATTTCTTAGAAAACCGCCAATCCGCCATTTTGAAATTCATTTTTGGGAGTGTTCCCGTGGTCCGATTTGGCCGATTTTGGATATGTCATTCAGCAATTGTCTCTGAGTAGGAAACCGTTTAAAAAGCTTTTGAAGCACTTTTGCATATGTCTAACTGTAAATTTTTGCTAGACCCCTATTATTACTGGTATTTCTAAGGAAACCGCAAATCCACCATATTTAAACTAATTTTTGGGTGTGTTCCCCTGGACCGATTTTGTTCGATTTTTGGATATGTATTTGATCAATGTTTTCTGAGCAGGAAACCGTTTAAAAAGCTTCTGAAGCACTCTTACCCATGTCTAAATGCAAATCCGTTTTATTCGTTTTTATCCGTTGCGTTGTTATCATTGGTATTTCTTACGAAACCCCAATCCGCCATTTTGAAATTCATTTTTGGGGGTGTTCTCCTTGACCGTTTTTGTCCGATTTTGGATATTTTATTCAGCAATGGTTTCTGAGCAGAAAACCATTTAAAAAGCTTCTGAAGCAATTTTTCGCAGGTCCAACTGTAAATTGCCTGGACTATATAGCTCAACAGTCGCATAATGTGGTATATTGGAACAACTTCAGAGCCATGGCGGCAAAGTTAAGCAGCATACCAAAAACATAATTTCTATACCAGACACTATCCTATGCACAGGAGCAACAAATTAAGATGTGCCAAACATAATCCTTTCTGGTCACTATGCCCTATTGTACATATTTTAGATAATTACAGATTTCTCATTTATGTTGATTGTTGCACTGTACAGAAAGTTCCTGACTTCAACTGCAGAAATCAAACATAGCCTACCATAATAGGATGACAATCCATGAGCCAAAGTTGAGGCCATTTCTGGTCCACTGTGGGTATAGTATTGACAAAGGCTTAGACGTCATAATATTATGTGGAATATTTTAATGTAATCGCGGTATGCATAGCAAGAGAAAATTCTCAGTACACTTCCAACCTAACACATGACCATGCTGAAACAGAATGGTTTTCTAGAGCTTTTATGAAAAGAGGCAAACAACTTAGATTACATAGCACCTGTAACTTTTTGAAGTCCTGCAGCGGTTTCTTCTCAATCGCAATGCTTTTATTGGTTATCATACCTACATCACCCATCTCGTCATAGGCTACGAGCAACTTATGTTAGACAGATGGACCAACCACAGACCACACCAAAGCTGCTGTGATGCAATACGGGAGTAGAGGTTGGCATTGCAAACTAATTCGCCTTGCACAGCAGAACAAAATGTCAACGACAAGGAATGGGTAAGACGGCAATACTTCGATCCATAAGATAAGGGATACAGTTGCAAGAAGTTACATATAAGCATTAAGATCTTAAACGGGCTTTGTGCTTGAATAAATAATGAGTGGAGCTGGATATATTTTGGAGAACAGGATTTTCCTCAGTCCATATCTGCCAAGCTATGCAATTTAAAGATATGTGGCCATGCCTGAGATTTGTATTGGTAATAATTAACTGATCGGGTATACCATTTACTATGAAATTGGTGGTCAACGTGTGAACTTGTCTGGTCTTCAACCATCGCTGAGCTGAGGATTGTCCACACCACGGACAAATTCCTTCCATCTGCTTATGTTTCTCATTTCCCTCAATAACTGAGCGAATGACAAATCTCTCAACATACTTGATGTTGTCAGTCCATGTCATTTTAGGTCTCTCTTGAGCTTTTGACCCTGGAACTATGCCATGGATAATCTCCTCCAGATAATCTTTGCTTTTCCACAGTACATGCCCAAAACTTGAAATCCACCTCTGTTTAAAAAATCCGAGCAGACTCCTCTCCACTCCAGCAGTCTTCAGCGCCAACTCATTTGTCTTTCTCGCAATCCATAATATCCTGACAATCTGCAGGAGACCTTGAGTTAAAATGCATAGACTTTTGCCTTTGATAATGGTCCAGCCCTCACAGTCGTACATTCACACATTGATTCACTATCTCCTATATCTCAACCTGCGAGTTTGCCTACATAATAGTGTCATCTGTAGATAGCCAGATTGGTATTTCCTCTTCCTCTTATTTGAATTCCACCACCATAACTATACAGAGCCTCACTGATTACCATCTCTGCCATGACCAGTGGTGAATTGGTATGGTGAGGTCGCACAACCCAGTCAGACCCTCTTCTTAACCAAGAACTCTCATGATTGTACACAGGCTACTCTTACATCTATATTTCTTCCTTCTTAAATACCAAAGTTCTCAACCGTACATATTCAAAATCCTTTAATACGTCAACTGTCTTTGATTCCATTAAGTAACTGTGTATCAAGCATACATCACCTCATCATTAGAGTGGTCCAACTTACCATGTAAAAAAGAAATTTCAAATATCAACTTGGGTCATAGTTGCCTTTGTTTCTATTATACCAGAGGAGCTTACAGGCCAAAAATCAAACGCATTCAATAATATTTAGAGGTGACTCAAAGCTGAACAATTTTACTGACATTACGAAAATTACTAAAGTTTCGAAAAATTTGTCATTTGCTTACTTATTTAAGTTTAACATTTTCATTTAGGTTGGTTTTTAGTTGTTTTAACTTCTGTTATGTGTTCACTTCCTTTTATGTGTTTGCTATTTGAAAAATTACAATTAAATTTTATAAATTGAAATTTTAAATAATATTAATTAGTTATAAGTGTAATTTCGAGCTCCTGGGGCAATGCACCATGTGAGGTGGATGACCAAATGCATCTATTATCTCAGAATCCTTGTTTTCAAGAATCAAATAACTCTCGACACCTGGAAGAGAAAAGCTGTCAAGATGTCAGCCTTTTTGTCTCCCTTGTCTATGGAAGATTTTGGCATGAAGTTTCTTGGCAAGTTTGCTTGCTATACTCCACACAATGACTTGAAACTGTTGAACTTATTGAAAGTCTATACCCGCAACAATATTGTGAAAATGCAGCCATAACAGCATTCAGCAAACACCTCTGGTAGTTTTCCGAGCATTTTATTGACCTTGCCTTTTTTGACCACCGCGTTGATGTTAATATAAGGGCCACCATGGTTTATAATCTCAAACGTGCTGAAAGGAAGATACCATCAAAGAGGATTGAAACTAATACATTCAACTTGGGAAATCCACTAGAATCATTATTTAACAAGCCGAACATCTTGGCTCTTCGGCCT
Organism: Allolobophora icterica; assembly: GCA_963556255.1. Lineage (NCBI taxonomy): Eukaryota > Metazoa > Annelida > Clitellata > Crassiclitellata > Lumbricidae > Allolobophora > Allolobophora icterica. Next base: position 4,205,738 of record OY744604.1, on the reverse strand, counting down.
ACACATTTGGGCAGAAAAGGGCTAGGCTTTCCGCTCGAGACCGCCAGATTTTTGGCAGTTGGGTCCAATTTATCTCCAATTGACAGAAAAAGCATGGCATATGACAGCAGTAAATGACTGTGCATACAGAGGTATTTCTTTGATCTAGACCAGCGGTTCTCAGCCTTTTTAGCGCTGCAACCTCTTTACAACATTTACAAAGTTGTGGCGACCCCCAACAATAAAACTGATTATGTTACTCCCTTCATCGCAGTTTTCCTACCATTACGAATTTAAGATGCATTTCACTTCTCACCATTTTGATAATCCATACGTACCATGCATAATAGGATAATAAAATATTAATCGACAAAACAATTTGTAAATTTTTCTTGGTAATAATTTTGAAAATTTTCAAAGTAAAATTTAGTAAATGAAATGTTTACTTGAAGTTTACTATTTATAGGTTATTAAGTAAGTAAGTAAGTATATGCTTTATTACACCATTAGCAAACGCACAATGGGACAGTAGCTAGAAGCATTGAATATAAAACATAGAAGTAATAAATCGAAATAAACATTATAAAATAAGTAAGCAATTGTTTTCTTTTCATTTATACAATAACCTGGTAATGTAACCCTTCCCTGTCAGATGATCACATCGCGGTATCTCACGATTATGCGAGCGAGGTCGAAGAGAGTATCCGGATAATCGTATTGGTGGAAGCAAATCATGGAGGACATGCACTGGGTTCCGAAGGATTGCAGCAAAGAGAGCATCATCCGCCTTAGAACACAACTGGTCAAATGTGGGAGTGTCAGTTGGCAGATACTCTTGTCGCTTAAGTTTATGTATCAAAGCGGACAAACGCTCTCTCTCTCGGCTATTTGTAAATCCCCACCATACTGGAGATGAGTGCAACATTCGTGCCACTGTGGTGGAACGTACAACATCATGAAGATTTGCTCCCTCCTATACGATTATCCGGATACTCTCTTCGACCTCGCTCGCATAATCGTGAGATACCGCGATGTGATCATCTGACAGGGAAGGGTTACATTACATTACATTATGCTATGGAATGTTTTACCTGTGGTGATTACTTCGCCGCAGCCCATTAGTCGTTTTAAAAACTTGTTAAGGTCTTATATTATAAATCAAAGGTCATAAAATGTGCTACTTGAATATGTACTTAACTATTACTTGAGTTATGCATTTACTTTGCTGTTATTGAATTTGGTTTATGCGTTAGTTAAGAATAAATAAATCGAACACTTTGAATGTTAATCGTCCGTCATGCTAGTGATCATTTCCTGGGTGCCCCTGTTAGCGGGACTTGTCCCTTTTGGGGTCTCCATTTACGACACTACCGTACCTGTTAAAAATACCTGCCTGTAAACTATGTCTTGCAAGTTGTGTTTTAATAAACGGATTGATTGATTGATTGATTGATTGATTGATTGATTGAAGACGGTTTCCAGTTAATCCATGCGAAGTCAGGACTCGCAGAGCAAAAAAGGATTGTTTAGCTTTACAACAGATGTTGTTAATGTGCGAGGAGAACCCAATTCTTTCGGAAAGGGTGACTCCCAAAATTTTGATTTCATTTACCCGTACGATCCCCACAATAGGCGGAGGGGTATCTTGAATTTTAGTTAGGGGACGCCTAATTATAATTTCACACGACTTGCTGTGATTAAGGCGCAAGTTGCAATTTCTAGCCCATTCAGCTATGTGGGCAAGTTCAGAGTCGGTGGTCGCTATGTTTGAGGCAGGAATTATCAAATACCGTAGCAATCGTCTGCGTATTTGAATAGTCGGTTCCCTGCATGAAGCAATTTTAGTCAAGAAATGGTGGCCAAAAAGTGGATTGGTCCAAGTCCTGACCCCTGTGACTGTACAATTAAGAGTTACAAATTTCAATTGCAGCTGCTAAATTTAAAGTTTAAACATTACTTAAGATTAAGAAAACAAGGCTACAGAAAGCCAACAATATTATTTCAATTATAACTAGAAAAGTGATATAGTTTCGCAATCCAAAGAAGAGCATCAATGAGAAGGCTGTGCTTCTTTCTCACCAGATCAGAAATTTTCAGGGCAGTCTTTGCAAGAGCACAGCGCAGAAATCATAATTACATAAAATATTAAATATTAAGAAACTACGTGTATATACGCTGACAACTTTTTTTACAATTTCTAAAGGTTCCAGTCGCCCCTGGCAAATCGTAAGGCGACCCCCCATGGGGATCGCGACCCACAGGTTGAGAACCGCTGAGCTAGACATGCAGCTGTTCTATGAGAAAAGACGAGAATAAAAAACAATACCTTCTGCAAGTTGTCAGCGCTCATCGGAAGGCCATTCCAGAGCCATCAAAGTCTCTCTTGAAGAATATCTCAAAACAGACTTATTTTAATGTTGTTCTTATTAACTATAAACTTACTACTATTTAACTATAAACTTACTAAACAGTAAACACTAAGCAGTGACTTTCTTTTTGTTTTTATTTTATTTTAAAACTTTTTTGTTCAAAAATTTGAATATACTAAATCTGAGAAAATTTCTTAGTAACAACATTTATCGTTCACAATTGAGCCACACCAAATTATTCTTCTAAAGACACAAAAATTGGTCCAAATATTCTTTTTAAAACTGAATAGAACAAGAACAAATGTGACCAAAATTAATTTTCAAAAATTTATTTTTAGACCACCCTACTCATCGTATATATGCAATTCAGGTATACACCAGTCTTGTTGTCCTCGAGACCAAGGTCTTGGTCTCGAGTGCACTCGAGTTCGTTTTTAAAAGTCTTGGTCTTGCTCTTGAGACCAAAAGTCTTGGTCTTGAGGTTCAAAGTCTTGGTCTTGGTTTTGCAAGACCAAGACCAAGACTTCTGACAATAATTATGAACAAAATGCAAGGATCTTAAAATGTATCCAATAATTAATACATTTGCTTTAGTATTTACAAGGTGTGAATGAGGTTTTACTGTTGTTTTGGACATTTATTTTGACTTTCGGTTATCTACCATGGAATGATTTCAAAACAGACTCATAATTAGTACATTACATTCGGTACTTGAAAAGCTGCTCTGTGTGCCAGTGAATTCAGCACTGTAGAGCGTATTTTTCACATGGCAGAATTTTTATGAGGCCCACAGGTCACGTCTTTGTCAGAAAATTCTGAGCGAATTGGTTTTTATAAAATGCAACAGGCATTTGGAATAACATTTCGCATGAAGGACTTTTGTAAATACGAATTCCGAATTCTCTGCAGTCTGCATTTGGAGTTGTTTTGTTTGAATAAAATAAAAGATTCATGTTTTAATTAAAATAGCGAGTAGTCCGACTTTACATTTTTTAGTGAGGAATAGTGTGAGTTTTTGGGTATTTTTCTTGATTATTCATGTTTTAATTAAAATTGCGAGTAGTCCGACTTTACATTTTTAGTGAGCAATAGTGTGATTTTTTGGGTATTTTTCTCGGTTTTGGTCTTGAGGTTCAAGGTCATGGTCTTGGTCTTGAGGTTCAAGGTCTTGGTCTTGAAGTTCAGAGTCTTGGTTTTGGTCTTGGTCTTGAGGTTCAAGGTCTTGGTCTTGAAGTTTAAGGTCTTGACAACAAGACTGGTATACATTGGTCTTAGACTATGTATACTAGGTCAGTATCCACCACTGTCTTTACAACCATGGTGCACGCCTTTGTCTGTACACGTATCGACTATTGTAACTCGGTGCTAATCGGACTTCCAAAGACGCGTCTGTCCTCAATGCAGTCGGTCTTGAATGCTGCAGCCAGACTTATTGCACGTCTTCCACGTTACTCGCATATCTCCACATACATGACCAATGAACTTCATTGGCTTCCTGTGGCGTCTAGGATCAGATTTAAAGTCTTGCTCTTAGTAACTAAGTCCCAGCAGGGTCTAGCGCCTAAATATCTCTGTGATTTGATGTGTAAACCACTCTCTGCCCGCTCGTCTCGTCCTCTTCGTTCCTCCGTCCGACTTGATCTCTTTGTCCCTCGATCGCGGACTTCCCTGACCCAGCATCGGGCCTTCGCTGTAGTGGGTCCGTCACTATGGAATGACCTTCCCCCTGCAGTCCGTAGTAGGGTTCTAGAGGGGATCACACCTGCTTCTCTTCACTGCCTAAAGACTTACTTGTTTACGGGCCTGTCACGTTGAGAGCGCTTCTGTATAGCCCTGCTGAGAGAAGCGCTTTATAAATGTTCAGATAAGATAAGATAAGATAAGATGTATATATATATATATATATATATATATATATATATATATATATATATATATATATATATATATATATATATATATATATATATATATATATATATATATATATAGTACAGTTAAATCTTCAAAGTGCTTTCCGATTCATGCTCAAATTGGCATCGCACAGCTGTGGGAAAAAGACCTACAGACAGACATAGAAGCAACATCAATGGTACAATTTAATTGTAAGTCATTATGTAGAGTTTCACTGTGTTAGTATCAGATTTTAAATTTACCATGATGCTCTGTACGAAAAAATTAAATTTACGTATTCGTTGGTTAATTTAATTTTAAGTCGAGTGCAGTGATTACTATATATGACAAAGTTATGTAAATATTCATCTTAATCAGTTTTTGTAGAGATAAAGCCAATCACAGTCTCAGAGGAATTTGAGTACATTCCAATTTACTATATTCGTAAACATTCACAAATACTAGGAACAAGAAATTGAGTTGGATTTTAGTTACAATAACCTTTTATCTCGCGATTTCTCGAATGTAGCTGCAAAAAGAGCTATGATACATCTTTAGTTTAAATTGTAGCATTTTACATTTTATGGTAGAAACAAGCAGTTTTCGCCTACCCGGAGTAATTCAAAAGTTAGAACCCATTTTATTTCAATATCATCATTTCAATATCATCCCAATATCTCCTGGTTACAGTGACTCAGTACATGTTATTGATTTGTGAGCTGCGGATGTTCATTCATCTTGGTGTAATTCTTCGTGGTTGGTGCAATCTCTAGGACCGTTTAATGCAAGTCAGGTGTCTAGCATGGTGGTATCTTGTTATTCTCTGTATGTCTGCATCAGACTGCCATTGGAGACCTTTCCTTTGGATGCATTCGCTTCATTCATAAATATACTATTTATGAATGATGCTCATGCACCTGTCATCCTTTTCTGAATATCATCAGTTACGTATGTGGGTATAGACATTTTCAGGTACATAAATGCACTACAGAAATACCCTGATGCATACATGCATACATATTGACACATACCGTACATGCATAGATAAATACATTTGTATTCATATTCGGTGCCTTTGTTAGATTCTTTATTAAAGGTATGATTAGCCAGATACTTACATAAATACATAGATAATACAAATATGTGTGTTCGTTTTAAATAATGCAGTACTGCAGACATACCACTTTCTTTGCTAGTTGTGTGCTCTGAAATGCTCCTCTGGTGCTCTTTTACTCTACAGAGGTTGCTTGACAAAAACCTAATTATTCATAATAATAGACTGCATTGGCATTTGTGCTTCAGGCTGGCCCTGGATTGGGTCTTTAATGCTTAATGTTTGTCGACTGTTGCCTATTATATCATTTTAAGATCATATTAGATTTGTGATTGTTTTAGCATGTTTTTAATAATCAGATTTAAAAAAACAATCTATATTATACATTTTTTAACCTTTGACCAAGTTGTTATAATTTTTTCTCTCAGGTTGTCTATGCTATGAAAGAGGTGAACGGTTAACGTTTGAAGCCATTCTTTCAACATTGCAACATCCTCGTAAGCACTTTAACTCTACCATCTTCACTTGTATGTATGTATTTATGTTTCAAGATTGTGTGTTGAAAGTACCTCACAAAGTGTTGTGATCATCTGCCTCATTTATCCCAAATGAATGCATATTTTCAGTATGGTTTGCATATCACTGACTCCACAATGGCTAGCACAGAGGTGGGCAAACTTTTTGCACATTGGGCCACATTAAACGCCAAAAAAATTGGAGGGGCTGGGTAAACAATTCTAAACTTCCATTAACGACTTACATGAAAAAGTTAACTTGTTAAGATTAAATATACCATGGCTGTTACTAGTAAGATCTATGCAACTGTAAATAATGCATTAACAAGTTTCCCATAATCCAGAGTGATTGCACTGATTGCAAGTAGCAGTATTGAGGTCAAGTTTAGATCAGTTTAACTGAGACCTGTACTTGGATTTGTTTGTCTTCATAGTTGAAATGTTTGTTTCCAGATGTAAGTGAATGCGAATAACACAAACATTTTTAGAACAAAAGTTTGTAGATTAGAAAACTGTTACTTTCTGAGTGAAGAAAAGAATGCTATCGGGTCTGAACCATTCTCTTTGAGAACAATATCATTTTGTAGGTCGATTAACTCCAGCTGTTTTATTTTGAAGAAAATGAATTTTTTAAACTCTCTAATCATTTAACCGTCATATCGTAAAAGGGCGACTGCACTGAATTGGGGCAGATTGGCAGGGTTAATACATGGAGTTATTATGAAAGACGGGACCGGAATAGTAAGTTATAAAGCAGTGCCACGTTAGTAAAACGACGAAAACTTCTCGCGGTCTGAGTTTTTTGTGTTTTTAATTTTCTGAAGAATTGTGTGGGCCAAATAAAACGAGTTGGCGGGCTGGATCTGGCCCGCGAGCCATAGTTTGCCCACCTCTGGGCTAGCATATTATATTTCAATCTGGTTGACAAACAGTGACTAATAATTCAGCACTTGTTTAGGAAAGTTTGACTACTTTATGAACAACCAAAAATAAACTTTCTTTTGGAATGGCTTGTTATTTTCTTGCAGACTGTTGAAGCTGTACCATTTTGTATGCCTGATGTTACAATATTCTCCAAATATAATTATTAAAAGGTGATGAATGCAGGTATCTGATAGTGCATCCAGCAACACTTAGTTACCTTCGGCATTTAGGTATAACATGTTGCATAACAATCCATCTGGAGGAAACTCATCCCTAATTTAATTTAATCTAATGACTTCTCACGCATAAAGCATCAGTTGATGGTCACTTCAAGTGAACTTGTATTCAATATCATGCTCCATCAGCTACAGTGGCTGAGCAGCTGAAGCAGTTGGGTTTTAAGTTTAGTTGTGAATTACATTTTTGTTATTATTAAAATTATTATTATTATTTCTTTATTTATTTTATTTTTCTTGTTTTATTTTTTTCTGTCCCAGGGTACAGATGATTCCTCTGGGACTTACCCTAGATATTAATCTCTTGATATGTTATTTCCAAGAAATTTAATATTATTATTATTATTATTATTATTATTATTATTATTATTATTGTAAATATTTTAATGTGTTATGGTCACACAGAAATGTAAACCTGTGATGTGGTTAGTCAGTGGCCAGGTGAAAAGCGTTTTATGTCCGGTTGTTTGAAAACCAATTGGTGAGTTTTGAGGCGTTTCTTAAAGGAAGATAAAGAGTTTGAACATCGGAGACACATTGGTAGTCAATTCTATTCCTTGGTGCAGCAAGATGGAATGCACAAGAGCTCATGACAGTGCAGCATTGTGGCTTAATGGTAAGGCCAATACCTGAAGATTGTACACTGTGTGGTGGAATGAAAGAAGATAGTAGTGGTTGAAGGTTGGTTGGAATGCTTGTTGTAAGGGTCAGACAGGTGCGTTTAAATCTTATTCTGGAATCAACACGAGGCCAATGCAGCTGACTGAGCAGACTTAAGAAGTTTGAAAGAGAAGATGCACACAGCACTATGTGAACCAGAGAATTTAGGATGCATTGAAACCTGTTGACTTCAAGATCTGAGACACCTGCACTGTCCTGCAGATACAGAGTTGGCATAATAAAGGCGAGAGCAGACAAGAGAGCATGCTGTGGTCTGTGACATGTCTTTGATGAGAGCAAACCTTATGTGACGTATTGCCCAGATATAATAGAAACAAGATTGCCAAGGTTTCCTATGTGGAGTCGAAATGTGCAATTACAGTCAACAATGACTCCAAGTCTTTTCACAGTTTTTGATAGCAGAATAACAGTGCCAGCAAGTTTAACATTGGAATGAGAATGGAAAGAGTGTAAACTTGGTGTAGACCAAATGTGATTGCCTCAGATTTATCTGGGTTTATGGCAAGGCCATTGAAACATAATCATGCATACACTGAAGAGAGGCACTCCAAGTTTTACTTTGGTGGGCTGACCGGTAAGTGACACAGCAATGTAAAGCCGAGTTTCATCGGCATGCTGCTGTAACTGGACGCTTAAGTGATTGGCTATAGGGCTGATTGGTGAAGTGAAGATCGTAAACAGATCCCTGTGGGACACCAGCAGTACTGAGAGAAGTTTCAGATCGAGCAGTACCAATACTCACACGCCGAGACCGATTCCAGAGCTAAGAAGTTAGCTAGTTTAAAGCAGTCTCAAAGACACTTGAAGCTTTTACTGAGTCTAGAAGGTAGTGGGTGGTGGTCAACAGTGTATGCAGTAGCACTAAGGTCAAGGCATACTGAGCTGCACGCTTTTCCATTATCAGTAGATGAGAAGATGCTGTTCAGCGTAAAGGCTAGTGCAGTTTCATTGGAGTAGCTTTCACAGTGAGCTGATTGGGAAGGATTGAAGTTAGGAAAGCAAGTGTTTCTTGATCCATGTAAGAAACTTTCAAGAATCTTTGAAATGCTATTGAGGTTGGAAATTGGTCTAAGGTTTGTCAGGATGCTGATGTCCAGTACAAGTTTTATAAATAAAGGCGTGAGTAAGGCACAAATCAAGTTGTCCATATGAGCAATAAGGTGGAAGAGAACACCAGAAGAAGATATAATAAGTGATGTAGGTATGAAGTCCACCAGGTAAGATTTAGGGACAGTGTGACTAAAAAACAAAAAAACTTAAAAGTATGTTTCGGGTGGTATGTAATTAAATTTCTGTCTGTATGATATAAGTACCTCACAAAAGCACTGCACCCGTGGATGTGAAACTGACTTAAACAATCACATTTTAAGCCAGTTTGACAGTGTGTGTTAAATGCTTGACTATATTTGTCAAAGTAGTTGAATGAAAGATTTGCAGATTAACAAGATTATTGGTTTGTCATTTTTGTAACTTAGTGTTTTCATTTTAAATGGCAGAAAGTCAAAGAGGGAAAATGTCGAAGGAAGGGGAGGTTGCAGTTTCAAATGAAAGCATAACAGTGAGTGCACCTGTTTTGACTAATTCCTAAGCAGGTTTTACGTTGAGACGACCACAGTTAATTTACCTTAACATATGTGACTTAGGATGGTCAAAAAATATAAAGTTTGGAAATTCAATTCTCCGCAAGGCTAATCTTGTTCCATGCTATTGGTGATGTATTTGCCAAGTTGGAACTAAATCAAACAATGTTTGCTTGTAGCAACTTTCTGCAACATTTCTAATTAAACATGGAAATTTTTTCAAAAAGTTGCTTTTAGACATTACATCGAGTACAATTATCACCTTTAAACAGATATTGTCATTAAAATGTGAATCAGTCTATCAAAGCTTTTTTTCTGGCCGCTTGGTATGCATTTCTGATGCTTTTCCATGTTTCCTTAGTCGTCAAACATCTGTCTGTACCAGACATGCTGGAAATTGATGTGTCATCTTTATGCACCTGGATATATATTTTGTCTTCCTCATTTTTCATGGCATTAAGAGCATCTTTTGTGGAGATATCGAACAATTCATCCATATCAACCTTAAACATAGCTTCTTTGTATCTGCAAGAGTCTTTTGGCATCAAACGGTGCTTTTTAAGCACACAATACTCATCATAAATTTTGCAGAGCTTTCTCACTCCTGAGTCTACTTGCTGGGTTGGAGCCTTTGCCCATTGTCACTTTAGGGTTTTGCGCAATTGTTAGTCCCTCTTCTAGATGGTGAAACACTATGTTTTTCAAAATAGTTCTATTGATTGGCAACCCATATCCGAGTCATTTTCCGGTAACATGTCACATTCACTAATTGAAGAAGTCAAAAAAAATTTCTTGCAAATTACATTGATTTTTTTTTGAACAAATCTTGAATATTTCTATTTCACAAATATATTTTTGGTTTTGCACTAATATGTAAAATTATGAAGTTTTTAGCAGAAAAAAATTGCCCTACAAAAATATTTATCCACTCCATTGCCAAACACATATGAGCTATGTATATATAGTAGACAGCTTTCCGTTGCATAGTTTGACATGCCAAAATGTTTTTAGTATTAAAATTTATAAAATAAATATAAAAGAAATGACAATACAAATGATTATTTAATTCCATCACATTTTAAAGTTTATTAAGAAATTCCACTCCGTTACCGAAATAGAAATATCAATCTAAAGTTGAATGTATACCTTTTTGGCCAAATAACAAAATAAAAATCACTTGAGCCAATAATTCCCAGTGATCAGATAAACAGAAAACATTAAAATATTTATGATGTTGTCTTAAAAATCTGCTCATAACATCAAAATTGCATAAAAATTACCATTTATTTTGAATGACTACTATTCTATAAAACTTGTGTCTAACTACTGTAAAAGGAATACCTGCTTGTCTCAAGTTGGTAAGGATTTATGACTGTATAAACTGCATTGATATTCATCATCACTCATCAGCACTACTACTATTATTATTGATATTTATAAGCACCTGTTACACCTTTGAAGCATCAGTCAATGGCATTACTATTATTATAACCTAAGTTGGCTACAGCTTTAGAAATCTGTAAATCATTATTCATGTTTTTCTTTCACTTTCGGGAAGTTTTCGGCTTAAAAACCCGACGCTTCAGTAGTTGCTAAACATGACTGCTTAGTTATATAGATCCATCAGTATGCCATACTATTATGGGTCGAATGAGCCTTAATATCTGAATGATTGGAAGCCAATATATATATATACTTGGTATCTTGGCGATATGGGACCTAATAGTACAGATTAGACTGATGTTTGCAGGTACCAACTCTTCTAAATTACAAAACTATCTTGTGTTGAATTCAACTAATTATAGAGATAAGTAACTTACATGGATCTTATAAATCAGTAGACAGATTAGACATGCAGGACATGCATTTTACTTGAAATCGATGAGAAAAAAAAATTAAGTACATAGGTCTTTTATCGCCAAGCTACCAAAAAATTATGGAAATTGTTTACCAAACCTTTTACAGCTTAATACTTAACTACAATTGTGACTCGCAATGTAAGACCCTAGCCGACAACATATACTACGTTATTCAGATATTCTACTGTTTTGTTATGCTATTGTCATCTGTCATTAAAGATCTGATGATGCCATGCTCCTTTTGTCATAATCAATGGCATGTCTTCAATTTCAATGTTGCTCCATTACTAACAAACTTAGAGACTATAAACTAGGAAATTATGACCAGCTGCACCTCCACCTCGGTTTGCTTTGTTTTGTTCTTTTCTTTTAAAAGATCGCTTTGTGTGTGTGTGTGTGTGTGTGTGTGTGTGTGTGTGTGTGTGTGTGTGTGTGTGTGTGTGTGTGTGTGTGTGTGTGTGTGTGTGTGTGTGTGTGTGTGTGTGTGTGCGACCGCTCAGTTCAGGGGTCAAACTGTACCATGGACTCTTGTTCAGCAGAGCTGAATTTAGTTAAGTGTCATTTCTGTTTTAAACATATAACCAGTGCGCATGAGGCAGTATTGTATACACTCTGCGGGAGGGAATTCCACTCAGGCTGCCACGAAATTGCCCTACCAAACCAATTTGATCCATCCTATTGGTATTGCACTAATTGTTTAACGACTCTGTTCCCTTTTAACCACATTATCTGTGACGATGAATTTTCCCAGCGTATAACAGACGCCCCCAATGGACTCCTATCTATTAGTTCATTGAGGGAGGGACCTAGGCTTGAGATATATGCAGATGTGCAAGAAAATCGACCATTAACTCACAACTACGACTTAGACCCAGACGACAACTATTATATAACGCGCCCTCTAGTCTCTAAATATACATGTAGTACTTCTCTAGACTTAGAACCTATTCTCTCTGCAGGGAGACACTTGATATCACTTATGCATATCAACTGTCGAAGCATCGCTTCAAAGGTTTCATCAATTACTCACCTCATGCACCAGTTATCGGTTGATATTCTTGCACTCACCGAAACATGGCTTGATGAATCCACAACTGACTTAATCCAAATTGCAGGATATAAATTCATCCACGAGCCAAGAAGCTCTGGCCGAGGAGGAGGCGTAGGATTTGCCATAAAAGACACCGAATTGTCGCTCGCATCGCACCTATGAGGCTCTATTAATTAAATTCCCTCTACCACACGGTTCTTATTTCGTTGTTGGCACAGTATATAGACCTCCGGGTCACAACATGGTTGCTTTTAATTAAGAAATTGGGCAGCTATTATCCACTTTAACACAAAAAGTTAAAGATATATATCTTTTGGGAAATTTTAATATTGATTTATTAAAAGCTCAAGATCATGCCCTGACTGCAAATTTTTTAGATATTATGTCTGCTTACCATTTTTTACCCTCCAACCAACAAGAATTACCCCAATTTCATGGACCTTAATCGACAATGTTTTCTCTAATACAACCTAAAAAATTATTGACTCTTACATACTTGCATCGGACATATCCGACCATCTTCCAATTTTGGTGAGAATCAATCAAATTCCTATACAGGGAGAGAATACTTCGAATTCGAAAACTCGAAACTTTAATGCATCCAACTGTGAACATTTGAAACATTTATTATCCAAAATTTATTAGTCCATTGTATTAGAATCCTGCACCATAAATGACCCTGATGCTTCTTATGACCTCTTCTTTTCATTATTCCAGGGAGCTTATAATACTGCTTTTCCCTAAAACACAAGCAAACAAAAGCACATAATAAGATCAAAAACCCTTGGATGACACTCGGCTTGCTCAAATCATGTAAAAAATCAAGATTGTATATGAAATATATAAAAATCCAACTCCTGTAAATAAATCTAAATTCACTACTGATCGAAACAAATTTAAAACGCTCTGCACCAAAGCTGAAAGAAATTATTATGAATCAGAATTTCTTAAATACAGTCACGATCTTAAAAACGTGGCAGATCATAAGAACTTTAGTTAGCTCTAAGGATAAGAAAAAAATTATCAGTCACTTATGCTTAAATGGTAATGACATAACAAATGCTGATGTTATATCTGAGAAATTTAACAACTATTTTACCAGTATTGCTCAGGATCTCATTGGGAAAATACCTGTGTCCAATTATAACACTATCTATACTTATCTCAGTCCACAATTACCAACCTCTTTTGCTATTTACCCCACCTCCCCGGATGAACTAATTTCACTTAGTCATACTATAAAAGTCTCTCACAGCGCAGGCTTCGATTAGATCGACCCATCTGTTGTATTTCCTGTACTCGAACACATTGCTGCTCCCTTATCAGCCATCATTAACTGTTCTTTGTCCACAGGAATAGTTCCCTCAAGCCTGAAAATAGCTAAAATCACACCAATCCATAAACAAGGCCCAGAAGAGGAACTGACAAACTACAGACCAATCTCTATCCTACCATTTTTTTCCAAATTTCTTGAAAAAGTCATGTTTATTCGTCTATTTGACTATGTTAATAAAAAAACATCTTACATATTTCTCAACATGGTTTTCAGCCCGGTCATTCAACTGCTCTGTCACTTTTGAGTATCCAGGATAATATCTCATCTGTTATTGACCGTGGCGAATATGCACTAGGTGTTTTTATCGACATTGCAAAAGCATTTGACACTGTCAATCATGAAATACTCCTTAAGAAACTTGAAAATATTGGAATATGTGCTATTGCACAGGATTGGTTCAAAAGCTACCTCGATGATAGGAAACAACAGGTCCTGTGCAATGGCTCCCTCTCAAAATTAAAATTAAATAAATTTGGTGTACCAGAATGATCAATAATTCTTGGACCCTCCTTTTCTTAATTTTTATTAATGACCTCCCAAACGCTTCACCAATCTTGCGTTTTGTGCTTTTCGCCGATGATACGAACATTTTTGCTTTTCATAAATCATACCAAAAACTCTTTCAATTGATGAACGAAGAACTAACAAAAGTCATTGACTGGTTCAGAGTCAACAAATTATCATTGAATCTAAAAAAGACAAATTACATTCCATTCTGCTCGCATCGTAAACATATCCCAGAAACAAGAGAGACACTCATTATGGACAACAATCCTATGCCACAAGCAACCTCGGTCAAATTTCTGGGAGTATTTGTGGACCAATTCCTTACATGGAAAGTACATATTGAGAATATCTCTAAAAGAATTGCAAAAAGTGTGGGTGTATTAGCCCGTATTGCCTACTTATTACCAACCCATATTAAACTGAACCTATATTATTCTTTAATTCACCCTTATCTCTCATATTGCAACATAGTCTGGGCCTCAAATTACTCAACTCGATTGCTTAGATTAACTTCATTACAAAAGAGAGCTGCTAGAATTATAACAAGAAAATCAGCTCCCATTTCCCCCATGCTGCATTACAAAGTCTAAAAATTTTACCAATTGAACAGATTAGAATCCAACAGACCTCTGAATTCATGTTTAAGTACATGCACAATCTTCTCCCTGCAGCATTCAATGATTTCTTCAATTTGACATCCAAAATAAATCCCTGCTGTGTCAGGACATCTGCCGATTATAGAGGAGCACCTGATAGAACAAACACTCGAAAGTTCTCAATAAAAAGTGCTGGCCCGAGGACTTGGAATAATATTCCTGTCGCCATAAGAAACCTACCTAATATTTTAAGTTTTAAGAGAAAGCTCCGTGAGTACCTAGTTCATTCATTCATTCACTCATTAATTCTGAAAATTTATATAGCGCTCCTTCAGGATACCTACTCAGTTGCGCTCCCAGCTCAGCCACGGCTAAACAGGAAAGACTTGAGCGATTTATGAAATGCAGGCAAATTATACAGAGATAGTAATCGCAGTTCCAGCGGGAGCCCATTCCAAGTGGAGGGACCCACAACTGAGAAAGCCCGGCGCTGCCCAAATTTATTCAGAATCTTTGCAAAAATGCAGTAACGGAGTGCATGTATAATGAAAAAACACATTAGGTACGAAATAAATAAAAATTAATAAGAAATTTGTCTTAGCATTCAGGTCGCCTATTAAGACATACTTACTTACATAGAAGCGACGAGTTAAGGTGCACGCCCAAAGAAATGGAAAGTTTGTGAGATCTATACGAGATAATTTTTAAATGGTAACGGAGCAGACATAATTTTCTGGGGACAAGTTTAAAAAATTTCTAAAAAATTAACCTGAAGATCTGGTTCACCAAATTCTATTTAGAAACATACAATTGTATTTAATACAAAGGACACACACGATTATTTTGACTTAATACAAGTCATTTGAAATTGTAGACGAAAGTAAGTACTGTGGCCTAAGGACGGTAACGGAGTGGGACATTTTAAATTCAAAATAAATTTTAATAAATTTATTTATTGCTTTGAGTTACTTTCAAAGGTCTTAAATTGTTCACTGATCAATACTGGTTTAATCTAATCACTTAGCATGATCAGGCTAGGTATTGTTTTCTGATAAATGACCGGGGACAGCCGTATTTCCAATTTCGAAGTGACTAACGGACCGCCAGGCGGCCGAAAAGTTTCCAAAAACTAGCGGGCCGCCAGCCACGTGTAAGACCTCACGTGATTCCAGAACGTGGCTACTTTCATAAAGCAACATGGCGGCCGTTACGGACAGTTTCATTTATGTTGGTCAAATTTTTAGCTTTAACGGCTTAGAAAATTCAAAAAAACTGTATGAACCGATTAAGTTTAGTATTCTTACAATGCGTGACGCCAAGACGTTATAATCCGAGAAAACGTATGCGCAGAAGAAGGCTGCACGTGCCAAGAATGAACTGCGGTATTCCTCGCTGCGATTATGCTGCACGAAACGGGGCCTATGGCCGCAAAAAGAATAAAAAAAACGAAGGACAAAGCAACCGTCCCGACTGGTGGTCTTTCAGTTACAGGTTTCAGACGTTTAGGGTTAGTCTTAGGGTTAGTGTAGCCAATGTTTTGGCCCAAGGATTCGGATTCGAAAGGGCTTCTGGCGCAATCACGTTACTGGCGGCCCGCTAGTATTTGAAATTTCAGGGCCGCCTGGCGGTCCGCTAGTCACAAAATATCGTATTGACTAGCGGTCCGCCAGGCGGCCCGCAAGTTTCGAAATAGGCCTACTAGCGGGCCGCCTGGCGGTCCGCTAGTCACAGCCTTCCAATTTAGCCAAATACCGGAAAATGACTTATCCAAGGACAATGAGATTCGCTAGGTGGCGCTTCGGCGTGTTTACGCCAGCTCCACTCGGTCGTAACTTTTTATCGCTTAAAGACGTTATATTGACATTTTTCAGCATTTTTCCCCTATCCCTATTCTTAGTTTTTCAGTTTGCAAACTATACGTAGACTAGTGTATTTTCCCGTCATAATTATGACGTTGGTTAAAATGCTCTGAATGCCGTCGTCAAGACGACCGTCGTCAAGACGACAGTATAGTGACGTCACAAACGGTTTCACAATAGAACAGAAAGGCTTTGTGACGTAGCGTTATACCAGGACAAATTTGCATATAAGGAAACTATATGTATAGATAATTTATATTAAACCGTGGCTACCTCGCTACGTGGACTATCACAGTTTTATCTGCATTTGCATAAGAAACTACTACTTACCGCCCAGGTGTCGGCAGTATAGTTAAGCTTTGTGGATTTACTTGCTTTTGTCTTACAGAAGTATTAGTTAAGATTTCGGGTAAACGTTCGCTTTAGCGTATTTAATTATTGGCAGGGTTTCGGAAAAATGAATAGCGTATTTAATTATTTAATCCACCTTCCAGCTTCTACTTTACTTTAATATTACACATTTTAATCGTTCATCCATCCAGCTTCCACTTTTAGCTCATTTTCATCGCAAATCCAGCTTCTATTTTAAGTTTTGCACTATGAAATGTTTTCATCGCTCATCCACGGCAATGATATCGGCGTTAAACGATTATAGTTTCATCGCAATTCCAACTTCTAGTTTCCGACTTATTATGTAATATTTTCATCATTTATCCAGCTTCTAGTTTCAATACTATTTTCATCAATCATCCAACTTCTATTTTGAGTTATATTTTCATCATTCATCACAATTGCTGACTATAAGAGTGTACATATAATGAACGCACGTAACGCTTCTCGTTTGATCTCCATTTTCATCGCTAATCCAACTTCCAGTTTGACTTATATTTTCATCGCTAATCCAGCTTCCAGTTTGATTTCTATTTTCATCGTTTATACAGCTTCCAGTAATTAAATACGCTAAAGCGAACGTGGACATTTCGTCCAATAAGGTACGCTAAAACGAACGTTTACCAAGATTTCGTATTGGTTTCCTGCGCCCTGTAATTAATCTTGGTAATGTACACTGTGTCCGGAAATAAAGGGAACCCTTTTGTAAATAATGAAAATAATTAGTAAATGTGCTTCGATTTTCGCAATTCCAAAGCTGTTTCAATCCTGACATAATTATCAACAAATTTGTAATTTATGAACGGCCTCCGCTAAAAAATTACGTCATAGTGACGTCGCTAAATTAGAATTTAATTTATATAAACAAACTGTTAGAAAATGGCTTTCAACCAAGAAGACAAATTACCATAATTTGTTTAGGGAAAAACAAACTTTTCGGACACTTTGAGCAAATCTTGTAGTATAATATCATTCATTTTATAAATAAAAATAAAATTCAACGGAATGTATAATTGATAAATAACATTTAAAAATGATTGACATTTTTAAAGAAAATGTTAGTTGCCGTCCTTAACATTTGAATTCTGATGCAAATGACGTCATTGTGACGTCATTGATGGATACCCAAACTTTATATTACCACCAATTTTAGGTAGCTGTGTCAGGATTAAAACAATTTTGGAATTTTGAAAAACGAAGAACATTTACTAATTATTTTCATTATTTACAAAAGGGTTCCCTTGATTTCCGGACACAGTGTAGGTGTCCCCGTTCATCCCTTTGGGGACATCCTTTTGTCATCAGCCTGTATTTGAGTCGCTATATTGTTCTGACCTCTGGTTACAATAAAAGATTTCTATCATTGTCATACTATTTGATGTGCTTTATTACACCACAAAAACCTGCGTGACGTGCAAAGCCCTCTTTCACGTACAGCTCGGACCACCTCCGTGCACTTTCTTCTTGTCCTTCTCGTATTTCGCGCTGTACGAGGAAAATCCTATTCTCCTGTGGAATCTGGCGACCGACTGCTGGTCGACCTAAACCAGCTTCTGCTCTCCCGTCGGCACCCGCTGATGGTTTGTCCTCGATTGCTCATCTATCTAGCGTCCGCTTAGCTACTTGGAACCTTCGCTTAATTCGAAATAAACAGTCGCTGTTAGCGACACGATCATCGCTGAGAACCTCGATCTGCTCCTCATCACAGAGTCCTGGCACTACTCCTCATCTGACGTGGCGGTACGCAGATCTGCCCCGCCGGCCTATTCATGCGTTGACTCTCCAAGGGCTGGTGTCTTGGGCGGTGATGGAAGCGGCGGAGGGCTCATCATCTACCATCGCGCAGCTCTACCAACGCGAAGGGTCACACTCCCAGACCCTCCTACGACCTTCGAGGCTCTAGTTGTCTCCGTCGCCTCGCCTCATGGCCCACTGACAATCATTGCTGTCTACCGCCCGGGGTCTGAACCGCCGTCAACAACATTCTTTGGAGACTTTGCGGCGCTACTCGAACGGTTCGCGCTGCACAACACCCAACTGATCAATTTTTAATGTCTTCATTATTATTTTTACAATTATTCCACAGTGCCTGTGTATAGTAATAAAAGCCTCTTTAAAGTCGCAGTAAATGTTATATCATGCATGCTCACTGACCTTTTTGTCTTTCGGGGAAGGTTGAAACAAGGTGGTGTTTAAAAAACTATCAAATTTAAAAGTTTAGATGTCCGCATTTGCCCGCATTTCGATTACCCCTCCCTCGCCCCTCATTGCGGACGTCCTTTATGGATGACCCCAAGATGTATTTATGTAGCATTGAAGTCAATGATCAAGTCTAGGCGACGTAGACGTCTATAGTTTTATCCTCCTACCTAACCAGCGCTTACTTATGAATTTTAATATTATTTTAGCCTATCTAACCTCCCCAAAGAAAAACATAGACTCCATGGAATGTTCTAACTGATCCTTGCTTCGCAACGTGTCGATGTCCAAACAGTTTCGCCCTTATTTTGAAGTCCGAGGATTCTTCATTGATACTGCTTTTCGGTTGAAGTTTGCACTTTCGTCGCCTTCTCCCGCGACTTCGACTTTCGATGATCTTGCCTCCTCCTCGAAGGGTTAATTGCCTTCGATGAATTCTCGCGCTTCACTCGCAACAAAGTTCAAGTCCGATAAATGTCGACTTTTTAAACGTTCAACCCTTCTAAGCCAGAAGGTCACGCACTGTAACTGTTCACGTTCGATGGCGTTTCGTTCGAAAACTAACAGCGTCCACCACTCGACCAAACGGTTACTTTCGACTTGAACCGCTTATTCGTCTCAATAGGTCATCGACTAAGGATTTAAACTGTTATCCTTGTCGACAACAACGAGCTGGCGACTTGACAAATTCAACTGGTCACCGTCAAATTCTCAACTGAATCTTCCGCATTCATTCAACTGTCGACTGCTTCGCTTTCGATTCAACAGCTGATATTGGCATGGCAACGCCCTTTTCAGTTCAGCTCATCCAATGAGATAAACGAACGTCATTTCAATGCTGTTGAAGATGCAGTCTATCCCCCGAATCTTATACTTAATTTATTATCACCTACAGTGCTGATATTTTAGATGCTGGCACCTTAACCTTTAAGTTCTCCTATAAGTCAGCACTGATTAGTCAATATTTAAAATATATGTTTTCAACCATAATCTTGTTCACTTCACCCTTACCCTTATCTTTATTTAGTCACTAACCTTAATTATATGCTATTACTTAACCCCGTAATCATTTATTTCTGCAGCTATGTCATTAGTTCCCGATTTCTTTTTCCTCAAGTATATTATAATTTATATTCATGGGGACGACTCGAGAAGCAGATCCTGCTTCTTTTCCTCATCAGTCTTACCGAACATAACTCTTTTTCTTCACTCCTTGTCTGGAACTTCGTTCCTATCTCTAGCTTGCAGTATGTTCACTTATATGGTTTTGTTGTGTCTTACTATTGTTATGTTACCTAACTTAATACTATTATTATCAAGCTCTTACTCTATCTATCTCTGTTTGTTTCATTGATTGCCGACTGCTGTTTTGTGGATTTGAATAAATAAATAAATAAAATAAATAATCTACGTATTAATAATCAATGGCTTCATCCAACCTATATTACATTGCATCTAATCTACACTACATCTAACTATCTTAGATGTGTAGATAAGAAAGGTTATGTGGGTTTAGGACATCGCTACAGTCCGGGACTTGGGAGTCATCATGGACCAGGAACTTGCATTCACGAGGCACATAAATCTTCTCTCCCACAGCTGCTATTACCAGCTCCGGCAACTCAAGGTGATCTCCTGTTCTCTTCCCCCCGGTGCAGCTTCAACGTTTGTCCATGCATTGGTTGTTTCTCGATTGGACAACTGCAGTGCCATATATGATGGACTCCCGGCCTGCCGGATTGAACCCCTGAACAGAATCCTGCGTTCTGCTGCTTGCCTTGTAGGTCACATTCACAAGTTTGGCAGAGTGTCTCTGTATATGAAAGATGTCCTCCATTGGCTCCCCTACCCACAGCGAATCACTTACCGAAGCTCTGCCTTGGTCCGTAGGCGCTTTGAAGGCTTGGCCTTTCCATACCTGTGGGAGCTCTGCTGTCCCACCTCATACTCGCAGCGCCATTGCTGTCTCCGCTCAGCTGTCCAGGCTGAACTAAATGTTCCCTGCGCGCGGACAGCCACACGGCAGCGCCGTGCCTCCTCTGTGGCTGCCCCCATGACCTGGAATGGACTCCCTACCAAGCTCCGCCAAATACCGATTTGTCATTTTACCCTGTTTTTACTGTCCTGAAACCGTGTTGTTCGATAGTGGTTGGGTTGGGAATTGTAATTGTAATTGTAACCGAAAACTTATATAGCGCCACTCAAATCAGCGGCGCTTTCAACCCGCAACAATGCCAGCACCGGCAAAAAGGAAAGTTTTCAGGCGTCTACGGAACTGGAGAGGAGAGAGGGCAAGAAGCTCTTGGCGGAGAAACAAGGGGCGACCGTTCCAAGCAGAGGGGCCAACATAGGCGAAACTTCTGGATTGTGCCGTGGAAGATCGCATGCGAGGGACAACCATAAGGCCGCGAGCCGAAGATCGCAAGGAAGCCCTAGCAGGCAAGGAAGAAACTGGAGTGCAAAAATTCATTAGGTAAGACGGAGCAGAGGCAGTAAGGCAGTTGCGCATGAGAGTGAGGGTTTTAAACTGAATTCGCTGTTGAGCAGGGAGCCAGTGGAGGGAATCACGGATAAAGGCAGAAATGTGGGCAAACTTAGGAATGTCACCTATAAGCCGAGCAGCAGCATTAAGGATAGTCTGGAGTTTGTGCATATTGGAGGAGGAAAGGCCAATGTACACAGCATTGCCAAAGTCTACCCTAGTGCAGATCAGAGCATGGACCAGTGTAGTGACAGCATGAAATGAAAGAGACTTGCGGATGGATCGGAGCTGGCGTAGATGATAAAAGCAAGATCTGGATACAAGGTTAACTTGATCAGTAAAGGAGAGGGTAGGGTCAAGGACAATCCCCAAGTCACGAACAGAGCAGGAGAATTGAATGAGGGGAAACCCAAGATGTAGAGATTCAAAATCAATCTTGCTGAGTTGGAGGCGACCACCGAGCCAGATAAACTGAGTCTTGTCGGGGTTCAGCCGCAAGCGATTAGAGGAAAGCCAAGAATCCAGAGCAGAGGCTGCTGCTAAGATGCGTTCGACCATTTGGACAGCAGAAGAGGCTGGACCATGAATTAGAGACTGGGTGTCATCAGCATACTGATGAGACGAAACCCCATACTGCTGGAAAATCCCCCCAAGGTCCGAAGTGTATAGGATGAAGAGCAGAGGAGCAAGAACAGAGCCTTGGGGGAGACCATAGGAGGTAGTGACCCAAGGAGTACGTTGAGATCCAAAGACCACAGATATGGACCTGTCAGAGAGGAAAGAGTGGAACCATAAAAGGGCACTATCAGAGATACCGAAGGATATAGATAGCCGATTTAAGAGAATAGAGTGGTCTACCGTGTCAAAGGCTGCGCTGATATCATAGAGAGCTAACAGGGTGACATGACCACGGTCAAGAGCTTGGAAGACGTCGGCTAGGAGCCGGACTAGTAGGGTTTCAGTTGAGTAGGATTTCCTAAACCCAGATTGAAATGGAGGCATGAGGGAATTAGATTCGAGGTAGTGGACCAATTGAAAAGCAACACACCGTTCCAGGAGCTTAGAAAGGAAGGAAAGGTTGGAGATCGGCCTAAAATTAGCTGGAGAATTAGGATCCAGACCTTGACGCTTAATGGAGGGAAAGACGACAGCCCGCTTGTGGGAGACAGGAACAGAACCCTGGGTCAGAGAGGAATTACAAAGTAATTGCAAAAACGGACCAAAGTCCTGAGTAGGCAATCTTGAAGGGGCGCTATATAAAACTGCTTTAATAATAAGCACTTGAAGACCACTTTGTTCGATCATATGTTTCCTTTGTTAGGTCGTGAGTACATATGATGAGTGTCTCTTGAAGAGATGCTATATAGTTCTGTGATTATGATTACGATGTGACTGGTACAACGTTTTATATTTCAGAACATGAGTACGAAAAGTTTAAAAGAAATGGAGGCAGAAGTAGATCCAGCAAACAAAGACATAACTGGCAAAGAAATTAAACCAATGGACAGAGCAATTAAACCAAGCAAACAGCTTTTGAAGAATGTCTCTGATATGGATGACAGATGTATGGATAAACCTGTAACTCTGTTACGAAAGATGAAACGTTTATTTACTCCAAGTGGTATAAAAAACAAAACAGCAATGATAGCATATCCAGGAAATAAAAGTGATGAAGCAATAGAACGACACAGAGAGTTTCTGGAGGAGCACATAGAACCAGATTTTGGTCTTCTGGAGAAACTACTTGCCCACGGAACTCTTTCTCGGAAAGAAATTTCTGAAGTTAAGGCCAAGGGTTCTTTGTATAGCAAAAATTCACAGCTGTTAGATTACATTTTGAAGAAACGGCAAGGCGATCGTTTGATTGAAGCTCTTCAAAACACAGAACAGATACATATCGTCAATTACTTAAATGGGAATGGAGGTGAGTCTGGTTAGGCATGTCAGAGTTTAATTATAATATTTTGCTTCTTGAAATAATTGTCTATGTGAAAATGATTATCATATGGACAATAACAATTTATAAGCTCTGTTGCATTGAAAGCATTTGAAATATATTGTGTTGCGTTCTAATCTCGATCGCTGTGCTTTTGCATCCCAGGAGCATTTTTTCCCCATAATCCTATAGTGCAACTCAAGCAAATGCCCTTCTCTTAAGTAGCACAATCTTTCATTTTACCTGTGACAAAACACCATCACACAAAACTTGCTGCTGTCTATGATCAAGAGAACTTTTAAAAATGAAATATCTTTTATAGCGTAATTTTCAAATTTTTCAATAGAATGTTGTGGTCAATAGTATTGAGGCTTTTTGCTAAATCAAAGAAAATTGTTATTGAGAATTCATTAGTATCAATAGCCAGAAAATTTTATCCTGCCTACTTAGCAGTGGCATTGATGTGAAGTGGCCTGATTGAAATCCATGCTGCTCTGGGTACAAAATATTCATCTTTATAACATAGCTATAATAGTCACTCATTCATACTTTTGAGAAAAATACTGAAGCAGAAATTGTGCTATAGTTATTTCGTCTTTACTTCCATGCTTAAATATGTTTGATGCCTTGTGTATTAGACATTGGCTTGATAAACGTTTATATTACATAATAAAAATAATAATAATAATAATATATTTTTGATATATATAACCGATTTTGACAAAGCTGAGATCGGATCTGCGGATTGGATACTTGGATGACCTGACATTGGGTGGTAGCAAGGAGACAGTGGCCGCCGATGTTAACCTTATCGCGCAAGAGTCAAAGAAGCTCGGTTTGCAATTAAATTGCAGCACATGCGAAATCGCTTGCCACAACATCCAGACGCCGATCGATGACCTGGCATTTCAAGACTTTACAAACATGGCCTTCGAGCAGATGACCTTGTTGGGTGCGCCTCTGATACCAGGTCCAGCTGTGGACAAGGTCTTAGAATCGAAAGCTAACGATCTGGAGAGAGCAGTCACAAGATTCTCCTTACTTTACACACTCTTGTTCTCCTCAGAAACAGTTTAAGTGGCCCAAAGCTATTATACAGTATGCGCACAGCCGTCTGTACCGAATGCCCGGGCTTGACTCGGTTTGACCACTTGTTGAGAGAAGGGCTATCGAACATCCTGAATGTTGACCTTGACGATGACCGTTGGCTCCAGGCTTCTTTGCCGGTGAGAGATGGTGGTCTGGGAGTTCGTTGTGCATCTACGCTGGCACTTTCCGCCTTTCTGGCTTCTGCTGCTAGCACAACCGAACTGCAGGCATGCATCTTACCTACAAAGTTGGCTGAGATACCATACGAACTTGCCAACTCAGCACTCACTGCGTGGAAGACCCTGACAGGTGCAGAACCACCAACAGGAGCAGCAACTCATCGCCAAAAGGAGTGGGATACCCGATATACAGACATGGCACGGACAGGCCTGCTTGAGTCCACAGCTGTCCACGCGATCGTGTTCGCCTGCTAGCTTCACAAGCACCTCATTCTGGTGACTGGATGCTAGCTCCATCTGTGACTGCTTTGGGCCTCCGCCTCTCAGACGAGGAGATACGGATCGCAGTCGGGGTGAGGCTAGGTACGACACTCTGTGAGCCGCACTTGTCGACGCAAGAGGGCTTCATGGTCTGGTTTGTAGAGGAGGAGGCGGGAAACAACAGCGACACACTATGCTGAATGACGTAATCTGGAGAGCGCTGAGCAGAGCGAAAATCCCTGCTCAGGAAGAGCCTCTCGGCCTCTCAAGAGGAAATGGAAAGCGACCAGACGGTGTCACACTGATCCCTTGGTCACGTGGACGATCCCTGACATGGGACGTGACAGTGCCCGACACTTACGCCACTTCCAATCTTGCCCACACATCCATCGGAGCTGGCGAAGCAGCGGAACGTGCAGTACGGTCCAAGAGGGCGAAATACACAGCCATTACTAACACCCATGCCTTTGTGGCGATCGCCTTGGAGACGGGCGGCTCTTGGAGGGGGGAAGGTTTACAGTTCGTTATGGAGTTGGGATGCCGGATAACGGAAGCAACTCACGATCCACTGGAGACATCGTATTTGCTCCAACGGATTTCGGTGACTCTGCAACGTGGGAACGCCATCTGCCTCCCCAGGACATTGCCACCTCTTATAATAATAATAATAATAATAATAATAATAATAATAACAATAATAATAATAATAATAATAATAATAATAATAATCATAATAATAATAATAATAATAATGGTAATAGTAGTAATAGGACGGCCACTCTAGAACCAACATATTTATTTAGTATCTGACACCTGAGGGATCATATATACCTCGGGTAAAATAATAATAGTAATAATAATAATAATAATAATAATAATAATAATAATAATAATAATAATAATAATAATAATAATAATAATATAATAATACCCTCATCTTGGGTACTATTTCGGTGACCCCTGACGCGGCACATGACTCGGCGAAGACTACCTGGCTTCAGATTTCTGGGGTCCCGATCCCGACGGTCACGCCCGGTCGTGGACAGAGACACTGGGACGCTCCGCTACTACAAGCAGCTCTCTCGACGCTCGAGGAGAAACTGCTTGATCCCTACGACCAGGCGAGACTGAAGGCGTCGCAGTCACCGAACGCCTCGGACTGGCTACACGCCCTCCCGATCGCTGCTCGCGACCTCAGAGTTGATGACGAGACAATGAGGGTGGCTGTCGGCCTACGATTGGGTCTGGCAATCTGCGAACCGCACAAATGCGCATGCGGTGCCTACGTCTCGTCCAGAGGAGCACATGGGCTGTCATGCTCACTGGGGTTCGGCCGACAAGCTAGGCACAGTAACATCAATGACCTCATCCACCGCAGCCTCAACAGAGCCGGCATCCCGGCTGTCAAGGAGCCGTC